>CM029397.1:11529198-12224198 GCA_017139565.1 Luffa aegyptiaca
CGAACCTACAAATAGGGAGCTTCCAAGCGTTAAGGATCGATATATCAGACCTTAAAATACTTTTAATGAGTTTGAATGAGTATAAAGTATGCTGAAACTTATTGAACTACCCAAACAAACTGAAACTAATGTCGGAGCGAGATTGAAAGAATCCAAATCTTACCAAAAAGGCTGAAACCTTGCTGGACAGTGATCAAAAGCTGCAAGAGCAACGATGTAAAAGCGCAGGACTATGGGTAATATGATTTAAGACCTTTCGGGCTATGGGTAAACGCCAAAAGTCGGATTCAAACCTAACAGCTTGTTGGAAATTAATCCAAATGGCCTAACCCTGCAAATTTGGAGTTGTTAGAGAGTGGGTAATTCATATCAATGCTATTTGGGATATGGACGATCTGATTTAAAGCCAAACGAACTATGGGTAAGAGCTTAATCTTACCGAAACAAGGAGAATCGCATTGGAACTCACTGAAAACGCACTAGAGTGCATGGGCTCGCTCGCGATTGGCCGACTCGCATGGAGAACTCAAGCTGCAGGGTCGTCGCACGGCTGGAAGCGAGGGGAAGAAAGAGTGGTGGCGGTGTGAAGAGATGGTTGCGGGAAAGCTGCCAACGAAGATGAACAGTGCACGAGGGAGCTTGGACGGGACTGGCGGTTGTGTGAAAACGAGAGAGGGAGGAGGGAAGTAGACGGCTTGGGGTGAAGAAGAAGAACGACGGGGGGGGGGGGGTTGTTGCGGCTACATGAGAAAGAGGGAAGAGAGTGAAATCTTAGGGCTTCTTTTCTTTTTCTTTACAACATTTAAAATAAGAACCAATTTTCCCTCCAACCTAAATCCTTGCAACCCCAATTAGGACCCTAATTTCCTTTCTCAATTTAGGAAGTCTTGGATAATAATTTATTTCCATAACCATAGATATTGATATTGTTGATCAATGATGAATTCAGCAGAACAATACTCAACTCAAGATTCAACTCTAAAGGAAACTGAAGCCTTTGAAAAACGAAGATAGAAGAAAAACAGAGTAGAGAAGAATGAAAAAGAGTATTTATAGTGATTCCACCATGGAGGTGTACATCCACTTTTAAGCACCATGAGAATTCTTTTATTCAAGTATATGGAAGGGAATTTACAAAGATATTCAATCTATCGGGCTCACTCAACACAGCAACCAGAGCCCTTTTTATACTTTCTTATTACAGTGTGTAAAATCGTAAAGAAGAAAAGGAAAGAGTAAAGTAACTAAGTGCCAAGACAGGTTGGATTAATAACTGAATGGCACGTGTCATTCCTTCACAACTTCTAGCTATAGAAACGTTTATATCAATAATCAACAATCACCCTCTTGATATCAATATTTTGTAGTAAAAAATAGGAACTCTCACAGGTGGTGCTTTAGGCAATCGAATCAGCCATAGTATAACTTCAGAAGTTCAGACAAGTACTCCATTCTGTTAGCTGGTAAAGCCTTAGTCATCATGTCTGCTGGGTTATCAATTGTATGCACTTTCATTAGCTTGACAACACCCTCTTGGACTGCATCTCTAACAAAATGGAACCTAACATCTATGTGTTTGGTTCTATCATGATAAGTAGGGTTCTTAGACAAAGCAAGGGCACCTTGATTGTCACAAAAAATTCTGGCTTCACAGTTTCTGTTTGTCATTGCTGCAATACTGCCCTTCAACATAATTGCTTCTTTTACTAAATCTGCCAGGGCTATATATTCAACTTCGGTTGAAGATAAGGCAACCACATGCTATAAGGTAGATCTCCAACTAATCACATTTCCATATAAAGTGAATACATAGCCAGTGAGAGGCCGTCTTTTGTCTAAGTCTTCGGCATAATCTGAGTCAACATAACCAACCAATGTGTCTTCGGTTTCTTTTGCCTGTGCATAAGCAAGACCCTTACTCAAAGTCCCTTTAATATACCTCATAATCCACTTGGAAGCTTCCCAATGAGGTCTACCTGGGTTGCACATATATCGACTAACCACACTCATTGCATAGGCAAGGTCCGGTCTACTACAAACCATATCGTACATTAGACTTCCTACCAAATTTGCATAGGGCACTACCTTCATATCAGAGATTTCAGATTCACTTACAGGAGATTGGGAGGAGGATAATTTGAAGTGTTGGGCAAAAGGTGTTTTCACAGCTTTCATAGCCTCCATATGAAATTTCTTCAGGATCCTCTCAAAATATTCTCCCTGAGATATCAAAAGAGTATTTCTAGATTTGTCTCTCAGTAGCTCCATGCCCAAGATCTTCTTAGCCTCTCCAAGATCCTTCATTTTGAATTCAATACTTAAAGCCATTTTTAGCTTTTGAATCTCACGCAGATCACATGAAGCAATAAGTATGTCATCTACATACAGAAGTACTAGCATAAAAACAGTAGAATTGACTGATTTTCTGTACACACAGTTGTCATAAATACTTTTTGAAAAACCTTGACCAGAGATGAAGAGATCAAACCTTTTATTCCACTGTCTCGGTGACTGCTTCAGCTCGTAGATAGATCTTTGAAGATGGCAAACTAATTCCTCCCCTCCATCTTTAATAAATCCGGGCGGTTGTTTCATATAGATGTCTTCATCCAGATTCCCATATAGAAAAGCTGTAGTAACATCCATCTGCTGAAGATCTAGATTGAACTACACAACAAGAGAAAGAAGGATCCTGATTGACGTATGTCTCACAACCGGGGAAAACACCTCAGTGTAGTCAATCCCTTCCTCTTGTGTGAATCCCTTGGCTACCAAACGTGCCTTGAACCTAGGCTGTTTAGTGGAATCTAGGTTCGGTTTCAATTTGTACACCCATTTGCAGTCCACAACCTTGTGCCCAGGTGGTTTTTTAACAAGATTCCAGGTGTTATTTACTGCTAATGATTCAAGTTCTTGTTGCATAGCTACTGCCCACTGCTCAGAGTTTGATGACTTAATAGCTTGGTTATAAGTCGTTGGTTTTGTTCCAAAATTCTCAGTAAAACAATTGAAGGCATAGCCTACAAAGTCAGTGCCAACATACCTTAAGGAAGGTCTTGTTGTCCTTCTTTGCCTATCTCGTGTTAGCTGATAATCGGCCAAACTTTCAGGTTGTTCTATAGTGGATGAAGTGGGTTCATCAGCAGGCAGTGTATCAGTAGCTTCAGTCTCATCTACTGGTAAGTCCTGGGGGTGTTCTTCAGTAGTTTGAGGTTGACTGACATTATCAGTTGGTAACAGATCGATTTCAAAGCTTTCATCATTCCTCTGGCAGCCTACATCCTCACTATTTTTCCATGGCATTACATCTTCACTGAATGATACGTCTCGACTAATAATGCACCTGTTTTCACCTGGTTCTAAACACCACAATCTGTAAGCTTTTACACCGTTAGGGTACCCCAAAAAGATACACCTTTTTTCTCTAGGTTCGAGCTTATCCTGTCGTGTATGTGCGTAAGTTGCGCAACCAAAAATCCTCAAATGTTTTAAGCTAGGTGTCTGACATGTCCAAGCTTCTTGGGGAGTTTTGAACATCAAGGTTGTAGATGGACTTCTGTTAATAACATACACTGTTGTGTTTACAGCCTCCCCCCAAAAAGTTCATGGTAGCTTAGCATTGGATAGCATACACCTCACCCTCTCCAAAATGGTCCTGTTAAATCTTTTTGCAAGACCATTTTGCTGTGGAGTTCTTGCCTTGGTTAGATGCCTAGTTATCCCTGAAGTTCTGCACAAATTTGTAAATCTGTCATTAAGATACTCAAGTCCATTATCCGTTTGAATATACTTTACCTTTTTACTAGTTTGGTTCTCAAGTAAAGCTTTCCACTCCACAAACTTTTCAAAAACTTCATCCTTGGTCTTTAAAAGGAAGACCCATAACTTCCTCGAGTAATCATCCACCAAGGTTAAGAAGTACCTGGCTCCTCCATGTGTGGCTATTCTTGCAGGTCCCCATAGATCCAAGTGTATGTAATCTAGCCTTTCCCTAGTAATTTGAGTGGCTGTCTTAAAACTGGCTCTTGCTGCCTTCCCAAGAGCACAATGTTCACAAAAGGTTAGTTTACTAAGCCTTTTGTTTCCGACCAAACCCTGTTTATGTAGACACTCCAGTCCGTTTTCTCCAATGTGTGCAAGTCTTTGATGCCACAAGAAGGTTTCTCTCACGCTGGAGTTTGTGATCACATTCATTTCACCCATTACTGTCTTACCTTGGAGGACATAAAGGCCATCATGTAGTTTACCAGTGAGTTTTACTTTGCTTCCTTTGGATACATTCAAGACTCCATTTTCTGACTTGTAATTCAAACCTGCTCTGTCAAGAGTACCTAGAGAGATTAAATTCTGTTTCAAGTCAGGTACATACCTTACTGCCTTCAGGATTTTGAGGGAGCCATCAACTAATCTCAGACTTACTGAACCGATTCCTCTTACTATGCATTGTTGATTGTTCCCCATTATTACTTTTCCACCTTCTAACTCGTTGAAATCTATGAAAAAGTGTTTGAATGGAGTCATGTGAAAGGTGCAGCCAGAGTCCAATATCCATTCATCTGAATATTCTTTGTCTGAAATCATTAGCACCTCAGCTGATTCATATCCTTCGTGAAAATTTGTTGCATTCTTATTCTCTTTGTAAGCCTGATTATTATTCTTTCTCTTTAACTATCAGCAGTCACGCTTGATGTGCCCAATTTTGTGGCAGTAATTACACCTGATGTTACTTCTATCAGGCTATCTTGAGTGTCCTTGCACTTTTCCAGATTGCCTATTTTCATTTTGAGAGCCATGTCCTCTTTGCTGAGAGCCTTGACCTTTATTCTGAGAGTTTTTCCCTTTAAACTACTGTCTCTTATTGTCCCTTACAAAGGAAGCTTCAGGCTCTCTTTTATCCATTTTCATCTCAAGATCCTTAAGTCTAAGTGAATTAAGGATCTTATCTACTGTCATTTCATCCCTTCCGTACTTGATTGCGGATTTTACTTCCTTAAAGGCCTATGGTAAGGAGTTTAAAAGAATTACCGCTTGATCTTGATCTCTCAAGGTTTCACCAGCGTTTTGAAGGTCAGCACAGATGGAATTAAAGTCTTCTAAACTTTCTTCAAGGGATGTGGATGGGTCCATTCTAAAACCGAAGAACCATTCCTTCAAGAAAATTTTGTTCGAAAGAGCCTTTGACACATACAATTCTTCTAGTTTTGCCCAAAGTTCTGTAACTTTAACTATCTTGCTAACTCTTCTTAACACATTATCCGAAAGATGGAGAATAATAGTGCTATAAGCTATATCGTGCAATTCCTCTTTTTCCAGTTCAGTCATTATTGGAGGAAGCTTACCTAGATCAAGCAACGCTTTGGCCACCTTCTGTTGAACAAGGAGAGCCATCATCTTCGTCTTCCATAATCCGAAATCACTTTTTCCATCATACTTTTCCAACTACACCTTAGCAGACATGAAGGATCACAGATTGCCCTAGCAAGATTCGGATTCTTTACTTCTCATGATTCACGATCTTTTACAGTTCAGAGGAAGAAGAAGATTATCAGAAAGCGTATCTAGAATTCTTTTGAGGAGGCTCTGATACCAATTGTTGATCAATGAAGAATTTAGCAGAACAATACTCAACTCAAGATTCAACTCTAAAGGAAACTGAAGCCTTTGAAAAACGAAGATAGAAGAAAAATAGAGTAGAGAAGAATGAACAAGAGTATTTATAGTGGTTCCACCATGGAGGTGTACATCCACTTTTAAGCACCAGGAGAATTCTTTTATTCAAGTATATGGAAGGGAATTTACAAAGATATTCAATCTATCGAGCTCACTCAACACAGCAACCAGAGCCCTTTTTATACTTTCTTATTACAGTCTATAAAACCGTAAAGAAGAGAAGGAAAGAGTAAAGTAACTAAGTGCCAAGACAGGTTGGATTAATAGCTGACTGGCACGTGTCATTCCTTCACAGCTTCTAGCTACAGAAACGTTGATATCAATAATCAACAGATATCATCCAAATCTTAATCTTAATCAAAATTCCCATGACTGAAATAACATAAATCCCTTCAACTTAACTTCAATTTGAACCAATAATTAATCCAAAATATCCTGAAAAGGCTTAATTTCGAAACGTGGAGCGTTACAATCACAAATTGTCACAATTATTTAATAACAAAATTACATTGAGAACCAATTATAAGTTATCATGTGTTCCAAATTAAATTTAAAGACAAAGAAATGATGGATAAAAAGAGTCACATGTCTTTACTTATGGTCATTTGATGTTATTTTGAACTCTACGAGTTGGTGATATGTTGATACTATTGAGAATTCTATCTCTTTGTGGCACTCTATTGATTGAAGTTTAAATGAGAAAAGAGACATAATTTTAATTGAAAATTTGAGCATATTTAAAATTAATTAGGAAGATAAAAATTGACCTAAATTAACCTAATGGACTCATAGTTTTTACCAAATAACTTTTGGAAATTGTGATAAATGGCTAAGAAAGAAAGACCCTTGTGATTTTTGACTAAATTAGTTTTGAAATTGGAGAATGGCTACCGCAAATTCAAGAACAACCAACCGACATTTTTTCTTCTCATTTTATCCTTGATATATACGTCCATCCACAGTCACTGACTGTTTGCAAATAGTCATGACACATTCAAGATTTTATTTTCAGTTTTGATTTCAAATTTTGATCCCCAAATTCACAAACAACCAACTGACATTTTTTCTTCCCATTTTACCATTGGTATGTCCATACACAGTCACTTTGCAAATTGCCTTACACACCCAGATTATATTTTTCAGTTTTGATTTCAAATTTTGATTGATGGAAATTAATATCCTCTCCAATCGAAAATCAAGAGATTCCTAGATTTCACGTAGATTTATCACTAATGATTTTTATTCTTCGTTTAAATGATTCTCATAACTTAATTCAAATCTTTCCAAATGCTAGAAAATGGTCGTACTACAAATTAGTATATCCTTATATTTAAAGAAGTTGTTTACAGGAACATACAGCGCACAAGAAGTTGATTTGGATGATAGGTTTAAATTCTTCTTCATGAGTATAACAACATCCATAGATGGTTGGAAATACTGTCTCTCGATTATTTCTGTAGATGGAAAATCTTTTAAAAACAAATTTAGTGACACACTTTTGAACCCTTACACATTTGATGGTAAGTAAAATATATTCCCGTCAAAGAACAACGAGAGCCACTCAAAGCAAGCCACACGATAGATGTAAGTAGTCCAAACTGTTATCTAAGGTTATACATTCTGTCTACCCACCTAAATCTAATTTTTGTATATACCTGTAAATACACATATCTGCCTCGTCAACTAGGTTCAATTCCAAATTCATGATCAACACAATCAATTCAAAGTAAACATCAGTAGCCACAATTGCACGTGCAGGAGGTGGGAGCTAGATCTCATCCCATGTCCACACGCTTGTATAGCTATTTGTTGCAAGGGGTTGAACATTGATACATTTGTTCGCGAGTTTTATTGTAACTCAAATCTCTAAAAAATGTATAATGCGAATGTGCATCCTATTGAATACTCGATACACGATCCCTTTACATCAACAATCGAGGACAACATAGTGCAGCCCCCAACTCGAAACGTTCTGCTGGAAGACCGAAAAAGAAGAGGATTAGGTCTCACAGTGAAAGGGTTTGGACTCTAAAGTGTGACTGTTGTTGACAGCTAGGCCACAATCGGAGGCAATGTAGCAATTCCACCACCCAACGAGTTGTTTTAGCTTGCGTTTCAGATATGTATAGGGTGCAAATAAATCGAGGTAGTCATGAATAAATTTTTGTAAAATAATTTGCCTAGTATGTCAACCTCTATTCCCTATATATATCATTCAATATTAGCAACATAAGAGTATATTTATCTATCTATCGCACTCTAAAAGTAAGAATTTGGTCTAGTTTTAAAAGTTAGAACTCCAAATAGCATCAAGATGAATGTGTTGCTACCATACTCTAAGAGTAAGGATTTAGTCCAATTTTAAAACTATATTCGCTATATGCTCCATCAACATTATCAACATAAGTGTATATTTATCTGTTTACTGGACTCTAAAAGTAATAATTTAGTCTAGTTTTAAGAGTTAGAATTCCTAACGACGACAAGATGTATGTGTTGCTTCCATACTCTAAAAGTAAGGGTTTTGTCCAATTTTAAAGCTATATTACTTATATACCACATTCAGAACTAGCAATAGAAGAGTATCTATCCACCATAATCAAAGATGCTGATCATGCTCTAATTTTCATTCAACCACGGTATGTTCAGAAAAAATAGATACTATTTAGGCAACAACAAGAATAAACCAGCAATATGTTTAGAAAGTATCCAACAGTTTTTGAAAATAAGAATCATAAACAGAGTCCAACGAAGTATTTTAATTATTAAGCAACAAGGAGGGAACTCAATCTTGAGTTTGATTGAGCTTTAGGTTGAAAGACGATTGGTAGAATTCTAGAGGTAGATCTTCCTTTGCATCCTTCTTGTACGCCTCTCATTGCATCCACTTACGGGTCCCTCATTCCCGCACGATTGACAACAACACCCCTTTGGACATTTGTGTTGAGCTGCATGCATATATAGACCAGACATAAAAAGCATATTATGTATTTACAGGGAATTACATATTCAATATCCATAAAAACAGGGTAGACTACAGATACCTCATGGAGTGTCTCTTCTATACAATTGCACTAGACGGTTCATTAATTCTTATCCCTTTTGCATACAAAACATTTAACAACTATTGATAACATCATTTTTTATCCATACCGCAAGCGTACGGGTGAAGTAATAATATAGTGATTAAAATCGAATGTCGTCCACTGGATTGGTTTTCTAGTTAGATTGATTACCATGAATACTTTCACCCAATTTTATTTAGAGATAAAAACTTAGTGATGAAAAGAAATCAAATGACAAGAATGAAACTATGGAAATTCAAATGGAGAAAAACACTTAGGGAATTGATTTCACCTATTGGAGTTGTGAATTAATTACATGGATGTGTTAATATGCAATGACTCATAAATCTTGGATAAACTATTCTCATATTTATCTCTCCCAAGCATAAACAATTCTCATACATATGAAAAACCCAATATTCCTATCTAAGTTCAATCATAAATTGCACAAATGAGTTCAAAACAATACAACATCCATGAATTAAATCAACAACGCCCAAAAGGCTACATCAATCCCTAAGCAAACGTCTAGCTACTCATGATTTGCGTTACAATATAAGCTAGAAGATAAAACCACATAAAAACAACTAACGTTAAGGAAAGAAAGGGGAAAAAACTCTATCTCATTGAGGCCACCATCACGATCTCCTCGAGCTATCGCCTTGAATCTCGCTCCTTGACCTTGCTTCAGCTCCCACCAAAGGTCCTTAGTCGAGATTATGGCAAACATTACACCCAATGAACTCCATTTGGCCTTGCAAGATCATTAAGTAATTATAGGAATTTTATCGACAACGTCGAGACACTAGGACCAGCGTCTTGACGTTGTCCCTTTGGCCGAACGAAATAATTTAGGAAAATTGCCCAACATCGAGACACTCTCAACCCAGCGACTTGACGTTGAGGCCTCGTGATTTCTTGCTAGGGCGATTGCTGCAGCAGCGTCGAGTCACCAAAAGGGAGTGTCTCGATGCTGCCTCTCGGGTCTTCAACTTTGTGCACTTCTTCCTTGATTCCTCTATACTTCCTTTGCCACTTTTTTAGGCCCCGAACGCTCGATTAACTTCCAATTCTCCAATTTATCCCAAATATTCAAGTCCTACAAAAAGAACACAAAAGAGTGTAAAATTGGCCAAATAAATCTCAAAGACTAACTAAAATACACCAGAAAAAATAGCTCGCTATGCGTGCTATCAAACACCCCAAAACTTAAGCGTTTACTAGTTCTCAAGTAAACTAAAAATTAGACATAGGTTGTAAATGGATGCAACAAACATAACTCAATCCGCAAGGCTCAAAAGTCATAAATTAAGCAATCAAGAGACATGCATATAAGGCCCAATAAAGGAGACAAATTGAAATTTTTCTAAAATTAGCTTCCATATGAGAGATCTAACCTACTTAGACTACACTCTATTAGCTCGGGATTGGATTATTAAACTCTCACAACTCATCTTCCCTCTACATTGGCACGAAGGATTTACTAATGAGCCAATAGAACAAATTAGATTTTTTTTTATCCATACCTAGGTGCTTTAAATTAAAATTGAATTAAGCATTTATAAGTGGCACTAGCTTTCACACACCTATTGTAGGGACCCATAACCCAAGTTTAACCCTTGGTTGGCCTAACTGATCACAACAGGGGTAGCTCTTTTTGCCTAAATCATCATTAAACATTGCATAGAGCGCTCATGTGACATGTCATTATTTTTCTTTCAATTTTCAACAAGAATGATGTTTCTTTTGAGCATGATAAGAGCAAATATTCTTTTCTTTCATCGTAGGCAATATTAAACATGCTAATTTGCAATAAATTGGCTCTTTAGCTCTTCCCTACACCTATCGACGTGACAACAAGCATACAAACCTAATAATTCGCTCGTAAGCATTCAAATCCAACTCTAAAGCACGAAAAATACTCCACTAATGCAAGAAATCTCCTAGAAATTTTTAAAAAGTCTCCCTTTTTGGGCACTCATGCTTACAACTCATCAAAAGCTTAGAAATTGACAATAAAGCCTATCCTAGGAAGTCATAATCATACCAAAACACATCCATAAACAACCACATTCCATAATCACAATAAAAGATATAGCCCAAACTCAGATGCTTAAGGGCTCAACAAAGCAATAAAGCATTCCACCCCCAAACTTAAAGCATGCATTGACCGCAATGTATAGAAAACTAAAGTCTAAATAAGCAAGAGAACAAGAAAAGAATGGAAGGGGTGAACAATACTACCCTGGAATGATGATCTTCTCATAAATGCTGGCAAAGACAAGAACACGAGAACACCTACAAAACAAAAACAACAAAAACATAAAAAAAAAACACAAAACCAAAAACAAACTAACTTGGATCGCCTCCCATAAGCGCTTGTTTGACGTCTTTAGCTTGACGTGTTGACCGTGTATGCATCAAGGAGGTCTAATGTTCTGCGATCCACCAGAGGTGCTTTTTCTTGCACCCTTTCTATAACCCATCACGAGCGCTTCTGAATGATCTTTAAAGTCCACGAATGCTTTAAATACACCTACGCTTGATGTCGATAATCACTCGCCTAGTAGCGAGGAATGGTCTCCCTAGAATGACAGGTACTGAAGGGGTTTCTTTAATATCCATAACAAAGAAGTCAACAAGAAGGAAAAATCTACCTACTTTAATTAAAACATTCTCCACAGTTCCATATAGACTAACCACAGACTGGTCAACCAACTGGAGTCTAACAAAAGTAGACTTAATCTCACCTATATTTAACTTTTTTTATAAAGATAAGTGGATAATATATATACTAGCACCTAGATCACACAATTCTCTAAAAAGATAAGTACCAATGCTACAGGGAATAGAAAAACTCCCTGGATTAGACAATTTGTCAGACACTTTCTGTTGAAGGCGAGCACTGCATGTAAATGCGAGGTACACTGTCTCCACTGTTTCTCCTTCTTTTTATTGGCGAGCCACTCCTTCATAAACTTTTTGTAGTTGGGCATGTGCTCCGGTGCCTCTGCAAAAGGGATGTTAACATTTAAACTCATAAAAGCATCTAAATTTTTTTCAAAGTGAGCTTTTGAATTTTTCTTTTTCTTTTTCTTCAGCTTTGGAACTAAAACAGTAGAGGAAGGGATAAAAGGGTCAGAATTAAGCTTTTCAGCTTCATTTGAGGATGAACCCACTTCAGCTTCTCCTGTACTGACTTTTGGTTCATTAATCTCTTGTTCCATAGCTACATGAACTTTCTCCACGTGATGCAAAGTGATGACCTTGCAATATTCCATCTGAGGTCTTCTGCTCAACTGGGGCTTTTCCTTTTTGCATTGTGTTTACAACACTTACCAATTGTCCCAGTTGAGTTTCAATGTTCTTAATGGTTGCACTATGGCCAGTCACCGTGGTGTTAATGGCGATCACTGCCTCCTCCATCTCTTCAAGGGAAGGTTTATTTTTAGTGTTTTGAAAGGTAAATCTAGGAGGGGCAAAACATTTTTATTATTTGCATACAAA
The DNA here is from genome assembly GCA_017139565.1 of Luffa aegyptiaca. NCBI lineage: Eukaryota > Viridiplantae > Streptophyta > Magnoliopsida > Cucurbitales > Cucurbitaceae > Luffa > Luffa aegyptiaca. The sequence goes on from CM029397.1 coordinate 11,541,441, forward strand.
ATTTTTTCATGATTTCTAACACTAGGGTGATAGTGTGTGGATGTAGAATTATAGTGTCCCCTAGAGTCAGAATTGGATACATACTGAACCTGCTCTATGGTGGTCTCCTCCTGAGACTGAGATGGAATAGTAGCAACTGATTCAATAGATTGTGCACTCTCTATACCTGAAAACTTAAGGAAAGCATTAGCAAGGGAGGACATCTGAACTTATAAAGCCCTTACATTATCAATCTTGAAGACCCCAGCTACAATTTTTTTAGGTGTGGACCACTCAGATGGCCACTGATAGTTATTTGTGGCCATATCTTCCAATAAAGTACGTGCACTCTCTACGGTCTTAGACAACAGAGTCCCACCTGCAGCTGCATCAACAATAGTCTTAGTACTTGGATTTAAACCATTATAAAATAGTTGAATCTGCAACCAGTCAGGGTATCCATGCTGAGGGCACTTCCTCAGTAGCCCTCAGTAGCTTTTTGTAGCGCTCCCATGCCTCAAACAGATGTTCATCGTGAAGGATTGGAATTCCCAATTCCGTTACAGCGGAAGCAATTGGACCGTTCGTAAATTAATTTCGTTCTACAAAATACCAATACATTGGCAAAAGGTTAAGCGGTGAAAAACATACCTCCGTTGACGACTCTGAATACTTCAAGAATGATTCTTGATTGCTCTGCAACAACGAAGAACACCACCATTTGATCTTCCCCGCTATAACTCTGAGATTAGGAACGTAGTTGTGCGACTACCTAATCTTGAATGGGAAAAACTCTAGAGAGAAAATTCTCCTTAGAGTTCTTGAGTTGAGAGAATGTGAGAGGACCTTATGGTGGCCATATGTTGTATCACATAAACCCTAGGGTTAGTGTTCTATTTATAGGAGAAAGACCATGAATAAAATATTCATTTAAAATCAATTATTTCCATAATTGATTTAATCTTTTCCATAATTAATCAATTCCATAACCAATCAATTCCACAATTGATTAATCTTCTCCATAAATGATTGATCACTTCCATAAGTGATTAAATCATTTCCATAAATGATTAATTACTTCCATAAGTAATTAATCATTTTCATAATTTATTAATTTCCAATTAATTAATTCTTTAAATTAATTAATCACCAATTAAATATCATATATTTAATTTCAGACCTTCTATTAGTTAATTAATTAATTACCCAAATAAATATCATATATTTAATTTCAGGCCTTCAATTAATTAATTCTATAATATGAATCAAATTCATATTAAAATTGGAACTCCTTCCAATTCTCTTATATCCTATAAATTTAATATGAATCAAATTCATATTGATATTTGAACTTCTTCAAATATTTATTTCTCTCATAATAATAAAGTTTAATTTCAAATTAGACTTTATATTTTAATGTATCATTATACATTATATTAATTTGTATCTCATACAATTAACTTAATTCCCAATATGAATTTGAACTATTCAAATTCTCTCAAGATATAATTGTTCCTAATTACTCTTTACGAGCTAGCAGGGGGACCTAATGGACCTACAGATCAGAAGCTCCAATGATATGAGGTTAACCGATTAAACTCATTAATCAGGTTAACCAATATTCATTAACTGTGGGTCATTCCACTAAAGACCCACAGCTGAACTCTTCTCACTGTAGAACATTTTTGTGTCCACGGATATAGACCTATACCGGTAAGTCAATCCTTCACGAGTGTTCGTAATCACGGCTGGGTCAAATTACCATTTTACCCCTGTGTTACAACTGTCTCCTTAAGTACCAGCGCTCCTCTAATGAACAACCTGTTTATGGTCCAACCATTAAACAGAAAGTCCCTCTCGAGCCAGTGAGAGGGCGGGATCCCTTTGTTCAAGTCCCGGAGTCACCACTTAAGGGAACACTCATCTACTTCTCCTAGAAGTGGGAAGGAGTGAATTCCTTCTTGTGTTGTCATGTCCCCAGCCTCCCACTCGGTCTTGTCCCCAAAAAGGAAGGCATGTTGAGTCGGCGTATTGGCCACTCTCACCCATGCTAATCAAAGGACAATCCCTCATGAGAAGGAGTTCATGACACACTCAGGATTAAGACTGAGTTACCTAGGTCATCCTATTGAAACAGTAACCTAACTAGTTAACGGTGTTATAACTAATGGTTGACTATTTTGTGGTCCGGTCTTATGCAAACTCATTGCATAGGATACCCCCGCTCGCATGTCTCCTACATGGACGCCTTGGATCAATACGTCTGTATCGAATACAAAGCGGGCCGTATCACATAGTGTTATCAGGATAAGGTACCCATCCTTATCCCTATACTATAGACCTTTTAGGTTGTTACTTGAACACCGATCCCCGTATGTCCCCACATACTAGTTCAAGTCACATGTAAGCAACCTTGGATCTTAGTTTATTGGATTTGGGTCAAATTGTGCAATATTTAACAATAACACTTTATTGTAGAAACTCAATAACACTTTATTGAAACAAGTATACAATTTGTTTACATTCACTATCTACGAGTTTTAGGGCATAAAACCCAACACATCGAACTACTGCTGGAATGTCCTAATTTCGGTCCTCAACTTAACCCTCTTAGCAGGTGATAAGGGTCAAAAGTATACCTATTTTGCCCTTATATTTAGCTCATTTCTTTGTCGAATATTGAATGTTTAGATCGATTTTACTGTTCCTGAGCTCAAAATGTGTTAAGGTTGATAAGTTAGGGTGTTGAGATTCACTTTTGTCAAATTAGGCTCGTGCGTGCTTAAAAAGACTTAATTTTAATAGAATTTGACAAAGTTTATTGCTGTGCAGGAAAACAGAGGAAAAGCTGGAATCTGCCCAAAAATGCGACTGCATTTCTGGAAAGGCAAAATGAAATGCGACCGCATTTCTGGAAAAATCGAGACCGTTCTGAGTCATTCGCGGGTCGTTGTTGACGAGTCTTCTTTGCACCTAACCGGCTTTGACCCTGAAACTGACTAGGCTACCTTCCAGCACCTATTTCGCAGCTCCTCAACCATTTTCTACACTAAATAAGCTCGAGATTCGAAGTCAAATTCAAGCAGAACTCATTTGGAAGAAGAGGGTGGTGACAGAACCCTAGTTGACGCCTAGGAGTAGGGATGCCCGAGGTCCTTTTTAGATGACTGAATTCTAACCTTAGTTAGACATCAAACCTTAGGGTTTGTAGGGATTTTCACCCATTCCCACTTGTAAAAGCGAGAGTGTGGAGTGTCTTAGCGAACTCTAGAAGGATTGAGTAAATAGAAAACCCATAATATTTAGCTATCTCCATTATTTCCAGCTCTTGATTACAAACATTATTTTGTATTCTTACATTCTTATTTCAATGAAAATGTATTCATTTGCACTTTATCTCACCATGAGTAGCTAAATTCCGTTGAGGGGTTCAATATGGTGAATTCCCTTATGGTTCAATAGCTTGAAAGTGTTTTATTTGCTTAAGTTCTGTTCCATGCATGTCATTCTTTATTGATTATCACTATAATCTTGCTGAGTTTAACTTGATCACTTAGACTTTGCATGCTATGTGAGTTTGATCTCGAAAGGGACAAACGATATCGGTTCTCATAAAGGTGATATAGGAGAAAAAGCTTGAAAGAGATTGTTCGGCGGTATAGGGCAAGCTGCCTAAGGCACCCTATATCGACTATAGGGTTATAGGTTGCATTCGTGAATTATCTATGTCGGAGTCGAGTCACAGAAATGTGCATAACGGTACTCGCTTAGCCTTCTAACGGTTCTTGGGAGCAAGGCCAAATAGGAGTTAAATCTGACCCAATGCATTGAACAGGGTTAAGTTAAATACTACATGATTATGGTTATTGCCTTTGGGATGAATCCATGTTGAATACCTCGTTTATTTCTTATTGTTATTCTTTTAGTTATTTGCTTGTTTATTCTATTTTTCTAAAAACCAATCAATCAAACTTATTTTCTTTGGTTACCTATTTTCAAAAGCAATCATTTGAGCAGTTTCTTATTCAAATATGAATTTCCAGTTTAGTCCTCGTGGGATCAATACCCTTGGAATACTTCTAAGGTTTTTTTATTACTACGTGCGACAGTGTATACTTGCACTAGGGTTAGCTGAATTTATCCTTATTATTACTTATCGTCTTATCTCACATCCATCCATTCAGCTGACGACACACCAAGTTTTTGGCACCGTTGCCGGGGACCAAAAGTGAAACCAGATTTGTTTTTGGAATTGCGATCAGATTGTGACCGCATTTCTGTCTCAAAGGGAATTTGACTTTGATTTGCAATTGTTTTTCTTTTGCAGGTTGGAGTTAGTGCATGAACGAGGGGTATCCACTCCTTGACATAGACCTTGAGATAGAAAGAAAGAGCAATAGGAGTTGAGTGCACGAGAACATCTTGAAGAAGTTTCTTACACTCGAGAACTTCTAATAGATCTACTCGGAGTCGATCCTCCTATTGGCCGTAAAACAGAAGAAAAAAAAAAGAGAAAAAGGCGATAGAAGATAAGCACAACTGAAGGGTTTGATAGCTCAATATAACCCACATGTGGAAGAAGACATCATCGCAACCTTGAGTGCACAAATCACATCAATGGCTTGTCACTCTAATTTCTTTTGTGTTTATTGTGCTAATATTCATTCTTTGTTTGAAACTTGTCCATCTAATCCTTATTATACAGGGCAACCAGACAACCAGAGTCCTATTTTCAATCCTTCCAAGGATGGTTGCAACACCAGCAAGATGTTAGCAACAATAATCCAACACCTCATTTGGAGCAAGAATGTATGTTTACTTTTGAAGACCAATATCAAGATCAGTATGCCCAACAAGAAATGCAACAGGAGATGGAATCACAAGTGTCAACTAGCTTGAAAGAACTCATAAGAGAATACATGGCAAGGAATGATGCCACGATAAAGAACTTGGAGATTCAAGTAGGGCAACTGATAGAGGAATTGAAAAACAGTCAACAAGAAATCTTGCCCGACACCAAAGAGAATGTGGAACAAGAAGCATAAGAGCAATACAAGGAGATGTCATTTCAAAGTGAATTGGAGCATGAAGACCCTGAACTCCCAGTAGAAGCAAGAAGCATTCCAGCACGTGAGAATACTGAGGAGACAAAAGAGAAAGAAGTGATTAGAGAAGAATCGCCTCAAAAAGAGAATAAAGAGAAGACACCAAAACAAGAAGTTGTAGTGAGCCATGCAGATGACACATCACAACAAGTGAACTTCGATGTGCTCCAAGCATTAGAACACCCTGAGGAAATGAATGGATGTCTTGATTTTGATCCTATTGATTCTTTTACTTGTTGTAGCTTGCAGAAAATGCTATTTGAGGAAGAAATCAAAGAGGAAATCATGGTGGATAAAAATATGCAGTATACGACAGAGGATGAGAATGCAAAGTCTGCATTCAAGAGCAGATTGAGTAAGCTGATAATAGAGACAAAGCACTCCATGATTAAAACGCCTCAGTTAAGACTCAAACATCGTTCGTTATCAAGACCTAGGGTCAAGATGAAAGTTGATGGCTCAAGAGGTAGGAATACAGCTTTAATCTCTCTTTTGGAGATCAGCTAAGTTATTCTTTTTCTTTGCCTAAATAAGTAAAAGATTAAAAAAAAAGATTAAAAAAAAAAACATATTTGAACTTTTGAACTTTTTGATGTGTTTGTTTATGTTTCAGGAAGCTTATAAAGTTTGGAGACAAGAAGAAGAGAACATGAGACAGGAAAATCCAGAAAAGGAGTAGAACAAGGACTATTAAACATATGCTCGAGTGAGGGATGAGGCTATCAAGCGGATGTTCCTGGCCAGCTCATCTGATGAAGCTTCAATTGCCCTCCATTTTTATCCCACCTGGATGAGCCTGAGACCTCTGATATGGAGGACAAATCTTCCAAGAACTAAGAAAATTCTTGCTCTGCTTTACTTCTTACTGCTTCCATTCATTTGTTGTTCATTTTCTTAGTAATTTGTTTCATGCAATAAATCATTGTTCTTTGGATTTCTTAGTTAAGTTTAGCATTGTTAGTTTATTACTTTGTTAGTATAGTTTGTTGATGCTTAGGTTAGTAAGAGTGAAAACAAAATATCTGGACAAGAGTAAAAACTCTGTCTAGGAAAAGGTACTTAAGTTGACCGTAGGGAACACCTTTTCCTGGGGATTTACCTGGGAGTTTGAAAAGTCCATAGTATTTTGTATCCTATCTATCTTTAAAAAGAAAAAAAAAAGAGAGAGAAAAGAAGAAAAATTAAATTTGTAAGTTTGGAATAAAGAATTTTTGATCAAGAGGGAACTTTGTCTAAGGAAAGTCCTGACTAGGCTGAGGTATTTAAGCTGACCATTGGGAACACCTCTACCTGGGGACTTACCTGGAAGTTGAATTAATCAAAACATTTTAATTTCTCTTCAAAAAGGAAAAGGAAAAATAATAATAAATCATGATTAAGCATGTGGACTTTTCTAACATGTTTATGAGTGTTTCAGAAAAGAGGAGGAAGCAAAGGAAAAATGAAAAGTCAGAAAAAAAAAGAGAAGGCAGAAAAATTGGGTGAAATGTGATCACATTTCTCCCCAGTGCATTTGGAAATGCGACCGCATTTTCAAGAATAAGAAGGAAGTCACGAAAATTTTTTACCTTCACGTGACCTAATTAGAAAAGTATAAATAGCTGACTTTAGTTTTTTTCCTCTTCACCAACCACTCAAATCTTTTGCATTCAAGTCAAAACCTCAAACTCTCCATATTCTCTCATCGTGAAACCAAACCCCATACTCAAGAAGATGAAGAACACGCAAAAGCCATCATCATCACGCAAGATTACTCATTCCCAGAGTAATCCAACTGCCCTCGAAGCTGAAGCAAGTGTGCGACGGCAAGAGGAGAACCCTGAAACGCCGATGCAAGGCACGAGAAGAACGAGACCCACGGGATTATCATCGGCGGTCGTGAAAGTCAGACCCAACGCTCAACCTCCATCCTCTTCGACAATGTCGGCCACGTCAAGGGAGATTCTGAGTTCGTTTACACCAAGAAGGTTCACGCGCGTGGCCGCTGTCCATCAAACCCAAAAACCCTCCGCTCAACAGTTCAAGAAACGCTCGCGGGAATGGTTTGCAATGATCCGGGAGATGGGAGCTCAGAGACGTGCTGCCTTTGAAGAAGAAGGAAATAGGCGAGAAGAAGAAGAAGCAGCCAAGGCAGCCGAAAGCTCTCGACAAGAAGGATCTTCATCGAGTAAGCATCCTGAACATTCAACTAACCCCTCTTCATCTTACAGGGCCAAACCATTCGTTACCTATAGTGCAAGGAGAAGGAGCCCGAAGAAAGTGGTACCCGAGAAGCCCCTTGTTATTGAGCCCCTCAAAATAGCAAGAATGCCTCCGAACGTGTTCGAAGGAATAATCCGCCAAGTTGTGGCAAAGGCTCTTGTGATTGCTGAAGGGTACAGGGTTGAAAAAGATGCTTTGAAGGAGATTGAAGCTGAGAGAGAGATGGAAAATCAACAAATGAGGGGAGAAGATGAGTTTGCGAGAGAAAGAGATCTTAAAGAAGAAAAGAAAAGAGAAGAGGAAAGACAAAAGGCCGAGAGGGCCATAGAAGCTGAAGAAGAAAGAAAATTTGAGGAAAACCTCAGGAGGGCAGCCATTGATTTGCAACTCCTCGAGGAAGAGAAAAAGAGAAGAGAAGAATTGAAAGAAGATGAAAAAAGAAGGAAGGAAGCAGAAAACTTCCTTGCAGCCTGTGAGCCATTCCACAAAGCTCAAAGAGAAGCTGAATTGCTGCAAGGGAGGGTAGAAGAAGAGGCCCAACCGGGGCCAAGTGAAGGAAATTTAGAAAAAGAAAAAGAAAGAGAAGTAGAAGATGAAGGCCAGAATGCGACCGCATCTGGGTCACATTCTGAAGAAGGCCTAGCCGAGGCCACCATTGATCAGCCTGCTGATGAGGTTTTCGAACCTCTATTCAAGGATGACCCACCAGCAGTTGATAGCACCTCTTCGGGAGAGAAGAGAGACGAAGAAGAAAAAGAAAGCAAGAAGGCTGAGACCTCAAATGACTCTGAAACAGAATTCGATTCAGGGATAAGGGAGTTAGATGGCGACCAAGTTCCTATCTCTGCAGCATTGAGAAGAAAGAGAAAGAGAGAAATTGAAGCTAAAAGGAGGACTAAAAACAAGAATGACCCGATATTTGCCAAGAGGCCAAGGACTAGGTCCATGGACGCCTGTCCTACAGTTCCTCCTACCATCTCACCTGCCAAGCCAAAGGGCAAATCACCTAAGGCTGCATCTCCTAAAAATCCATTCCCTGAGGTATTTAAAGATGTCAATTTTCAGGAACGAATGGAGATCATGAAGAAAAGGGATTTCCTCAATGAGAAGGGATTCTCTAACAGAGCAGTAGCACTGCCACAGTTCGTAACAAGAGTTATCTCCCAATACAAGTGGCAGGAGTTCTATGCTCACCCTCAGGAGGCTGTCGTGCCTCTAGTTCGTGAATTTTACGCCGGCCTGAGGGAGGAGAGTATTAGCATGGCAGTTGTGAGAGGCAAGATGGTCAGCTTCTCTTCAGTAGACATTAACCGGGTGTACAGGATCAAGGCACCCTTGAATCCAAGAGGGAACGATGTTATCAAGAACCCCTCGGCCAAGCAGATGAAAGATGCATTGAAACTCGTGGCCAACAAGGGAGTTCAATGGAAAGAGTCTCAGACGAAGGTGAAGACTCTAGTGCCAAGCGACTTAAAGCCAGAATCGGCAGTTTGGCTTCACTTTCTGAAGAACCGCTTGATGCCAACCACCCACGATAGCACAATTTCAGTGGATAGAGATATGTTACTCTATTGCATTATGAAGGGGTTGGAAATCAACGTGGGGAGCATTATCAGGGATGAGATTTTAGCTTGTGGGAGAAAAAGAGCAGGCAAGCTTTTCTTTGGATCACTCATCACCCAGCTCTGTCAAAGGGTGAAGATCGTTCCAGGCAAGGACGAGGAGCGTCACTTCTTCAAGCCGACCATTGACCTGTCCTTGATTGGAAAGCTCCAGCAGAACAGCATCGAAAGGAAAGACAAAGCCTCGACATCTTAGGTTACTTCTCAATTAGGGCCGAATGTAACTTCTCCATCCTAGCACACTTCTTTTACAGGGCCTTTGCCATCATCAGAAGCCCTAGCTATAGCCTACCGCCAGCTTGATCAAATCAGGGAAAACCTGAGAACATATTGGGCATATGCAAAAGAGCGGGATGAAGCCATTAGAGAGTTCTATCTCTCTATTGGCCTGAGTATCACTCCGGTCTTTCCAGATTTCTTCAGTCGCTGCTGCCTCAGGAATACAAGGATTCTGATGAAGAGAATGATGAAGAAGACGATGAGAATGATGATGAAGATGATGAAGAGAAGGAGAGTTCCTCGGACGACGACTAGGAGTGTTTTCTGTTCCCCTTCTGACTGAAATTGTTTTGTACATAATACTGTTTTTTGTTTTTGTTGCTTGCTGTTTTTTTAGTATTAGCATGTTTTAATTCCGTTTTAAATTGTTTAGTTGCCGTTTTGATTGTTTTTAATGTTTAGTTTTGATCATAGGGTAGTTTAGATAGCTTGTTGATAGTTTAGAATTAGATAAAACTTGGGTTTTAAATCTTTTCTTGGAAAAATCTGCTTGCTATTTTTGAGCTTTACCTATGAACTTTTTGGAAGAAAAAACAATCAAGCTTTAAAAATTGCTTTAAAAAAAATGTTTTGGAGGAAAAGCATGTTTTCAAATGAGTTTTCTTTTAAGCCCTTGTTGATGAAAACTAGAGCTTTGTTCTATCTCAAAAGTGCCACCGTCACAACTGAACTGTTTTCTAGTTATAGGCTTTCCATTAGTCGTTTTCTTCAAAAAATTATCTTAAGTCTAAACTTCCTCGTGTTTAACCTTTCTAACACTCTAGGAGAGTTTAGTCTTGAAGTTTTGAAAAATAAAAAGCCTCATGTTAAGCCCATGCCTCAAAAACAAAGCCAATGAGGACATTGTCTAAATTAAGTTTGGGGGGTGCTTTATGCTTTAAATGTAAATATCTTTGTAAATTTGTACTGCTGGAAAGAATATGTGCTCAGTATTTAGAAAAAAAAAATGAAAAGATGAAAAACCGAGAGTTACTCCTCCTTCATAGAGTTTACTGAGTAACCAGGGGCATTCATGACACCCATGGTTTGCCACTGCATGAAAGGTTTACCTAGGGAAGTGAGTATCATTCCGAGCTTGTGAACTTTGCTCGTAGCTAGATATCTTCACCACAAAGTGTCGATAAGCTAGAACGAAGGTAAAGATGACAACAAGGATACTCTTGGGAGAAAAAGAAGTTGAATAAAAAGAGCACCAACAGTCAAATAAGCTTGGGGGAGATAGAAAAGGTCTAGTAACTCATGTATGCTCATTTTTACCTCAAGATTGTTTTTCTTAACTTAAAGGACTACACTAGGCTCTATGAGTAGAAGTTAGGTAGTTTAAGCACATTGGTTAGGATGGATTAGGGAGAGTATTGGTTTGAAAAAGAACAATAGAAATCTTCATGCCTAGGAAACTCAGACGTTGTGACTGGCACTAGAGTAGAACCCTCTCCTGAAAGGCAAACTTTTGAGAAAACGATCTTGAAAAACATGTTCAATTGATTCCATGTCACTTGATTTGAAATTGAAAGTTGATACTAGTACCTTGATTGATTACTTCACATGAACCTTAACATTTTGATTTGCAATTAATATTGAGCTCTAACATTTTGATTGGCAAATAAAAAGTTGATCTCTAACATTTTTATTGGCTATTGCTTGAGGACAAGCAATGAGTTAAGTTTGGGGGTGTGATAAGGGTCAAAAGTATACCTATTTTGCCCTTATATTTAGCTCATTTCTTTGTCGAATATTGCATGTTTAAATCGATTTTACTGTTCCTCAGCTCAAAATGTGTTAAAGTTGATAAGTTAGGGTGTTGAGATTCACTTTTGTCAAATTAGGCTCATGTGTGCTTAAAAAGACTTAATTTTAAGAGAATTTGACTAAGTTTATTGCTGTGCAGGAAAACAGAGGAAAAGCTAGAATCTACCTAGAAATGCGACCGCATTTCTGGAAAAATCGAAACCGTTCCGAGTCATCCGCGGGTTGTTGTTGACGAGTCTTCTTCCCACCTAACCGGCTGTTTTGACCCCGAAACTGACTGGGCTACCTTCCAGCACCTATTTCGCAGCTCCTCAACCATTTTCTACACTATATAAGCTAGAGTTTCGAAGTCAAATTCAAGCAGAACTCATTTGGAAGAAGAGGGTGGTGATAGAACCCTAGTTGACGCCTATGAGTAGGGATGCCTGAGGTCCTTCTTAGATGACTGATTTCTAATCTTAGTTAGACATCATAAACCTTAGGGTTTGTAGGGATTTTCACTCATTCCCACATGTAAAAGCTAGAGAGTGGAGTGTCTTAGCGAACTCTAGAAGGATTGAGTAAATAGAAAACCCATAATGTTTAACTATCTCCATTATTTCCAGCTCTTGATTACTTTTCATTATTCTGTATTCTTACATTCTTATTTCAATGAAAATGTATTCATTTGCACTTTATCTCACCACGAGTAGCTAAATTCCGTTGAGGGGTTCAATATGGTGAATTCCCTTATGGTTCAATAGCTTGAAAGTGTTTTATTTGCTTAAGTTTTGTTCAATGCATGTCATTCTTTATTGATTACCACTATAATCTTGCTGAGTTTAACTTGATCACATAGACTTTGTATGCTATGTGAGTTTGATCTCGAAAGGGACAAACGATATCGGTTCTCATAAAGGTGATATAGGAGAAAAAGCTCGAAAGAGATTGTTCGGCGGTATAGGGCAAGCTGCCTAAGACACCCTATATTGACTATAGGGTTATAGATTGCATTCGTGAATTATCTATGTCGGAGTCAAGTCACAGAAATGTGCATAACGGTACTCGCTTAGCCTTCTAACGGTTTTTGGGAGCAAGGCCAAATAGGAGTTAAATCTGACCCAATGCATTGAACAGGCTTAAGTTAAATACTACATGATTATGGTTATTGCCTTTGGGATGAATCCATGTTGAATACCTCGTTTATTTCTTATTGTTATTCTTGTAATTATTTGCTTGTTTATTCTATTTTTCTAAAAACCAATGAATCAAACTTATTTTCTTTGGTTACCTATTTTCAAAAGCAATCATTTGAGCAGTTTCTTATTCAAATCTGAATTTCCAGTTTAGTCCTCGTGGGATCGATACCCTTGGAATACTTCTAAGGTTTTTTTTATTACTACGTGCGACAGTGTATACTTGCACTAGGGTTAGCTAAATTTATCCTTATTATTACTTATCATCTTATCTCACATCCATCCATTCAGCTGACGACGCACCAGCAGGAGGAAAGAATTTCTTTAAAAAAGCCTAGACCAAAGCATACCATGTGGTAATGCTTCCAGGTGGAATAGATTGAAGTCAATCCCTCGCTTTATTCTGCAAAGAAAAGGGAAATAAACGTAAGCGTATGACATCTTCAATGACTCAATTTTATTTTACCATCCCACAAATATCTAGAAAAGTTTTCAAATATGAGTTTGGATCCTCTATGGGAGATCCTCTAAATGCACAATCTCGAGCCATTTGAATTAGACCGGTCTTCAGCTCAAAATTATTGGCATTGATTGGGGCATAGACAATCCCCAATTATTGCTCTTGGAACACGGGCTGAAAATAGTCACGAATGGGCTTAGGCTCCTCAGGTGGATTAGGATTGGCCATTGGATCAAGACTTTCCTTTTTCTCCCTCTTAAGTTTATTGATGGTTCTTTCAATCTCAGGGTCAAAGGGAGCTAAGGCTAACTCCTTATCCTTTCACATACACAACCTAACCTCACCTAAAAAAGGAAATAACAGAAAATGAAAGAAAACAAATAAGAAAAGAAAATAGAAAAGGAAACACTAAGGTAAAAAAAAAAAGAAAAGATAAGCTAAGAAAGGAAACACTAACAAATAAGGAAAACAAATAGAAATAAGGAAAATAAAAAACAAGGAAAAAAACTACAAAGGAAAAAAAACAAAGATAAAGAAGGAAACAACAAATAAGGGAACTACAAATATGGAAACAAAAACAAAAAAAGGAAAAAAAATGCAACTACCTAAAACAAAATAAAATACACTTTAAATTAAGACCGAACAATTTTTCCACGATATTAATCTAACTAAATATGCCAATCCCCGAAAACGGGGCCAAAAACTTGATGTGCAAATTGCATACCACAAGCGTAAGGGTGAAGTAATAATATAATGATTAAAATTGAATGTTGTCCACTGGATTGGTTTTCTAGTTAGATTAATTACCATGAATAGTTTCACCCAATTTTATTTAGAGATAAAAACTTAGTGATGAAAAGAAATCAAATGACAAGAATGAAACTATGGAAATTCAAATGGAGAAAAACACTTAGGGAATTGATTTCACCTATCGAGGTTGTGAATTAATTACATGGATGTGTTAATATACGACGACTCATAAATCTTGGATAAACTATTCTCATATTTATCTCTCTCGAACATAAACAGTTCTCATACACATGAAAAACCCACTATTCCTATCTAAGTTCAATCATATGCATGGCCTTAAGTCTAATCCTTTTAACGATTTCTAAAACTATCCTAAATCTTCCGATCTAAGGATTATTCTAGTTATGCAATTTAAGATCTAGAACTAAGTCCCCTCTCTCGAGCAAGAATTTGAGAAATCAACATTTAACTCATGGTCAGTGAATTAAAAGCATTAAGAACATAAATTGTACAAATGAGTTCAAAACAATATAACATCCATGAATTAAATCAACAACGCCCAAAGGGCTACATCAATCCATAAGATAACGTCTAGCTACTCATGATTTGAGTTACAATATAAGCTAGAAGATAAAATTCCATAAAAACAACTAAGGTTAAGGAAAGAAAGGGGAGAAAAATCTATCTCGTTGAGGTTGCACGTTCCCGCCAGGATCTCCCCGAGCTATTGCCTTGAATCCCGCTCCTTGATATTGCTTTAACTCCCACCAAAGGTCCTTAGTCGAGATTAGGGCAAAAATTACACCCAATGAACTCCCCTTGGCCGTGCAAGATCATTAAGTATTTATAGGAATTTTATTGACAGCGTCAAGACGCTAGGGCCAGCGTCTCAATGTTGTCCCTTTGCCGCACGAAATAATTTAGGAAAATTGCCCAACGTCTCGACGTTGAGGCCTCGAGATTTCTTGCTTGGGTGATTGCCATAGCAGCGTCGAGACGCCAAAAGGGAGTGTCTCGGTGCTGCCTCTAAGGTCTTCAACTTTGTGCCCTTCTTCTTTGATTCCTCTTCACTTCCTTTGCAACTTTTTTAGGTCCTGAACATTCGATTAACTTCCAATTCTCAAATTTATCCCAAATATTCAATTCCTACAAAAAAAAAAAAAAAACACAAAAGAGTGTAAAATTGGCCAAATAAATCTCAAAGATTAACTAAAATATGAAATCTTTCACAGAGCAATGTGAAAGAGTTATTTTATTTCTCACAATCATAATAATACAAGGATGAGAACCAGTATTTATAGATACTTAAATTATCTATTTACAAAGAACAGAAAATAAAATATAGAAATAATACATATCAACTAATTGTAGCGATAAAAGCCCTAACGCAGCGGAAAACTTAAAAGGACCAATCTCAGTTTTAAACAACGATCGGAATATCGATACGTTGGCAATTAATTCACAACAGTAAAATAAGATCAAAACTACTGCAAAGGCAACAAAAACATGCTGGAAATCCATAACAAAACCTAGATCTAATCTAGATAAAGAAACCCTATTAATCAAGAACCGAAATACTCACTATTGTAGACGTTCTTGATTGAAAAATGCCAAAATCCTTGCCAAAAACCAGAAAAACAGAAAGCTACTGTGATCTTCCTTGCTAGAATTTTCCGCAAACATCACCAATAGAGTTGCACCGGTATTCTCCTTGGGAACAAGGATGAGGAAGCTTGTGGGAGCAAGGATTTCTAAGGGTTTTGGAGAATTTGGATCTTTGTGATCAATGGAAACGCAGAGAGTGATTGAGAGAGAGAGAGACTTGCGTGAGAATCCGATAGATTATCGTGAAACTAAGGGAGTGGTTTAACCGATGAAAACCAACTCCCTTAAAAACCCTCTAAAAAACATAGAGCAAGCTTAGGTTAGTGGATTGATGAATTCTTATCAGTTAAAATAATTGATAAAGAATTTTTAATTAATTATTAAATCCAAATAATTGATTAATAATTAATTAAATAATTAGATTACCACTTAATCTTTATTTTATTTATATAAATCACATTTATATAAATATACCACATAACCTATAGTTTTAATGTAATTCAATCCAATCAAATTTAACTAAATTAAATTAAAAACAAATAATTAATTAACTCATCAATTAATTAAAACTATAATTAAATATCAAATATTTAATTATATTTCTCTCAAACTATAGTATTAATGTACATCTAATGCGCATTAAGTGCATGTTTGGGAGTGATTTTAAAATGGCTAAAATCACTTTTGTGATGTTCGAAATCACCTTGAAACATACCTCTAATTATTCAAAATCAATTTCATGTTTGATTTTACACTTTCAAACGTGATTTTCATATCATCAAAATTCATTTTGAATTATTAAAAACGTGTTTCAGAGTGATTTCGAATATGACAAAAGTGATTTTTACAGTTTCAAAACCACTCCCAAACATGCAATAATTATAACCTATAGTTTTAATATGAATCCAATTCATATTTTAACTTAATATTCGAAACCTTAGAAATTTACCCCAATGCCCTAAATGAGCTACCGGTGGGACCTAATGGACCTACAGATCAGAAGCTCCAACGATATGAGATTAATTGGCCAAACTCATTAACCAAGTTAATCAATGTTTGTTAACTAAGGTTCACTCCACTATAGAACCATAACTGCACTCTTCTCACTGCAGATATATTTCTGTGTCCACAGATATCGACCAATGACAGCAAGTCAGTCCTTCACGTGTGTTCGTACCCCAGCTAGGTCAAATTACCGTTTTACCCCTGGGTTACCTCTACATCCTTAAGTCCCAGTGCTCCTCTAATGAACAACCTGTTTGAGGTCCAACCAACAAACAGAAGTCCCTCACGTGCCATAGAGAGGGTAGGGCCCATTGTTCAAGACCCGGAGACACCACTTAAGGGAACACACCTCTACTTACCCTAGAGTCGAGAATGAGTGAATTCCATCTTGTGTGATTATATTCCCAACTCCCCACTCGGTCTTGTCCCCAAAATGGTAGGCTTATTAAGTCGACGTGAAGGCCACTCTCACCCATACAAATCAAAATCCCTCGTGAACAGGAGTTCATAACCCACTCAGGATTGAGACCAAGTTGCTTAGGTCATCCTAGTGAAATAGAAACCTAGCTAGCTAACGGTGTTACAGCTAGTGGTTAACTATTTTGCGGTCCGGTCTTATGCAAACTCATTGCATAGGATACCTCCACTCGCATGTCCACTACATGAATGCGTTGGATCATTACGTTTGTATCATAATACAAAGCGAGTCATATGCATAATGTCACCAGGATAAGGTACCCAGCCTTATCCCTATACTATAAACCCTTGAGGCTGTATCTTGAACATTGATCCCCGTATGTCCCTACATACTAGTTCAAGCCTCATACTAACAGCCTAGGATGTTTAGTTTATTGGATTAGGGTTAATAAGACAAGATTACTCAATACAAACAAGATAAATGAATAATACATCATTTTATTAATGTTCGGTCAAATGTTACATTTACTATCTACGAGTTTTAGGGTATAAAACCCAACACTAATATCATCCCGCAAATGAAAGCATGTTAAGGCATGAGTTTGGACCAAAGAAGATAAAATCTGTCACACGTTAGAGGCTTTGTAAAGATGTTAGCAAGCTGAGCATGAGTAGAAATATGATGCAGTAAAATATCACAACGAACAACCTTCTCACGAATGAAATGAAAATCAACTTCCACATGCTTGGTTCGACCATGAAAAACCGGATTACGGACAAGCTGAATAGCGGACTGATTATCACACCAAAGCTGATGTGGAGAAGAACCAAAGATATGTAAATCTTTAAGAAGCTGTCGTATCCAAAACAAATCAATAGGAGTAGTAACTAAAGCTCGATATTCAGCTTCGGTGGAGCTTCGAGAAACAGTAGACTGCTTTTTAGCAACCCAAGATATAGGATGGACACCCAAAAATATTACAAAACCGGTAGTAGAACGTCTGTCTAATGCATTTCCAGCCCAATCTGAGTTAGAGAAAGCAGTCATATTAAAACAACAAGAAGATGAGGATCGTCTAAATGTAAGGCCTTTAGAAATGGAACCATTTATGTATCCAAGCACCCGTTTAGCAGCAGACAAATGACATTCAGATGGAGAGTGCATGAACTGAGAAAGTTTACTCACAGAAAAGGTGATATCCGGCCGCAAGAATGTTAAGTATTGCAGAGCACCAACAATAGCTCTATAAGACAAGCTATCAGCGGAAAAGCAAGGAGTATCACCAACATCCTTAAATGGGAGTTTTACAAGGCTTAGCACCCAACATACCAAAACGAGACAAAACATCTTTAGCATATTTAGCCTGAGAAACTGAAATTTCAGAAGCAGTGTGTGAGATTTCAAGGCCAAGAAAATACTTAAGGGAGCCCAGATCAGTCATATCAAACCTTTGCTTCAGTTGCCAAAGTAAATCAGTAATATAGAGAGAGTCATTACCCGTTACTATAATATCATCAACATAGAGCAAGAGATAAGTAGTACAAGAGCCCAATTTATGAACAAACAAAGAGGAATCAACACTATAAGCAACAAACTCCAAAGTAAGAAGGTAAGAAGTAAAACACTCAAACGATGACCGAGGAGCTTGTTTCAAGCCAAATAGAGATTTAGAAAGCTTACAAACAAGCAATTTAGAGCCTTGAACAAAGCCCTGTGGTTGTTGCATAGACATCTTCACGAAGATCACCATGAAAAAACAAATTTTTCACATCAAGCTGTGTTAACTCCTAATTAAACTGAGAAGCAAAAGATAAAATGATGCGAACAGTAGGCTTTTTCACAACCGGGCTAAAGGTTTCATCATAATTAATACCTTCCCCTTGATGATAACCTTTGGCCATTAAATGAGCCTTATAACGAGCAACACTACTATTATGATTCCTCTTAATACGATACTCCCACTCACAACCTATGGCACTCTTTCCTTCAGGAAGTGAAGTTAAAGACCAAATACCCTGTTTTAACAAGGCAGCATATTCCTCTTCCATAGCACGTTGCTAAACAGGAAATCTGGACGCTTAAGTATAGGATGTGGGCTCAACATCATCAGAATGAGACAAATAAGTGGCAACAACAAAAAATTTCTTCTTAGAAAATTCCTGATTTTGCTCTAGTTTGCATAGGATGTCTATTAAGAGACACTGGGGCAGGAGCAACAACTTCGGTAACAACAGAAGGATCAACAATCGAAGTAGAGGTATTATGATAAACAATGTCAATAGTAGGTGGGACAGTAACATGAGTATCAACGACTCCAGTATTTACATGAGTATCAACAACAGTAGCAGTATGTTCAGTAGTGGACTCTCCAAACAAATCACCTGTACAAGGTTGGGAATCAGGGGATAAAAATGATGGTAGAAGAGTAGACAAAGGATGAGTAAATGAGGAAGAAGAGTAAAAAGAAGGAGAAAGAGTACAAGTAGGCAATGGAGAAGACATTTGAACAAAAGGAAAAAGAGACTCGTCAAAAAGAACATGACGGGATGTAAAAAGTTTACAATTGCTCATGTTGTAACACAAATAGCCCTTGTACTCTAAAGGATAGTGATAACGGCCAAAAATATACCTACTTTCCCTTAGATTTTGCTCATTTTCTTGTGAAACTTGTATCTTTTAGATCAAAAACACTATTTCCGAGCTTAAAAAGTGTTAAAGTTGATATGTTAGGACGTTGAGAGTCATGTGTGTCAAATTATGCATATTTGTGCTTACAAGAACTCATTTTGGTGTGAATTTGACTTGGCTTTGGTGTTTTGAAGAAAATAAAGGAACCAGGAAAAATTCCCAGAAATGTGACCGCATTTCTGGCAAGGCTAAAGTGAAATGCGACTGCATTTCTGGGTAGAGGCAGACAGTTCCGAAACTGTTGTGGGTTTTTACAAGCATTTTGCGAACCTAACCGGCTGTTTTGACTCCGAAACTGACTAGGCCACCTGCAAGCACCATTTTTGTGACTTCTCAACCACTCCCCATGTTATAAAAGACCCCGATTCGAAGGAAAACTCAAGCAGAACTCGCTGGGAAGAAGAGGGTGGTGACAGAACCCTAGTAGACGCCCATGAGTAGGGATGCCCGAGGTTCTTGCTAGAAGACGAAATTCTAACCTTAGTTAGACATCAAACCCGAGTTTTTGTAGAGATTTCACCCTATTTCCACCTTGTAAAAGGAGAGTAGAGTGTCGTGAGAACTCTAGAAGGATTGGATAAAGTGAAAAAACCTAGTTTTAGCTACTGCACAATACTTTTCCAACACCTATCTCTTTCTATTATTACTTGTATTTATCATTTAATTATTAAATGGAAAGTTATTTGTTTGCACTATATTCCATCATGTGTAGGTAAATTCCATTGAGGGGTTCGGTATAGTGAATTCTCTTATGGTTTAAATGGCTTGAAAGTTGCTTATTTGTCTAAATTCTATTTATTGCATGTCATCCTTTATTGATTATCATTCTAATCTTGCTGAGTTTAACTTGATCACTTAGACTTTTCATGCTATGTGAGTTTGGTAATAAAAGGGTCAAACAATATCGATTCTCATAAAGGTGATATAGGAGAAAGAGCTCGAGAGAGTGTATTCGGTGTTATAGGGGATGGTCGCTTATAACAACTATAGGGTTATAGGTTGCATGCATGAATAATCTATGTCAGAGTCGAGTCACAGAAATGTGCATAACTGTACTCGCTTAGCCTTCTAACGGTTCTTGGGAGCAAGGCCTAATAGGAGTTAAACTTGACCCAATGCATAAGTAGACTTAGGTTGAATAAGCCATTACTAGAGTTATTTGCCTTAGGGTTGAAGCTTTACTGGACACCTCGCTGTTATTATTGTCTTTATTTCTTACTTGTTTGCTTATTTAATTTTCAAAACCCAACATCAACTATTTTATTTGGTTACCTTTTTAAGCAATTTAAGAGCAGTTTCTTCTTCAAATCTGTGTTCAAACTTAGTCTCTGTGGGATCGATACCTTTGGAATATTTCCAGAGTTTTTATTACTACATGCGATAGTGTTGAATCTTTAATTTATATTTTCAATATTTCCCTTCAGTCCACATCGCATCAGATAGCCAAGAAAAACACAGAGAGACGTCTTAGGTTGAAGTTTATGAGTATTATAAGTTTTAAGCAAAGGGTAACAAGCACAACCGAAGATTTTAAGATGAGAGTAATCAGGATGCCAAAGAAATAACAGTTCAAAGGGAGATTTATTTTGTAAGGAAGGGGAAGGGAGACGATTAACAAGGAACACCACCACAAAAAAAGCATACGACCACAAACAAATGGGCAAGGAAGCACGAGTCAAAAGAATAAGAGCAACTTCAACAATATGTCGGTGTTTGCGTTCAACAACACCATTTTGTTCAGGGGTATAGGCACACGATTTTTGATGAAGTATACCATGAGTTTGAAGATAAGAAGATTAATCACGATTAACAAATTCGCCACCCCCATCAGTACAAAGTATTTTAATACAAGAAGACAATTGATTTTAAATAAAAGGTTTAAAATGCTGAGAAATGGCAGAAACATCAGATTTCCTAACAATAGGAAAGAGCCAAGTATATTTCAAATAGTCATCAACAAAGGAAACGTAATATTTGTAACTATTGATTGAAATTTAAAGGACTGGACCCCAAACATCACTATGAACAAGATGTAAAGGGAAGGGAGAAACAATTTGGGAACGGGTTAAGGATAAGCGAAGCATTTTACCAAACAAACAGTGTTCACAAATGCAATTGTGAGTATGATGTGGAATTTTCCTTACCGCAAGTGTACGAGTCAAGTTTTAAAATACTGTTTTT
Source organism: Luffa aegyptiaca (assembly GCA_017139565.1). Lineage (NCBI taxonomy): Eukaryota > Viridiplantae > Streptophyta > Magnoliopsida > Cucurbitales > Cucurbitaceae > Luffa > Luffa aegyptiaca. The sequence continues at coordinate 11,562,659 of CM029397.1, forward strand.
CGTGGTTAAACGAGTGTCTTCCTCTGGATTGGTTTTCTAGCGAATTAACTACCGTGAATAATCTTGTCCAAATTATTTAGAGAGCAAAACTTAATGAGAAAGATAAATCTAAAGACAAAAGCATAAAATAAATGTAGAGATTCAAATGGAATGACTCTTAGGGAATTGATTTCATTATTTGAGATTGAGGATTGATTAATGAGAATGAATTTTACTGTGCAATTAATTTATAAGTCAAGGAAACTTTAACCACAATTATCTCTCCCGAGCATAATTGATTCTCATGCATACAATAAACCCAATATCCCTATCTAAATTCATTAACATGCAAGGCCTTGAGTTTAGTACTTTTTACAACTTCTAAAGTTATTCTAAATCTCCTGATCTTAGAATTATACCTTAGTCATGCAATTAGGGTCTAAGCTAAATCCTCTCTCTCGAGCAAGATTCAACACTAAATCGTTTAATCAATGGCCAGTTAATTAAATGTATTCTAACATAATTGCTTGAATAAAACAAAAGCATATTCATACCGTAAATCAATCCAACAATCTAAAAAACTACATTAATACCTAAGACAAACAATTAGCAACTCCTAGTATTGAAACTACAAACACTAATTGAAAGAAAAGCCATAAAAACAACTAGATAAAAGGGAAAGAAAGGGATAAAACTCGAATCCGTCGACATCGTACGTCCCCGTCATGATCTCCATGTCTTCTCGCTTGATTCTCGCTCCTTGTCCTTGCTTCAGCTCCCACCAAAGGTCTCTTGTCGGAATTAGGGCTAAAATCTCACCAATTGGACTCCCCTTGGCCGTAGCACATAATGCGGTATTTATAGAAATTTTGTCGACAGCGTCGAGACGCTAGGGACAACGTCTTGACGTTGTCCTTTGCCGCCCAATCAAATATGGAAAATTCTTGTCAGCATCGAGACGCTAAGGGGGCAGCGTCTCGACGCTAGCTCTCAGGTTTTCCCACTTTGCTAAGCTTCCAACTTGATTCATTTTCTGCTTCTTTTGTTCTTCTTTAGGTCTCGAGCACCCGATTAACTCCAATACTCAATTTCCTCCAAAATAAACATTAACGTGCATAATTCGGTCAAATAGTACTCAAAGACTAACTATAATTGACTGAGAAAAATAGCTCGCCATGCGTGCTATCAAACACCCTCAAACTTACGCTTTTGCTAATCCTCGAGCAAACTAAAAATTAAACATAAGTTGTAAGTAGATGCCACAAACATAACTCAATCCTCAAGGCTCAAAAGTCAATTAACAAGCAATCAAGAGACATATGCACATATGGCCCAATGAAGGACACAAATCGAAATCTTTCAAAAATTTATTTGCATAAGAGAGATCTAACTTACTTAGATTAGACTCTACTAGCTCGGGATTGGATTATTAAACTCTCAACTCATTTTCCCTCTACACTGCACAAGGGATTTACTAATGAGCCAATGGAACAAATTAGTTTGTTTTTATCCATACCTAGGTGCTTTAAATTAAAATTGAATTAAGCATTTATAAGTGGCACTAGCTTTCACACACCTATTGTAGGGACCCATAACCCGAGTTTAACCCTTGGTTGACCTAACACATCATAACAAGGGTAGCTCTTTTTGCCTAAAACATTATTATTCATTGCATATTGTGCACAAGCTATGACATAATTTTTCTTTCGAGTGGAAAAACAAGAATGGTTTTTCTTTATCATCATGATAAACATATATTCTTTTCTTTCTTCCTAGGAAAGATTAAACATGCTCATTTGCAAAAAAATAACTCTTTAGCTCCTCCCTACACCTATCGAGGTGATAACAAGCATATGAACCTAATAATTCACTCCTAAGCATTCGATTCCAACTCTAAGATAAGAAAAATGCTCCACTAATGCAAGATATTGACATAACGATTTGTCAAGGGTCGCGTCAATTAAATTTGTATTTCACCGACTACTAGACTACTTTGAAGTAGTAGTGGCCGGGGTCGATCACAGGGAACAACTGGTCTATCTCTAATTTCTTTTGTGTTTGATGGTAACAAAATGGGGGTTGAAGAAGAGAATAAATCTCTAGGAATATAAAATGCTAGAAAGTAAGTGAGTGTCGTCCTCTGGATTGGTTTTCAAGCGAATTAACTACCGTGAATAATCTTGTCCAATTTTATTTAGAGAGCAAAACTTAATGAGAAAGATAAATCTAAAGACAAAAGCATAAAATAAATGTGGAGATTCAAATGGAAAGACTCTTAGGGAATTTATTTCATTATTTGAGATTGATGATTGATTAATGGGAATGAATTTTAGTGTATAATTAGTTTATAGGTCAAGGAAACTTTAACCACAATTATCTCTCCCAAGCATAATTGATTCTCATGCATGCAATAAACCCAATATCCCTATCTAAGTTCATTAGCATGCAAGGCCTTGAGTTTAGTCCTTTTTACAACTTCTAAAGTTATTCTAAATCTCCCGATCTTAGAATTCTACCTTAGTCATGCAATTAGGATCTAAGCTAAATCCTCTCTCCTGAGCAAGATTCAAAAATAAATCATTCAATCAATGGCTAGTTAATTAAATGTATTCTAACGTAATTACATGAATAAAACAAAAACATATTCATACCATAAATCAATCCAACAATCTAAACAACTACTCCAATCCCTAAGACAAACAATTAGCGACTCATAGTCTTGAAACTATAAAAACTAATTGAAAGAAAAGCCATAAAAACAACTAGATAAAAGGGAAAGAAAGGGATAAAACTCGAATCCATTGACACCGTACGTCCCCGTCATGATCTCCACACCTTCTCGCTTGATTCCCGCTCCTTGTCCTTGCTTCAGCTCACACCAAAGGTCTCTAGTTGAAATTAGGGCTAAAATCTCACCAATTTGACTCCCCTTGGTCGTAGCACATAATGTTGTATTTATAGAAATTTTGTCGACAGCGTCAAGATGCTAGAGACAGTGTCTCAACGTTGTCCTTTGCCGCCTAATCAAATATGGAAAATTATTGGCAGCGTCGAGACGCTACCCTTTTGCTAAGCTTCCAACTTGATTCATTTTCTGCTTCTTTTGCTCTTCTTTAGGTCCCGAGCACCCGATCAACTCCAATTCCTCTATTTTATCTTCAAAACTCAATTTCCTACAAAATAAACATTAAAGTGCATAATTCGGGCAAATAGTACTCAAAGACTAACTATAATTAACCGGGAAAATAGCTCGCTATTTTAGGAGTGAAAAACACTCGAGCGGAAGAGATTACGGATCTTAGGCACTTAATTTCATTAATTTCTCTAGAGAATCATGCTTAAAGTTTGAACGTAAAAACAGAGGAAAACAAACCCAAACCTTTGATGCTCGATTCAAGTAATTCCTTCGGTTTTTTCTTTATACGAATGACTTGTAGACGACCATCAAGATCTTCCCCGCTATTCTTCGGCCTTAGAATGGGCTTGTGGGAGCCAAAAGTGATGGATTTTAGAGAGTATAGCTCGATCATTCAAGCCTCAATTTTGGAAGAAAATGAATGGGTTTTTTCTTTTGTTTTTGAGAGAAAAATGAACTTCCAGCTTTTCTTCATTCTGGTTTTGTGTGAATTCTTCAACAGCACACCAACACACATCCATGAAGAAAGAAGCAAGAATTTATATATGGAGAAATCTTGAATTTGGGATTGTGGTGTCATCAAATTAGGTGTCTTTCCATGGAAGAATGCATGAGAATGGCCTTTCCAAACATCACAACCTAATTAGATAATTTCAAAACTAATTTTGAAATTCTAAAACCAAAAATTAATTACATTAATTAATTTCAAATGAATTCCACGCCTGAAAGGTAGTGAACAATTCTTGGAATTCTGCATCTTATATCTAACTAACATCTTGAAGATATAAGACACTTGAGACAAGGCTAGCTTTTTGTTCTTATGGTTCCTAACGATTTGGATCCGAAGAACAAACTTAGCTTCTCCCAAATTTTCATTTGGAAATGAGCTGCTAGTTTATTTTACTAGTCAGTAAGATAACCTACACCATTCCCAATGACTAAGATATCAATCACATACAACACTAATAAAGCTACTGAACTATTGACGATTTTCTTGTTAAGACAAGATTCATCAATGTTCTTGATCAAAGCCAAAAGATTTGATCACAATATCAAATCTTATATTCTAAGATCGAATTGCTTAGGTCAATCCATGAATGGATCACTTAAGCTTGCAAATCCCTTTTGCTTCTGATCTTGCTAAATGAACCATTCTGCTTGAGACATGTAGATACTCTTCTCAAGATTACCATTCAAAAGGGTAGTCTTGACATCCATTCTAAATGGACAAGAGTTCTAACAGACTTCACCATGACGACAGGAGATAAGAATTTCTTACAGTCCCCTGTCTCTGGGTATAACACTTTTGCCAAAAGTCTAACCATAAGATTATGTCTCGTTTCTTCTTGTAGATTCATTTGTAATCCATAGGTGTTACCCCATTAGATAGATCTACAAGATCCTAGATGGAATTGAAATCACATATTTTAATTCTGGGTCCATTGCTTTAATCCAATTGGTTCTTGTTAACATTATTCATTGCCTTCCTCTAAGACAATGAATCCTCAATGCCATCATTTGGTATGACGATCTGGGCTTCAATTAATCCCATGTAATGGTCAGATTGTACAACAATCCTCCCACTATATTGAGGCACTCTCAACTCTTGAGATAGATGTAACTAACCAGTTGTATTGGTCCTATCAAAACCTCTTGTTAAAGGTCCAACATCATCAACAACCCTTGTTGACTTTTCAACAACTCTTGTTGATATTTCTGTAGCTTCATCAGTTAATTTACTTAAAACGATCTTACTTTGTGGCTTATTATTTCTTATGTGGTCTTCTTCTGAGAATGTAGCATTTGTCGATACAAATTCTTTATTCTCATGCGGATTGAAGAAGGATCCACATCTCACGTTTTCATGGGGTAGCTTACGAATAGGTATGTTGTTTGAACAGTGTTCCAATTTCTTTTGGGTTGGCCACAAGCACATGTGTTGGACTCCCTAAAAATAATGTAAACTACTTTTACGCCTTATCCACAATTCAAAAGATATTTCAGAAACACTTTTGATGGAACGTTGTTCGAAATATGCACTGCAGTCTACACTGCATGACCCTAAAACGAGTCAGGCAAATGAGCATAGCTCATAATGAATCGAACCATATTCAATAGGGTTCTATTTCTCCTATCTGATACACCGTTTTCGTAAGGTGTTTTCAGGGGTTTGAGAGTTGAGATGTAATTCCATGTTCTATCAAATAGTTCTTGGAATCTCAAGTCTCATATACTCTATACCTCGATCAGATCGAAGTGTTTTTATCATCTCACCTAACAAGTTTCCAACTTCAGTCTCAAACCACTTTGAATTTCTCAAGAGCTTTAGACTTAAGTTGCATTAGGTTGAGATACCCATACCTTGAATAATTATCTATAATATAGATGAATTATTCATGCCCTCCCACTGCTTTAACATATTGGATCACAAGGATCCAAATGTACAAGCTCCAAGGGCTCTTTGGCTCAATAGTTCTTTTCAAGCAAAAGAATCTATTAGTCATATTGCCCTTAAGGCATGACCTATAAGGTAGCAGAGAGTTATCTTCTAACTTGCTTAGAAGTATACTCTTGACCAATCTCCCAATCATATTGAGGTAAATATGTCCTAACCTTAAGTGCCAAAGAAAAGTATTTTCCTTTAGGAGAAATCCTTTGCCTTTCATTTCTTTGAGTAGTAGCATCCTCTGGCAACGTAGTGTTTATGATTGCCTTATTCTTGATTAGTCTTAAAAACATTTATGTTATTTTTTCAGTTCAGCTGAACAAAACTTAACTCTTTCTTGAAATGAACCGCGTTAGCAGGGAAAGGTAAAGAATAACATTGTTCCAACCCATAAGATACAGAAATCAAATTTCTTTTGATCTTAGGAATTATATACACATTATCTAATAATATGTATTTGCTCCCACTGGGAAAAAATAACTTAACGTTCCCCATTGCTACAGCCAAGACAACCTCTCTAATTCAAAATTTTGAGAGTTATCTCAATAGCATGAAGCTATTGCCAGGAATTCATTCATTTTAATAAGAAGAACAAACGTGATTTGATACTATGAATCAAGTATTCGAGTAGAATCATCATTCTTCACAAATTACGCTTCCAAGACTAGTAAATCGAATTTACTGTCTTTGGACAAGTCTTCTTCGGCTGAGCAAGACTCAATGTCACATTCATTAATAACACTTCTTAATGAATTAAACATTTGGGGCATGAGAACATTTCTCTATTAATACTAATCTTAAATTATTCGCTACAAATTAATCGTTTAAATTTGTTGTATAATCACCGTTATTTATAAAATGGGCGTAAGACTATGCACATATGAAAACATTGAATCGCAGAAATAACAAATCACTTGATTATTTATCGCACTAACCCATTACAAGAGCAATACAAACAATTGCATACAATCCAATCAGTTTAGCAAAAAACAAGCAATCATAGAACCCTAAAACTATTGATTTAGTTTTGCAACGATGTTTTAGAGGTTTAGAGCAGCAGCCACCGAAGGGTGATCAGCTACTCCTCCTTTGAAATGAGACACTTCTCAGCTAATTCTAATTCCGAAATAACTCATATTCCTATAGGCATTAGCCACCATTATTTGGTCAAGGATTTGTTAACACACTTAACTCATCCTCGTAAGTGTAACCCTTCCACTTTCAGATCCCAGAGGCATGCACCAACAGGCTACCGAAGGGAAAGACAACTGTTGGTAATTAGCCTAAGTGACCTTATCCTTTTCAGGAGTTCACAGTGTTACGAATCCTATGATCAGGCCCTCCGAAGTGATGGTTGCTCCAGGACAACACGCAGACGGATCATAAGACTCTCACGGTGAGACCTATGGGTGGAGACCGAGGGATCCATTGACACGTGTCCCGCTCCCACTTACTATGGGCACTTTCCCCATTCAATTTGTTATTGACCCATGCAAACACTTTCCGAAGGAAGGCCGCGCTAAAACGACACGAAGCCGAGCATGGATCTCACGTTGTGAATATAGGGACGTAGGAGTGAAAACTCGATTTAAATCAAGTTTTGATTTTACCTCCCACTAAAGTGACCTACTGTATATTTTAGGGTTTATTAACCTAGATAAATCCGACTAATTCAATTTATCTAAGTCTAATCCTATTATAACTATTATAATGAGAATTGTAATGTTCTAGGTGAATTAAACTCTTTTAACATACCTAGAAACATTACATGCTAACATGACTATGGTTATTTTAACTCAGGTTCCGGTTTTGTTCCCAGGTAGCAGGTGTTTCGTAAACCGTCAGCTTAAATACCTCCAGCCTTAGACAGAACTTATCCGGGAGAGTTCCCTTTTAACCATAGTAATGTATATTCTTTACTCTAATGATCTAGGTGTATTAAACTCTTTTAATAAACCTAGTGACATTGCATGCTAACATTTAACCTTGATTAATTCAACTCCAGTATTCCGGGTCAGTTCCCAGGTAGGAGGTGTTCCGTAAACCGTCAACTTAAGTACCCCCAACCTTAGACAGAACTTTACCGGTAGAGTTCCCTTATAATCATAGTAATGTTTGTCCTACTTAGTAGGTTAAAACTATTTCAAAACTAAGCAAGACTTAATTCTAATAGGATTAGAATTAACGTGATCTTAGGTCTAATTAATTTTAAACATTTTAAAATTAATTCATTTACCTATGATCCTATGTTTGCATGCAATCTTTATTATAGGTTGACGGTTTCGAATCATTAATTTTAAACTATTCAAATTTTAATGATTAGCCCTATAATCATGCATACTATAGTTTTAAAATAATTAACAATCACATTCAAGTTAAATATAATAAAACTATATATCTTGGACTGCATTGCATGAATTTAATATAACAATTATATTAAGCTATGGATGTTTCATGCTCAATGCAACTTTGATTTCCTTATTAAATAATTATAAAGATTATATTATTGCCAAACAAGGTAAATCAAAGTAGCATGCTGCAAACAACTTATCAAATATAACTCTTTATATTTAATTAAGTAATTTCATGCATCATGCTATTCCATTTTCATGATATTAATATAACTCAACTATATATTAAAAACTCATGAAAATAAACCATGCATTTCAATCCATACTTATAACTAATTATAATATATATAAAATGCATGAGCATGCTTTATAACCTAAGGTGGGATTTTAAATCTAAATGACATCCATAAAGCATTTAAATAGCGTATAAACCGATTAATTGGCCCCAAGGCTAAAATAAAACACATAAATTACAATAATTTAAGCTATTTTATCCTAAAAACATCCTTCTGCAGCTTCAGAACAGGACTAGACTGCACGAACCAACCCGAACCGCTTCAAACCGGACCCCAAAATGCCAAACCAAGCTTCAATTGGCTGGACCGGGCCAAACCAGCCCCAGACCAGCCCCAAATCACTGAACCGGACCGCCTTCAGTCGTGCCTCACAAAACCTAGTCGCATGCCGCAAGAAATCGTGATAGCTTCACAAGGCTTACGCGATCGTCAACCTACGCCTCGCGAAATCGCGACAGCGTCGCGACGCTTCTGCGTCTGGAAGCAGCATCTGGGCATTCCAACAGCTGTTTCTCGCATTTGGCCTCATTTTTGGAAGTGAATTTCAACGATCTTCATCATCGAACACCCTATTCTAGACCCGGACTTACAGAGGATAATAGATTTACAAAATATGCCCAAAAACGCAGGGGCCTTTACATTGAACCATTCAAGAAAACGTAAATCTATGGCCAAATTAATCGAAACCATTTATACGCAAACCATAACATTCACAATGAATAAATCCCACCATGAACAAATTGCAAATTTCAATTTAAAATCAAGAACAACTGAGTTGGGTCTGATACAAATTGAAGGGATAAAAGCCATATGCAACGGAAAGAATTATCCAACCTACTCAGAGTCTTAGATTCTAATTGAAATACCAATACAATTTGCAAAATATTACAACAATAAATCTATATTTAATGGGTTGTATGTAGGCTATAAACATGTTAAATGATTAACTAGATTGATCCTAGTTATCAAGGATTTCATAGAAAACTTACTTTTGTAGAAAGCCTTGATCGATTCGCCTTTTCTTGCTAATGAGATCGAAAACGCAGCAACCCTCTTTTGTGAACACCACCAATCGACTACACCGGTATATCTCTAAGACTTCTTGAAGTAGGAGACTTGTGGGAGTCTTTTGGGAGAGATCTCTAATAGAATGAGAGACAATGGGATGTCTTTCACCCCACCCCAGGGGTCCTATATATAGGTAAAGGCCAAGTCCTTTTCCTAATAGGAAAATGTCTCCTTTTCCCAATAGGAAAAGGTCTATTAATAAGTTCAAATCTATTTTCTCAAGAATATCTAATTTTAATAAATAATTAATTAATTCCATAATTAATTAATTACCCAATTAAATATCATATATTTAATCTTAGGGATTTTATTAAAATTCATATTAAAATTTATTTGAACTCTTTCAAAATTTTCTCTCAAGAATTAATTTTTGAAATTAATTCAAAAATTATATTATAAAGTTTCATAAACTTTATATTATAATGCATCAACATACATTATTCGATTCCCCAGATAAATTGAACATTTTCAATTTATATTTAATTACTTGAAGTTTCTTTACGAGCTACCAGTGGGACCTAATGGACCTAGAGATCAGAAGCTCCAACGATACGAGACTAATCGGCTTAAACTCATTAACCAAGTTAGTCTCCATTCGTTAACTGTCGGTCACTCCACTAAAGACCCACAGTTGCATTCTTCTCATTGCAGAATATTTTTGTGTCCACGGATATCGACCAATAACGGCAAGTTAGTCCTTCACGAGTGTTCGTAACTCCAGCTGGGTCAAATTACCGTTTTACCCCTAAGTTACCTCTACCTCCTTAAGTACCAGTGCTTCTCTAATGAACAACCTGTTTGTGGTCCAACCATCAAACAGAAACCCCTCTCGGGCCAGTGAGAGGGTAGGGCCCTTTGTTCAAGACCCGAAGACACCACTTAAGGGAACACTCATCTACTTTCTCAAAAGTTGGGAAGGAGTGAATTCCATCTTGTGTGATTATGTTCCCAGCTCCCCACTCGGTCTTGTCCCCAAAATGGTAGGCTTATTGAGTCAGCGTACTGGCCACTCTCACCCATACAAATCAAAGGACAATCCCTCGTGAACAGGAGTCCATAATCCACTCAGGATTCAGACTAAGTTGCCTCAGTCATCTTAGTGAAATAGAAACCTAACTAGTTAACGGTGTTACAACTAGCGGTTACTATTTCGCGGTCCGGTCTTATGCAAACTCATTGCATAGGATACCCCCACTCGCATGTCTACTACATGGACGCTTTGGATCAATACGTCTGTATCAAATACAAAGCAGGTCATATCACATAGTGTTACCAAGATGAGGTACCCAGCCTTATCCTTGTACTGTAGACCTTTTAGGTTGTTACTTGAACATCGATCCCCGTATGTCCCCACATACTAGTTCAAGTTACATACAAACAACCTTGGATCTTAGTTTATTGGATTTGGGTCAAATAGTGCAATATTTAACAATAACATTTTATTGCAGAAACTAAATAACACTTTATTAAACACAGGTATAAAATTCGTTTTACATTCACTATCTACGAGTTTTAGGGCATAAAACCCAACAACATTTTCTTCACTATTGTATTCGTGAGATATAGACAAATTTGCTAAATCCGAAATAACATGAGCATTGCACCCTGAATCAGTCAACCAAGCAGAAGAAGAAGGACTCTAAGTACTGAGATATTGATTGTTCTGTGTTGCAACCATAGCGCCCAACTGAGGTGGAGGATGTTGTCCTTGAAAGTGATAGTTCATACGATTGTAATAATCAAGTGCTTGATGGCCAGCACGATTACAGATTTGACAACAAATATGAGCATCAATAGAACCTCCACGACCGCGACCAAAACCAGAGGAATTGAGAGGAGAAAAATTATTTGACCGACCTCATCCAGAGTTTCAGCCTGTACCACGACCTCAAAAAACCACCAGAGAATGACTGATGTGAATTAGAAGAAGAAGAATTTTGGGACGTAAGCATAGTAGTTGGCTGAACAGAGAGATCCTCATGCTTCGACTGTTTTTCAAGTGCAGACTCCTTCGATTTGAGAAGAACATGAAGTTCATCAAATGTAACTAATCCAAAACGGGTGCACATAAATGTAAGAAAAATGTTTTAATCAATCGGTAATCCATTAAGAGTATAAATCATCAAATCCTCATCGTTCACAATAGAGGAAACATTAGAAAGCTTATCCTTGGTCTCCTTAATTCGCTTGATATAGGAATCAATTCATTAATCAGATTTCTTTATAATCGACTGCAGATCTATTTTAAGATTCACAATATTATAGCGAGAGTTAGATGAATAATGACGAGCAAGTACCTCCCACTCCTCCTTAGAGGATTTACAACCAACAATATACGCTAAGGCCTCAGAAGAAAGCGTAACATTGATGAGAGTCATTAATGCATAATCCTTTGCCATCCAATCTTCATACGAAGGATTAATCATGCGAACAGTAGAAGATGAGGCACCAGAAGCCGAATCAAAAGAAGAATCAAGAAATTCAGCAAGAGAAGTCGATGAACCATCAAGGAAACCGAAAAGCTTATGAGCTTTCAAAATTGACATCATCTGAAATCGCGAAAGAGTATAATTGGAAGAATCAAGTCGTATGGAGATCAAATTATAGATATTTGTGAGAAGAAACATTGGAGAAGTAAGATCATTCGCAGAAGCAAGACCAGGAGAACCCATGATCGAGAAAAATTAGGGCGTGAAAAAAAAAAATCAGCGAGGACGCGTGTCGAGCAACTCTGATACCATGAAATCTTTCACAGAGCAATGTGAAAGAGTTATTTTATTTATCACAATCATAATAATACAAGGATGAGAACTAGTATTTATAGATATTGAAATTCTCTATTAACAAAGAACAGAAAGTAATAAAATATAGAAATAACACATACAGACTTATTGGATTTTTTTTAAATACATAGACCCAGTGATTAGCTTTTTGAACCAGTGCGGTACAACATGGGGTGATTTCTAAACCAGCCTTTAACCGATCACTCGTCCTTGTTTCCGATGTCTTCTTCTCCTTTGCCATTGCTGACAAAATTAAAAAACGACGTAGTTACAAAAGAAGCGAATTAATTGTATAAATGTGCATTTTCAAATTTATTGACAATAGATAAATTCAATTCCTGAAAACAAGGGATTGAGTATAACAGAATTCAAACTTAAATAAAGCCCACCTGTTATATACATATCGCAGATCTTTGTCAAACGGTCGTCGAGGGGAAAAAATCACACGAGGGAAGAGGTTTACCCAGTGTCTGCTTCAACGAAGAAGCCACTTGTTTTCAATCAATGAAGAAGCAACGAAGAGCCAAAACAACGAAGAGCCGTTGGAGAATGTAGTAGATAAGGAGATAGATACTTGGCGAAAATGTCCCAGGGCACAAACGAAGAATTGGTACTGGAGCTGTGTAACGAATGTAATTTTTGGGGAAAGATTGAGAATTTTAAACGCATGGTAATGCTTGGAGAACTGAGACCTTCAAATGATAGGGTGTGTTTGGGGCAAGGGTTTGGGTTTTGGAAGTTGGGGTTTAGGAAATAGGGTGTTTTATGAAATCTGTGGGTTTAGGAAGTCTGTATTTGGGGTGCTGGTTTCTAAAGTCTGATTTTGGAAGTCTATGTTTGGGGTGCTGGTTTCTGAAGCCTGAGTTTCTGTTTTTTTTTTCCTCTCAATGTTATACAATTGTTATAAAATTAAAAATTTAAAATCTTCTTTCCATTAATTGTAAATATGGTTATTTAAGACACAATTTTGATCAAACATACAAAATTGGATAGAAAGAAAGTAAAAAGAAATCAATCTCCCTTCTTCAATTTATTTCCACACTTGTTGCATTTCATTTATTTCCTCTCAATCTAGTTTTGTAGGCTGAGTCTCTGATTCATTTTTCTTTTTTCCAATTTTACTTTTGTTCAATGTTAAACATTTATTCTGAGATAAAGAAGTGAAAATGTTCTCTCCATTGAGGGTGAAATTGGGATATTAAGTCACTAGTTTGATAAAAAATAAAAAATTAAAAAAAAAAAAGAAAGAAGAAAACCATTTTCCATTGTTCAATTTTTTCCCACAGTTGTTGCATTTCCTATATTTGTTCTTAACTTAGTCTTGAAGTCTGATCTTCAATAATAGTTAAATTGAAAAATGAAAATGTTCTTTTTCATTAATTGTAAAATTGGGATGCTAAGTCAGAATTTTGATAAAAAAAAATCCCAGATTTGAAAAACGGAAAATAATCATTTCACATTGTTCAATTTTTTCAAACACTTGTTGCACCCCCTATAACAACATAGCTATGAACTCTGGTTTTATGATTTTCTTTGATTTTACTATTTGTTTTTTTTTTTTTTTTTTTTTTTTTAACTTTTCAATGCTACACAATTGTTATAAAATGGAATAATGTAAATGACAATTCTATTAATTGGAAAATTGGGCTTATAAGTCACTTTTTCATCAAAACCCCATAGACGAATAAAAAGTAAAAATCATTCTTCATTCTTAAAATAAGCATTGCAACCCGATATTGTTTGGTCATAACAATATTCACTGGAATCATGTAGAACTTCGTTACGAGCTACATATTACATGAAGAAAATATTCGTGAATTCAAACTAAGTTCAATGAAAATGACAAAGTAAATGCAAGCAACAATGAAACATAGTACATACAACACGCACAGAATAATATTGGCAACCATTTTACATGATTCATTCCTTCCAAGAAGATGCATGCAATGTATTTTCCTCAAAGACATGGGCATTGCTAGGAAAAGCTCGGTTTGTTGCATATCAGCGAGCAGCACATTGAGAAGTTGAGTTTTATCTCGTTCATCGAAGTGTGCCATTTCTTCTACGTCCTCGACCACCAACTTACGGCGTGCAGCATCCCGTTCGTTCTTTCGTTCCTGCCACGATGAGATACTCTGAAGACTGGTAATTTGACTGTCCATTGCATCCTTTATGACCTTAACTATCTCTCTCTTGTAGGAAGAACGTCTCCTACTGCTCCCTGCTGATGATGCATCTTCTGGCCCGACTTTACTACTCCTGTCAGACATATCCTCATCCACTTCATCTGTTACATGTGACGCCATTCGGTCGGAGATCACTATGACTAACTACGATCGTTATACACAAAAGATTAATGTTAGGGACGTCCTCAAATGCATAACCATGTATGGATAAGATGGTTAAAAAATGTTTGAAAATTAATAACACTTATTACCATTCTAAGTTGCTTAAGTTAGACTTACACACATTTGTGTGTTATTAGTGACATTAGAAGAGGAGAACGAATTGCAAAACATTTAAACAATCATTGTACATGGGATAAGAGATACTGCAGAAATTTCGTGGACTGATTTCATTAACATTTGTAATTAGATTGATTTCATATACATTAGTCACTGGAAGATCAACCGTATACAAAAAATTGACAACAGGTTGACTATATGACAGTTAACAAAAAATTATGAAATGTCAGTCAAAGGTACATATTATCGTAATTACAAACCAAAAGTATGTCGGAGGAAAGTCTGGCATGAAGTCACCAGCGTTCGTTGAGTAGTCCTCGTAGAAAGCGAAGCCTGAGGCTAGGTGGCACAGACAGCATCATATTTGTCATCTTCGGGTCGGCGAATAGGATGTGCATAAAAGCAACTCTCTCATCGTCTGATAGCTCCTGCTGCGCCAGGAGCATCTCTCCAACCGTGTCCCACCTCTTAACTCTCGTGCGTCTTGGGCGTCCGGCCAGTCAGTGATCTTAGTGAGCTGTGTCTCCTGCATAGCCACTGACTGCCTCATAATATCAAGGGCTTCCGCTTCATACGATGCTCTACTTCGCTTTCGACTCTTGGAGGACCCTGCAGTGCTTTGTCAACTTGTCGGTGTGATTGGGACGTCATCGAACTCCACGTCTGCGGCCAGATTAATGTCTAGAGGAGCGGGGACATAAAAATCCTGGTCCGCCTGAACATTCTGATCACACTCGTCGTCCCCATGGTAGCTGTCGGCCTGTTCCGCTGGAACATTGCATGCGCCGCCACTCGCCCTGTCTTTGCCGAACACGGAAGCAAGATCCTCGCAGTGAGGAAATGGCTTGTTCAGCAGTCCCTTTGCGCTGGAGTGTGATTGCATGTATTGAAGAGTGTTTTAGCAACGATAATGTACATGGGTTACATCAATGAATGACTAATGATTGTACCTTCACCCATGCATCTTAGACATCCTTCTCAGCCTGGATGCATATAAACTCGTCATTCCAACCGAATCCACTGCAGCTCGGACCCAGCATCTCCGAGATGGCACTGTATTGTCGTTTCAAGGACCGCACCTTGCAATCTATTACGGACGTTGAATCTATGGTGCACGTTGGCAATTTCTCTTTTATCATCCGCTTCAGTCGGGCGTGGTATCCGGGCCTGAAGGTCCCGTTGTCCCCTCTCCATCGACCTTCGTGGACGAGCTCCACGAGGGATTCGACCAACCTTGCCTCCTCCTGGCCTTGTCCAGATGTGTTTCGGGTGTTTATCTGCACCTGCCATTAGTCTACATGGATAGAGTATTGTGTTATTAGATTTCGTAAGTATGTATCCGGATCAAGTCACACTATCAGCGACATAATGTAGAAGAGGTATTTATGAAGTAATCGCAGACGCAAAGTTAGAAACATAATGTAGAATAACAACATCAACGATGGTTTTAGATAAATCTAACTCAGTTACATGAAATAGATCGTTTAGATTGTAGAAAAATGTACAACCCAAGAAATGTCAGAAATATTTAAAATACAACATAGCAGATAATCGTATGTCCAAACTGGATCAGGGATGTTGTTGCCCCCACGCGTTGAACATCCTGTTCGCTAGGTCATCTCGCTTTTGCGTCCATTCAGTGGAGCTTTGGATGAAGTTAATGTTCTCACCATCGAGAGGTACGGGCTCGGACCGACCAACATCACCTTCGTCCAACCCAACATCCAGACCCATCTCCCGTGTGATAAGGTTGTGGAGTAAACAACAAGCTGTTATGATTCGACACTGGGTCCGAGCAGGGTAGTATGACTTCCCCCGAAGTATCGCCCACCGTCCTTTCAAAGCACCGAATGCTCTCCGATAACATTACGTGCAGAAGAATGCTTCATGTTGAAGAACTCTCTTGGTGTAGTAGGTGGATTGCCTCCCCCACGCCACTCGGTTAAGTGGTACCGCTCTCCTCTGTAAGGTGCCAAGAAACCCTCTGCGTTGGGGTACCCAGCATCACAGAGGTAGTAGTAACCTGTTCAGAAAAGATGGTTAATACCTAAGGATGACGTAAGCGATCCTATTTTACATTGATAATGGGTTCCATACCCTTCGGCACTATTAGTCCATTGGGGCGTGATATTGCATCTCTGAGTACACGAGAATCAGCAGCCGAACCTTCCCATCCCGACATAACAAAAATGAATTCACCTTTTGGCGACACAACGCCCAATACATTTGTTGCAATTTCACCCTTACGCGTCCTATACCTTGGTCGATCAGCCACACTAACATGAACCTTTACGTACGTACCGTCCAATGCACCTAAACAATTTTGTTTCCACATCGCATTACAGATGTCAGAAGGACGTTGTAAAATCTTCACGATGTGTACAAACGTATAGTATCCATACCTCGAACCATTTCCACCTCCCATCTTGGCAAGTAGCGGTGATCGGTTCCGGTTTCTTAAGTAGAACGTCGTACAATCATAGTACGGCACTCAAAGTCGCGTTGAAGTGCCGAGAAACGGTTTCACCAGACCGTGCAAAGTGTCTTCTAATTACTCGATTCTTAACATCGTGAGCAACGATGTGCAGGAACATCACAACCATCTCTTCGACGTCTACGATTTCCGTTCCTACCAACCCGGAAGTCGTTCTCAACAAACTACATAGAATGGCAAAACATCTCCTATCCATCCTCGTGCTTTCTCGACAGCATAGGTCACTTTCATGAATCAACCTGAAGCAGGCTAACTGCCTAATCTGGTGTCTGATGTAGGGAGTTTGGTTTTCTATCCTACGGTGGTTGTTCATGAAGGAGTTAATCAGGTTGAATAGTGGGCGCTGAGAGTCAGCCATTATTGAAAGTACGGACACAAGTTCATGTGGAGTTATGGAATCCATTAGGAACGGTACTACTTCAGCCTGGACAAAACATAAACCATCTTTTATTTAGTTCAAAGCCTTACTCATCGTACATGGGTATAGACTAGCATTCTAGAGATAATGAACGATGACGTAAGTTACAATTATTTCGAACATGAACCCTACAAACATCCGACTAATAGTATAACAGTTTCCTACGCTACCATATCCCCCTACAGGAAGGCTACGACACGCTTCATGTTGGTAAAGTCGGTTTGGTTCACCACGGGTGCCCGTAACGTAATGCCTAAATTCATACTCTGCTTCTTGAAATGTTGGATAGGACTTGTGCAGTGCTCCGTTAAACTGGTTAACTTGTTTGTGGCATTCAACCCACGAGGTGTAAATTCTTGGGTTGCGACCAACAAACACGACATAGAATTTCGAAGTCCCCATAGTCCTATTATTCAAAATGTAACAAGTCAAGCAATCACCTATCGTCTATATTTAAAGCGTGTTATTTCGTTTAATGATTACAAGAATCCGGGTTTAGTGGTTAAATGGTTTAAGGTTTAGTGGTTTAGGGTTTAGAGGTTAAGTGGTTTAGGGTTTAGTGGTTTAGTGTTTAGCGGTTAAGTGGTTTAGGGTTTAGGGTTTAGTGATTTAGGGTTTAGTGGTTAAATGGTTTAAGGTTTAGTGGTTTAGGGTTTAGGGTTTAGTGGTTAAGTGGTTTAGTGGTTAGTGGTATTTAGGTTTAAGGTTTAGTGGTTTAGGGTTTAGTGGTTAAATGGTTTAGTGGTTTATGGTTTTGTGGTTAAGTGGTTTAGGGTTTAGTGGTTTAGTGGTTAAGTGGTTTAGGGTTTAGGGATTAGTGGTTTAGGGTTTAGTGGTTAACTAATTTAGGGTTTAGTGGTTTACGGTTTAGTTGTTAAGTGAGTGTTTAGGGTTCAGGGTTTAATGTTTAGTGGTTTAGGGTTTAGTGGTTTAGGGTTTGGTAAGTTTAGGGTTTAGGATTTGGGGTTTAGGGTGAAAAGGTAATTTATATAATTTGTTCTTTGGTCACAAAACAATTGTGTATTATTTTACCAAATAATTGAATCTATCTTTTGGGGTTTAGAAGTATTCGTTCGAAATAGGCGAATATAAAAGTGCAATTAAAAGTGCAATTAAACTAAGATAGATTATTAACCTCACATAATATAGACGAATATAAAAGTGCAATTAAATTAAAGTAAGCTTAATGAAAATCAAATGATGTGATAAGATATAAATTGAGCATAGATATAATAGGAACATTTTCAATACTTGTTTTTTGAAATTCTTTGTGCAATTAAACTCATGAGAAATGAAAATAAAATAATATGCAAAACCCTCATAAAGATATTAATATGAACAAGACTTACTTGAATTAAACTCATATAAATTAAGGATATGAAATGCTCTTCAATGACAAAACAATATCAATATTTTGATTACTTCAATTTTAAACTTCTTTACCTCAAGTTGGAATTAGGGATTTTATTTTACTTCAAATTTGAACTTCTTAACCCTAATTGAAATTAGGAAATCTGTTTTACTTGAATTTTGCAATTATTAACTCTAATGAAAAATATAAATTTTTTTTTATTTGTATGTTGAACTTCTTAACTCTAATTGAAGATAGAAAATTTATTTTCCTAGAATTTTGAACATAATAACTCTAGTTGAAAGCAAAAAAATTTACTAAAGTTCATTGATGTTTAAATTGATAAAGAGCGGCTTTTTTTGAAACCATATAAAAATGTTATTTTCATGACTTCAATTTTGTAAAAAAAAAAAAAAAATAGATTACTTTAACATGATGTATGTTGTTTATTTTTTTTTTCTCAAATCACTTTTATTCATTTTAATAGAGTTACATGAATGTGGTTACTTTTTAATTTCTTTCCTTTCTCCCTTGTTAGTACAAACATGCTATTAATCAGTGTGTTGAAAAACTTGAATGAAAACTGAAAATTAAATTAAATTTTCCATTCTCCCTTGTTAGTACAAATTAAATTTCTTTTAATATAATTTATCCACTTAAAATGAAATTTTTAGCAAAGTGTTGTAGATAAAAAAAAACCGAACATTTATCATATTATAGTGAGGTCACAATTTTTTTAAAACTAAAATTCCAGAAGCAAGCAAGAGGGAGTCAAACAAATTTTTACTTCTTTAAAGCAAATGTACATATTATCAAAACCATTTTTCCATAATTGCTACTAAATTTAACTTGTGTTATAGTAAACTTCAAATTCCAATTTTCTTTATTTTTTCAACATTTTAGTGAACATGTCATTACAAAATTGCTACGGCATCTTTTTGTCAACATTCAAAATAAAAAAATGATAGTAAAACCATGATGAATTTTAGCAACTAAATATTCATTCAAACAACGTGATATATTTTTTACTTCCATTTATTTAAAATATTCGTCAACATTTCATAAGAAAAAAATCATTTATATAGAAAATGATATCATTACTTAAGCTAAAATAATAACGCAATGAACATTACAACGTGAAAAAACAAAACAAACCAACGAAATGTCCGATATTCAGTAATACAAATCAAGCAGTTTGTAATGTCCACAACAAATTAGATACACAATTTACAGAACAGTACAAGGGTATTTAAATTGAACGAACGAACCTCGAATATAACGGTGTTTTTTGGAGTAAACCTGCAAGCATATGACATAAAAGGGAGAAAGTTATTAAGATATGACCGTATGAATGTATACCAAGTACAAACGAAGTGAAAGAAGGAAGAGAACGAAAACTAACCGTTATATGAGATCGGGATGCGTGAAACGAAACAGAAGAAGGTGGAGATCGGGTTTAGGTTTGTCTTCAGGGGCAGAAGATAAGAAGAGATTGTAGTTAGTGTAACGAAGAACTTGGTATACATAGCAACACAAATAAAGAAAATTATGGAAGTTGGAAAATGACTCACCGTTTAGAGAGACTATCCAATGCAGTGGAGACTTTCCTCAAAGAATTTAGGAAAGGATGGTCTTCTTTAAATAAGGAAAAGATTGAATGAGGTGGTTGAATGAAAGTACAAGTAGTGGTTGCATAATTAAACCACAAAATATAAATGGACATGATGTTGCCAGCTGCCTTTATTTATTAACTCAGAAGGTTGGTTGCATTTATGAAGTCAACATAAATGCAACCAACTCTAATATTTTAAATGGAAAGATATGGTGAGTAAGGTGAAATAAATGCAACATCAGACTTTTCCCATCACAAATGAACTTGATTTACACAAAATTGGTTCAACCAGAATGTGATTAATCAGAAAGTAACCAAATGTCAGAAACTAAGAACGTGTTATGATTTTAATACTGAAAAAAAATAGTAACCGGCCTCAGTTGGAATTTTTTTTCAACCATGGGTTTGTTCAATGCAGAAAACATTTCGAAATTTGGAAAACAACATGAAATTGACATGAAGGAACAAAAAAGACCATGTAAGTCAAACAAATATGGCAAAAAAAAAACGGACAAACAGAAGTATGAAATAAGAAACAAGTGGAAAAAACACAATGTATTGAACACTGACATGTAAATGAAGAACACAAAGTTGAATCAAGTATTGTGGGCAAAAGAAGACAAAATCAAATCAAATAACCAGTGAGCATGAACACATAAAAGGGGGGGGGGGGGATGAGAGAAAGCAAATTTACAGAACAGTGTGAGCATGAACACATAATAGGAATTGGGGGGGGGGTCATGAGAGGAATCAAATTCACACAAGCATGAACACATAATACGAATGGGGGGGGTCAAATTTACACAACACTAAGAAGAACAATCGGAGTCTAGAAGAAGAGAAAAAACCAACCGACAAACAAAAGCAATTAACAAACGGTAAATCAGAAGAGGAGCAAACTACAACAACAAGGCACATAAAAAAAACCAAAAAAAAAAAAAACTAAACATGTTTTCAGGTTGCTTGCTCCAATACATCATTGGCCGGTTACCCCTTACCTTCGTCCCACCCCTCACCGTGCTCCAATCTACCAGGCGGATACCGATTCCTATCGTCGACACCCATGGCAAGCTGAAGCGGCATGGGGTGGGTTTCTGTAAAAAGGAAAAAAAATCCAGAAGATCATTCATCAACGAGATAGACAAAGAAAAAATTGTATACATAAATCAGAACAGAAATCAGGCAAAAAAACAAAGAAAAAAAAATATATCGAGAGTCGTAGATCCAAAAGATTAAACCGAGATTCGTAGATCCAAACGATCCAAAAGAAAAGAAAATACCGAGAGTCGTATACGGAAAATAAATCCAAATAACAAAAAAGGGACGAGAAGGAGACAGAACAGAAATCAGAACAAAAACAAAGAAAAAAAATATCGAGAGTCGTAGATCCAAACGAAGGGAAGAGAATGAAACAAACCTAAAACGAGATTCATGAACAAGGAGTTGACATGCATTTGATCCAAGACCCGAAGACGTCACGAGACGAAGTAGGAAGTTCAGATCCGAAGAAAAAATGAGGAAGAACACAAATACCAGATCAGATCTGAAGAAAATATGAAGGAAGAACACCTTCAGATCAAAAAAAAAAGGAAAAAACTCACCTATACCTTGAGATCCACCAACCCAGAGGAGAAGAGAAGGAGAGAGGGCAAGAATATGTGAAGAACAAAGAAAGAAATGAGCGTACAAACCTTCGGGCGAGAGAGGAAAGCAGACGGACGAAGGAAACCAGAGAGAGAAAAGAAGCGTGTTTCTGAAATCAGAGGTGAGAATGCGACGTGAAGACAAACAAAAACGGGGGTTTGGGAAACCCTAAACGGGTGTTTTCCCAAACCCCAGGCCCAAACACCAACATCCCAAATCATGGGTGTTTTCCCAACACCGGGCTTCCAAGATTGGAGGCCCAAACACGCCCATAGTAAATTATGGGAAGATAGAGGGTTTTGCCTGATTTGACAGCTTCAATTAATGCGACATGTGAATTTTTTTAATTAAATTTCCTATCTACCTCGTAAACACTAAATGATTGGGGGAGGATTTTTTTAAGCAGACTTTTATTAGGATTTAGTGGGATCATTTTTTATATTTACCTCTTTGAAGGTTTTTGTTTTGTTCAAAATTTCATTTATGGTCATTTTAGCTTATTTTTTCTGTAAATGATCAATGTCTTTCTTTGTGCAAGTTTTGTCATTTACAGTAGTCTAGTCTCTATTTTGCCGAGAAACTAATTGTTGAGTATAGAAAGGTACTAGTGTTTTTCGTATGATTCACATTAGGTTGTTATTCCCAATGAAATTTTATTTCTTCCTTATTATGCTCCACTATTTTAGATTGTGTTTCTCTTTCCGAAAACTCTAAACTGTACGTTAGAGACATTTTCGTCTATTTAAATTGTTAATTTTATAATAAAAATTACATTTAGCCAATTTTTAATTTATAAAGATAGTTAGCCATTTTTCAAGGGGTTAATTTATTGAATAATTTAATTTAAAAAATAAATGACAATATTAAGGTAGTTTTAAAAATAATAATTTTAATAATGTAATTAAAATAAGAAATTACAAACTAAGGGTGAAGGTTGAAAGTATTGACAAAAATAGGGTCAATGACTTGTTGAAATCGCATACGTGGGTCACAATTAACATTAGGATCGTGTATATGATACATGATTGCTGTAGGCCGAAATCGTGTATCATGTACACGATTTTTATTTTACATCTACTGATTAATAATGGACTGACATTCAGGCAAACTCACCATCACGAAGACTACACCGCCGCCGATAAAGGAAGGATGTGGGAGATTCTTCTGGCAAACTCACCTTCCAATCATTCTTTCTGTGTTCCTGCCTTCAAATTATGAATAATTTTTGTACCAAAAGATTAAACAAGAAAGTGCAGAGATAGAACAAAAGAATGTGCAGTTCAAGATCTAGATTCTAGAATGTGATTTTAGATACACCGATGCTACATCCATACAAAATCTTAAACCCATAATGATCAATGGACAAAACGGGAGCTCCAGTGTCTTCATATCTTTTCCCACTTTATTTTATTTTATTTTTTTGAAACGTCACTTTCTTCTCCTTGGTGTATGATAAACCAGATAGTTTAAGATGTAAAACTATTCAAAGAAAGCATAATACTAGAGTAATCACAGATTCGCTACTTCCCATCTTCTTTCTCCTCGGAAAAGTGACAAAAGAAATAAAATTGGGTTTTTGGACCGATTTCCTTAATGAAAATAGTGTACACAGTACACGAATATCATATGGAACGGATGACGCCACCGTGGCGCCTGATCAGCGTGCCAACACATTAATCGCGTATCTGGTACGTGATTTATCCCTATAATCGCGTACCTGGTACGCGATTTATCACTATAATCGCGTACATAGGCTACGATTGAGTGAACTCGAGACCGATGTACACGATTTAGCTACCCTAATTTTGGAATTAGTTTCAGAACTCCTCTATATTTGTCTTTATTTTTTTAAACTACATTATTTATAAAAAAAATCTATTTTGAAGTCTTTTTCAAATCCCCTTATTAAATCTAGCCATTTTTTCTTGTTGTCCCAAAACGTTTAGTCATAATTTTGACTGGAATTATAGGGACATCTGCACCAAATAAAGATAATTTAGAAAGTAAATAATTCACACATTAAAAAGTTATTATGGGCTCGTTTGATAGCGTTCCCGTTTCTTGTTTCTTGTTCCAGTTTCTCATTTTTTAAGAAACAGACTTGTTTGATAACTCATCTCTGTTTCTTGTTTCTAAATTTCTAGAAACGTTTCTAAAAAAGAGGTCAAATTTGAGAAACTACAAAAAGTTGTTTCTCAAATTCTGTTTCTGTTTTTTTTTCCCTATCTTTCATGCATGTATCTATCTCTCCCTCTCATTCTTACACCAATCTCTTCTCTTCCTCTATTTTTTTTAACCACTTCCTCGTCTTTTTTTTTTTAATCTTTTTTTTCTTTTTTTCGTTATTTCTTTTTCTTTCATTTTTTTTATTATTTATGTTATTTCTTACATTTTTTTCCTTTTTTTATCATCGTTGTCGATCTCTGACTACCGATTGTCGCTGACCTCCACTGACTGGCCACCATTGCTGACCTCCGACTATCGGTCGCCGCTGACCTTCGCTGACTAGCCACCACGGTCAACCTCTGACTATCGGCTATCGCCGACTGACTGCCTCCGTCGACCTTCGACTACTGGCCGCAGCCGACCGCCACCGTCCGACCGCCACCGTCGACCTCGAACTACCGATTTTCGCCGACTTACGTCGACTGAACACCACCGTCGACTTTGGACTACCGACCGCTACCGTCAACCTCCGACTACCGATCGTCGCCGACCTCCGTCGACGGGTCCCCATCATCAACCTCCGAATATCGGTCTCCATCGTCGACCTCTGAATACCGGTCTTCATCGTCGACCTCCGATGACTGACCGCTGTTGACTCCACCAACCGACCACCACCGTCGACCTCTGACTATCGACTGTCATTGACCTCCGTCGACTGACCGCCACCGTCCACCTCTGACTATCGGTTGTCAACCGGCCTTCGTCTATCGACCACCATCATCGACCTCCGACTACCGGTCGCGGCCGATCGCTACCATCAACCTCCGACCGCTGTCGACCTCAGCTGATCGGCCTCCACCGACCGATCACCACCGTCGACCTTTGACTATCGGCCGTTGCCGACCTCCGCTGACCTACCACCGACTACCGGGTGCCGCCATCGACCTCCACTAACCGATCGCCACCGACCTCTGTCGACTGACCGCTACCTTCGACCTCCGACTACCGACCGCTCCCGACCTCTGCGGATCAGCCGCCACCAGCAACCTGTGACTATAATTTTAATGTATGTTATATATAATTTTTATATTATATGTACCAAATTTTATTTCAACTAAAAATCAAGAAACGAGAAACAGTTATCAAACATATATTTGTTTTTGTTTCTTTTTTTAGAGAAACAAGAAACAGAAATAGTTATCAAACATGTTTCCGTTTTTAGTTCTTAAAAAACAAGAAATCAGAAACGAGAAACGGAAAATGAGAACATTATCAAATGAGCCCTTTAAGTTACCATGTTTTTTCATTTGGCATAACTTATAAACGACGGATTTGACATTAGATTCATTTATTTGTCAACAAGAGTGTAATTGGTAAGTTTCTAAATTAGTGCTATATAAATGTTTTAAAACTTATTTTGCTTAGAGAAAAGTAAATTTTATTATTCGATATCATGTCAGGTCAAAATCACCTTAATTATTAAATTGTTGAATGAAAACTTTTGATAAATCTCAAATTGTCACGTGATCATTATTTACAAATTAATGACAAAAATTATATTAGGATCAATGATAAATTATCATGTGTTCCAAATTAAATTTAAAGACAATCAAATGATAGATAAAAAATAATGTCACATGTCTTCACTTATGATCATGTAACGTTATTTTTGTGGCATGCTATGAGTTGGGGCTATGTTGATACTATTGAGAATTCTATCTTTTTGTGGCACTCCTCAATTTTCTTTGTATTAGCCTAAGTCTCTTGTAATTGCATTAGATCAGTCTTAATTCTCGTAGTTTAGGATGCCTAATCCAGCCTCAGAGCTTAGATTAAACATTTTGATGATCGGATAAACATAGATCGTTGTAATTGGGGACTTCGAATGTAATTTTGGTACGTAAATTCTTTGAGATTTCTATTTTAATTGTGATTAATTTGGTAGAATAGATTGACATCCTATTTACATCTAGATTAATTACTCGGGTAAGTCGTTAGCGATAAATCGAATCATGATCGTGTAGGGTTATCTAACGATCTGTTGGTCTTAATGCTATTGAGTTCTAATTAATTAGTGCTATTAATTATTTTTTTGGTTAGGCTATAGCCTCTATGCATTGGTCGGGTTAGAAATTTTAGGGGTACAAAAATGACTCGCCGGCTTTTTCCAGTTGGGTAGTTAGACAATTAGAAATTAATCCATTCATAGTGCATGATCAATGATTAGAATCTATTAAACTGAAACTCAGAATACCCAATTGTGCAATCCTGAGGTAAGATTAGCTCATTCACCCTTTTAATTTTCTGTCATTTAATTTATGCATTTTAATTTTTTTTACGAGCAATTTTTCTTCCATGCCAAACGCCTCCAATCGGTTACTAATCGAAAGATCTCAAATTAATTACATCAATTTCGATTGCTCCCTGTGTTCGACTTTGACCACTAATATTACAAAGTAGGAGTATATCAGTGATTTATAAATATAATTTTATTTTGATTGGACCATCAACAAGTCCTCTTATCACTAAACATCACAAAATTGACTAATAATCATGCTATCAATAACCAAAATCTCATAAAATTATCAAGAACTTACAAAAACGAGTTCAGATGACACAAAAATGGCCTAGCCCGCCATCCGAATGCACGAACACGGCTCCCAAGCTTGATCCACCATCCTAAAACTACTAAAACTAGCCTATAACTTACAAAGAAATGAGAAATACAAAAAAATTGAAGGATTTGTGACTGAATTCGATAAGGAAAAGATAAACCCTAAAAAAGAAAACTTGCGTGTGCATGGAGCGTTGAGACGCTTTAGATGGAGATTTCATGCTTCGCAGTCCTAGGGCGTCGAGATGCTGACCGCTCGGGTTCCTAATGCTTTGTCGCATTGAGTACAACGTTGAGACATTGTGCTCACGTGTCTTATAGGCTGCAGAAGACTGGGAGTTGACTTTTTGGTTGACTTCCCATTTTGTTGACTTGTTGAATTGGAAAAATGACCAAAATGCCCTGAAATGGTCCGGGCACTCCGCAGGCTTGAAACAATATTATAGTAACTTTTCATCTAGATTAACACGAGGATAAGCAAAGTTTAGGAAACTAATTAACACTAAATTAGTACTATGAAGGATTACTTTAAGGTATTTTTCTGAACACTTTTTCTTTTGAGAAAGCGAGTGGGGACAATTTTTTTTTTTTGTTCAAATGTTCTTTCTTTTATCACATGGGTAGAGAATTTTCTTGAGAATAATATTAGACGTGATCCTATTTTTCTCATTGACTTGTAAGTCGATGTTTTTTTTTGTTTATGTTCATTT
This sequence comes from Luffa aegyptiaca, assembly GCA_017139565.1. Classification (NCBI taxonomy): domain Eukaryota; kingdom Viridiplantae; phylum Streptophyta; class Magnoliopsida; order Cucurbitales; family Cucurbitaceae; genus Luffa; species Luffa aegyptiaca. The sequence continues at coordinate 11,590,192 of CM029397.1, forward strand.
TCTTCTTAAAGTTTTTTTTTTTTTTTTTTTTTTTTTTTTTTTGATAAAATTTTCTTCTTAAAGTTATTCCTTCTACTTCTTATCACAAATAAAATTCGAATTTTGGAACAATTTCATATATATCATTCAAGCTCGAATTTTTCTTCAAGTTGAATTTTGTTTTAACAGCCTTCAGATATAGATTCAAAATATATTTGTAATTTGATATATGACAATGTTAAACTACGAATCAAATCATAGTTGTCTCCGCCAAGCCATCATGAACATAACTCAACTGACATAAAGCTTCTACTAGTGATCAAGAGGTTTGTGGTTCGAACCTCCCACCCCCCACATTTTGTAAAAAATGTAGGAAAAAAACCAGGAAGCTTATTTTTCTACTTTAGAACTTCATGTTAAATAAATCTGCACCCCAAACATAGACTTCTCAAAACTGTATTAAAATACTATGCACCCCAACTATAGTCTTCCTGAACCTAGACTAAAATATTTTGTACCATAAACACAGACTATTAAACTCCATAGACTATTATAACTCCTAGACTATTATAATCAACTTTGTGCCCTAAAGAGCCCTTAAAAGGGAAATTGGAATCCAATTTAAAATTTCAAATTAAATCCAATTTGAAATTCGTTTGAGTAATGCCAGGTTAGAATCTAATTTTAAAGAAAATTGAAATTCATTTGGAAAATTAAAATCAAATTAAAATTGACTTAAAATTCGAAATTGAAATTTAAATATTAATTCCAAATTAAAACCCAATTTAAAACAAGATTAGAATACTAATTGGAAATTTCACATTAAATCTAATTAAAAGGGTAAAAGAAATAAAAAAAAACTAACTACTAATTGGAAATTTCACATTAAATCTAATTAAAAGAGTAAATTAGTGCAAAAGCAAGTATAACATGTCTTAAATCCTTTAATATGTAGTTTGTGTTCAAAAGATGTAAAAAGAATTTATTTTTTTAAGAAAGTGTAGAATTTTGTAAGTGTGGTGCAGAAGTCTGTAATGCTCTCCCACTTAAGACCCATCTGAAGAAAGAAACTGAAAGAAGAACAAAGCAATGCAGTCAAAGAAAATGTGTTGCAGTTTGCGGTTGGGTAGATTCTTGGGATTGACAAAACTTTTTCAAAATATCCAACATCTTTCAACAAATCTCTTCAGATCAAGGGATTCCATTCGAAGAAGGCTTCTCAAACTAATCTCGGCTGCAAACCGTACCTTTTAATGTCTATAAAAGGTGGCTTGTGGATCAAAGAAGAATAAGCTTTTCATTATCTTTAGTTTCTTGTTTTTTGGTTTAGTCTTTGGCCGTCACTCCGAGTCCTATCTCTTTCTCACCTCTGTCAGCTTCTCCAATCGAAAGAAGAAGAGAAGAAGTATTTGTCTCTCATTGGAAAAGGTAGAGCATATTAGACCGAGAAAATAAAGGGTTGGTTGTTTTTACTTTCTTGTTATTTCCTTTGTATTCGTATTTCTTTGTATTCGTGTTCATTATTTCGGCTTCGTAATTTTCAGTTTACTTACTTTGTATTCAGTTTATTCAATTAATATGAGTTAAGTTTTTTTCTATCTTCTATGCTTTTTTATTTTTGCATTTTGTTCTTTAAATTCCAACATAAGCTAAACTCCTTTATGGGGATTCGAGTTAATGTGGATGCCTAGAGTAGGAGGAAAACCCCACCTATTGCAAAAGCAACTTTTCTCACACTTTACATTGTTTGTTTTAGTTGAGTTTAAGTTTCATTGTTAACTTAAACTAATCACTTAGGTTAGCTAGCATAGCTTGTGCAAGGTGCAATACTGAAAAAGGTTGAGTTAAGCATGTGGTTTTTGATGTGCAAATTGCTTACCGCAAGTGTACGGGTCAAGTAATAATATAGTGTTTTCATGATTAAACGAGTGTCGTCTTCTAGATTGGTTTTCTAGCAAATTAAGTACCATGAATAATCTTGTCCAATTTTATTTAGGGAGCCAAACTAAATGATAAAGCTAAATTTAAGGACAAAAAGCATAAAATAAAGGTGGAGACTCAAATGGAAAGACTCTTAGGGAATTGATTTCACCTATTGTAGTTGTGGATTAATCGCTAGAATATGTGAGCATGCAAAGATTCATAAATCTAGGATAAACTATTATCTAAGCTATCTCTCCCGAGCATAACTAATTCTCATACATGTAATAAGCCCAATATCGCTATCTAAGTTCATTAACGTGCAAGGCCTTAAGTCTAATCCATTAACAATTTCTAAGACTATCTCTCATCTCTCGATCTCAAGATTATCTTAATTATGCATAACGCGATCTAAACTAAATCCCTTCTCCCGAGCAAGACTTAGAGAAAACATCATTCAATTCGTGGCCAATGAATCAAAAGCATTAAGAGTAGAATACATAACCAAGAAATAATCCATCAACGCCCAAAGGGCTACATCAATTCCTAAGACAATCAAGCTAGCTAATCATAGCCAAAAAACTACAAATAAAACTTGAAAGAAAAGCCATAAAAACAACAAGAGGTAAGGGAAAGAAAAGGAAAACTCTTGAATCCGTTGAAACCGACACGTCCCCATCACGATCTCCACATCTTCAAGCTTGGTTCCCACTTTTTAGCCTTGCTTCAGCCCCCACCAAAGGTCTCTAGTCGATATTAGGGCTAAAATCTAACCAAATGAACTCCCCTAATCCGTAGCACAAAAGATTATATATACAGGAAAATTGTCGGTAGCGTCACGATGCTATGCATAGCGTCGCGACGTTGTCCCTGCCACCGCCAAAAACAGAAAAGGAAAACCAGCGTCTCGACCCTAGCTCTCGGGTTTGCCTCAAACTTAAGCCTCGAACTTTGATTCTTTTTGCTTCTTTTGCTATTCTTTTGGTCCCGAGCACCTGATCAACTTCCTAATTCAACATTTCTTCCAAGAATTCATTTCCTACAAAATAAACATTAAAGTGCATAAAAACGACAAAATAATACTCAAAGACTAACTAAAATAAATCGGGAAAAATAGCTCGCTATGCGTGTTATCAGTTTCACAAAAACAATAATAATGCAAAAGAGCTTAGAATTAGGACATTGGTTCTTACATCCTAGACATAGGACAAGAACCATTAGAGTTGGTAGAGTTGTAGACTTCATTATCTAAGATTTAATTAGCCCTAGACATAGGTGCCCTAATTAACTTAGTCTACTCAAGGCATCAAAAGTGGAGTTGAGTATGAGTTGAACTTAACACATAGCTAAGTGCTGAAAGGATAAGTTGCGGGCACGTTTGGTTTCATTCTACTTTGAACCTTACATAATTCGAAAGAATGAGATGCAGGTATGATAGAACTTGTCGAAGGCTCTCAAAATTAAATTACCAATCCAACCAACAATGAACATAACTCAATTGGCATAATGCTTGTACTAGTGATCAAGTGGTTTGTGGTTCGAACCCACCCACTCCCCACATGTTGTAAAAAAAATATATAGTGGTCTCTTCCAATGAATTTGCTACACGAATGTTGATGCACCTGGACAGGATTAAACAAAGTCGTATAATTTTTTTTTTTTTTATTTCATCTTAAACCAAAAATATGATATTTCACGTACTCCCAGTTGTATAATAAAGATAAAAAGTAGGAAAAAAAACCAATCAGCTTATTTCTCTACTTCAGAACTTCATGTTACACAAATTTTTACCCCAAACAAAGACTTCTTATAACCAGACTAAAATACTTAATAAAATGTTTTGCACCTCAAACACAAACTATTCAACTCCAGATACTATTATAAACCCCAAACTATAATAACCACAAACTATAATAACAAACTTTGTGTCCCAAATAGCCCCTAAAAGGAAAATTGAAATCCAATTTGAAATTCGTTTGGATAATGCTAAGTTAGAATCTAATCTGAAAGAAAATTGAAATTCATTAGGAAAATTAAAATCAAATTCAAATGGACTTAAAATTCGAAATTGAAATTTAAATATGAATTCCAAATTTAAACCCAATTTAAAAAAAATTAGATTTTTAATTGAAAATTTCACATTAAACCTAATTAAAAGGGTAAAAGATTTTTTTTTTTAAAAAAAAAACTAGATATATAACTTTGGATTTTTCAAAAAGATTAAAAACAAATATTAAATTAATAAAGAAAAGGAAAAACAAATTAAAAAAAGAATAATAATAACAAAACCCCAAAATAGGTCTCACACTTTACTTACTCTTTCTCTCTCACCTCTTTTTTATTATTCCCTGAATCTTTCTCCAAACCGTTTTTTCTTCTTTTTGGAACTTCTTCTTCCTCCCTTCTCCGACACGTTTTCTTTCTTTCTTTTTCTTTTCTTTTTTTTAAAGATAGGTAGTGTGGGATTCCAACTTATCGAACTGTGCGTGTGGGATAATGCTCATTTATCTGCGTTATTTGGCCTTAAAAATTGAGCTTATTGTTTAGAAAACTAGTACTTAAGCGTACTCAAAAAAAAAAAAAAAATTAGTACTTAAGGTCAAATTTCATATTATTTTGAGCACATTTGTGCAAAAGCAAGTATAACATGTCTTAAATACTTAAATATATAATTTGTGCTCAAAATATGTAAAAAGAATTGATTTTGTGTTGAATTTTGTAAGTGTTGTGCAAAAGTCTTTAAAGTTGCATGTTGCACCCACAATTGCACTCATATTTGAAGAAGAAAGTTGAAAGAAGAACAAAGCAGTGCAGTAAAAGAAAGTGTGTCGCCGTTTGCGGCCACATCTTGGCAGAATCGACAGAGTCCCTAGATTTTTGGGATTGACAAAATTTTTTAGAAGATACAAGATCTTTCAGTAAATCACCTCAAATCAAGGGATTTCTGTAACGCCCAAGGTTTTGAACCACCTAGCCTGGAGACATTACTTCAACTCTAAACCACTTACAACCGTGTGCACCAAAAATTTCAGCAACATAACAACGTAAGACTAACTATCCCAAAATGTTTCCTCACCTATTAGACACGAAAGAACACTTCTATATCCTTTAACCAATTGCACCAAACTCCAATCCACAGATCTCACAACCTAACTACTAAACGAGTCAGATCTCGTGGCATCAATTATATGTAAAACTTATAAGATTAATCGTAACGCAAAAGATTATGTTAACAGGGAACTCATAAAAACAACCAAAAACATTTCCATTAACTAAGTTCTACCATTCCATAGCAAATTAACTAGGTGACATTCATCACAACCAGAATCATTTCATTAACTAGTAAAACTAGCTTACTCAAGGAAAAATGGAGAAACTCGACAATCCTCTAAGGTTCCTCCTCAGCGTCACCATGGTCGAGGCATCATCCAACCTTGCAATATATAAAATGTTGGGGGGAGAAAGGGGAGGGGTTAAAGGGGAGGGGTTATTAGTACAACTGCAGTACTGGTAAGCGGCTCACACTTGGTGAGTCAACACACAACAAACAAGATCAACCAGCATGCTTCTTACAGGCATACACCATGCTTACAAAGCCATAAGCAACCGACAAGCTTAGAAAGGAGTAAAACAACCATGCACGTGTTACACAAATACTTCCCACACTATGCAACACACCCACTAAAACACAACATGATTTACGTGTCATGCTCTGCACCTAACACATGAATTACTCGCCATACTGCGGGATCTAAACATGTGAATTATGTGCCATGCTACGCATCTAGCCTACATGACTTACGTGTCATGCTACGAACAAACCCACATGATTTATGTGTCATGTTCTGCAACAAACACATGATTTACTCGTCATGCTCTGCAAACTACACATGAATTACACGCCATGTGTTGCGCCTCTCACTAGACTCATGCTACACACCTCAATGTAACATAGCTAGCCAAACCTCATGCTTAAACATTGTTGGGATTGGTGCCCTAAAACTCGTAGATAGTGAATTGTTATGATGCCACGTATCTTCACCTTCTATTCACGCGTGTAAGGCACTACCACTGTGAACATGCAAATGACAAATTCGGACCAAAATCACTCAAGAAAGCAACTTAAGGAAACCTCACCAAAACTCTCTCTCTTTGAAGACGATGAAGATGGCAACACTCAGAAAACCAAACATTCAGACAAAAAGAAGAAGAACAACTCGATGTATAGTGGTTCGGCAAACAAAGGCCTACGTCCACTCTTAGAAGGGAGAAATTTCATTAAGATTTCAGAATTACAGAGCTTTACTCAAGGTACTCACACTCTCACTGAAAACAATTTTCTCTCTCTCTCTCAGTCTCAACTTCTTCTTTATTTTTACTTGTTGAGGATTTAATTTTCTGTTATTACAGAACATGAGAGTAGAGCTTATTGATATGCAACCGGCTTGACAGGTATGTCTATACTTCATTCTCCACCTTTGCATACAATAAGTTCAGAATAGATGTTCTCCCTCCGGATGATAATTTCTTTTATCCTTTCTCTGGTAGGTGAAAACCTACCATCTCCAGACAACGATTAAACTTTAGTTGTGGCAGAGGCTTAGTCAGAATATCAGATGCGTTGTCTGAGGTATGTACTTTGATCACTTCTACTTCGCCCTTTTCAATTTCTTCTCTGACAAAGTGATACTTTATATCAATGTGTTTTGTTCTGTTGTGGAACTGGGGGTTCTTTGTTAGATGTATGGTGCTCTGGTTGTCGCATAAAATTCTGATAGTTGACTGTTTAATTCCGTAGTCATGTAGCAACCCCTTGAGCCACATACCTTCTTTAATAGCTTCGGATAGTGCTATGAATTCAGCTTCAGTGGTTGAAAGAGCTACCACTGGCTGAAGTGTAGCCTTCCAACTAAGCAGGTTTTGTCCAATTAGAAAGAAATATCCAGACAAGGATCTTCTCTTATCTAGATCCCCTGCAAAATCTGAATCCACGAACCCATATATCTCGTTTTCAGCTTGTGTATTTTTCTTATAGTGTAATGTAGCTTGGGAAGTTCCTTTAAGATACCTTAGTATCCATTTAACAGCTTCCCAATGCCTCTTACCTGGGTTTGACATGTACCTGCTTACCAAACTAGTAGCATAGGACAGATCAGGCCTTGTAGAGACCATTAGGTACATTAAACTCCCTACTGCTTGGGAGTACGGTATCTTAGACATGAAAGCTTTGTGTTCTTCATCATCGATTTTGGGTGAGTTCATTGCAGACAGCTTGAAGTGCTGTGCTAATGGGGTGGAAACAACCTTTGCTTCTGTTAGTTTAAACCTCTTGAGAACTTTTTTACAGTAGGTTGACTGACTGATTAGCAATAGTGATTTCTCTCTGTTCCTTGTGATCTCCACTCCCAATATCTTCTTTGATTCACCCAAATCTTTCATGTCAAATTCTTCTTTCAATAGGGCTTTAACTCTGTTCAAAACCTCTTTGGTCTTTCCTGCCAGCAACATATCATCAACATAAAGCAAAAGAAAGACATTATGGTTATAGGATTTAGAGTTTATGTATACACAATTGTCAAATGTGCTTTTCTGAAACCCTATACTTAGGATGAAGTCATCAAACCTCTTATACCAGCATCTCGGAGACTGCTTTAACCCATATATGCTTTTATTCAGTAGGCAATATAGGTCCTCTTGTCCTGTTTTCACATAACCCTTGGGTTGATTCATGTAAATAGTCTCTGAAAGATGCCCATGTAGAAAAGCCGTCTTTACAACAAGCTGATCTAGTTCCAAATTCTCTTGAACCACAAGAGAAAGTAACATTCTAATGGAGGTTAACTTGACCACTGGTGAGAATATTTCTGTGTAGTCAATCCCCTCCTTTTGTGTGTAGCCTTTGGCTACTAAGCGTGCTTTGTACCTAGGTTTCATTACTCCAGGTATTCCCTCCTTGATCTTATAGATCCATTTAGTGGCTATTGGTTTGTAACCTTTAGGAAGTGGCCTTAGGGACCAAGTCTCATTTTCTTCCAAGGATTTGATTTCTTCATTCATTGCCTCTATCCACTGCCTTTTGTTAGTGCCACTTACTGCCTCTTCAAAAGTGTCTAGTTCTTCAGAACTTAGTGACTCTGCAACATTCAATGCCATAGATATGCAGTCGGCCTCACTGAATCTAGCTGGAGGTACAATAGTCCTCCTCTGTCTATCCCTTGCTAAGGAGTAATTGTGAAGATCAGGGGTATCCTCTTGTGTTTCTGAAGTTTCTCCTTCTTCATGGGACACAGTTTCTTCTGGAATTTCTTCTGTTTCAGTTTGGGAACTCAAGGGCAGTGTATCTAGCTCCACCTCAATTTCTGTGTTATTTTCTTTATCTTTCTCCTCATCAGTCTGGCTGTGAAACATGAACATTTCTTGTTCTCTGAATAACACATCACGGCTGTTCATGCATTTTTTCTCTATTGGATGCCACAGTCTGAAACCTTTAACACCATTAGTAAAGCCAAGAAACATACACTTTACTGCCCTAGGTTTAAGTTTCCCTTGATTTTGATGGACATACCCTACACAACGAAAAACCCTTAGGTGTTGTAAACTAGGTGGCTTTCCAGACCATTTTTCTTCTGGGGTCAGTAAATTTATTGAAGTATGTGGGCATCTATTTAAGGTATAGACTGTGTAAGCAGCAGCCTCAGCCCAATACTTATCTGGAAGCATAGCATCTGCCAATTGACACCTAACCCTCTCCATGATGGTCCTATTTAACCTTTCTGCCACTCCATTTTGTTGTGGGGTATATCTTACTGTTTTATGTCTCAAAATTCCATGAGTTTTGCAAAATTCATCAAACATTTCATTGCAAAATTCTAGGTCGTTATCTGTCCTAAGGCATTTAAGGTTTTTACCCGTTTGTTTTTCAACCAAAGCCTTCCATTCCTTAAATTTTTCAAACACCTGATCCTTAGTTTTAAGAAAGAAAATCCAACTCTTCCTTGAATAATCATCTGTAAAAGTTAGAAAATACCTGGAATTACTCAAAGAATTTGTGGATGCTGGCCCCCATAAGTCCGAATGGACATATTCTAGGATCCCCTTGGAAGTTTGTTGGGATTTTGAGAAACTTTGCCTCTTAGCCTTCCCGACTGCACAATGTTCACAGAAGCTAAGTGCATCCCCTGTTCCTTGTGGAAGTATTCTTTGTTTGGCTAAAATTTGAAGTCCCTTAGTGCTGATGTGAGAGAGTCTTTTGTGCCACAAGTCACATTCTGTCAAGGGATTATGTGAAACCACTAACGCAGTCTGCAGCATTTCCACATCCTTTACTACATACAGACCGTTTATCTTCTCACCAATCAGCACTGTCTTAGAGTCCTTCCTTATTTCAATAGTGCCTCCACACCCTCCATAGGTGCAGCCTATTGAGTCTAGCATTCCCAATGATATGAGATTGCGTTTCAAATTTGGGACATGCCTTACATTTCTTAGTAACTTCACTGAACCATCCTTTAGTTTCAAAGATACTGACCCAATTCCAACAACTCTACATGTGTGATTATTCCCCATGTAGACAATGCCACCATCCCAATCTCTATAAGAACTAAACCAACCTTTATTGGGTGTCATGTGGAATGAACACCCTGAATCAATGACCCAATCATGCTTCTCGGATGCTTCAGATTGGTCATCTTTCTTATCTGATGTAGCAAGTGCATCAGAATACGTAATGAAGTTCTCTCCCACTGATGCTTCTGGTTGCTTATTCTTCTTAGAACGTTGGTACTGATTCTTTCTTTTTAGGGAATAACAATCCCTTTTAATGTGGCCTTCTTTGTGACAATAGTTGCATCTAACCTTGGATTTGCTCTTATCATCCGCTTGATTTTTGCCTTCTTTATTCTTGTTCTTCCCTTTGACAAACATCCCTTCACTGGTTTCTTTCTTTAAGGACAGTATTTCAAGTTCTTTAGTCCTTATAGCAGAGATAATTGCATCTGTTGTGATGTTTTCTCTCCCATATTTGAGAGCTGTCTTCACTTCCTTGTATGCTTCGGGTAGTGAATTTAGGAGGACAAACGCCTCATTTTCATCACCTATTTTCTCTCCAAGGTTCTTAAATTCAGATGTCATTCTTTTAAACTCATCAAGATTCTCGGTCAGTGTCTTTGCAGCATCCATCTTGAAAGTGAAGAACTTTTCACGCATATACATCTGATTGTGTGCACTTTTGGTTTCATAAAGATCATTTAGTTTTTTCCAGATCTTTTGTGGGGTTTCTTGATCAATAACCTGTCTCAAAACACTGTTGCTGAGGTTCAGAATAATAGTTCCATAAGCTGTATTGATCATACTTTCTTTATCTTCTTCTGAGATTGTCGTAGGTAGTTTAGTTGGATCTGTCAAGGCATGTAGGGCCTTCTGTTGGCCTAATATTGCTTTAATCTTGGCCTTCCACAAGTCGAAGTCTCCCTTCCCATCAAACTTCTCGATATCATATCGTGCTAGTGCCATTCTTTGTCTTCAAGATTCAAGTTCTTGATTGATCTATATGGCTCTGATACCACTGTTATGATGCCACGTATCTTCACCTTCTATTCACGTGTGTAAGGCACTACCACTGTGAACATGCAAATGACAAATTCGGACCAAAATCACTCAAGAAAGCAACTGAAGGAAACCTCACCAAAACTCTCTCTCTTTGAAGACGATGAAGATGGCAACACTCAGAAAACCAAACATTCAGACAAAAAGAAGAAGAACAACTCGATGTATAGTGGTTCGGCAAACAAAGGCCTACGTCCACTCTTAGAAGGGAGAAATTTCATTAAGATTTCAGAATTACAGAGCTTTACTCAAGGTACTCACACTCTCACTGAAAACAATTTTCTCTCTCTCTCAGTCTCAACTTCTTCTTTATTTATACTTGTTGAGGATTTAATTTTCTGTTATTACAGAACATGAGAGTAGAGCTTATTGATATGCAACCGGCTTGACAGGTATGTCTATACTTCATGAATGTTAAACAAATTATATACTTGTTCGATAAATTCGTTATCGAGATTCATTCAGTAAAGTCGTTACTGAATAAGTAAATTGCACGTTAAATAACCAAAATCCAATAAACTAAGATCCCTGGCTATAGGACGAACACTTGAGCTTTATGTAGAGACATAAAAGTGGATTAGGCTCGAGTAATAGCCAAAACGGTCTATAGTATAGGGATAGGGTTGGGTACCTTATCCTAGGGACACTATGAGACGCGACCCACTTTGTAGTTAGTACAGACGATGTGATCCTGAATGGTCCATATGGAGACATGCGAGTGAGGCCGTCCTATGCAATGAGTTTCCATAAGACCAGAACCAAGAAATAAGTCACTCTTGCTTTACAACGTCATTTACTGACAAGACTGACTATTTCATGCGATGACCTAGGTAACTCGATCTTAATCCTAAGCTAACTATGAACTCCTGTTTATTCGGGCTTATTCTTAGATCTGTATGGGTGAGAGTGGATTAGCATAGCCGACTCAATAAGCCCCCCATTCAGATAGCTGATAACATAGTCCTGCAAGAAGGAATTCACTCCTACCCGAATTAGGGATAGTAGAGAGGTTGTTCCCTTAAGTGCTAACTCCGGGGCTTGAACAAAGGGATCCCACCCTCTCATTGGCTCGAGAGGGACTCGGTTTGATGGTTGGACCACAAACCAATTGTTCATTAGAGGATCAGTGGGACTTAAGAAACAAGAAGTACTATAGGGGTAAAACGGACATTTGACCCGACCATAGTTATGAAAAACCTGTGAAGGGTCGACTTACTAATCATGGTTATATCGGGTGGACAGAAATATATCTACAGTGAGGGGAGTGCAACTACAGGTCTATAGTGGAGTGTCCTGGTGGTTAACGAATGTTGGTTAACTAGGTTAAAAAAGTTTAGCCGATTAATCTCCAATCGTTGGAGCCCATGATCTGCAGGTCCATTAGGTCCCCCTCTAGCTCATACGAATTATACCTTAGAAAATAGTGATAAGAAATTTTGAATCGTTCAAAATCGGTTTAGGGAGTTAGTGTCGACTATATACGATATTGTCAACAAAATAGTTTAATTGTAAATTGAACTATTAATTGAGAGAGTAAAGTATTTAAATAGGATTTAAATACGATTCACGTGAATAGGGATTCATGTTCGGTGCAAAGTATATAAGTTAATATTACATAATTGATTAAATTGTTTAATTAATTATGGTTTTAATTTAAAAATGATTATGAATTGTTTTTAAATTGAGATAAAAAATTCAATCTTGGATTTTATGGAAATTCAATATTAGTGAATTAAATTAGGTGTAATGAATTAATTTGATTAATATCATATAGTTAATGGAAATTGTTCAATTAATTGATAATTTAAAAAGCAATTAAGAATTGCCTTTTAAATTAAATCCCATAATGAAATTCACTCTTGCATGGATGGAGATAGTGCAATTACACATCAAAGTCCACGGATGGAGATAGTGGAATAACACATAACACATGCAAACATTGCATATGATCTCCATTAAACACCTAGAATCCACTTTCTAATTCTAATCTCCATGTGTCTTACATTGGTGAATCTAAGATGGAGATTAGAAGATGGAGAAGATATGAGTTTTGAAGTAATGTTATGCTGTTGAAATTTACTCTCAATCTCACTTTCTCAATACTCTCTAAAAGCTTGATGTGTTCAAGCATATCCCTTTCAATCCCTATCACCATAGACTCCCACAAGTTGTTTTAAGGTCGGAGGATAGCAGGGAAGACACTAGAGGTGGTCCACACACTGTTCGTGATCAAAGGAACCAAAAGGAGTTGCTGAATTGGTCTCCAAAAGGTTGGTTACAATTCTGCTCTCTATTTATGGTTTTTGGACAACATGCTTTTATTTACTAAAATTAATGTAGTTAAGTGCCTCAGATCCTAAAATTGCTTCTACATGTGCCATATGAACACCTTCAAACACAACATCTCATCATGCTTAAACGTACAGATCATGCTCATCTCAAGCAAAACAACAATTTATACACAACAGTTCATACTTTGCACAAGTATATAAGTAAACCGAATAAACAAACAAACTTGCTACAAACAGTCAAACATAACCCAACAAGCAAAAACTACTTACCGGAAGCTTTAAACGCTCCTAAACTAGATGAAAAGCTCCTAAGATAATCCAAGAGCTCCAAAATCAATCTAGACCAGCTCCTAATAGCAAGGATAACACATAAAGATCATAATGAGCTTAACCACCCCATCATAACCTAAAAGGTACATGGTGAAGAATTTCTTACCAAACAAACTCAAATGCAAGCTTGAAGGCTAGCTTGACGACTTGGAGCAAGTCTAATTTCCTAAGACAAAGACATTCAAGCATCAGAAGCTAGTCAAAGGCACTTAAACACAGATAGGAACGTGTAAGTAAATCCTTGCTTGGAAGAGCCTGAAAGAGCCCGAATGAAAGATTGGAATTTTTAAATTCCTAGTGGAAGCATATAGGACCGATTCGTATTTTAATTAAGTTTTCTAAAATACCATTACATTGGAAAATCATACAGAACAATTATATATTTAAACTAGGTTAAGCATGCATAGATCTAAATCTAAGAATAGAAATGCTTATTTGTTCAAAACTTTCTTCAATGAACTTCCACCAATAACAATATGATCACAGTAGGTACACTACCATTGAAATCTTCCACCACTGTATCTCTAGGATTAGGAACCAAGTTGTGGGACTTGGTGTTCTTGAATTTTGGGAAAAAGAATTTCACTAGAATGTTGTGAAATTCTTCGAGAGAAATTTTGCTTGAGAGCAAAGTGTTGAATTGTCACAATTGGGAAGACATTGTGAGCTTTATATAGAATGTCATATCCCTTTCCTAGTCATAATAGGATAGGGATTTAATTAATTAATAATTAATTACTTTTCCCAATCGTAATACGATGGGGAGTCATTTAATTAGTTAATAATAATAAATTAATTAAATAAAATTTAATTAATTTCATTTAAATCATATTTAAATGAACATCTCCCACATAACCTATAGTTTTTAATTAAATCAAATTTAATTAAATTAAATAATTAATTAATTCTCCAATTAATTAATTACTAAATTAAATATCTCATATTTAATTTAAGCCTATAATTAAATCGTATTTAATTGTATGTCTCTCAATTAATAAAATTTAATCTCAAATTAAACTTTATATTATAATGTATCACATACATTATATTAATTGTATCTCATACAATTAACTTGATTTCCCATAATGGATTTTGAACTATTGAAATTTCTTTCAAGACTAATTTGTTCCTAATTACCCTTTACGAGCTAGCAGGGGAACCTAATGGACCTACAGATCAAAAGCTCTAATGATATGAGCTTAACTGTGAAAGAGTGTACGAGACACTAGCGGAAGCAATTTGGATCTAGAACCTCTCAACTTTATTAATTTTGGAATTGAAAACATGCATAAAAATGGTCGAAAAACAGAGAGTAAGTTTTACCAACCATTTGGTGAGAAATTCGTGAGTTCCTTGGTGTAATTCTTCACACAAACTCGACGTGAACGATCACCGAAGCCTTCCCCACTATTCTCCAGCTTTAGAACAAGCTGGTGGGAGCTTATAAGTGATGAATTTTAGGAAGAAGCTTGAAAAAACTCAAACTGAGTTATAAGAGAGTTCAGTTTTGGAGTGCAATTAAGCAAATTAGCCAACCTCTTGCTTCAGCTTTCTTCTTCATATTTAAAGAAGAATTTCATACCATGTCTTCACCAAAACATGACAGCAACTAAATTGCAAGAAGAGGTGTAGGATAGCTGTCTTGTGGAGGTGCTTTTGCATTAATTTTGTCACCAAAAACCAGCAACATCCACCTCCTAAAAATGGAGGTTTTTGTAATTTATAAATCAATTTCAAAAATTGATTTCTTGATAAAATTAATTCAAAATTAATTTTTATTCTATATAATTAATTAAATAAATTTAATTAATTATATATATATTTAATTTAATATCAAATATTACATCAAACCAGATGAATATGAATCTTATTCAATATTCAAACCGAAATATGTACCACATACATATTTATTTGGGAAAAATACACTTTTGGTCCCTGAGGTTTGGGTTAAGTGACACTTTGGTCCCTGAGTTTTCAAACTCAACAAAAATACTCCTGAGGTTTGAGATAAGGAGCACTTTGGTCCCTGCCGTCAACTTTTCTGTTAAATTTTAATGGTTGCTGACGTGGCACTATTATTTTAATAAAAAAAATATTTTTTAAATAAAAATATTAAAATAATAAAATAATATTATTTTTATTATTTCTCCCCCTCTCTCTTCTTCTTCCTCTTCATCCTCTTCCTTCTTCTTCTTCTTCCTATCTCTGGCTGCCGGCGGCCGCCGGCGACTATTTATTTTTTTATTTTCTTTATTTCTTCTTCTTCTCTTCTTTTTCTTCTTCCTCCCCTCTTTCCATTGTTTTTTTTAAAAAAAAAAAGAAAAAAGAAGCCATTTCCGGCCGGAAATGGAGGAGGAGGGAGGCCCCTCCTCCCTCCATGTTTATTATTTTTTTTTTAAAAAAAAAAAGAAAAATGGAGCTAAGAGAGAAGAAGAAAAGAGAAAGAAAAAAAAAACAGTCGCCGGCGACCGGCGGCCGCTGGTCGCCGGAGATAGGAAGAAGAAGAAGAAGGAAGATGAAGAAGATGGATAAGATGGAGAAAAAGAAGAAGAAGAAAGAGAAAAGGAGAGAGAATAAAAAAATAATAAGATATCAATATTTTATTATTTTAATATTTTTATTTAAAAAAATAAAAAAATAATAATTATTTTTATTAAAATAATAGTGTCACGTCAGCAACCGTTAGGAGTTAACAGAACAATTGACGGCAGGGACCAAAGTTCTCCTTATCTCAAACCTCAGGGGTATTTTTCTTGAGTTTGAAAACTCAGGGACCAAAGTGTAACTTAACCCAAACCTTAGGGACCAAAAGTTTATTTTTCCCTATTTATTTATAATATTTGAATTATACCAACTCTCTCTTTATAAAGTTTAATTCATAATTAAACTATCACGCTAAGCATATCGTATATAATTAGCGTTAAATTCCTAAACTAAATTTGAACGATTCAAATTCTTTCATCACACTATTTTAAGGTTCAATCCGCATGAGCTAGCAGGGGGACCTAATGGAGCTACAGATCATGGGCACCAACGATCTGAGATTAACTGGTTAAACACTTTTAATCCTAGTTAACCAACATTTGTTAACTACCAGGACACTCCACTATAGCCCGATAGTTGAACTCCCCTCACTGTAGATATATTTCTGTCCACCCGATAAAACCATGACTAGAAGTCGACCCTTCATAGGTTTTTCGTAACAACAGCTGGATCAAATGTCCGTTTTACCCCTGAAGTTACATCTTTTTCCTTAAGTCTCCACTGAGTCCCTAATGAACAATTGGTTTATGGTCCAACCACTAAACCTAAAACCTCTCGGGCTAATGAGAGGGCGGGATCCCTTTGTTCATGTCCCAGAGTCAGCACTTAAGGGAACAACCTCTCTACTATACCTAAAATGTGTAGGAGTGAATTCCATCTTGCAGGACTATGTCCCCAACTATCTACTCAGTCTTATCCCCAAAATGGTAGACTTATTGAGTCGGTGATGATGAGCCACTCTCACCCATGCAGATCAAAGGATAATCCCGAATAAACAAGAGTTCATAGTTAGCTCAGGATTAAGATCAAGTTACCTAGGTCATCGCTTTGAAATAGTCAGTCTTGATAGTAAACGACATTATAAAGCAAGAATGACTTATTTCTCGGTCCTGGTCTTATGAAAACTCATTTGCATAGAACGCCCCCACTCGCATGTCTCTACATGAACGATTCAGGATCACATCGTTTGCACTATATACAAAGTGGGCCGCGTCACATTGTTTTCCTAAGATAAAGTACCCAGCCTTATCCCTATACTATAGACCGTTTAGGCTATTACTTGATCTTGATCCCTTTTTATGTCACTACATAAAGTTCAAGTTTCCATAACATAACCCGGGGTTACTAGTTTATTGGATTTGTGGTTATCTAGGCAATACTAATCATTCAAAATCAATAACTCTTTATTGAATGGAAATAATACTTTATTTATAAACAGTCGTCAAAATGTTACATTTACTATCTACGAGTTTTAGGGCATAAAACCCGACAAACTCCCACTTGCACTAAAACTCTAGTGAGTGGAATGTATATGCATTAATATTACCAAAGCAAGGACATGATACAAATACAATAAACTAGGGCACATGATACCCTATTACATCTCCCACTTGCCCTAGGTTATGCTATATACATATCTCGTAGACCTAAACTATGTAGATGACTCTCGAAGACTTTAGCCGAGAGAGTCTTCGTAAATGGGTCAACTATGTTGTTGTAACGCCCCAGGTTTTCCAACCTCTAGCCTAGAGACGCTACTACAACTCTACAACCTTAACCACGAAATTGAAGCACTTTAAATCGAATGTACCGAAAATTTCGGCAGCATAACAGCGTAAAATGGCCTGAACCAAATTTTTACAACACCTGATAAGCAACAAAACACTTCTAAACATTCAATCAAACTCCACCAAACTACAATTCAAATTCACAACCTACTTCACTATACGAGTCAGACCTCGTAACAACATTCATTAAGCCAATCATGCAACAGAACACGTTACTTATTCAACTTTTATTCTTTAAATGAGATAACAACAGTTCTAAACCTTAAGCTCATAAACATAAACAACTCAACCAAGTCTCATCATAACAGATCAACAATTAACAAAACTAAGCTAGCCTACTCAAGCATAGCAAAATCAAACTAAACCAACTATAGCCTATTCCACCAAAACAAAGGAAAGAAAACCCAAACGTCCAAGGGTTCCTCCTTGAAGTTCTCCTCTTCCTCACCAAGGTCCAGCTCGTCATCCAAACCTGCAACATCTAAAATGTTTTGAGGAAGATGGGGAAGGGAGTATCAGTACAACTGTGATACCTGATAAACAGCTCACACTTACCAAGCCACAAACAACAAACAACATAACCAACATGCTTAACACACGCATCCAACATGCTTTCACAACCACGAACAAGCAACATGCTTTCACAACCACGAACAAGCAACATGCTTATACAACCACGAACAAGCAACATGCTTATACAACCATAAACATCCAACATGCTTTTAAGCCATAAACTAACAACATGCTTAAAAACATCAAATGACCATACACATGCATCTCACACTATGCAACGCACGCACTAGACACCATATGATGTTCGCGTCATGCTTCGCAACTACATGATTTCCGCGTCATGCTCTGCAATACACATGATTATATTTCTGCGTCTTGCTCCGCTAATATATGATTTCCACATCATGCTCTGCAATTTACATGATTTTCACGTCATGCTCCGCAATACACATGATTTCGGCGTCATGCCTCGCTAATACATGATTTTCGCGTCATGCTCCGCTAATTACAGGATTTCCGCGTCATGCTCTACACCTACCCCACATGAATTTCGCGCCATGTGTTGCGTCACTCTTACATGATTTCTACGTCACGCCCCGCACTCACACCCACGTGATTTCTGCGTCACGCTCCGCTACACATGAATTTCACGCCATATGCTGCGCCTCACACCCGACTCATGCTACACACCCCCATGCAACATGCAAGCCAGGCTCAAATGTGCTCAACACGACATCTCATCATGCTTAACACCCAAACACTCATCATGCTTAAGTCAAACACTCATCATGATTAAACACCTTAAGCGTACACATCTCAAGCAACACAGAAGATATATTTCATGCTTTATACAAAGCACCTTAATGATCACAACACAACAGTTCACATATAACATATCATACATAACACAAATACGAGTAAAGCAAGCATACTTCACACAATCAAGCAAACTTAGTAAGTAGAAACTACTTACCCATAACGCTTCCAAGGCAACCTTAGTAATCTAAGGCAGTCCAATAAAGCACTAAACACCAAGGATAAATCCTACTGAATTAGAACCAACTTAAAGCGACCCTAAACATGCTAAAAAGGCCTAATTCAACTAAGAAAATACCAATTTCCTTGCTGGGCAGCCACTTAAAATTCCCCAAATTAAAAACCCAAAACCTATAGACCATGGGCAAGCATGTCTAAGGCTCAACGGGCAATGGGTATTCGCTGAATGACCATATTCAAGGCTTTTCAGTCATTGGACAGCAAGTAAAAAGTCACACGAATGACATTCTAAGAACTCCTAAAGCTTGGGTAATGCGACAAAGGCTTAGATAATTAATGAAGATCTAATTGGCATGCTTTTTAACCTATGTGAACAACAAGCATAACTCAATAAACCATGCTTTAAGAACCTATGATGGTTGGGAAAAACTACAAAGGCGACGAGACTAAATGAGCATTGATAAACTACACGCTTTAAACTACATATAGTAGCAATGACCCATTTTACAGATAATCTAGGACCTATAATGGTTGGGCAACACTTTAAGAGCCTACATAACTAATGGGCAACGATCTAAAACATGCTTCTAAGGCTAGATCATCTAATGGGCAACAACTACACATGCTACTAAAGCTAGAACATCTAATGGGCAACACAACTTAAGACTAACAAGCTATGGACAACAATGAAACTTACCCAAACGGGCCCGCTTTCACGCTAGACAGGTTATTCTAACCTCGAACAGCGTGTTAAAACACTCCTTGGGTAGTGGGTGACAACGTTGAAGTGTATTGAACTCAATCGAACAGTTAGGCAGCGCTGCAAAACAGAAAATCAACACTAACATTAAAATTCCAACACCTAAAACGAATGGGCATTTTGATTCCAACATTAATCAAGATCGGGTAAGCGCTTAGACTCACCGGAATTGCTTAAACACGCCAAGACACCCACGATTTGAGCAAAGACAGCGCTGCAGAACAAAAATTTCATCACAAAACTCAATTTCCAGCACATAAACCATTGGGTAGTTTGATTCTAACACCAACTGAACATGGGTAAGCGTTTAAACTTACCAGAATTGTTAAGCGATGTCAAAAACACCTGAAAACGCTCCTGGACAGAGGCGAAAACGCGAAAAACAGGGCTCTGAACTGCTGCCTGCGCAAGATCTAACCAAAACAGCACAAGAGACTCTTAGATCGGGCCTTAATCAACCTATAATGAGGAAGAAAGCGACTTACCCACGGGATTACGGCTGAAAAACGTGGAGGAAGAAGAGACCCACAAGATTTACCTTGTTGAAAATGCAAGGAAGGAGAGAGCGAGGTGACGTGACACTCGACTGCAACCTCACGGCTGGCAGCGGCGACGTTGCTCAACGGACGACGACAGCGCAACCTTCACAGACACGAAGGGAGAGACGACACGGCTGGAATCGGCCAAAAACGAAGAGAGAGAGAGAGGCCGCGAAGAAGACGACCCACGTGGCGGCGACGTGACTCAAACGGCGACGGCAGCTGAATCTCACGACTAGGGGATGGGTTTTCACGGCCACAAGAAGAGAGGGAGAGGGAGGTCTTTCACGCAAGAGAGAAAGAGAAAGAGGTTTTAGGGCTTTTTCCTTTTCCTTTGAATTACTTTTTCTTATTTCTCTTTTCTTTTCTCATAAACCCATAAAACCAACAACCCAAAAATAGGATTGCCAAGAATAGAACTCGAACTGAAACCCCTTTGATTAGCATAAACTTTTCAATACTTTAACCTTATAACAACGGTAACTTGGAATTTAACGAGCTTTAGGAAGAAATTTAATTACTTTAACGCTCATATTCCCTGAATAAATTCCCAATGTCTTGATATTAAAATTTAAATCCCTAAGTTCAAGCTGAAATAGCAATTATATTTCTCTTGACAACATTCATGGAATTTAATTAACACTAGAAATGCACGGGGAGTAACAGTTGTGCTCCGAAGCAATCTTTGTGATGATCACATCACCGCGCTGCACAATCTCCCGAATCATGTGATACTTTCTCTCTATGTGTTTACCTCGTTTGTGGCTTCGAGGTTCTTTGGAATTGGCTACTGCCCCACTGTTGTCACAATATAAAGTAATAGGCAAGTTCATATTTTGTACAACTTCCAAATCCGTGAGGAACTTTCTGAGTAATACTGTTCCTTTAGCTGCCTCGCAAGCAGCGACATACTCCTCTTCCATAGTGGAGTCTGCGATGCTTTGCCAAACTATTGCTCCCCCGTTTAGGGTAAAGACTGACCCTGACGTAGACTTCCTTGAATCTTTCTCAGTTTGGAAGTCAGAATCGGTGTATCCAGTAAGGATTACATCCTTAGATCCAAACGCCAGCATGTAGTCCATCGTTCTCCTAAAATACTGGAGGATGATTTTAACCATTGTCCAGTGGTCCAACCCTGGATTGGACTGGTAGCTACTAACTATTCCCTCTGCTTAACAAATGTCTAGTCTTGTATAGAGCATTGCATACATCAAACTACCTACTACTGAGGAATAGGGAATACGTCTCATATCCTGAATTTCCTAAGGTATCTTAGGACTT
Source organism: Luffa aegyptiaca (assembly GCA_017139565.1). Classification (NCBI taxonomy): domain Eukaryota; kingdom Viridiplantae; phylum Streptophyta; class Magnoliopsida; order Cucurbitales; family Cucurbitaceae; genus Luffa; species Luffa aegyptiaca. The sequence continues at coordinate 11,611,736 of CM029397.1, forward strand.
TGTTCCTGTGACAAGTGAAGTCTGTCCCTAAAGGGTTACAATCCCTTTTTGGAGTTCTGTATCGAATATCGAACCAACATTTTCTCGATATACGTTGCCTGAGACAACGCTAGCATTCTGTTCTTGCAGTCCTTGATTATCTGGATGTCAAGAGCAAATTGTGCCTCTCCCAAATCTTTCATTTGGAATTGGGTTGCCAGCCAGTTTTTCACGTCAGTAAGGTATCCTACGTTATTTCCTATAAGTAGGATATCATCCACATATAGCATTAAGAAAGCTACTTTATTCTTGACGATTTTCTTGTATACACAAGGTTCATCAAGGTTTTGGTCAAAACCGAAAGACTTGATCACTGTATCAAATCTCATATTCCAGGATTTGAATGTCTGTTTTAATCCATAAATGGATCTATTCAGTTTGCAAACTTTTTGCTCTTGACCTTGAGTTACGAATCCCTCGGGCCGAGACATAATGATATTCTCTTCAAGTTCGCCATTCAGAAAGGCAGTTTTGACATCCATCTGCCATATTTCATAGTCGTAATATGTGGATATGGATAAGAGAATCCTTATTGACTTTAACATAGCAACAGGGGAAAAAGTTTCTTCATAATCAACTCCTTCCCTTTGGGTGTAACCCTTCGCTACAAGTCGTGCTTTAAAGTTCTGTACCTTCCCAGCAGCGCCTATTTTTCTTTTATAGATCCATTTACACCCTATGAGTTTTACCCCTTCAGGTGGATCTACAAGTTCCCATACCGAATTGAAGTACATTGACTCCATTTCGAGGTCCATTGCTTTGACCACCCCTTGGTCTCTGTCTATGTCATTCATTGCCTGTCTAAAAGACAATGGATCCTCTACGCCGTCATCTAGAATGACAACTTCGGTTTCAATTAAACCTAAGTAGCGTTCAGGTTGTTTTACAATCCTCCAACTGCGTCGAGGCATACTCATCGTTTGAGATGGACGAGACTGACCAGAAGAACTAGTTCCTGCATTATTTCTTGATAATGGATGACGGGACGGAGTTGTCGAGGCTCCTGTTGGTGAAATAAATTTATAATCCACGACACTATAACTATTTTTGTAGACATAGTGGCCGGGGTCGAACACAGGGAAGGGGACTTAGCAAATGCAGAATTTTATGCTTTTGAAAACAGGGGGATTTTGGAAAGCAGGGCAAAACAAAGAAAATAAATGCAGAATTTAAAGGAGACAAAATAAAGCATGCAGATGGGAAATAAAACAGAAATCAATAACATGAAAGAGATCGCTGGATTGAGATTTCTTATGCTTGACTCTATTTCGTTTGGCTTCCTAGTTTTCTCTAATAATTATTCTATACTGATTTCATCAGTCCGGTCGGCTTCTTGGTTACTCGGAGGACCCCCCCTACACTAACCTGTGCTAATTAACTTGCTAATCGTGAATTCTGCAATTAACAAGATTAATTAATTTAATTCTTTATCGTTCGCCACCCCTCATACATAAAATAGCAACCATCCAAGACCTCACAATGGTCACTAAATTATACCTAACTAATTTAGAATAAGCAATTTTACAATCACCTACTTAAACTAGCCGCTTTGGGATTGTGGGTTCGGAATTGTATTAACTAAATTCAAATACAATTTAAATCTAATTCATAAAACTTTTAACATGCATCCTAGGCCTATCAAGGGTCGTCTCACGTAGAGAGTGACTTGCCTCAACCTGGTGGCTATCTAAAAATAACTGATTGAATACACAAGCGGTAATCACATAGGGTCGTCAATCCTAATAGACTAGCCTCATGTATTGGTTTAAACGGGATAACATGCAAAACTTAATGAAAACACAACAAGAACAGTGCATAAAACTCCAGAAAACTCAGCCAAACTAGATAGAAATCAAAGCATAATCTCAATCCAATGATCTAGATACGATTAGCTACTCATGAACGAAGTAGAAACACAAATAGACATGATTGAATCCATGAAATATGACCTAAAAAGGTCTATAACAGTACTGGAAAGTAAAAGAGGTGAAAATAATCGTAAAAAGACCAAATTTCTAACCTAACGACGGACTAAATTGAGACTACATATTTATAGAAAACTCGGCAGCGTCAAGACGCCAAGGGCAGCGTCGAGACGCTGCGAACTTTATACTCCATCTTGCTTTCGCGTCGGCGTTGAGACGCCAGGGGCAGCGTCTCGACGCCATCCCTAATCAGTCCCTTACTGTATTATTTCTCGGTCTTATCTCGTTTCTTCTCGGTACGGGGCTTCAATATTTGGCTTTTGGTGCCGTTCTTCAGGCCTGCTCTAGTTCAATTGGGTCTTTTTCACCTCCTCGCCGTCCAAGACACCGAGATGTCTTCAAAACTCCGTAATTGGCCCGAATTAACACCAAATTAGCGTGATTGGCTCGCGACATGTCTTAAGCTCAAAGATCCTGTAAATAAGACAAGTAAAGCATAAAATAACTCTAACAAGTTTAGATTAGAGGTGATAAAATAGGACTATTTAGCTCTTATCAATGGACTAGTTTCATCAATAACCTTTGTTGATTCTCCAGTAGTTTCTTCTAATACTAATTTGCTACGTGGTTTATGGTTTCTCATGTAGTCTTCCTCCAAGAAAATTGCATTTGTTGATACAAATACCTTGTTTTCTTGTGGGTCATAGAAAAGACCATCTCTCGTTTCTTTTAAGTATCCAACAAATTGACATAATCTTGAACGTGGCTCTAATTTCGCAAGATTCGTCACAAGCACATGTGTCGGACAACCCCAGATTCTGAAACACCGTATACTAGGTTTTCACCCTTTCCATAACTCGAAAGGTGTTTCAGAAACACTCTTCGATGGAACATTGTTCAAGATGTGAACTACAGCCTCTACTGCATAGCCCCAGAACGAGCTAGGCAATTGAGCATAGCTCATCGTTGAACGAACCATATCTAATAATGTTCTATTTCTCCTTTATGATACACCATTCTGCTGAGGTGTACCAGGTGCTGAGAGTTGCGATTGGATTACATGCTCTATCATATAGTCTTGGAATATCAGATCCATGTACTCTCCTCCACGGTCAGATCTAAGAGTTTTGATTGTTTTACTTAACAGGTTTTCAACCTCTACCTTAGACTCCTTGAACTTTTCAAGGGCATCAGACTTATGGTGCATTAGGTAAAGATATCCATACCTTGAATAGTCATCTATGAAAGAGATGAAGTATTTGAATCCTCTTCGAGCTTTGACATTCATTGGACCACAGAGGTCTGAATGTATGAGCTCTTGGGGCTCTTTGGCACAATAGCCTTTTTCGGTAAAAGGTCTTTTAGTCATTTTGCCTTCAAGGCATGACTCACATGGAGGTAATGAGTTATCTTCTAACTCGTTTAGAATCTCACTCTTAACCAGCCTCTCAATCCTGTGAGATTTATATGGCCTAGCCTCAAGTGCCAAAGATAGGTATTTTCTTTCGGAGAAGTTTGTTTCCTTTTTCTTTGAGTTTCAACAGTTTTAAATAACTCGTGATTTAAAATTGCTTTTGTATCGGTTGGTCTAATTACATATAAGTTGTTTCCTTGTTTGGCTGGGCATATCAGGATTCCATTTTTAAAAATGAACGCTTCTTTAGAATTAAAGGAAACAAAATATCCTTGATCAATCAAACAGGAGATAGTTACTAGATTTCTTCTAAGTCCAGGTACTGTATACAAGTTCTGAAGAAATAAAAATCTATGTCCAAAAAAAAACTTAGCATCTCCCACTGCTGAAGTTCAAACAACATCTCTTGTTCTGACTCTGAGTGTCATTTTGCCTTCTTCCAGTTGTTGAAAGGAACCATTTCCCTACCAGGAGAAACAAACATGATTGGTAGCACCAGAGTCTAGTATCCAGGCATTACGATCATGTTCCTTGTCTTTCCTTCTCCTCAGTTTTAGTTTGGGATGCATAATATGCTGGGACTAGAGGACACTCCTCTGTCGAGAGGAACCGTACATTGTCTATAGCCAGAATCGTATTTAGGCTAGATTTCCACGTAGCATTGTTATCGTCGGTTAATTTATTGTTTTTAAGCAGTGAATTTATAGAGGAAGACATGCTGAAAATTTAAAATATACGACTGTATTAGTAATCTTAGCCTTCAACCATTAATCAATAATCCAATCAATATTTAGCAAAACTATTAATCAAAGAAACCCTAATAAACTATCGATATAGTTTTGCAACGATACTTTAGAGATTTAGAGCAACAGTCACCAAATGGGTGATCAGCTACTACTCCTCTGAATTGAGACTTATCTCAACCAATTCTTAATATCAGAATATCTCATATGTCTAAATTACATTTAGCTATCATTTGTTTTGTTCAGGATCTCAATCCCGTAAGTGTAACCCTCCCACTTTCAGATCCCAAAGAGACGCACCAACAGGCTACTAATGGGAAAGACAACTGTTGGTGATTACCCTAAGTGACTCTATCCTTTTCTAGAGTTCGCGGTGTTCCGAAACCTATGATCAGGCCCTCCAAAGGGATGGTCGTGCTGAAACAACATGCAGACAGATCATAAGAATCTCACGGTGCGACCTAGGGGAGGAGACCGTAGGATGCGTTGACACGTGTCCTTCTCCCATTTACTATGAACACTCTCTCCATTCTCCTTGGTATTGACCCATGCAAACACTCTCTAAAGGGAGTAGCTCCCAGGGCGACACAAAGTCGAGCATGGATCTCACGGTGTGAACAAAAGGGGACGTGAGAGTAAAACAACTCGATATAAACATCTCGTGTTTTATATATTTCCTCCCACTGAAGTGTCCTATTTATTTTAGGGTTTATTTTTTAATTTGATAAAATCTGGCTAAATGAAACTATATAAGTCTATGCCTTATAAAATAAGGTCTTTACTCTAATGTCTATGTGAATTAAACTCTTTTAATTCCTAGTGATATTGCATGCTAATAAGACCGTGGTTAATTCAACTCAGGTTCCAGACCATGCACCAGGAGAGTTCCCTTATAACCAAAGTCTTATATCCTACTTAATCATATTTTCAAATCTATTAAAAATACTAAGTAGGATATTCTAATCCTATTAGAAATGTGATCTTAGGTATAGTAAAATTTTAAACCGTTTAAATTTTAACCCATTTCCTAAGATCCTACGTTAGCATGCAACTCTTTGTTATAGGTTGACGGTTTCTATTCATTAACTTTTATAACTATTTATAACGTTTAATGAATTAGTCATATAACATGCTTCTAATGGTGACAAAAACGTATAACAATCAAGTATTCAAGTTATGTAAAGCACCATTTAGAAACAACCTACGTCTAGGTGTGTATAACTATTTATTCTTACGATGTCTAGGTGATAAACTCTTTTAAACCTTACATCGCTCACGCATGCTCATAAAACTCGGGTTAACCTAACTCAAGTATCGACTCAATGCCCGGGTTGGAGGTGTTTCGTAAACCGTCATTTTAAATACCTCCAGCCTTAGACAGCAACTCGCCGGGTGAGTTCTCTTGTAACCTTAGCTTTAAAAGATATCGACCTATTCTAGGCTAATTGTTCGAGTTTGTTGTTCGTTAGCCCTAAGTGAGCTTGCTTTTATCTTGTTATAGATTTTAATGTCTATCTCGGTTTATAACACTTTATAAAGAACGATAAATCTATAACATTCATCTATGCTAAGGTGGTTTCATGTTGCATGCTTGTTCGTTTTTGTTTATTAATATAACGCTACTAATCGAGCTAAATGAATTTAAAACATTCAACATGCATCTATCATGAAACCCTAATATGCATTTCATTTTTTTTATTACAACACTTACAGTTACTAATGCATGAAACATGCTTTCCTATGGTGGGATTTTAAATCTGTATGCCATACTTTATGCATATTATGTTCCTATTTAATTTAAACATCCATTAACAATGCATAATAAATTAAACACACTAAAGTGGACCGGTTTTGGCATCCTAGAGCAAGCTAATTTACTAAATTATTACCAGAATAATTTAAAATTGAAGTTGAGTTGCTCCCAAACCCTTCGAAATGCCCGAACCGCTCCAAATTAGCTTGAAGCATTAAACTTAGGGCTGAATCAGATGGATAATTGGAAACATTGAGCTGAACCGCCAAAATTAAGCCAAACCAGGCCGCTGGGAGAGAAAACTAGACGAAAATTGGCCTGAATCATGAGAACCGAACCTGGGCAGCAAGAACCGCGTGGACCAGTTGACCATTGGCTTGGACCGCTGACCAAATACCGCGAACCGCTTGCCCAGACGCGCGAACCGCTAAGCAAACGGACAAACCAGACCACAAACCCCAGCTGAACCGCAAGCGATTTTTTTATTCAAATTCAAGCCGCCCTTCATCTATTCTTTGCACAGAATATTTCCTGAAACATGGTGTTTTTCGTGCTCTGTTTTTCCAGCCAGCGTACACTTCTCGAATTTCTTAAAATTGACACCCTTAATGGACTCTAATGACTCTCAAATTTTACACACTTCATATGAACTCATTAATGCCCATAAGCATGTAGGCAATTACAAATTATTTCAACGAATTTAAGGGTAATTGATGCCAAAACCAAAATTAATCCACTTTAGCAACCAAACAGTCATCTCATACAAAATTCATCCCACCACGCCAAAATTAATGAAAATTGAGGGCCCAAATATGCTCTGATACCAATTGAAAGAGTTACGAGACACTAGCGGAAGCAATTTGGATCTAGAACCTTTCAACTTTATTAATTTTGGAATTGAAAACATGCATAAAAATTCGCCGAAAAACAGAGAGTAAGTTTTACCAACCTTTTGGTGAGAAATTCGTGAGTTCCTTGGTGTAATTCTTCACACAAACTCGACGTGGACGACCACCGAAGCCTTCCCCACTATTCTCCAGCCTTAGGAAGAAGCTTGAAAAAACTCAAATTATGGAGTTATAAGAGAGATGAGTTTTGGAGAGCAATTAAGCAAATTAGCCAACCTCTTGCTTCAGCTTTCTTCTTCATATTTAAAGAAGAGTTTCATACCACGTCTTCACCAAAACATGACAGCAACTAAATTGCAAGAAGAGGTGTAGGATAGGTGTCTTGTGGAGGTGCTCTTGCATTAGTTTTGTCACAAAAAACCAGCAACATCCACCTCCTAAAAATGGAGGTTTTTCCATTTTATAAATCAATTTCAAAAATTGATTTCTTGATAAAATTAATTCAAAATTAATTTTTATTCTATATAATTAATTAAATAAATTTAAATAGTTATATATATATTTAATTTAATATCAAATATTACATCAAACAATTACACAAATCCTGATTTCACTCCAAACCAAATGAATACGAATCTTATTCAATATTCAAACCGAAATATGTACCACATACATATTTATTTATAATATTTGAATTATACCAACTCTCTGTTTATAAATTTTAATTCATAATTAAACTATCACGCTAAGCATATCATATATAATTAACGTTAAATTCCTAAACCAAATTTGAACGATTCAAATTCTTTCATCACACTATTCTAAGGTTCAATTCGCATGAGCTAGCAGGGGGACCTAATGGACTTACAGATCATGGGCTCCAACGATCCGAGAGTAACTGGTTAAACCCTTTTAATCCTAGTTAACCAACATTCGTTAACTACTGGGACACTCCACTATAGCCCGATAGTTGAACTCCCCTCACTGTAGATATATTTCTGTCCACCCGATATAACCATGATTAGTAAGTCGACCCTTCACAGGTTGTTCGTAACGACAGTTGGGTCAAATGTGCGTTTTACCCCTGAAGTTACATTTTTTCCTAAAGTCTCCACTGAGTCCCTAATGAACAATTGGTTTATTGTCCAACCACTAAACCTAAAACCTCTTGGGCTAATGAGAGGGCGGAATCCCTTTGTTCAAGTCCCTGAGTCAGCACTTAAGGGAACTACCTCTCTACTATCCCTAAAATGGGTAGGAGTGAATTCCATCTTGCAGGACTATGTCCCCAACTATCTACTCGGTCTTATCCCCAAAATGGTAGGCTTATTGAGTTGGCGATGATGAGAAACTCTCACCCATCCAGATCAAAGGATAATCTCGAATAAACAGGAGTTCATAGTTAGCTTAGGATTAAGATCAAGTTACCTAGGTCATCGTTTTGAAATAGTCTGCCTTGACAGTAAACGGCGTTATAAAGCAAGAGTGACTTATTTATCGATCCTGGTCTTATGCAAACTCATTTACATAGGACGCCCCCACTCGCATGTCTCTACATGAACGATTCAGGATCACATCGTTTGCACTATATACAAAGTGGACCGCGTTACATAGTTTTCCTAAGATAAGGTACCCAGCCTTATCCCTATACTATAGACCGTTAAGGCTATTACTTGAACTTGATCCAATTTGTATGTCACTACATAAAGTTCAAGTTTTCATAACATAGCCTAGGGTTACTATTTATTGGATTTGTGGTTATCTAGGGAATACTAATAGTTCAAAATCAATAACTCTTTATTGAATGGAAATAATACTTTATTTATAAACAGTTGTTAAAATGTTACATTTACTATCTACGAGTTTGAGGGCATAAAACCCAACAAACTGACTAAACTCATTAATTAAATCAACCAATATTCATTTACTGTGGGTCACTCCACTAAAGACCCTCAGTTGCACTCTTCTCACTGCAAAATATTTTTGTGTCCACAGATATAGACCAATAACAGCAAGTTAGTCCTACACGAGTGTTCGTAACATTAGCTGGGTCAAATTATCATTTTACACCTGGGTTACCTCTTTATCGTTAAGTATCAGTGCTCCTCTAATGAACAACATGTTTATGGTCCAACCATTAAACAGAAACCCCTTTCAGGCCAGTGAGTGGGTAGGGCCTTTGTTCAAGACCTGGAGACACCACTTAAGGGAACACTCATCTACTTACCCTGAAGTCGGGAAAGAGTTAATTCCATCTTGTGTGATTATGTTCCTAGCCACCCACTCGTTCTTGTCCCCAAAATGGTAGGCTTCTTGAGTCGGCGATCTGGTCACTCTCACCGATACAAATCAAAGGAAAATCGCTCGCGAACAAAATTTCATAATACACTCAGGATTGAGACTAAGTTGCTTGGGTCATCCTAGTGAAATAGAAACCTAACTAGTCAACTGTGTTACATCTAGCGGTAACTATTTTGCGGTCTGGTCTTATGCAAACTCATTGCATAGGATACCTCCACTCGCGTGTCATCTACACGAATGAGTTGGATCATTGCGTTTGTATCGAATACAAAGTGGGTCGTATCCATATTGTACTAGGATAAGGTACCCAACCTTATCCCTATACTATAGACCCTTTAGATTGTATCTTGAACACTGATCCCCGTGTGTCTCCACATACAGTTGAAGACTCATGCAACAAACTAGGATGTTAGTTTATTGGATTTAGGGTTATTTAAGACAATACTAATAATAATTTGACGACTCTTTATAGAACAATAATTAATAACACTTTATAGATAACAGTCAATAGTTTACATTTACTATCTACGAGTTTTGGGGCATAAAACCCAACATCGAACTACAATTAAAGACTCTCCAAAGGTTAGGAACCATTCCGAACACTTAACAGATTTAATAAAACAATTGGAAAGGGACTAGAATTTATTGATCAACACCTAAACGTCCCCCAAGGCTTTTTGGAATTACCAACCAACACTGAAGTCCTTGAATACATGATGCTCGGGACCCAAATTGAGTTAAAACTGCAACTAACGGAATACCCATGGGTTAAAGGCTATTCTAAAGCCAACTTAATAGAATCACAAAGGTTTAAAAGCATGGAAACTTACCGATGGGCACTTAAACGACCTTGAAGCTTGTTGTCCAGTGATTGAAAAGCTTCAAGAATGGTGATCTAAAGCCGTTAGACCAAGGGCACACCAACTCGAGGTCGATTGACTTGTGGGTAATAGCCAAAAGCCCACTTTGGGTCCAATTTTCCACTAGACAGTCGACGAACAAGGTTAAATCCTACAATTTCGAAGTCGATAATAAATGGGTAATCCAAATTTGAATTCGAATAAGCATGGGTCATGATCCAAAATGATTTTGATGATCAAAGCTATATGAGCACAAGAAAAAACTTGAGGAAATTGAGTGGGTCTCAAGCCAAACATACCGGAACGTCGAACCACGATGTAGGAGGGTCAAAAGTAGGGCGGGACTCGATGAACTGAGAAAGAGGGCAGTTAAACGGTGAGAAAACGCCTAGGCTTCGCAGATCGGCCACTAAAAACCCACAACTTCGCGGATCTCTTGCTGCTCAAGTCGAAAAGAGAGGAAGAACGAGGGAGAGGGTGAGATTTGCATGGGTCTGCTCGCTGTTGGCTGAAACACGAGAGAAAGAGAGGGAGAGAGAAAGGACTTACGTCGTGGGTCTGCTGAACGGAAGAGAGAAAATGAAAGAGAAAAAGAGCTCACAAGGGGCAGCTGAAACTCATGGATCTACTATACTCGCGTGCGGGATGCTCGACAGAAGGAGGGAGGATCGACGACTGGCGTGCGGGTGGGCTGCCAGCGTGTCTGAAAATCAAGGGGGGAGGGGGTGGTGGCTACACGCATAAAAGAGAGAGAAGAAAGTTTTAGGGCTTCTTTGATTTTCTTTCTTTTCTAATTAGCTTTACCTTAATTCTTTAACCTTTAATAGCTTTTCTTCCAAGACTTAATAACTCATAACAAACTCCTAAAACATTTAGGGGAATCATAATTGAAAAGAGATTTGAATTAGAGATAAGAGGCCTACATTAAATTCAAAACTTTAGGATTTAAAGATTTATCTAAAAATCTCTTTTCTCCAAATTAGAAAATTTTAATTTAGCGATCCAAAGCTAAGCTTAAATTCTAATTTTCCAAATTAGAATAAAAATGCTCAATTAATCCCGAAATAGTTCGATGTCAAAACACGGGGCGATACAATTTCATTTGGAGAAGGCTTCTCACACTGATCTTGACAGTAAACCCTACCTTCGGAGATCGATGAAGGCGACTCGCGGATCCAAGAAAAACAAGGTTTTCATTATCTTTAGTTTTCTGTTTTTTCGTTTGGTCTTTTGCCGTCATTCTGAGTCCCAACTCTTTCTCACCTCTGTTGGCTTCTCAATTCGAAAGAAGAAGACAAGCAGTATTTGTCTCTCCTTGAAAAAGGTAGAACAAATTAAAAAGAGAAAAGCAAGAGTTGGTTGTTTTTACTTTCTTGTTACTTCCTTTGTATTCGTTCATTATTTCAGCTTTGTAAATTTTAGTTTACAACAACTTTGTATTAAGGTTATTCAATTAATATGAGTTCAGTTTCTTTCTATCTTTTGTGCTCTTTTATTTTTGCATTTTGTTCTTTAAATTCCAACCTGAGCTAAACTTCTTCATGGAGATTCAAGGTAATGTGGATACCTTGAGTTAGAAAGCTCCACCTACTGCAAAAGTAACTTATCTCACAATTAGCATTGTTTGTTTTTGTTGAGTTTAAGTTTCATTGTTAACTTAAACTCATCACTTACGTTATCATAGCTTGTTCAATTCACAATACTGAAAAGGTTGAACTGAGCACGCGGTTTCACAAAAACAATAATGGAAAAGAGCTTAGAAATGGGACTTTGCTTCTTGCATCCTAGACATAGGACAAGAACCACTAAAGTTCTTAGAGTTGTTGAATTCATTACCTAAGATTTAATTAGCCGTAGACATAGGTGCCCTGATTAACTTAGTCTCCTAAAGACATCAAAAGTGAAGCTAAATACAAGTTGGACTTAACACACAAGCTAAGTGCTGAAAGGATAAGTTTCGGGTGCATTTGGTTGCATTATGCTTGAACTGTATAGAATTCGAAAGAATGATATGCGGGCATGATAGAACTTATTGAAGGCTCTCCAAATTAAATTATTCATCCAAGCCAACATGAGCATAACTCAAGTGGCTTAAAACTAGTACGAGTGATCAAGAGGTTTGTGGTTCCAATGCCCTCACCCCACAGATGTTGTAAAAAAAATGTAGTGGTATCCTCCAATGATTTTAGTATATGAATGTCAACGTATCTGGATGAAGGTGTGTACAACACTCATGGGAAAGCGATTTTGATCGAAAGCACTCAAATTTCATTATTTTTGTAAGAGTCGAAAAAACAGAGCAATGGTAAACCAACCTCTGAGTCGAAATTCAAGCTACTTATTGGGATAATTCTGAACACGAGCACGTTGACGTGGACGACCACGAGTGTCTTCCCCGCTATCCTCAGGCCTTAGAATAGCTTATGGGAGCCGAATTACAATGAGATTGAGGGAGAAAGAGAGATGGTTTTAGAGGGTGGTTTGTTTTGGGAAAACTTTCCAGCCAACACCTTCATCGGCCTGATCCTTTATCTTTTATACAAAGAAAGCATGCAAATCCATTGATGCTCATCAAGCCAAGAAGCTAAAGTAAGGGATTAGTCACCTATTATGGTGTCTCTCATGAATTTTGACACCAAAACCTATTAAGGTGTCTTTCATGAACTTTGACACCAAAACAAATGAAAATTTCAATGATATAAAATCAATTTTGAATAATCAATATTAAACAAAATTAATTTATATAATTAGTTACACTACAACAATTTTGGGCTTAGATGTCAGTTTTGCACCGTTATTAAACCCCTATGATCATGGATTCGAATCTGTTGTTGTTCTGGGTGTGATCTAACCCCTACGATCATGGATTACAACAATAACGATTTAAAACCGTGGTTGTTCTGGGTGTGATTGAACACATACGATGACAGATTACAACAATGACGGTTTAAAACCATGGTTGTTCTGGGAGTGATTGAACCCGCACGATGACGGATTACAACGATGATAGTTTAAAACCAACATCTTTGTCGACCCCTATGATAACGGTTTACAACAATGACAGTTTACAATCGACATATATGACTACATTAATGACGGTTTTAAAATGACATCTTTCCCTGAACACGTTCGATTACGGTATGTTACGATGACGTTTTATAACTATTATTATAGTGTCATAAGATGACAGTTATAAACTGACATCTTTCCCCATACCACCTACAACATATTTATTGCCATAATTCAAATCCACATCTTGAATACCTATTATTGCAATTCAAAATATTTTAATTGATCCAATAATCTACAGATATTTAAAACGAACATTTGAGAATAATATTCAATCCAAACACAACAATTGAGAAAACATCAAATACTTTATTTCATTCGATCCAAAAAACTCCAAACGTCACAATACAATATCCTAAACCACTAAATTGTTCTAAACTATATAGTAAACTGAAAGACTTACAAAAAGAATAAAATGTAAGCACAATCGCTTTTTTGTCCATTCAAACTACCACATATATATGTCATGAAAACCCTACTCATATCTTATATCGTCTAAAAGGAAACAACTAGCTACCACAAGGATGAATACACTTCACGTGAAGTTTGACACATGTGTCACCCATTCAACTCGCACCTCGTCCAGTTGTTCTTGTGTGAACGGATTCTTAGTATTAAACTGCAAAAAAAAAAAAAGATAGATCTTACTATTATATTTAAGGAAAAGTGTCTTACCGTATATATAATACACAAGCCTAAGTTTAGAAATATCCAAAACTTACGAGAGCAGTGATGGGCTTCTCTAGATTATGTAGAATTTCTCTCATAAACTTCATCACATAGTACCCACATTCAACGCAACCTTGTGGCGAGGACAGTTTAAAAAAAAAAACCATAACAGTATTTAAAATATATTAAAAAACCCATTTACATAGTATTAAAAATTTACTACTTACCTTTTACAGGTATCCCAAAAGTCTTTCATTGTTGCTTCGATGCACTTTGTGCCATACAAACCCTCAATGCTCTATATATGAAGTTAAAAAGAAATTAAACATACAAAAGAAATACATAAGTAATGAACAAACATACAAAAGCAAATACTAGCTTAACAAATAAACTTACATGTTTACAAAATGTTTGAGGTCATCCAAGAGACTAGCTAGGATGTAAGGAGTCCAACATATAAACGATATTGTCACTTACATTCACAACACACACAATACCCAGTGATTCCTATATCAAACCAAAGAAATACAATCAAATAATTACCAACTATCAAAACTTGTTTAAATCTAACAAACATTGATATATAAACTGGAAGCTTTTAATCGCTTTTATAGATTTTCCATCCGAGCACATAAAATGTAATTTTTTTTTTAATTTTTCCAACTGTCTTAAAGTTGTTTATATATCTCTGAAAGCTTTGCCAGAAATTTGGTACATAGCCTATATGTTTTTTGTTCACACAGTTTAGTATCAATCTTCCATTCTTCCATTGCTTCTGCCTTCAACTCAAATCACTAAATTTTCTATGGTATTTTATATCGAACATTTAGGTTTATTCTATTTATTCTTGAAATTTTGTAAAATATTTATTTTAGTGTTTTTGAGCTTTCTACAAAGATTGCCCATTCAATTTCAGTCAATTTTTGCCTTGTTGAATCCATTCTCAGTCAACCAAAGTTAACTTCAACACGTCCAAGTTAGCATATTTATTAATAAACAGACTTCAAGTAATGCAAAAGAGAGAATGATTTTTCATTTAAATTTCAAGGAAAAAAATAGAATATTTAAAAATTTAAGAATTGAAATAAGACATTGAGAGTAAAGGGGAGGGAGATAAGAGTTGGGATAAAAAAACTATTTGTGAGAAAGGGACATTACATTGAAATCAAAAGGACTTTGTTCCAAAAAAAAGCTCATCTAATGCAGTTGAAATTCAAAGCAAAGAACAGTGTCCCCTCTGGAATAGCATCATTAAAAGTAAAAAAATGCAAAAAGTAATAGTACCTGATTCTGTCATTTAGCAAAAACGTTATTGTCACAATGAATGACGTCGTCTATCGTCGTTACCACCGTCTAATTTCGTTACGTCGTCGTCAACGCTACAGGTCCCATCGTCGATAGCTTCAGACCGCCGTTGATAGCTTCAGACCGCCGTCGAAGAAGATTTTCCTGTCGTCGAGTCGATTGATTCGAAGATTTTCCAGCCGCAAAGTCGAAAAAGTCGATTGCAGTGAGTTTCCCACGTTATTGAGCCCTAATCAAAACGTTCTTAATCCGGATCCAATAGGAAAATCAAAACGACGTCGTTTTGATCTGATTAACCAAAACGACGTCATTTTGAATTTGGGGCCTGCGTTTTACTACCACAAAACGACGTCGTTTAAATAAAGCAAAACGACGTCGTTTTGAAGCCTTGGGGCCGTGCATTTAAACTAATCAAAACGACGTCGTTTTGCGTCCCTTCCATGTCGGTTATAAACTGTTATCGAAGCCACGTTTTAATGACGGAACAACCCATCATCTAACATGCAATTATCCATCAGCCCATAACCGACATTGAAGCCCATTCTTTAATGACGGGCCAGAACCGAGATTGAAGACCATCTTTAATGATGGTTAATAACCGACATATGTTATAATATTTTCCGAAAAGTTCCGTCAAACTCTGAATTTTACGACGCCTTTTTTTAAATTACCTTTTAATGACGGTTTGGACCCGTCATTGAACGTTAGCTTTAATGTCAGTTAGGAACCGTGATATTTGTTAACCATCTTTAATGACGATTAATAACTGACATTGTTGATATTATTTTCCGAAAAAGTTCCGTCAAACTCTGAATTTTACGGCGCCTTTCTAAAAATTACTTGTTAATGACGGTTATGACCCGTCATTGAAAGTTATCTTTAATGTCAATTTAGAACTGTGATCTTTGTGAAATATTTTCGCGCCATTTTTAAAACATTTATAATGACGGTTTTGAACCGACATGGAAGGGTTTGTACTCGCGGAGTTTTTTCTCAACTTTACATGACGGACATAAACTGTGATTGTACGGTGGTCTTTAATAACGGTCCTAAACCATTATCGTAGCCCAAATTTCCGAAAATTTCTGTTTTTTTTTTAAAGTGACATCTTTTTAGTAATCCGTTATCTTTGAGTCAATCCGTCATTGTTTAAAAAATACTATCCGACATTGTAGCCCCAAATTGTTGTAGTGAATTATATATTTTTATTTAATTATAAATATTTCATTTAACATCTAATATCAAATTAAATAATTTTCCAATCCTGATGTCTCTAAAGCTAATGAATTACTATCCATATAGAAAATTCAAACCAAAATATTGTATCACATACATATTTGTAGTATTTAAATCATGTTTAAATATATCTGACTCTCTCTAATTATAATTTAATCCATAATTAAACTATTACGTTAAGTATATTGTATTTAACTAACGTTTACTCCCTAAACCAATTTGAACAATTCAAAATCTTTCATCACTCTATTCTAAGGTTTAGTCTGAATGAGCTAGCAGGGGGACCTAATGGACCTACAGATCATGGGCTCCAACGATACGAGATTAACTGACTAAACTCATTAACCTAGTTAACCAAAATTCGTTAACTACCGAGACACTCCACTATAGCCCAGTAGTTGCACTCCCCTCACTGTAGATATATTTCTGTCCACCCGATAAAACCATGATTAGTAAGTCGATCCTTCATAGGTTGTTCATAACTACAGCTAGGTCAAATGTCCATTTTACCCATGAAGTTACCTCTTGCTCCTTAAGTCCCACTGATCCTCTAATGAATAATTGGTTTTTGGTCCAACCACCAAACAGAGTCCCTCTCGGGCCAATGAGAGGGTGGGGCCCTCGTTCAAGACCTGGAGTCAGCACTTAAGAGAACAACCTCTCTACTATCTCTAAAGGCAGGTAGGAGTGAATTACATCTTGCAGGACTATGTCCCCAACTATCTACCTGTTCTTATCCCTGAAATGGGGGGCTTATTGAGTCAGCGAACTCGAGCCACTCTCACCCATGTAGATCTAAGGATAAGTCTGAATAAACAGGAGTTCATAGTTAGCTCAAGATTAAGATCGAGTTACCTAGGTCATCGCATGAAATAGTCAGTCTCATCAGTAAACGGCGTTATAAAGAGAGAGTGACTTATTTCTCGGTCTTGGTATTATGCAAACTCATTGCATAGGACGCCCCCACTCACATGTCTCCACAGTAAAGGGCGTTATCAAGCGAGAGTGACTATCGGCTGCCACCGTAAACCTTTGACTACCAGCCGCTGCCGACCTGTGCAGACCGACCTCTGTCGACCGACCATCACCGTCGACCTCCGACTACCGGCCGCCGCTCACCCCTGCTGACCTGCCGCCGTTGTCGACCTCCGACCTCCACCGTTCAGCGCCATCATTGAACTTCGACTACCGGCCTCCACCGCCGACCTCCCACTACCAGCCACCACTATCGACCTTTTACTACCGGCGACGACTATCGACCTCTGACTACCAGCTGTTGTCGACCTTCGACTACTTATTTTCATTTCGAAAATATAAAAAAAAAAAGAGGAAGAAAGTTTTCAGTCGTCGGAAAAGTCGCAGGCAGCAGGGAAGGTCACCGAAAAAGTTGCCACCGGCAGCGGTTAATGGTTGGAGGTTGGCGGCGGTGGCCGACGGCGAGTGATCAGTAATAATGGTTGTTGTGGTGAGGAAGAAGAAAGAGAAATAAAAAATAAAAAAATAATCGTTGAAAATTAATATATTTTTATATTATATGTACTAAATTTTATTTTAACTAAAAAACAAGAACCAGTTATCAAACACATTTGTGTTTCTGTTTTTTTTTCAGAGAAACAAGGAACAAAAATAGTTATCAAACATGTTTATGTTTCTAGTTCTTAAAAAACAGGAAACGAGAAACAGGAAACGAGAACGTTATCAAACGGGCCTTATTTTTCTACTTTAGAACTTCATGTTAAACAAATTTACACCCTAAACACAGACTTCTTAAACCTAGACTAAAATACTCTGCAACCCAAACACATACTTCCTGAACCTAGACTAAAATACTTTGCACCTCAAACACAAACTTCCTGAACCCAGACTAAAATACTTTCTATCCCAAACATAGACTGTTCAACTCTACAGAATATTATAACCCCCAAATCATAATAACCACAGACTATTATAACCAACTCTACGCCTCAAATAGCCCCTATAAGGGAAATTGAAATCTAGTTTGAAATTTCAAATTAAATCCAATTTGAAATTCTTTTTGATAATGCCAAGTTAGAATCTATTTTATGAAATAAAATTGAAAGTCATTTGGAAACTTAAGATCAAATTAAAATTGACTTGAAATTCGAAATTGAAATTTAAATATGAATTTCAAATTAAAACCCAATTTAAAAAAAGATTAGGATTCTAATCAGAAATTTCACATTAAATCTAATTACAAGGGTAAAAGAATTAAGAAAAAAAACTAGATATATAACTTTTGTTTTTTCAAAAAGATTAAAAAAAAGATAAAATAAATTAATAAAGAAAAGGAAGCACAAATTTAAAAAAAGAATAATAATAAAATAACTCCAACATGGGACCCACCACTTCACTTACTCTTTCTCTCTCACATCGTTTTTATTCTTCCCTCAATCTTTGTCCAAACTGTCCTTTTTTTTTTTAAACTTCTTCTTCCTCCCTTCTCCAACACGTTATCTTTTTTTTTTTTTTTTTTTTTTTTTTGAGATGGGTAGTGTGGGATTCCAACTTATCGAACTGTGCGTGGGTGGGATAATGCTCATTTATGTCCGTTATTTGACCTTAAAAACCGAGTTTATTGTTTAGAAAGCAAGTACTTAAGATTAGATTTCATATTATTTTGAGAAAATTTGTGCAAAAGAGCATGTCTTAAATACTAAAATATATAATTTGTGCTCAAAATATGTAAAAAGAATTGATTTTGTTAAGAAAGTGTTGTGCAGAAGTCTCTAAAGTTGCCAGTTACCTGTATCTAAAGAAGGAAGCTGAAAGAAGAACAAAGCAGTGATTTCAAAGAAAATGCGTTGTAGTTTGTGACCAAATCTTGGCAGATTCGATAGTGTCCCTAAATTCTCGGGATTGATAGAATTCTTTAGAACATACAAGATCTTTCATCAAATCTCCTCAAATCAAGGGATTTCATTTGGATAAGGCTTCTCACATTGATCTTGACAGTAAACCCTATATTTGGAGGTCGATGAAAGGAGGCTAGCAGATCCAACAAGAACAAGCATTTCATTATCTTTAGTTTTTTGTTTTTTCTTTAAGTCTTTAGTCGTCACTTCGAGTCCTAGCTCTTTCTCACCTTTGCTAGCTTCTCCATTCGAAAGAAGAAGAGAAGAAGTACTTGTGACGTGCGTGTGCTATGGCACTGCTCGAGTGCAAGTATACACTATCAAGTAATAAAGTGGAGAGTACTCTGGATATCGTACCCAAGGGAGATGGTGACTAGTCGAAAAACACAAGATTTTGAAAAATAGAACCTCCTCTAAATTTGCAACCGAGAATGGTAACCAAATATATATATATATTTTTTTGAGGTTTTGATATAAGACGGAAATAAAAATAAGCAAGTAAATGAAATCGGTAAAGATATATGAGATAAGTGGGGAAATTCAAATAGCATCAACCAAAAGCTTTGGATTGCACCCACCTTTCCGCTAGCAACTCACTCAAGCATTGCAAACGGCTGAAGAATGCTATCTACGTTGCCCACATAGACATAGTGTAGATAGAATCCTCCAATTGCGCCCGCAAATTCTTTGACAACTAGATTGTGAGTTAAGTCCTTGATAGCACCAAATTAGTGCTAATTATTTCTGTAAATTTTGCTCATCCTAATGCTATTATTTGTGATAATTGACTAATTTTGATTCTTATTGATGTATAGTTCATTTTGTTGTTCTCGAGATCAAGAAGGGACAAAAATTCAGCCATTAAGACGTTGCAATTAGCGTCTCGACGCTGTCACTTATTATAAATGTGCAGTTTCGCAATTAGGGCATCATTTTACTCTCCCTCTTTCGATTCCAGTCGCTTTTCTTCCCCAAATTCTCTATAGTTTTCATATTTCTTAGGCTTTAGAGTAAATTTCTTTGTTTGTCATGGTGGATCGAGCCCGAGAGCGAAGTTCGGCATTCCAAATGACAGGCTAAGCTCAACATTCATGTAATTGGGAACTCGGTTGTAAGTTTGGTTTGGATTTTTTATGAGATTCTGAGTATTTCATTCTGAATTTACTGTTTATGTGTGTTGAATTCTATTTTTATTCATGATTATAATTGATAGGAGGGATTGACAACCCCAATCGTTGTTGTTTTAATCATATTCGCTATTGGTAGTAAATAGGTGAAGCACGAGGCTCTAGTTTAAGCATGTTATCCCTGAATTTGTAGCAGTTTGCATAAGTTAATCATATAATTTAGGTTTTTTTCTAGTTATAAAATGGGCTACCTGTTGGGTTTTATGCCCTAAAACTCGTAGATAGTGAATGTAAACAAATTTTATACTTGTGTTTAATAAAGTGTTATTTAGTTTTTGCAATAAAATGTTATTGTTAAATTTTGCACTATTTGACCCAAATCCATTAACTAAGATCCAAGGTTGTTTGTATGTAACTTGAACTAGTATGTAGGGACATACGGGGATTGATGTTCAAGTAACAACCTAAAAGGTCTATAGTACAAGGATAAGGCTGGGCACCTTATCCTGGTAACACTATGTGATACGGCCCGCTTTGTATTTGATACAGACGTATTCACTACTACAAAAACAGGCTTTAATGACGGACAAAAAAAGGGGCGCGGACCCTTTAATGACGGACAAAAAACGCGCGCCACTTTTAATGTCGGACGCGTGTTTTTCCGAAAATTTAGACTTTTAATGACGGGCATTGCCCGTCATCAAAAGTCAACTTTTAATGGCGGGCAAAGCCCGACATTAAAGGTTTTTTCTTTTTCTTTTTTTTTTAATTATTATTATTATTTATAATAATTTAAAAACACGGTAAAAATGAAAAACACCTTTTCTCTCTCCCCGATGGTTTTCACGGCTCAAACCACAAACCCTTGTCTTTTTCAACTTCTAACCCTCGATGGCGACTAGACCTTCGACGGCAACCAGACCTCACCGACGGCAGCTTCGACGGCGACTAGACCTCACCGACGGCAGCTGGATCCTCACCGGCGGCGACTGGACGGCTACATTTCAGAACTTCCTTCCCTCACAATCGACGACTGGACGACGATTTGAAGCCCATTTCTTCTACTTCTCTGTCGTTGAGAAAGAAACGCTAAAGAATTTGGAATTGTTTATGTTTTTCTGGTACGATTTTTTCTAGTCGCGATTAGTAATTAATTGTTGGGAGGATTTGTACACTGAACAACTATTAGTCGTCTGTTAAGATTTGGACTATTATTTAGTAAAGTTATGCTGGTCTTGTTAAGACTTCGCATTTCCAATTATTTTTAAATCAGTTTCTTCATCGATAATTCTTTTTGGGGTTGGGAAGTTGGGGTTTTGGTGTCTAATTAAATTCGTGTAAGGCAAATTATGATTATCATTTCTTCAATTCAAATAATTTTATCTACCTTATTGGTGCTTAAGAATTTTGTCAAAGCTCCTGACTAGTGTAATTTTTAATTTCTCGTTCCTACAGATATGGTTTCGAGTTCCTTCCGCCAACATAATGCAATGAAATCATTTGACACTTTCAGTCCACTGCAGGATTCCTTTTGGGGACCAGGAAAACCATTTTAGAGGCAAAAGATGGCGAAAGAACGTGGGCTCCACGTTCAATACCCTCGGCTGAAGAAGAAGACTTTAACTACCGATTTAATGCTATTAGCTTCAAAGGGAAGGAGGGATGGATTGTTGGCAAACCTGCGATTCTGTTATACACTTCGAATGCTAAAGAAAGCTGGGAAAGGATACCTCTTAGTGCTCAGCTTCCTGGAGATATGGTAAACTTATATTTTGTGTTATCGCTGAGGAATTCATATACGATAGTGCTTGAATTTTAGTTTGTTCTATTTTTAGTCTATCCTCGAATGCTTGGCTGAATTGTAAGTTATCGCTTTTTGTATCAATTGTAGTTCTAATGCTCATTTAATATAGCTAAACAAAGTAAGACCATAAGAGCAATAACACTATAAATTAAGATGGAAATTTTGAGTTTTTTTTTTAACATGTCTACAACTATAAATTTATCTGTTTTTTTCTTCCAGAAAGTGCTTATATTTAACTCTAGAGTGGGTGGTTCTATTATAAAACCTTCAGGTCTACATTAAAGCAACTGGAGAAAAAAGTGCTGAGATGGTTACTGATGAAGGTGCCATATATGTTACATCAAACAAGGGATATAATTGGAAGGGTGCCATATATGTTACATCAAACAAGGGATATAATTGGAAGGCTGCAGTTTAGGAGACTGTTTCTGCCACTCTTAATAGGTGTGCTTCAGCAGGAAAAGTTTTTCAATTCTATGAGTGTTTAAAATAAAAGACTCATTGTTTAGAATTTAACCTTGAATTTTTGTGGAATAATTAATACACTGATTACTGATAAGATTTGACTGGCAGCTTGTAGCAGGAAATCATGGGCCACAATTGACTAGTTTAGTTCATTAAAAGAAAAAATTCGAATTCAATCCTGATTATGAGATGCTAATGTGGTTTCTTTACCTTTTTCAGAACAGTTTCAAGTGGTATAAGTGGTGCAAGCTATTATACTGGAAATTCAAGTACATCACTTTCATTGAGCTCTGTTCCTTGAAGTTCTTTTTCTTACTTCTTTCTATTCAAATCTAACCCAGGGTTCATATTAAGTAAATTTTGATGTAACGATTTTTTATTTTTTTCATATTTGTTCATTCTCAGTTACTTTGCTGGATTGAGTGGTTGATACTACGACATTGGAGATTGGTAAATCTTAATCGTCCATTTCCTTCCCATATATTAGAAGTTGCATGAGTTAAGCTGGGAAAGAGAATCTCAATCTTGGAAAGGCCTTGTGCCTCTTATATGTTTCCAATATTCAATAATTGGTTCAACGAAAATTTTCCAATCTTCAATAATTCTAATCTTATGTAATGTAGACAAGTTTCATGCTCAAATTGCACAGCTTTTTTTTTGTGTGCCCTTTTTCAGGTTTGTTTGTTGATTATTTGTGTTGTCCTACCGAACCCCACTTTTAATCTTTTGGTATTTGGTGGAGATTTGTAGAGAAGTCATTTGATTGAATCATAAGGTCTAAAGTAGAGGTAGTGATGTTTTAATTGTTTGTTGTTTGCTTGGACTTTGTTCTTACGGGATTGAAGATTTAGAACCATTTTGTTACTGCAGGTGAAGCTTGAAGTTGGCGATTTTGTGATCTTATTTGAAGTCCAAAATAAGCGTGCACTCAATTACTAATGTTTACTTTTCAATTTCTGTATTGGCCATCTTTCCTTAATTTATTGATGGAAATATTTGTAACTGATTTTCAATACTCTATTTTAGGAAGATGGATTGCTCCACACAACATGTGGAACACCAAATTATGTTGTTCCAGAGGTATATTCTGTTAAACTTTGGTTCAAGTATATTTAGGGTGATCAATAACAAAGGCTATATGACGGGGGGGGGGGGGGGAGGCTGACTTGTGGTCTTGTGGTGTATTTCTTTTTGTTTGTTTATATACCACCTAATATAACTCTCTTAGTCGTAGACACAAATATAACTCTTTCTGTTTAGTTTTGTGTGAAACAGCAAACCATGGTATCATTCTTCCTTGAGAAAAGGATAATATAGTTCCATTCATGACTTGACAACATAGCATAGTTCTTCCTATTCTAATGCTATGCTGCATGCTTCAGATTCTGGCAGTGACTATAAGATTCATTCAGAAAGATGCTGGGGAGAAGAAAGCATCATATAATCCAAGACCATTTTTTAGATTGTTTATTACTATTAAGGCCGACGGCGCACGGTGGCGACAGAGAAGGTAAAGAAAGCAACAAATAAGCCAACAGCGACGACAGTGGTGACAGAGATGCCCCAGCCACCAGAGAAGCAGCATCGGAAGAAACCCAAGTGGTGGAGTTGAGAAAGAACGAATATTACTATTACCCACAAAGGTACGCCATGGATACTTTTATTATTCTGTTGATACTTGTTGCAGCACCGAAGGGGAAGAAACAAAAGAATGACTCAGGTACCAAGGTTGGTTTTATATCATGAATAGTGCTCCAAAATTCTAATTATGTAAGAAAATGTTTCGATATAAATTTGTTCAAGCTCTATGTATATAAAAAGCATACAAAGCTTCACCTTTCTATGGATTGAAAACCAAGAAACTTGAGTTGTGGTTTGAGATCAAAGTAATAAGGTGAAAACTCTTATCTATTTGAGCAATGGATTACATTTATCTTTTTCATAAACTTGAACAAAAAGAAGTTTAATTTTACTCTTTCCGTTTCCTTTCCATCAGAAATAATGGAATTGATACTGAACTTTTATATTTTCTATGTTGACTCAGTATTGTCATTATGCTTGTGTGTTTATATATATAAAATCTGTAATGACCACTTCTTTTCAGTATATTATATCTTCAACTGTTCTCAATTTTCATTTGTCACAAGTTTTCTTTTGGTTAAATATGGTTCCATGGTTTTTGGAAGGACAATCATCCGTAGAAAAAGTTATCAAGATTCAAATACCACCAACACTAAGAAAGCAACTTGTTGATGATTAGAACTTTGTTACACAGCAGGATAAGGTACATATCAACTGTTTATTCTCTTTCTATTTGTATTATCTTATGAGAGAGAACTCTTACTACAATGGGGTACTTAGCAATTTGTATCTCTTCAAATCTTTTTAGATAACTTTCCTGTACATCATCAGTAAAATTAGGGGTCTTACCGAAGGCTTGATATATTGTATGTCAAGCCAATCTCTTCATAAGATTTACAAGGGAGCAATGGTGGACATATCAAGTCTTGCAACAGTTTTCCCTGCTTGCTAATACCTCCCTCCATAACCAATTGTGAATGGTGGATTGCCACTTAATTTCTTTGATTTGTTTCTTTAGGTGTTGGATTGACATTATTCATGAATTAAGTTGTTTCATAGTTTAGTTATTTCATTTTTGGAGAACGGGTTTTAGGCAAAATGTTGAAGTTAAGCTTGAATTGGAGTTGGCAGGCTTGTTGATTGGTCCTTTGTTTTAATTTTTAACATAATAGGTTTGTGTCAAAAGGATGCCCTTATCTTTTTCTGCCAATAAAAATGCAATGCAACATCTAGCATTTTTCTTTTTGCACAAGGCTTGTTTGTGTTCAGATTCATCTCAATGCTTCATGGCGCTCCTTCCCTATCACTTCTAGATTCGATCTCAGTGGGGTGAGCTTGTTTTTCTCTTATTTAATTTGCTTCTTGATTTGATATACATATGTATTTTCTTGATAGCCTGCTGGGGTCAATTTCATATATTTGGATATAATGTTGTTCGGTTGTCCCTCTTTCATAAGTCTGCTGATGCATTTTCTTGATAGCCTTTTTGCATTGTTGCTTTTGGTCAACTACGACTAATGGATTGGGAGGTTAGACAGAAACAAAAAGGTCTCTGAAACTGAATTCTTGTTTGTTCTTATAGGCGGTTGGTGTGCATTTTTTTTATTCACATTGGTATTTGTCTATTCCTTTTTTCAATATACTACTTTTAGTTTTTTTTTTTCAAATTTTTCATCGAAAAAATAAAAGAGACTAATGCTCAAGAGATACAAGATCCACGAGAAAAGTTCAAAATGACATTAAGCTTACAATAACCTTTTTTAAGGGTACACGTTGAAGAGTTCAAAATTGTAGAAACTTCAACATTCTTCCAACTTTCTTTGTGTTTGTTTGAAGGTCATAAAGATTTCTTCCTATGCAAATCTCCCAAGTCATAGTCTTGTCTTCTTTAAGTCATGGTTATTTAGTCTTCAACATTTCTAACAATTGAGGGCATGTTCATAATCTCATTGTTTTATGAAAGATAGTTGGTAACCTTATCGGAACTTGGGTTTGTTTTTGTATTTGGAAATTTTTTCTTACTCCCAAGTTCCCAACTGGAGAATTGTGGTTTGTATCTATTTTATCGTGTTCAAGAATGTTCTTACTTTGAGTTTGGCCAAAAGAAATTGTTTGGAATTGGATTAGGATACCCATTTTTGTTCTAATTTCTTTTTTGTATAATATTAAATCAAAGAAAAGGAAGATACTCATCTCCATCACCTTTTGTATAAGAGATTTTGTAACTATGATCTTTCATTTACTTGTGCTACTTTGGAGAGTTTTGTAACTCCACAGATTAGTTTCGACGTTAAGCTCATTTCTTTTAAGTGTAGGATGTGTTTGTTCTGGTTGTACACTTATTAGTTTCAATGTTAAGCTCATTTCTTTTAAGTGTAGGATTCCTTGTTTCGGTTGTAAGGCGATGGATATTTATAGTTTTTCCGTCGTTAAAAGTCCGTCACTTATTAGTTTTTCATGTTAAAACTAACTGGTTAGTTTTAAGATATTTGGGGTCTTGTTGTGAACCTGAAGTGTTGTGAGGTTGTAATTGGGTGATTTTTTTTCATATAGAAGTGTGTTTCTCTTGTTTAACAGGTTTAAAAATTTTTGAGTTAGTCATATGTATGTCGTTATGCTGTCGAAATTTCTGGAGCAACCGATTAGAATTAGGATAGATGCTTTAGTAATGTCTCTAGGTTAAGTATACAAATCTAGAGCATTACAGGTTCTCTGAAGGGGTTTAACTTGATATCTTGAAGTCTGTAAGCTTTTGGAGTTTATTGGGTTTTCTAAGAATTTTTTCCGATACTCATCGAGATTGGGTTTTTTTTTTGTATATTTTATTGTTAACTAATTTTTTTTTTCTTAGGTTCTTCGAGTTGTTGGACATATGTTTGTTATGTGAGTTCTTGTTTTGGTGTTGTATCGAACCTAATTACAATTTGTTTTTCTTAGGTTCTGATGCGCAATTTGCTTAGCGCAAGTGTACGGGTCAAGTAATAATATAGTGTTTTCGTGTAAAACGAGTGTCGTCCTCTGGATTGGTTTTCTAGCAAATTAAGTATCGTGAATACTTTTGTCCAATTTTATTTAGGGAGCAAAACTCAATGATAAAGATAAAAGTAAAGACTAAAAGCATAAAAATAAAAGTGGAGACTCAAATGGTAAGACTCTTAGGGAATTGATTTCATTGATTAAGATTGAGGATTGATTAATAGGAATGAATTGATCGTGCAATTATTCTACAAGCCAAGGAAACATTTATCACGATTACCTCTCCCGAGTATAATTGATTCTCATGCATATAACTAACTTGATATCCCTATCTAAGTTCATTATCATGCAAGGCATTATTCGGTTCAGTCCTTGTTATACTTCTAGAGATATTCTAAATCCCGTCACAAACTTAGAATTTCTACTCTAGTCATGCAATTGAATAAAGCAAGTCTTAGGCCAAATCCTCTCTCCCGAGTTAGATTCAACACTTAAATCATTCAATTAGTGATCAAGTAATTGAAAGCATTACACATAAAATTGCATGCATAGAATAAGAACACATTCATACCCAAAATTCAATCCAACAATTTAAGCAACTACATCATACCCTAAGACAAACAACTAGCAATTCATAGTCGTTAAACCACAAACACTAATTGAAAGAAAAGCCATAAAAACTACAAGAGTTAAGGGAAAGAGAAAGGAAAACTCGAATCCGCCGACACCGCACGTCCCCGTCACGAACTCCACGTCTTCTCGCTTGATTCCCGCTCCTTGGCCTTGCCTTTAGCTCCCACAAAAGGTCTCTAGTCGAAATTAGGGCTAAAATCTAACCAATTGGACTCCCCTTGGCCGTAGCATGAAAAGATGAATTTATAGAAAATCTGGCGACAGCGTCGCGACGCTGTCGCGATACCGCATTTTTGGAAAATTTGCCTATAGCGTCGCGACGCTATGATTTTTTTTTTTTTTTTTTTTTTTTTTTTTTTTTTAGATTGAAGACTCCATTTGACTCTAATTGCTGAATTAAACTTCAAACACATACTTCCTACAAATAAAACATAAAAATGCATAAATTTGGGCAAATAATTGTAAAAGACTAGCTTAATTAATCAGAGAAAAATAGCTAGCTATGCTCGCTATCAGGTTCTCCATGTTTGATGTACGAGCAAGATTATGGTGACAAGAAGGAAAACGGCATGTACGAGAATTTTTGTTTTTTAGTGTAGGTGTAGACTTTTAATCATAGGTGTTTAGTAATTTTGAAGCTTTTAAGTGTAAGTATTTGTAATTCTAATTTTATATCAAACTTATATGAATAAAAATTGTATGAACAAATTTGGTTCATTGGCTTATTGGAATGAAATTTGACAAATATTTTATTTCTATACAATTTTGCACATTTAAGATTAAAGATTACTTTCTTCACAGGTTGACAAATGAAGAAAATATTGTTGGTATGCCACCGGACAACCAACAATTTTTTTTATTAAATTATGAACAAAATGATGACGGGCAATGCCTGTCATTAAAAAAGATATTTAATGACGGACTTTTAATGACAGACACCTTTAATGACGGACCTTTGGTTCGCAAAATAGCCTTTAATGACGGACTTTTCATGACGGACGGCTTTTAATGACGGGCAAGATCTGGTTGGTTGGAAAATACCCTTTAATGACAGACTTTTCATGA
This sequence comes from Luffa aegyptiaca, assembly GCA_017139565.1. Lineage (NCBI taxonomy): Eukaryota > Viridiplantae > Streptophyta > Magnoliopsida > Cucurbitales > Cucurbitaceae > Luffa > Luffa aegyptiaca. The sequence continues at coordinate 11,640,422 of CM029397.1, forward strand.
CGGACGACTTTTAATGACGGGCAATGCCCGTCATGAAAAACGTTCGTCATTGTACCTTGTTATGACAGAAAGCTTTTGATGACGGGCATTGCCCGTCATTAAAAGTTGCCCGTCATAAAAAGTTACGACGACACTCGTATAGACGACGGACGTCGCCCGTCATGAAATGTCTTTAATGACGGGCAATGCCCTTCATTAAAAGTGATTTTTGTAGTAGTGATTGGTTCAAAGCGTCCATGTAGTAGACATGCGAGTGGGGGTATCCTATGCAATGAGTTTGCATAAGACCGGACCACGAAATAGTAACCGCTAGCTATAACACTGTTAAGTAGTTAGGTTTCTATTTCACTAAAATGACCTAGGCAACTTAGTCTGAATCTTGAGTGGGTTATGGACTGCTGTTCACGAGGGATTGTCCTTTGATTTGTATGGGTGAGAGTAGCCAGTATGCGGACTCAATAAGCCTACCATTTTGGGGACAAGAGCGAGTGGGGAGCTGGGAACATAATCACACGAGATGGAATTCACTCGTTCCCGACTTTTGAGGAAGTAGATGAGTGTTTGATAGCGAGCATAGCTAGCTATTTTTCTGTAATTAATTAAGCTAGTCTTTTACAATTATTTGGCCAAATTTATGCATTTATATGTTTTATTTGTAGGAAATATGTGTTTGAAGCTAAAGTGAGCAATTGGAGTCAAATGGAGTTTTCAATCTAAAAAAAAAAAAAAAAAAAAAAAAAATCATAGCGTCGCGACGCTCTCGGCGAACTTCCAGAATCCGTGATTTCGCGGTAGCGTCGCGACGCTACGACCAATTTTTGCCTTATTTAAAGATTGCGATTAGGGCTTTTTAGGGGGACTTCTTTTGGACATCTTGGAGCCGTAAAACAGAGGAAAAACAGAGTCTTTGGAGCTGAATAAATGGGAGCAAAGTGGAAATCAACCCATTGTTCGTGGGGATCGTGACGGGGACGTGCGGTCTCGGCCTACATAGTGTTTAATTCTTCTTTCCCTTACTTTAGTTAGTGTTTATGGCTGTTTTAGATTGTAGCTATATTGTAACGCGTTGTATGATTAGCTAGGTCTTTACTCTTAGGGATTGATGTAGCCGTTGGGCACTTTTGAATTGATTGTATGGATTTTGCTATGGATTTCATTTATGCATAATTGTATTCTTAATGCTTTCAATTTACCGGCCATAAATTGATTGATGTTTATGCTTGAATCTAGCTCGGGAGAGAGGATTTAGCTTAGAAATCATTATGCATAACTAGGATTTAGCTAGAAATCGGAAGATTATAGTTAATTCTAGAAATCGTTAAAAAGGTTATCCTTAATGCCTTGCATGTTTATTGAATTTAGATAGGGATATCGGGTTCAATTGCATGTGGGAGAATCATGTATGCTCGGGAGAGATATGTGTGGTTTTCGTTTCCCAAAATTTATGAATTGTAGCATGTTGTTAATCCATTTATTAATCCATAATCCCAATTGGTGAAATCACATCCCTAAGACCATTGTTTCCATTGGATTGTCACTTTTTGCATTGTTTTGTGTTTGATTTAATTTCATTCTTACTTCATTCGGATCCCTAAATAAAATAGGTCAAGAGTATTTCCGGTAATTAAAATTGATTAAAAACCCAATCCAGAGGACGACATTCGAATTTCACATTCACTATATTATAACTTGACCTGTACACTTGCGGTAGGAAAATTCCACATCAGTGTTCCCTTAAGTGGTGTCTTCGGGTCTTGAACAAAGGGCCCTACCCTCTCACTGGCCCGAGAGGGGTTTCTGTTTGATTGTTGGACCACAAACAGGTTGTTCATTAGAGAAGCACTGGTACTTAAGGAGGTAGAGATAACTCAGGGGTAAAACGGTAATTTGACCCAGTTGGAGTTACGAACACTCGTGAAGGACTAACTTGTCGTTATTGGTCGATATCCGTGGACACAGAAATATTCTGCAGTGAGAAGAGTGCAGTTGTGGGTTTTTAGTGGAGTGACCCACAGTTAACGAATGGAGACTACCTTGGTTAATGAGTTTAAGCCGATTAGTCTCGTATCGTTGGAGCTTCTGATCTGTAGGTCCATTAGGTCCCACTGGTAGCTCGTAAAAAGACTTGATAGGAGGTTCGATCAACCACTCCCTTTTATTTTTTTTCTCTTTATTTTCTGCAATTTATTTTCCTGCAATTTATTTTTCCTTGCTCTTAATTATTTTCTCCAATTTCCCTCCCCCTTCGGTTACATATAAACATAAACGAACTTAGAGATAAACGACTGTTTCCTGTTATCAACCTCGTTCACTTCTAATGCAAAGTAGCTAGGAACCGGTGAATATAAATTTATTTGACCCGAAGCCTCGACAACTTTGGCTTGTCAATCCTACTTCTATTTAGCTCCGCTGTAGGTGCCTTTAGAAGACTAAGCCAACTAGACATCTATTTCTAGGGCTAGTTGAAACTTAGATAAGTAATGCTCACGACTCTTAAAACTCTAGTGGTTTCAGTCCTATTTCTAGGATGCAAGAAGATAAAGTCCTATTTCTAGGATCTTTTCAACTATTGTTTTTGCGAACTCGTGCATTCAACTCCAACCTTTCGACCATCAACTAAACACAAAGTATGCTAACTTAAGTGATCAATTTAGGCTAACAATGAAACTTAAACTTCAGCAAAAACAAACAATGCTAAGAGGAAGCAAGGTTGTCTTTGCATAGGTGGGGCTTTCTTCTACTCAAGGTATCAACATATTTGAATCCCTGAGAAGAAGCTTAGCTCATTGATGAAAGTAAAATGCAAGACATAAAGTAAAGAATGCACAAAAAAGAAGAATAAACTGAATTCATATTAATTAAATGGAATGAGTACAAGAATAAAAAACTTACAACTAAAAAGTAAAAGAAAACAGAAAAGATACAACAATTGAAAGTAAACACTAACTAGAAAATAAAATGCTAGACTCAACTAAGGATCTTTCCCTCTCTATCTAGCTTGCTCTTAACCTTTTTCAAGGGGAGGCAAGCCTTTCTCTTCATCCTCTTTCGAATGGAAGAGCCGACAGAGGCTGAAAGATCTGGAACTCGAAGTGGTTACAAGCTGAGAAGAGAGAAAAACTGAAAAACTATCCTAAGGACGAAATTTCGAGCTCGCCTTGCTTCTTGCATATTGGTTGCCTTTTATAGACCTTGGAAGGTAGGGTTGGCTACCGAGATCAGTGTGAGAGAGCCTTAGGAGGTAAGAATCCATGATCCTTGGAGATTTGATACGAGATTTGGGATTTTTGGGTGATTCTGTGAAGATCCCTCGAATCTCAAAATTCTGTCGGAAAGCCCAAATGCGGCTGCAAAGTCGGGCGCAAAATCTTTGTGAACTGCCTTAACACTTCTGTCTTCAGTTGGAGCCACTTTCCTTATTGGTTTTCTGGCGCATATCGAACGCATCTTCCACATCTTCAAGACCAGATGCAAGTGCAAATCTTCAACTTAAACTCTTTTGCTCTGTTACTTTTAATCTTCAATTCTGGGTGTAAGTCCCTTGCAACACTCTCAGCACAAAAACATTTAACTTGGATAAAGTTTTGCAAAAGTAATCTCTTTTTGTACATTTTAAGCATAAATTCTATACTTCTAAGATTTTCCCCATATCTTAAGACTTTTGCTAAATTGACTCAAAAAGATAAGATTTTAAGCACAAAGTTCTTGCTTTCCAAGCAATAACCTAGGTTTTTAAGGCTAAATAACGCACATAAATGAGTGTTATCACTTGTCTCTCCTTAAAAAAGGTAGAGCAGATTAGACAGAGAAAAGAAAGAGTTGGTTGTTTTTATTTTCTTGTTATTTCCTTTGTATTGGTTCATTATTTTAACTTTGTAAATTTTAGTTTACAACAACGTTATATTAATAAGTTTATTCAATTAATATGAGTTCAGTTTCTTTCTATCTTTTGTGCTCTTTGATTTTTGCATCTTGTTCTTTAAATTCCAGCATGAGCTAAACTCCTTCATGGGGATTCAAGTAATGTGGATACCTTGAGTTGGAAAGTCATACCTATTGCAAAAGTAACTTTTCTCACACTTAGCATTGTTTTTTTTTTTTTGTTGAGTTTTAGTTTCATTGTTAACTTAAGCTGATCACTTAGGTTAGCATAGCTTGTACAATCCGCAATACTGAAAAGGTTGAGTTAAGCACGCGGTTTCACAAAAATAATAATGGAAAAGAGCTTAGAGATAGGACTTTGCTTTTTACATCCTAGGCATAGGGCAAGAACCATTAGAGTTATTAGAGTTGTGGACTTCATTATCTAAGATTTAATTAGCCCTAGTCATAGGTGCCTTGATTAACTTAGTCTCCTAAAGACATCAAAAGCGAAGCTAAATACGAGTTGGACTTAACACACAAGCTAAGTGTTGAAAGGGTAAGTTTCGTATGCATTAGGGTGCATTCTGCTTGAACTGTATAGAATTCGATAGAATGATATGTGGGCGTGATAGAACTTGTCGAATGCAAGCCAAATTAAATTACCGATCCAAGCCAACATGAGCATAACTCAACTGACATAAAACTTGTACTAGTGATCAAAAGGTTTGTGGTTCGAACGTCCCCACCTTGGAAATGCTGTAAAAAGAAATATAGTGGTCTCCTCCAATGATTTTACTAGACAAATGTCAACGTACCTGGATACAATTAAACAAAGTCGTGTAATTTATTTATTTTTTTCTTTCATCTTAAACACAAAATATGATATTTCACGTCCTCCCATTTGTATAATAAAGGTAAAAAAGTAGAAAAAAACCAGTCATCTTATTTCTCTTCTATAGAACTACATGTTAAACAAATTTGCACCCCAAACACAGACTTCTTAAACTCAAACTAAAATACTCTACACCTCAAACACATACTTCCTGAACCTAGTCTAAAATACTTTGCACCCCAAATACATATTTCCTAAACCCAGACTAAAATACATTGCACTCCAAACACATATTTTTCAACTCTACAGACTATTATAACTCCCAGACTATAATAACTCCCAGACTATAATAACCAACTCTATGCTCCAAATAGTCCGTAAAAGGGAAATTGAAATCCAATTTGAAATTCGTTTGGATAATGTAAAGTTAGAATCTATTTTGAAAGAAAATTGAAATTCATTTTGAAAGTTAAAATCAAATTCAAATTGACTTAAAAGTCGAAATTAAAATTTAAATATGAATTTCAAATTAAAACCCAATTTAAAATAAGATTATGATTCTTATTGGAAATTTCACATTAAATCTAATTACACGGGTAAAAGAATTTTTCAAAAAAAACCTAGTTATATAACTTTGGTTTTTTCAAAATGATTAAAAAGAAGATAAAATAAATTAATAAAGAAAAGGAAGAACAAATTTAAAGAGAAAAATAATAAGAAAAAACTCCAAATGGGACCCACCACTTATCACCTCCTTTTTATTCTTTCCCAAATATTTCTCCAATCTATTCTTTTTTTCTTTTCGGAACTTCCTCTTCCTTCCTTCTCCAACACGTTCTCTTTCTTTATTTCTTTATTTTTTTATTTTTTGAGATAGGTAGTTTTGGAATCCAGCTTATCGAAGTGTGGGTGGGATAATGCTCATTTATGTGCATTATTTGGCCTTAAAAACCGAGTTTATTATTTAGAAAACAAGTACTTAAGGGTTATTTCTAGCATGTCTTGCTTATCTTCATTGAATTCATTGTGTAAAATGCTTTAAAATGAGTATAATATGTGTGCAGGTCTATGAAGAAAGTTCAAGGTTAATTTGAGCTTGAAACAAGCTAAAACGAAGGAGAAATGACCACCCCTTAGTCAAAGCTGGCCAACGCTCAGGCAGGGATTCAAGCTTAAGGACAGAAGCAACAACGTCTCAATGTTGGTGATAGAACGACTTGTAGACAGTCGAATCAAATAAATTTATAATTCCACAGCACTACAAATATTTTTGTTGAAATAGTGGTCGAGGTCGAACGCAGGGAGCAATCGAATTAATTAACTTGACTTAAGATTTTTCAATTAGTAACCGGAGGGGGGGTTTTGCATGGAAGAGAATTTGAGGATGAAAAATAAAAATAGCTAGAAATTAAATTACAAAATTTTAAATAACTAGAAAATAGAAGAATGAACTGGCTAATCTTACCTCGGGATTGCGCAATTGGTTGTTTGAATTCAATTTGGCAATTCCAAATCATAGACTCTCTATTTAACAAATTATTGGTTAATTGTCTAACTGCCCACTGGAAAAGCCAGCGAGATTAATGATCCCAATTATTTATAACCCGACCAATGCATCGAGGTCCGAACCTAATTAAAAATCTAACCAATGACGTCAAACTAATTAGAATTTAATTGCATTAAGAATGATGGAACGTTAGATAGAATGCATAAACTAGGGAAAACCTAAATTCATACGATTCTAAGCCTTAAGTCCTAAATCTATCGTGCAATTTTGACCAATTGGGATAAAACGCCGTTTAATCAAGATTAACAATAGATTTATTCGCAACCAATTCTAGCAAAACAATTGATTCAAACACAATAAGTTGTCAATCCAAAGATTCAAATAAATTATAATATAAATTGGAATTAAGAACACAATTAAACTATAATTCTATGAAATTTGAAATTCAAGGTCTCAAAGGAATGCCAAACTTACATTTGGAGTCCCCAACTACATCGATCTACACTTAGCCGGACATTGCAATGCTCCAACTAAGCGTCGGGGCTCGATTAGCCATTCCTATTTCTAAAAACTAATGTAATATAATGAAAATACACTGAAAACTGGAAAAATACAGAGAGAAACGGACTGCTGCGGCGAGAATATGAGGAAAAGCAAACATGCATAGACCTAAAAAGCAAAAAAGACCCTTTTATATAACGCGGCAGCGTCGAGACGCTGAGGCCAGCGTCGAGACGCTGACGCTGAATTGGCCCGCCTTTAATCTCCGTAGCGTCGAGACACCGTGATTGATAGCAAGCAGAAATGTTGCTATTTTGTCCTTAGATTTATTAGCTTTTGTTGTGCTTTTATTGCGTATTTATCATATAAATCTATTTAATTGTGTAATTTTGGTCCCTAGGAGATTTTATGGAAATTTGGAGAAAAAGAAAAGAAAAGAAGCTCAAATTATTGGAGTTAATCTTAGAAGATCAAGTTGGGTCAAGAAGAAATAGTCCAAAACCCATTATGGAAGACATTTGGGCCAAATAATGGAGGAGAGCCAAAGACTCAGCCCAAAAATGCAAGCTGGAAGTTATGGCCGAAGGACAGCGTCGAGACGTTGTCGCTTAGCGTCTCGATGCTGGGATGACTTGCCGTCCAAGATGAGTACGTCACAGCGTCGCAACACTGTCCCATTTCCATCCATATAAATACCGCAACTCACTCCTCATTTCAATCATCAATCAATTCTCCAATCCATTTCTTTAGTCCTTCCAAGGCTCTTGGAGTCCCCCTTGAGGGTCGAGTTGTGAGGAAAGTGAGAAATATTGTATTGGGCATTTTTGGAGTGCTCGGGAGCTTGTAACGAAGAGGATCCAAGGCGCAAGCAAGGGGTCTCTCTACGGTTCATCTCCTAAACTCTTTAATTGCTCATTTATGCTTTCTAGTATGTATATTCAGGAAGCTTTGACACTCATGTATAGCTAAATCCAAATTGCGGGTCTTGAATGAAAGATTATAGTTCATTGTTATTCTAATTGCCTATCTCTGTGTCCATTATACTGATTATTTGTGTGGGTGCTCGTAATGCTACAAAGAGATGCTAAGGAGATGCCCACAGCACGGCTACCTGGATTGGCTCTAGGTACAATTATTGGCTCCAGGCATAAATGTTGTTATTTTATCCTTAGATTTATTAGTTTTTGTTGTGCTTTTATTGTGTTTTTATCATATAAATCTATTTAATTGTGTAATTTTGGTCCCTAGGAGATTTTATGGAAATTGGGAGAAAAAGAAGAGAAAAGAAGCCCAAATTGTTGGAGTTAATCTTAGAAGATCAAGTTGGGTCAAGAAGAAATAGTCCAAGACCCATTATGGAAGACATTTGGGCCAAATAATGGAGGAGAGCCCAAGATTCAGCCCAAAAACACAAGCTGGAACTTCTGGCCGAAGGACAGCGTCTCGACGCTGGGATGACTTTCCACCCAAGATGAGTACGTCACAGCGTCGCGACGTTGTCCCATTTCCATCCCTATAAATACCGGGACTCACTCCTCATTTCAATCATCAATCAATTTTCCAATCCATTTCTTTAGTCCTTCCAAGGCTCTTGGAGCCCCCTAGAGGGTCGAGTTGTGAGGAATGTGAGAAATATTGTATTGGGCATTTTTGGAGTGCTCGGGAGCTTGTAACGGACAGGATCCAAGGCGCAAGCAAGGGATCTCTCTACGGTTCATCTCCTGAACTCTTTAATTGCTCATTTATGCTTTCTAGTATGCATATTCGGGAAGTTTTGACGCTTATGTATAGCTAAATCCCAATTTCGGGTCTTGAATGAAAGATTATAGTTCATTGTTATTCTAATTGCCTATCTCTGTGGTCATTATACTGATTATTTGTGTGGGTGCTCGTAATGCTCTAATTATCTTGTCAATCTCAAGATCTAAAGGAAACAGATTAGCCTCCTTATCACTTCACATACACAGCCCCCAAGCTAATCAAACTTAAAAGTAAAACTATGCACAAAAAGAATAAAAGAAATTCAAATATTTACACCCTAAATTAATATTCAATCCGTTCTTTTCAATGTCAAAAAATTATGTTGCCTAAAACAAACCTCCCTGGCAACGGCGCTAAAAACTTGTTGCAATACCGCAAGCGTACGGTTGCCCAAGTAATATAAAACGGTAAAGAAATATCTAGTATCGATTTCCACCGGGAGGATTTAAGCTTAGACAAGATAATGAACCGAACACTAAAAATACTAAGACAGGATAAGGAGGGTGACTGCAACTTCCAGGGGTCGCAGGATTATTACGTCCCAGTTCCTCCGGTCATTAATCTGAACACGGATGTCGAGTTTGAGGACGTCCCCATCACACCCACCAGCCGACCGAGCACAGCAGGGTCCTCACAGGGACGAAAGAGGAGCAGGGCATCGTACGAAGCATAAGCGCTTGAAATAATGAGGCAATTAGTGAGCATACAAGAGACACAGTTCACGAAAATTGCTGACTGGCCGGACACGCAAGACGCAAGGGAGTTCAAGAGGTGCGACACAGTTGGGGAGATGCTCATGGCTCAGCCGGAGCTAACGGACGACTAGAGAGTCTCCCTGATGCGTATTTTGTTCGCTGACCACAAGATGACCAACATGATGTTGTCTGTCCCCTCGACCCTTAGGCTTCGATTCCTCTGAGATCTACTGCATGAAGGCTGGTGATGGCTTAACAGACTATCCTCCATTCTAACTTTTCTCATGTAAATTTTAACAATATGTACTTTTGGCTGACCTACGATAATTTTTTGTTCATTGTAATATTGTCAACCCAATCTCAATTTTTTGTAGAGGGTTGATCATATAGTAACTAATATATATGATAATCAATGTACGAATTTTGTGCAGTAACTTTCCCCCTATCCAATGACTGTTTAAATGTTATGCAACTCATTCTTGTTTTCCAATGTCACTAACAAGAGAAGAATGTGTCTAAGTCTAACTTTAAGAAATTAGAATTGCAATGAGTGTTATTTAATTTCGAACAAATTATTCATTCATGGTTATGCATTTCATAAGGAGCCTAATATAAATGTCTTGTGTATAACGATCATACTTAGCTATAACAATCATCGATTAGATGTCGTCTCATGTTATGGACGATCTAGTGGATGATCTGTCTGACACAAGCAGCAGTAAGATTGGGCCAGCTGAGACATCAACAAGAGGAAGTAATAGGAGACGGACTTCCTATAACGGAGAGATGAATGAGGTCGTGAAGGATGCAATGGATAGCCAAATTACCAACCTTCAGAAGATCTCATCCTGGCAAGAACAAAACAACGAACGGGAGGGTGCGTGATGGAAGTTGGTGGTCGAGCAGATTGAAGAAATGGCACAGTTCGAAGAAGGGGAGAAAATTCAACTTCTCAATGTCTTGCTCCCTGATATGCAGAAAACTGAATTTTTCCTAGCCCTGCTCATGCCTTTGAAAAAAAAACATTGCATGGATCTGCATGGAAGAAACGAATGATTGAGCGTTGCTGCAAGTACTATTTCATTCGTGTTATATGTGTTAAGGTTTAGGGGTGACTTCACTATCTTTGTGGTTTTCATGGAAATTCAGATGTACTAAGGAATATTTTGTTTGTGTACTACGTACCAAGGACTAAGGACTATTTTATTCCTGTAATATTATAATGTCTATGCTTATTTGTCTATTCCTATTTCATATTCTCATTCCCTTATCTCATTTTCAACGCAAACAACTGACATGTGCTTTAATTTTTTAATAATTTGGTCTATTTTTCGAACATGAGTTTTGACATGTGTCTGAAAAATGAATGTTTCTTGTCACGCCTTATAAGCTTATAATGGAAAAATCTTGTTGATTAAATCTAGACTAGTAATATACATAACTAATATAACAATGTAACATTATTTATGTTTATAACAAATATAGGAAATGTAACAAGTGTGGAAAAAAAATTGAAGAATGGAAAATGATTTTTTTTTTTAATTTTGGATTTTTTATCAAAATTGTGACTTAAAATCCCAATTTTATAATTAATGGAAAGAACACTTTGATTTCTTAATTTTAGAAGGATTGTATAACATTGAAAAAAAATAAAAAACTAAATCAGAAACTCAGACTTTAAAACTATGTTTAGAACAAATATAGGAAATGTAACAAGTGTGGAAAAAAATTGAAGAATGGAAAATGATTTTTTTTTCTTTTTTAAATTTTGGATTAATGATCAAAATTGTGACTTAAAATCCCAAATTTACAATTAATGGAAAGAGCACTTTCACTTATTAATTTTAGAAGAATTGTATAACATTAAAAAAAAAGAAAAAAAAATTAGAAACTCAGACTTCAGAACTTAGCACCCCAAACACAGAATTCATAACACAGACTTCATAACTCAGACTTCATAACTCAACACCCCACACACAGACTTCCAAACACAGACTTCAGAACTCAACACCCCAAACACAGACTTCAGAACTCAGCACCCCAAACACAGACTTCCTAACTGAGACTTCAGAACTCAGCACTCCAAACACAGACTTCACAACTCTACAGATTTCACAACTCCACAGATTTCACAACTCACCCTTTTTCACAACTCCCTACTTCCAAAACCCACACCTTGCCCCAAACACCCCCTTAGGGGTCCAAACATGATAAAATGCAATAAAAAATTAAAGCAATAAAAGAATCAAAATGATCAATCAAAGTGGCAAAGATGGAGAAAGAGTCTATTGAGAGGTGGGGTCTTGAAATCCGGATTATAGCTAACCAGTTATATTAATTATCCTATCTTGTGTCCGACTAATTATAAACCTAGAATCTCCATTTATAACATAGATTCTCCTTTCAGTTTCCCCTTATTATAATTAACTCATATTAATAACCTAAGTGTCCATAGCGCTATTAAATAGGTTAATTAATTAGTCCTGATTCATTTTTCGGTCTCTAAGCCCAACCAACTACTCTCGCTGTCACTACGAGCAGTTAAGCCTAGTTGAGTGAGTTATGATCTATCTAAACTTCTCTCCGTCTAGTTACCGTTAAGAATCTAATCACTATACAATTGACTAGATTCTATAGAGCATTACGAGCACCCACACAAATAATCAGTATAATGGGCACAAAGATAGGCAATTAAAATAAAAATGAACTAGGGGTGTTCAATGAACCCGATAACTGGAAAAACCCGACCAACCCAACCCAAATTATAAGGGTTGGGTTGGGTTAGAATGAATTTTGGGTTGGGTTGGGTTGAAAAATTAGTGAATCGGTCGGTTCGGTTCGGGTAACGGGTTCAAGGAATTTTTTTCGGTTCAACCCGAACCGAACCGATTATAATATATATATATATATATATTAATTTTTAGGGTTAGCTTGCTTTAGTTTCACGCCGCCCACGCCTCTTTCTTCTTCACGCTTCTATTTTCTTTTTCACGCCATCGCCAGACGCCTCGTCCTTCTTCAATCTTCACGCCAGTGACGGTGATGCCAACGCCACGCCTCTTTCTTCTTCCTTTCCAGTCTATTTCTTCTTTCTTCTTCACGCCAGATGCCTCTTCTTCCATCGCTGCACTCTGTCGTTAGTCTTAGCCCATCGCCACCAATCAAACAGATTCAGCTCCCACCGCCTTTTCTTCCATCGATTCGAGTTCCATCGTCACCGTTAGTCGTAGTCCACATCACCACCGTCTAAAATGGAGCAACCAGCAAGGTGGGTTTTACTTTCTCCTCACTCTTTTTTTTTTTGTTTGAAAACTCTAGTTTTACGCCTTTTTCTTTCACTTCAAAGTTCAACCTTTCCCTTCCAATCGCAAAAGGCAAATGTTGATCCCTCCTTTCAAATTTCACGTTTTAGAATCAAGGTTCTTTTTTTATTTTTATTTTTTGCATTTCATTTAAATGTTTATTGTATTATTATTTCCTTAATGAAATAAATCAGAAGAAAAAGAAGGAGAAAAAAAAAGGGAACCCGGTGACCCAACCAGACCCAACCCGACCAAAAAGGGTTGGGTTGGGTTGGGCTACCTTCAAGAATAGGGTTGGTCGGGTTGGGAATTTGCCCAACCCAAAATTTCGAGTTGGTCCAAAATTTGACCCCAACCCGGCCCAAACCGACCCGTGTATAGCCCTACAATGAACTATAATCTTTCATTAAATACCCGCAAACGGGATTTAGTTATACATGAGTGTCAAAACTTCCCGAGTATACATACTATAAAGCATAAATGAGCAATTAAAGAGTTAGAAGATGAACCGTAGAGAGACCCCTTGCTTGCGCCTTGGATCCTCTCCGTTACAAGCTCCCGAGCACTCCAAAAGATGCCCAATACAATATTTTTCACTTTCCTCACAACTCGACCCTCAAGGGAGGCTCCAAGAGCCTTGGAAGGACTAAAGAAAAGGATTAGAGTGATGATTGATGATGGAAATGAGGCCTAGACCTTTATAGGGCTGGAAATGGGACAGTGTCGCGACGCTGACATCACAGCGTCGCAATGCTGTGACGTAATCGGCTTGGGCAGCAAGTCAGTGCAGCGTCGAGACGCTATCCTTCATTTAGAACATTCCAGGCACTCTTCAAGGGGTTGAATCTTGGGCTTCCCTCCATTATTTGGCCCAAATGACTTCAATGATTGGTCTTGGACTCTTCCACCTTGAACCAACTTGATCTTCTAAGACTAAGTCCAATAAAATGGGCTTTTTTTTCTCTTATTTTTCTCCAAATTTCCATAAATTCTCCTTGAGACCAAAATTACATAATTAAATAGATCTGTATGATAAAATCACAATAAAAGCACAACAAAAGCTAATAAATCTAAGGACAAAATGACAACATTTATGCTTGCTATCAAAGATAGTGTACACAGCGTTGAGATGCTACCTTATAGCATCTCAACGCCGTTGTGATTCCAAACCCCTTTTTCATGCTAGCGCGCGCGCAGATTTTTCCACGATTTGCCTATACTATCTCGACGCTCTCGACTGGGCTATTCATGGATTCTTTTCGTGATTAGGTCATGCCAACTTAGATTTTATTCCTTAGCAGCAAAGTACCTCAATTTCTCTGTACTCTTTCAATTTCCATTGTAATTAGAGTAGATTAGGCTATGTTATTTAGATTTTGGATGGCTGATTGAGCCTCGATACTTAGTTGGAACGTTCTGATTTTTGGCTAAGTTTAGATCGTTGTGATTGGGGACTCTGAATGTAAGTTTGCCCTTCTCTTGAGACCTTGGTTTTATAGTTTAATGAATTATTTACTGACTGTGACGTGAATTCTTGCTTCAATTGTGATTGAATGGATAGAATAGACTCACAACCTATTTGTAATTGATTCAATTGCTTGGCTAAATTGAATAGCGATAGATTTATTGTGCAATTGAGTTAAAAGGCGTGTTATCCCGATTGTCCCAATTTCATGCTAGATCTAGAAATTAAGGCTTAGAAATGTATAAATTGAGGTTGTTCCTATTTTATATAAATTCCATATAACAACCCAATTAACTTAATGCAGTTAGGTTCTAGCTAATAGTGCTATTAATTGGAATTCTAATCAGGCTCTGGCTTGAAGCTTTACTAGAGTTAGAAATATCATGAGTCCTTAATCTCACATGGCTGTTTCGGTGAGCGGTTGGACGGTTAGTTAATAATTCGATTAATTAAGAGAGTCAGTGATAGAAATTGCTAGACTGAAATTCAAATAACCAATTATGCAATCCCAAGGTAAGATTAGTCAATTCATCCTTTTATTTTTTGCTATTTTAACTTTTAGCATTTTAATTTCATTCCTTGCAATTCTTCCTCACCAAACCCCCCTAGTTATCGACAGAAATGTCTCAAATTAACTTAATTAATTTCAATTGCTTGACGAGCGTCTTGTGACTGCACGAGTGCAAGCATACAGTATCAAGTAATAAAGTGGAGAGTACTCCGAATATCGTACCCAAGGGACATGGTGACTACTTGAAAACACTTTTGAAATTTAAGAAAAACTAGAACCTCCTCTAAGTTTGCAACCGAGAATGGTAACCAAGATAATAATGTAATGGTGGGTTTCTGTGATAGATAAAAGCAAAGTAAAGAAAGCAATGAAATAAAGCTATTAAAGATGTATGAGATAAAGCGTGGAATTCAAATAAGTATCAACCAAAAGCTTTACAATGCACCCACCTTTGTGCTTGCAACTCACTTAGGCAATGCACACGACTGGAGAATACTATCTATTAGTGGGACATAGACATGGTGCATATAGATTGCTACCAGTTTGCACCCGCTGATAGAACCAATTTGGTCCTATATATTTAGTCTAAATCATGCTAGTTTTATAGTGGATTATGTGCTTAATCATATCATTTTGTAGGTATTTAGTGTTACAGCTAATTGTTTGTCTTAGGGATTGATGTAGTTGTTTAGATTGTTGGATGGATTTATGGTATTGAATGTGTTTTTATTTTATTCATGCAATTATGTTAGAATACATTTAATTAATTGGCCATTGATTGAATGATTTAGTGTTGAATCTTGCTCGAGAGAGAAGATTTAGCTTAAACCCTAATTGCTTGACTAAGGTAGAATTCTAAGATCGGTAGATTTAGAATAACTTTAGAAGTTGTAAAAAGTAACTAAACAAAAAGTCTTGCATGTTAATGAACTTAGATAGGGATATCAAGTTTATTGTATGCATGAGAATCAACTATGCTCGGGAGAGATAATTGTGATTAAAGTTTCCTTGACTTGTAAAATAATTGAACTCTAAAATTCATTCCCATAACTCAATCCTCAACCCCAAATAATGAAATCAATTCCCTAAGAGTCTTTCCATTTGAATCTCCACATTTATTTTATGCTTTTTGTCTTTAGATTTATCTTTTTCATAAAGTTTTGCTCTCTAAATAAAATTGGACAAAAGTATTCACAGTTATTAGTTTAACTAGAAAACCAACCCAGAGGACGACATTCGATTTCTTATCACTATATTATTACTTGACCCGTACACTTGCGGTTAGCAATTTGCACATCACTAGCTTCGAGTTGTTGCCAGGAACTCTTTCCTTGAAAAGAAGAACATATGCGATTGTTGGCACCTGAATCAAGGATTCAGGCTGAATCATCATTCTTTGGTCATGTTCTTTCTGGCTAAGCAGTTTTCTACGTCATATTCATCATGAACAATTCGAGATGTATTAGACATGAGACCATGAGGACTTTCCTCAGTTAAGACCATTTCGACGTCACTCACCACGAGTTCAACGTTTAATTTTATTTTCTTAGTCGTATGTTCTATACCATTAATTTTGGCATTAGACGAGGTACTCACAGAATAATACATGCTGAAAATAACAAATTAATTTCAATTAGTTATCTTGAATTAACTCATTACATAAATTATCCAATCAATTTAGCAAAAGTAATGATGGACCCAAGTATATCATTGATTTATTTTGCAACGATACGTCTGAGGTTTAGAGCAACAACTACCGAGGGGCAATCAGCTACTCCTCTCCTAAATTGAGACAATCTCACCCAATCACTATTACAAGAATAACGCTTATTCCAATAGTTCTTAGCTACCGTTTGTTCGACCAAGAAATCATTAAAAGCTTAATAATTTCTCGTAAGTGTGACCCGCCATTTTCAAATCGCAAAGGTCGGCCCCAACAATGTTTATACCATAGGGAAAGTCAAAGTTCAGAATAGACCTAAGAGATCCTATCCACTTCTGGAGTTTACTTTGTTCCGACTCCCATGCTCAAGTCCTCCGTAGGGTGATCGCTCCTAGGGCAACTCGTAGGTGGAGCATGAGAATCTCACGGTGCAACCTAATGGAATAGACCGCAGGATACATTGACACGTTTCCTTCACCCACTTACTATAAATACTTTTCTAATTCACCTTGTTATTGACCCATGCAAACACCATCCGTAGGGGGACGATCTCAGGGCGCCTTGAGGCCAAGCATGGATCTCACGGTGTATCATATATACCATTTTTCTCCCACTAAGTATTTTAACGATTAGGGTCTATTACTTATGTAAATTCCAGCTAAATGAATCTATCTAAGTCTATGCCTCAACTAACTCTTATGTAGGTCTTTACTCTAATGTCTAGGTGAATTAAACTCTTTTTAATTACCTAGTGATATTGCGTGCTAATAAGACAGTGATTAATTCAACTCAAGTACCGGGTCAGTTCTTCGAAAGACACATTACCGTGAGAGTTCCCTTATAACTAAAGTCTTATCTGTCCTACTTATCGTATTTTAAATCTATTAAAATACTAAGCAAGACATATTTCTAATCCTATTAGAAACAGTGATCTTAGGTCTAATTAATTTTAAACTTTTAAAATTAACTCATTTTTCCTAAGATCCTATGTTCGCATGGAATTCTTTGTTATAGGTTGACGATTTCTTTTCATTAATTTTATAACTATTATAAATGGTAATGAATTAGCCCTATAACATGCTTCTAATGGTGATTGAAAACATATAACAATAAAATTCTAGTTATATATGCACCATTATACAACAATTTTCATGAAATTACCTACGTCTAGGTGAGTATTGAAGGGATTGAAATTCCGTAATTCCGTAAAGCAAAAGCGTGATTGGGACTGATTCGTAGTTATTTTTGTTTAATCTAAAATACGCAATAAACTTAGAACTATTCTAGATTTATATTAAGGCTAAGCATACAAAAAAATTAGATCTAAATCTAATTTATATAGTAACAAGTTACTTACTCTCATTGACGACTCAGATTAAATTCACCAACTGCTTGTGAAATAATCATGAACTACTGCGAACACCACCATTATGGCTACATCGGTATGTCTCTAAGACTTCTAGAGGCAAGAAACTAGTGGGAGTCTAGAGGGAGCCTTCAGGGGAATTCTCTGAGAGTAGGGGAATGAATGAGATATCTTTCACCCCACCCCAGGGGTCCTATTTATAGGACAAGACCAAAACCTTTTCCTCATGAATAAGATCTAATCAAATTTATTATCTTATTCATATCTAATTTTAATAAATAATTAATTAATTACCCAATTAAATATCATATATTTAATTTTAGGGATTTTATTAAAAAATTATTTTATAAATATGAATCCAATTCATATTAATTATTTGATCTCTTTGAAATATTTTCTCTCAAGAATTAATTTTGAAATTAATTCAAAATTATATTATAAAGTTTCATAAACTTTATATTATAATGTATCAATATACATTATATGATTCTCCTAAATAAATTGAACACTTTCAATTTTAGCCTCAAGTCTCTTTACGAGCTACCAGTGGGACCTAATGGACCTGCAGATCAGAAGCTCCAACGATATGAGATTTAATCAGCTAAACTCATTAACCAATTAATCAATTTTCATTAACTGTGGGTTCACTCCACTAAAGACCCATAGTTGCAGTACTATTCTCACTGCAGACATATAATTTTGTGTCCACGGATATAGACCAATAACAGCAAGTTAGTCCTTCACGAGTGTTCATAACTCCAACTGGGTCAAATTACCGTTTTACCCCTGAGTTACCTCTACCTCCTTAAGTAACAATGCTCCTCTAATGAACAACCTCTTTGTGGTCCAACCATCAAACAAAAACCCCTCGAGCCAGTGAGAGGGTTGGGCCCTTTGTTCAATACTCGGAGACACCACTTAAGGTAACACTCATCTACTTCCTCAAAAGTCGGTAAGGAGTGAATTCCATCTTGTGTGATTATGTTCTCAGCTCCCCACTCGGTCTTGTCCCCAAAATGGTAGGCTTATTGAGTCGGCGTACTAGCCACTCTAACCCATACAAATCAAAGGACAATCTCTTGTGACCAGGAGTCCATAATCCACTCAGGGTTCAGACTAAGTTGCCTATGTCATCCTAGTGAAATAGAAACCTAACTAGTTAACGATGTCACAGCTATCGGTTACTATTTCGCAGTCCGGTCTTATACAAACTCATTACATAGGATACCCCCACTCGCATGTCCCCTACATGAACGCATTGGATCATTGCGTTTGTAACACATACAAAATGGGTCTTATCCATAGTGTTATCAGGATAAGGTACCCAGCCTTATCCCTATACTATAGACCCTTCAGGTTGTTTCTTGAACAATGATCCCCGTATGTCTCCACATACAGTTCAAGACTCATCCCACAACCTAGGATGTTTAGTTTATTGGATTAGGGTTATTTAGGCAAGATGTACATTATATAGACAATAACTCTTTATTGAAAAAAACATCAAACAATACTTTATTTATGTTTGGTTAATCGTTACATTTACTATCTACGAGTTTTAGGGCATAAAACTCAACAAACTCCCACTTGAACTAAAACTCTAGTCAATGGGAAGTAAATGCAATAATCTAAAGCTGGGAATGTAATGTACATTGTATATTACATAAAAAGTAAACATACAAGTAATACAATAAACTAGGGCATCGTAATACTGTAACGCCCGGTACACTTTTGGGTGTATTTAAATTCCATGTTTCAAGTTGAAAGAAATATAAACTCTATTTTGGCTTGAACTTAGGGATTTAATTATATAATAAGGTGTTTAGTGGAATTTTCGTGTTTTCAATCTCCCTAAAACTCGTTTGGACTTGGTCTAAGTTGGTTGAGAACTTAAGCGTTATAATTTAAATTAGACGCTGATTTTTGGGTGTTGGTTGGGTGATTTTCTATTTTCTTGGGCTTAAGGTTATTCAAAGGAAAAAGAAAGGATTAAGAAAATAAGGAAAAGAAAACCCTAGAGCTCTCTCCATCTCTCTTTTCCCTCTTTGTCGTGAAGCTACAGCCGCCGCCTCCCCCTAGTCGAATCTGCCGCGCCGATGTCGCGCAGCCGCCCTGTTTGTGATTTTCGCGCCGCAGCCGTCTGAAGCCGCGCAGCCGTCGTTCGTCGCGCGATCTCTCCCTCTCTCTTCGCTCGCGGGTCCTCTCTTTTCGTGGGTTTCTTCTCTGCCCAGTCCCTCTTCGCGGAGCTCTCTCTCCCCCCTCGTGTAGGATCGTCCCCGTGAGGTAGTCGCCGCCGCCTGTAGCAGTTCGGGCAGCCGCCGTCTTCGCCTCGCGCATCTCCCTTTCTGTTTCGTGGTTCAAGCTCTCGTTTCCTTGCGTTTCAGCCATAAAGGTAGTGGGTAAGTCTTTTCTCCCTCAATCTCAGTGGTTTTAGTCCTGATCTAAGAGTTCCTTGCATTGTCGTGGTTAGATCTTTGCGCGGACAGCAGCTTGAAGTGTCGTTCCTCGCGTTTTTGCCTCTGTCCAGCAGCTATTTCGGGTGTTTTCGAGGTCGTTTGGCATTTTTGGTAAGTCTAATCTCTTACCCATGCCCTCTTTAGGCCTTTAGCTAAGTTTAAGTGAATGCCCAATCGGTATGGACTCCGTATTTCAGGTTTTAAGTATGACCGGTTGCTGTCTAGTGCCGTCTTTGCTCAGTTCGTGAGTGGTTCGACGTCAATTAGCGTTTTCGGTAAGTTTAGCCCTTACCCATTCTTGTTTAGTGCTTAAATAGAATGCCCATTAGTATTAGGTGCTGGAAAATTGAGTTTGGTTTGATTTTCTGATCTGCAGCGCCTTCTAAGTGTTCGATTAAGTTCGAAACACTTCGACTTGGATACCCACTGCCCAAGGACTATTCTAGCGCATCGTTAGAGGTTTGTATAACCCGTCTAGCACGGAAGCGAGTCCGTTTGGTAAGGTTCCTTGTTGTCCCTTCGCTTGTAGCGTTAAAAGTTGTTGTCCATTAGCCATGTTAGCCTTAGAATCATGGTTTTGTGGTTACCCATTGCATAGCTAGGTTCTTAGGTGTTGCCCCAACTCTTAAAGGTCCTTGAGCTTGCATTTAAATGAGTTATCATGGCTGTTTTGGCTAGAAGCTTGTAGTTTTTCAAATGCCCATTAAGCCTCATTGCCTTAGAATGTTTCCGTTCCATTATAGGTTCTTGAAGCATGAGTTAATGAGCTTCTCCTTGCTGTTTGTGGCTTAAAAAGCATGCTGGATTAGGTCTCCATTAATTGTCTTAGTCTTAGTAGCGTGCCCGGTCCTTAGGAGTTCCTAATACACTTTATGAGAGTCGTTTACTTGTTGTCCAGCGGCTGAAAAGCCTTATCTGGAGCCGTTTGGCGAACACCCATTGCCCGTTGTGCCTTAGACATGGTTGCCCATGGTCTAAAGGTTTTGGGTTTTCATTTTGGAGTACGTTTAAAGGTCGTCCAGTAAAGAAATAAGCTGGGTAAAGTGGTTTTGGCCCCTAGTAGCTTGTTAGGTTGTTCTTTCTTAGTTTAGTCTTTGATGGTAGCGTTTTTGGTTGTAGTTCGAGGTGCTTGTGGAGCTTGGTGCAAGTGTCGCCTCGTTGGTAATTAGAAGTGATTTGTAAGTAGTTTCTACTTGCTGGATTGTGTTTGATTGCATGAAGCATGTTTTCTTATTTTCTTGCTTTATTTTTATACTTGCGAAAAGTATGATCTACTGTGCTGTTCTGTGTTTTTCTTGAGATAAGCATGATTTGTTGTGTTGGATGTACTGAATGCTTGAGATGAGCATATTCTGTTTTGTTGCTTGGCGTAAGCATGTTGAGTTATGGTTAAGCATGATTAGGTGTTGCATCTTGGCATGATGGGATGTTGTGTTAAGTATGTGGGGTTAGGCTAGCATGTTGTCACGGGATGTGTAGCATGGGTTTAGCTGTTGCGTTACATGACGCGTAAATCATGTGAGCAGCGTGGCGCGTAATTCACGTGTTTGGTTTTGCGTAGCATGACGCATAATGCATGCGAGTGGTTGTGTAGCATGGCACGTAATGCATGTGAGTGGTTTTGCGTAGCATGGCGCGTCATGCATGCGAAAGGATTTGCGTAGCGTGGCGCGTAATGCACGTGTTGGTTTGCGCAGCATGGCGCGTAATTCATGTGTTAGGTGCGGAGCATGACGCGTAAATCATGTGTGGTCTAGTATAGCGTGGGTGCATAGTGTGGGAGGCATATGCATGGTGTGGTTTTGGTGCTTGTGAGCATGTTGTTGGTTTCCTTGTTGTTGTGTTTTCTTAGTGCTGAAATAAGTTAGCTTGAGTTGGTTTATTTTTTGTAGTGTCCAATATGGTGAGGGATTTGCCTGAGGAAGGTTTTGTTTCTGAGTTTAAACTAGGCTTGTTCGTTTGATTAAGTTGAATAATTTGTTATAGCTAGTGGACTAGCTCTTTGTTAATAAAGTGTTTTCGGTTCCGCTGCATGGTTTCGATTTATTGTTTGTTGCCATAAAGTTTGTCTTGTCTAGAGGAGATAGGCTTGTGAATCTGGCTGTAGTTTGGTGGAGCTTGGTTGGTTGACTATTTAGAAGTGTTAAAAATCTTTATCAGGTGCTTTAAAATTTTGGGATAACCAGATTTATGCCGTTATGCTGCCGAAATTCTCGGTACATTCGGTTTAAAGAGTTGTCCTAAATGCTTAAGAGTCTAGAGTAAGTAGTAGAGCCACTAGGCTAGAGGTTAGAGAACCTAGGGCGTTACAAATACCCATTACACATCTCCTACTTGCCCTAGATTATATACATATCTCATAAACCTAGACCTTCTAGATGACCCTCAAACACTTTAGCCGAGAGAGCCTTCGTAAATGGATCAACTATATTGTGCTTCGAAGCGATCTTGGTCACGATCACATCTCCTCGTTGAACAATCTCCCTTATCAGGTGATACTTCCTCTCTATGTGTTTTCCTCGTTTATGACTGCGAGGTTCTCTAGAATTGGCTACAACCCCACTGTCGTCATAGTATAATGTTATGGGCAAGTCCATATTTGGAACAACTTCCAAATCTGTCAGGAACTTCCAGAGCCAAACTGCTTCCTTAGTTGCTTCAAAAGCAGCAACATACTCACCCTCCATGGTTGAGTCTGCTATGCATCCTTGCTTGATGTTTCGCCAAACTATAGCTTCCCCATTAAGGGTGAACACTGACTCTGACGTGGATTTCCTAGAATCCTTGTCAGATTGAAAGCCAGAGTCGATGTATCCTGGATAATAAAATAAATAAAACTACAATAATTTTATAAAAAAATATCCTACAATAGTCTCAAACTACTGCTGAACCGTGTCAAAATTGCTCGAACTGGGCCAAAAAACAGCTAAATTGGGTCAAATCCGCTAAAAAAATCAACGAACCGGACGAACCCAAACTGAATCGTGTGTGAACCAGTGGACTATAGCTGAATCGGAGCTAAATCGGAGCCGAACCGCTTGAGAACCACGCGTGAAACACTGAACCGAAGCCGACCGCATCGAACCGCTTAAGAACCACTCGTGAAATGCTCGACCGAAGCCGACCGGGTGCCTGCGAGCTGGACCGAAGCCGATCGCGCGAACCATCTCTGGACCGCGTGTAGGGTTGACGTCAACCGTGCGTCATCCTCCACGTACCAACGCCATTTCGTAAATTTTTTTTTTTTTTTAATTTTCGACTTCCAGCAATGAATCCTTCTGCATCCAGCCTTCAATTTCTTCGAATTTTCATCGTTTTTGGCCAAATTAAGTTACGATCTTCATCGATTTTCAATCCAATTGAAAACTAATCCGAGACACAGACTTACAGAGACTCGATTTACTTATTTAAATGCCCAAAAATGCAGGGGTCTTTACAATTTGATCAAATCAAACACAGTAAATCTAAGGCCAAATACCAAACAGTTTATCAGCAAACCATTTACATTCATAATGCAGATTAATCCCACCAATTCAACCAATGCAATTTTCAAAAACAAAATTAATTGAACAACCTGGCTCTGATATCAATTGAAGGAATAAAAATCGTTGGCAGCAGAAGCAAGTCAGACCTTTTCGCAAATTAAATTTCGTTTTGGAAAAACCAGTACATTGGCAAAGAAAATTATATAAACAATTTCTCTAATTTTACAACATGGATTAAGCATGCTGATATTTCTATTCTAAAAAAATTAGAATTTAGGAGACTTACATTTTGTAGACCGAATTCACTGCACTATGCTCCTTTGGTGAAGACAACAATCACGATGAATACTACCACAAACCTTGATTGGTATTCTCTAAGGGATTGGAGGAGATGAGAATGGTGGGATTCTCTCTAGCAAGGGAAGGATCTAATCTTGGGAGAAAAAAAACTTTTTCTCAGGGAGCTCTCTGTCGAATTGCACTGAATGAGAGAGATAGAGTTACCTGGCCTCACACGCCTGAATGGAGGAAAATCCTCTAACTTTCCAGACGTGTAGCACAAGTAAAGGGAGAGGAAAGACCAAAACGTGGAACCAACCACGTGTATTTAATTTAATTTAAAATTAAATTAAATTAAATTTATTTAATTAATATAAATAAAAAATATTTAATTAATTCAAATAATAATCAAGTAAATCCAATTTAATTGATTATTTCATTTAAATCACATTTAAATGTGCATCTCCCTTATAACCTATAGTTTAATTCAATTGATTTAATTAAATCAAATTAAATTAAATTAAATTAAATTAAATTATTAATTAATTCATCAATTAATAAATTATTAAATTAAATGTCACATATTTAATTTAACTATATAATTGAATCTCATCCAGTTATCTTTCTCTCATATAAACTATAGTTTTAATGTGCATCCCATGCACATTAATTTTTTTTTTTTTTTTTTTTTTTTTGAGAAACCATGCACATTAATTGTAACCTATAGTTTCAATATGAATCTAATTGATATTAATTTTAATATTTGAACTCCTTCAAATATTTAATTCTCTCATAAATTAATTTTGAATCTATATTCAAAATAAATTTATATTATAAAATTTAATTAAAATATAAACTTTATATTATAATGTATCACCATACATTATATTGTTTCCCTTAGTAATTTTCAACATTTCAAATTACTTTATTTACCTCCATACCCTTTACGAGCTACCAGTGGGACCTAATGGACCTACAGATCAGAAGCTCCAACGATATGAGATTAATTGGCTAAACTTATTAACCAAGTTAATCAATATTCGTTAACTGTGGGTCACTCCACTAAAGACCCACAACTGCACTCTTCTCACTGTATAATATTTTTGTGTCCACGTATATCGACCATAACGGTAAGTCAATCCTTCACGAGCGTTTGTAACGCAAGCTGGGTCAAATCACCGTTTTACCCCTAGGTTACCTCTAGATCCTCAAGTACTACTGATCCCTCTAATGAACAAGATTTTTAGGGTCCAACCACTAAACAAAAGTTCCTCTCGGGTCAGGAAAGGATGGCGCACCTTTGTTCAAGACTCGGAATCAGTCCTTAAGAGAACACACATCTACTTACCTCAATAGGGGAAGAAGTGAATTCCATCTTGTACTGTTATGTTCCCAGCCCCCACTTGGTCTTGCCCCTGAAATGGTAGGCTTATTGAGTCGGCGAACTTACCACTATCACCCATACAGATCTAAGGACAATCCCTCCTGTAAAGGGGTTCATAACATACTCAGGATTCAGATTGAGTTACCTAGGTCATCCTATTGAAATAGAAGCCTAAACTAGTCAACAACGTTAGATCTAGTGGTTACTATTTTGCGGTCCAATCTTATGCAAACTCATTACATAGTGTACCCCCACTCGCATGTCTCCTACATGGATGCTTTGGATTAACTCATCTGTATCAAATACAAAGCAAGTCGTATCTCATAATGTCACCAGGATAAGGTACCCAACCTTATCCTTATACTGTAGACCATTTAGGTTGTTACTTGAACATTGATCCCCGTATGTCCCCACATACTAGTCAAAGTTTCATTTAAACAACCTTGGATCTTAGTTTATTGGATTTTAGGGTTAATTAATGCAAACTCGATTATTCAATAACAAATTACTAAATCACTCAAATAACGCTTTATTGAGGTTAGTTAATTTGTTTCATTTACTATCTACGAGTTTTAGGGCATAAAACTCAATAGCTTGGATGTCGTGGATCTAACTTTCTTGGAACATTGTATTTTTAAAGATGCGAGTTTAATTTTCTTAATTGAGCTAACGTTTGAAAAGTTAGGTATTGAGCGTCAAATTGTTCATTTAGGACTGTGTGTGAGTATGACAATTAGGGATAATAATTATCCCTAACCATACGTCACATTTGAAATCCTTTGTTTTAAGTGGATGTTGTTTTTTTTCCTCATTTTGTTCAAGTAGGGAGAATTATCCCTAATTTTTTGTAGCTTTCAAACACGTGTTGGCCTAAGCCCATTTTGTTATGTATAGGATATTCACATAACAAAATGGACTCTAAAATATAGAACTAGGATAGCAACAAACCAACCAACATGAACTCCTTCAAAAGCAATGGGTACAAAATTCCTAAAAAAAAGATCAAGGCATTCCAATAGAAATAGGACAAGTAATAATCTTATTTCCAATCTAGAGTTAGAAAAGCTTAAGAAGTAACAAAATTATTTGTGCTTTATGGTTGCAATATGATACAACAAACATCAAGCCAAAGAAGTTAAATCACTTAATAATAAGTTCCCATTTAACATGTCCATCCAAACCATAAGTGTACACTTCCCCCAACCTAGTAAATTGAAAATCAAATCCAAATATGGAAAACAAAAAGCTCGATATAATGGCACAAAGCAAGAGCAATAATGAAAAAAAAAAAAGAAACAAAAAAACTCTTCCTATATATTGAAACAACTTATAAATGCATATTCAACAAGAGGATCATGAAATAGAATCTGCAAATTAAAACGAAAAGAAAAATGAATATGTACTTACCTTTTGGATAGCAAGCAAATATCAATTGTGCATTGGAAGTGATTGTCAAATATAGTTGTTCCCTAAAATTGAGAAAGAAATGGGTAATTAGCAAACAAACACAAAAAATTTTGTTTACTTTATATTCTCTAATTATATGACTTCACCAAGAAGAAGAAGGCAAACAATTTAGTCTTAAGCTATGGCAATACTAAGTTAGTAAGAATACTCCCATATGATTCAATTATATCATTTTCATAAAAAAAATTGTTAAAATTGGTTTATGATAAGTTTACAAACAATACTTACTAAATTAGTAGTAATTTAAAAAAAGAATAGGTCATCTCTCACTCAAGTCATTAGAATTAAATGACATCAACTTCCAATTCAATTGTACTACTCTATAAATTATATGGTAAACTTTGCACATCTTCAATGATCATTGATTTATTGTTAAAGTCGTTGAAAACTTAGCCAAATGCAAAATAAAATAAAGCCCAATAAAGAAGTCCAAAAAAGAAAAAAAAAAAGGAAGCAATCAACATACGAAGAAAAGAGCAACAAATACAGGGCATATTGTGGTATTCAACAAATACACCTTTAAGAAATATGGAAGCATAAATATAGGAACAAGAAAAGAGCAACTAGAAGAACTACTTCTAAAATCAAGGTTTCTGACATCCTAAGATTAGGAATGAAACAACCACGTTGTGTAGAAACAAATAACTCCTAAAACCACATTTTGCAGCGCTTTCTCGGGGAAATGAAGAACAATACCTCTTGAAATTAATACACAAATTTCATATCCCACATAAGCAAAATGGTAGACAGTGTCTAGAGAAAGTCTTCTCATCGTGTTTCTCCCGACGTCGTTCTCTTGGCATCAGGAGAAATAGCTTCTCTCGACGCGTGTTCCTGACGTTGAGAGAGAGTTTGTCGACAGAACTAAAATTCTTGTTGAGTCAGGAAGTTCTTGAGTGATTTGGAGGTTGTTTCAGATATGAACTTGCCAATCATCTTATACTATGACAACAGTGGTGCAGTGACAAATTCAAAAGAATCTCCTAACCACAAAAGGGGCAAGCACATAGAGCGAAAATATCATCTCATTTGAGAGATAATGCAAGGAGGGGACGTGATCGTCACGAAGATCGCTTCAAAGCATAACGTTGTTGATCCGTTTACAAAGCCCCTCATAGCTAAAGTGTTCGATGATCATCTAAAGAGTCTAGGTCTGTGAGATATGTACATAATGTAATCTAGGGCAAGTTGGAGATATGTAATGGGTACATGAATGCCCTAGTTTATTGTATTTGTAATGTATTTATATCTTTAATGTATTATATTGTATTAATACATACTCGTTGTTTTGGATTATTGTATTGATGTAGACCTGATCGGTCTAATTTGTTATACATTTAGAATCTCCCAATTTGCTTATCTTAGTTGAATTCCTTGCGAAAAATCCTTAAAAATGAGTATAATGTGTGTATAGGTCTTCGACGGAGGTTTGGAGCCAATTCGGGGCTAAAACGAGCTAAATCGAAGCAAAATGACGAAAATACCCTTGGTCAACAAAAGTCAACGCAGATCAGGGTCGAGAAGCCACTGTGTAGGGTCGAGACGCTGCCATCAGGCTCGAGACGCCACTTTGTAGGGTTGAGACGCCATCAACTTTCCAAAAGAGAATTTTTCCATATTTGAAGGGGCGACGTCGAGACACAGGCCATGACGTCTCGACGTCGCCGCGTTTTATAAATATTCCCTTTTTGCGATTTAGGTCATTCCAAGTCCGACTTCCACCGTTCTTCTTCGATTCTCTCTCAATTTTGTTGTATTGTCTAGTTTTCTCTTAGTTTAGGCTTAGTTAGGGTCGGTTAATCAAGCCTCGGGCTTGGATTAGGCTTGTTCATGGTCGTCTAAGCTCGGATCGTTGCAATCGGGACCTTGGTTGTAAGTATGATCTTTATTTCATGAGATTTCTAAATCTTCTTGCATGATTTACTGTAATGATTGTTGTGTTAGACTCGATGTTTATCAATTTAGCAATGTTCGTAGAGATTGACAACCTCACCACAATTCGTTAAATTAATATGCTAATTAAAGTAGCGAATAGGTCTATGCATGTAGCGATTTGGCGTGTTATCCCAAGTTTAGCGAATGACATGAAAGATCTAGAGTCCAAATATGTGTTTGAAATTAATTTAGGCTTTTCCTAGTTAATCTAGAGCATTCTAATCATCCTTAGCTTACTGCAATCGGTTAATAGTTAATGTGCACGATTAACTTATTAATCGGTTAGGACTAGTCTCGATGCATTGGTTGGACTTAGTAATTTAGGGATATTATGGCTTGTTGGCTTTTCCAGTTTGGTGGATTAGGCTTTCAATTGGTAAATAAATTTTCTCGATAATAGATGAATGAGATAAATCATACTGAATCCCGAACGTTTCCGATTACAATGATTCTCGTGGTAAGATTAACTTGCCCGTCTTTATTTTCTGCATTTTTTTTCCGTATTATATTTTCCTTGTTTTTAATCATTTTATCTAATCTCTCCCCTCCTTTCGGTTACTTATAAGCATAATGGAATTTAGAAATAAAACCAATTGTTCCCTGTGATCGACCCCGACCACTACTATTGCAAGTTAGCTTTAGGTGTCGGTGATTATAAATTTATTTGACCAACACGACCTTCGACAAGTCGATTTGTCAAATTGCCGTTGCCGAGGAGCCAAGCTTAATTTGTTTTTCTTAGATTTGTTGGGATATTTTCTTTCTTAAATTGTTTTTCTTAGAGAAGAAGCTCGTCGTAATGAAGAGGTAGGTGAGATTAGAAAGCAAATATCTGAGCTAACCTCTTTATGTAAGCAATTAGTAGGGTCAATGCATAGAATTGCGGAGAGTAGAGCTCTTCATCATCATGGAGTCCCAGTACCCTGCCACAAACATCAAATCGAGCTACCGCATGAGCATAATCAGCCGTCAAGTTCAGGTAAATCTCGCGAAGAAAAGGTTCATGAGTTTGCTAACATCTCTCTTCAAGTTCAAGAAGAGATTAGAGCTGAACTGAGCATTATGAATGATGAATTTGTTGGGTTGGTTGGCTTTGTGGCACGGGTGGAGAGATTAGTTGAGTAGCAGTGCCGAGAGATTAACTCACCTAAAACTAACCTAAACTTGGGAGAACTGAAAAGTAGAGAGAAAAACGAGAAGAACGACAAAAGAATCACTAAAAACGTGGTTCGGATGACCTAGATACGGAAAAAACGATTTTATAGCGCTCGCGTAGCGTCTAGACGATACTATTCCAGCGTCTAGACGCTAGCCACAGAGTCTAGACGCCACTATTCCAGCGTCTAGACGCTAGCCTTCGGATTAGTAGTGTTTTGGAGCATTTTTGCAGCGTTTTCGAGGGTCTCGACGCTAGTTTGGCCTTGAACGTGCGTTGACTTGATTTGACAGAGGGTATTTCCGTTATTTTACTCCGGTTTGGCTCGTTTTCAACCCGAATTGATCTTGAACTCATATTTTAGGCCTACAACAATATTACAGTCAAATTAAAGCATTTTACACATACAATTCAACGAAGATAAGCAATTTAGGAGGAGATAAACATATAACAAATTTTTTCTATGTGCACGACCTCATTACTCACTCGAAGAGGAATCTTACATCGAGATCTTCACTGAAGGCTTAGCATCAGAAGGAAAAGGGAATCTCCTAGGAAGCGGTGGGGTAAATAGTAAGACACCTAGCGAGGCGAGGGAGTTGATTGCAAATTTGGCAAAGAGTCCTCGGCTCCGTGCAATGCAGAATTTGAATTAAATTTTAGAGTAGGAGAGCGATCAAATTGCCACCTCCTTCAATGACGTAGAAAGCCAAATTCCAGAGTGACAGCAGCAAGGTGAGTTAGAAGTTGCAAGTCAGCAGCTGCTCTCCTGAGTTCTTCATCTAACTTCCTTTCTTCTTCTTCAGCTAACTTGGCCCTCTCGGCCTTCTGCCTCTCCTCTTCTTTCTTCTTTTCTTCTTCAAGATCTCTTTTTCTTGCAGACTCATCCTCTTCCCTCATATGCTGATTTTCCATCTCTTTCTCGGCCTCAATTTCCCTCAAGGCTTCTTGTTCATCCTTGTACCCTTCGACAATCACAAGGGCCTTTGCCACAGCTTGGCGAATTATGTCCTCAAACACGTCCGCGGGCATTCTTGCTACTTTGAGGGGCTCAATGACAAGCGGCCTTTCAGGTTCAACTTTCTTGGGACTCCTCTTCCTTGCACTGTAAGTAACGAATGGTTTGTTCCTGCAAGACGAAGAGGGGTTAGTTGAAGGTTCATAAATTTTACCCGTTAGAGCTTCCCCTTGCTAAGAGCTCTCTGCTGCTTTTGCGGCTTCTTCTTCATCTCCCCTATTAGCTTCTTCTCCAAGAGTTGCACGTCTTTGAGCTCCCATCGCCCGGATCATTGAAAACCACTACCGCGAGCGTTTCTTGAACTGTTGGGTTGCGGGTTTTAGGGTTTTGTGGTCGAGTTTGGCGCATGTAGACCTCCTAGGTGAAGACGAACTCAGATTCTCCCTCAAGGTGGTCGGCATTGTCGAGGAAAAAGGAATTTGAGTGGCGGTTCCTTAGTTTACGATCGCTGGTGAGAAACTCGAAGGTCTCATCCTTCTCGTGTCGTGCATGGGGGCGTCGGTTTGCTCCTCTTACCGTCGAACGTGTGCTTCAGCTTCTTGGGCAGTTTGAGCACTTTGAGATCTAGTGATCTTGCTAGATGATGATGATTTGGACGAGTTCTTCATTGATCTCGTTGTGGGTTTTGGTTTCAAGATGAAAGAATATGGAGAGTTGGAGTTTTGACTTGAAGGCAAAAAGGTTTGAGTGTTTGGTGAGAGGGAAAGAACTAAAGTCAGCTATTTATAGTTTTCTAATTAGGTTACGTGATGGTAAAAAAATTTCGTGACTGCCCTCTGATTTCTGAAAAATGTAGTTGCATTTCCAAATACAATGGGGAGAAATGCGATCACATTTTCTTCAGTTTTCCTACCTTCTTTTTTTTTTTCTTGACTTTTCATTTTCCCTTGCTTTTCTTCTTTACTCAAACAATCATAAACATGTTAGAAAGTTCACATGCTCAATCATGATTTATTTTTTCATTTTTATTTTTTTTCCTAAGATAGATGGATACAAAATAATCTGGACTTTTCAAACTCTCAGGTAAATCCCCAGGAAAAGGTGTTCCCTACGGTCAACTTAAGTACCTTTTCCTAGACAGGCTTTTCCTAGTCAGAGTTTTTACTCTTGTCCAGATATTTTGGGGCTCCTATCAGTATTTATTTTTATTTTTTTTTTGTTATTTTAATTCATTATAGATCCACATATTATACAAAAATAATTTCAGGAGTAGAAGTCATACCAGGTCAATCACGGAAACATGGGCTTCTTCATCTTCAAAGCTCTTCCCCCAATATGGTTTGATTCTCTGTCCATTCACTTTGATATGTATGCCCTGATTATCTGTCAGTACCATAGTTCCATAGTCGAAGATTTTCACGATCTTAAATGGTCCCGACCATCTTGACTTTAGTTTTCTTGGAAATAACTTGAGTCTGGAGTTAAAGAGTAATACTTTCTGACCTTTGTAAAACTCCTTTGGATGAATTCTTCTATCGTGCCATCTTTTGACCTTCTCCTTGTACAATTTTGCATTTTCATAGGAGAAATGTCGGAGTTCTTCCAGCTCATTAAGTTGCAGCTTCCTTTTTTATCCCGACTTTGTCCATGTTGAAGTTAAACTTTTTCAATGCCCAATAAGCCTTGTGTTCTAATTCGAGTGGCAAGTGGCAGATTTTTCCAAATATGAGGCGATACGGAGACATCCCTAAGGGTGCTTTATATGCAATTCTGTGACCCCACAGTGGTTCATCACGCCGTAATGACCAATCCTTGTGGGAGGGATCTACTGTCTTTTCCAAAATAGCCTTGATTTCCCTGTTAGAGAGCTCTGCTTGTCCATTAGTTTGAGGATGGTAAGCAGTGGCTACTCTATGTCTAATGTTGTATTTGGAAAATAAGTTCGCTATTATTTTGTTCAAAAAGTGAGACATTTCGTCACTTATGATGAAACGAGGGGTTCCGTATCTCGTGAAGATATTCCTCAGGAAAAATTTCTTCACCACCTTTGCGTCATTTGTTGTGGTAGCTACTGCCTCAATCCATTTCGATACGTAACCGACTGCGAGCAGGATGTAGATGTTTCCAAAGGATGGCGAGAAGGGTCCCATAAAGTCTATCCCCCATACGTCGAAGATTTCCACCTCGAGTATGAAATGTAAAGGCATTTCGCTTTTAGCTGTCAGGTTCCCTGTCCTTTGGCATTGATCGCAGTTTTTTGTGAAGAGGTGTGCATTTTTTAAAAGACTTGGCCAAAAATAGCCGGATTGGAGGACTTTGGTCGCTGTCTTTAATCCTGCGAAGTGTCCTCCGTATGGAGCTGCATGACAAGCTCACAATATAAGTGGTATCTCTTCTTCTGATATGCACCGTCTTAGTATTTGATCAGGCCCTAACTTATACAAGTATGGTTCATCCGAGTAGTAGTCTTTGACGTCTTTCAAAAACTTCTTGAGATGTTGAGTGGTTGCTTCCGTTGGTTTTAGTCCACTACTAGATAATTTACACAATCTGCAAACCATGGAAGTTCAACAGTCCTGATTGCCAGAATTTGCTCATCCGCAAATGACTCTTGAATATCCAGCCCTTTTTCTATTTGTGCTTCCTCTCCAAGTCTTGATAGGTGGTCTGCTACCTGATTCTCTGTCCCTTTTTTGTCTTGGATCTCAATGTCAAACTCCTGTAGAAGCAAAATCCATCGAATCAATCGAGGTTTGACAGCTTTTTTAGAAAGAAAATGTTTGAGAGCTGAGTGATTTGTGTGAACTATGACTTTAGTTCCCACGAGGTATGATCTAAATTTGTCAAAGCCAAATACTACTGCAAGTAGTTCCTTCTCTGTGACAGTACAGTTCAGTTGAGCCTCGTTGAGTGTTTTGCTTGCAAAGTAAATAGGTTGCACGATTTTTCCTCTTTTCTGACATAGGATTGCACCAACTGCAAAGTCGCTAGCATCGCACATCAACTCGAATGGTTGGGTCCAATCTGGTTCAATTATAATTGGTGATGTGTTGAGTGCCTTCTTTAAAGTCCCGAACGCTTGTTTGCAATCTTCATTGAAGTCGAACGGTCTATCTACCTCTAGAAACTTGCACAAAGGTTTGGAAATTTTAGAGAAATCTTTAATGAATCTTCTATAAAAACCTGTGTGACCTAGATAGCTTCTGATATCCCAGACTGTTTTTGGGAAAGGCAACTTGGATATGATCTCGATTTTTGCCTTGTCCACCACAATTCCCTTCCTGAAGATGCGGTGTCCGAGGACTATGCCTTCTCGTACCATAAAATGGCACTTTTCCCAATTTAGTACCAAGTTGGTTTCTTCATATCTTTCTAACACTTGGTCTAAATTTCATAAACATGCTGCAAATGATTCACCGAAAATAGAGAATCCATCCATAAATACTTCCACGGTTCGTTCTACCATGTCGGAGAATATAGCCATCATACACCTTTGAAAGGTGGCTGGTGCATTACATAAACCGAATGACATTCTTCGAAAGGCGAATGTCCCGTATGGACATGTGAACGTAGTCTTCTCCTGGTCTTCTGGGGCTATTGTGATTTGATTGTAACCGGAGTAACCGTCTAAAAAGCAGTAATAATCCTTCCCTGCAAGCCTGTCCAGCATTTGATCTATAAATGGCAACGGGAAGTGGTCTTTCCTGGTTACTTTATTGAGACAATGATAGTCTATGCAGACTCGCCATCCTGTGACTGTTCTTGTTGGGATCAATTTGTTCTTCTCGTTCTCCACTACAGTTATCCCACTCTTTTTTGGGACGCACTGTACTGGGCTGACCCAGCTACTGTCTGCAATTGGGTAGATGACTCCTGCGTTCAGCCACTTTAAGATTTCCTTCCTGACAACTTCCTTCATGATGGGATTTAATCTCCTATGGCTTTCAATGGAATTCTTAGCTCCTTCCTCAAGGTTTATTCTGAGCATGCAAAATGCGGGGCTGATTCCTTGAATGTCTGTAATTGTCCATCCTATTGCTTTTTTATGTTTAGAGAGGATCTGCAACAAAGAGAATTCATCTTGATCAGTAAGATAGGCTGATATAATGACTGGTAATGTCTTGTTTTCTCCAAGGAAACTATATTTAAGTTGCTTCGGCAGAGGCTTGAGTTCCAGTTCCGAAGGGTTGATCAGAGATGGCTGCAGTGGCCTGATTCCTTCTTCGTTTAATTTCGATGATTCCCTCAGTGCTTCTATCCTTGCAATTTCAGAATTGTTGGTGTCTATTTCTTTTTCAACCCTTTTTCCACCTTTTTGTTCATTCATTTCAAACTTGTTCCCTTCCAGTGGTTCTCCCTCTAAAGTTTCCTGCAAAATAGAGACAGAGAGTTCATCAATTTCTTCAATCATAGAGCATTTCTCAAGATATCCTAGATATTGCATTGCCTTCATCACATTGAAAGTGACTTGCTGGTCATTGTCTCTCATAGTCAATTCTCCTTTCTGCACATCAATTAAGGTTCTGCCAGTGACTAAAAATGGTCGTCCTAAGATGATTGGCACGTCCTTATCAGCTTCACAATCCAGGATGATGTAATCTGTTGGGTGTACAAATTTGTCAACCTTGACTAACACATCTTCAATTTTTCCAATAGGTTGTGTCAGTGATCTATCAGCTAAATGTACGGTTACAGTTGTTGGTCTTGCTTCTCCAATCCCCAACTTTTGAAAAACTGAGTATGGCATCAGGTTTATACTCGCTCCTAAGTCGCATAAAGCTCTGCCTACATCCCGTCCTCCCATGGAGCATGGAATGGTGAAACTTCCTTGGTCTTTAAGCTTGGGAGGGATCTCATTCTTGACCAGTGCACTGGAACATTCAGTGAGTGCAACTATTTCGTATTCTCCCAATCTTCTTTTCTTTGATAGAATATCCTTCAAGAACTTCACATAGGTAGGCATCTGCTCAAACGCTTCTACCAATGGAATATTGATATGTAGCTATTTTAAAACATCTAAGAACTTCTTAAATTGTACATCCTACAAAGCATGTTTAAATATTTGAGGGTATGGAGGAGGTGGTCTGTATTCGGGATCTATCATGAACTTCTTAGGTTTTGCGGTCGCATTTGCGGTCGCATTCCCCTGTTTTTTCTCTAAACTTGATTTTTCTTCTTTTCCTACCAAGGCTTCATGCTACTTGGTCTTTTCTTAATTGTTTTTATTTTGTATGACTTCTTAGATAACTTCTGATTTCATTTCTAAAATCTTTTCTCGAGCTTCTTCTGGGATTTCTGCTTCTTGATTCATTGGGTACTTTGGGCCATCATACTCTAGTCCACTTCTCAAGGTTACTGCCTTGCATTGCTCTTTTCCTTCTCTGTGAGGGATCTCAGTCTTGCTGGACAACGTCCCTTGCGGTCTGTTTTTAAGTTCCTGAGCAATCTGTCCAATCTGTACTTCCAAATTCCTAAATGCAGCATTGTTTCTTGCCATGTATTCCTTCATAAGAGTCTCTAGATTTGACTCGTGACTTTGCACATGGACTGGTTGGAAGTTCTTCTACGGCTGCTGTTGTGGAAGAGGTTTCCCAAATTGATTTGTATTGGAGTTACATGAACCGGCTTGTCCTCCCCAAGAGAAGTTTGGATGTTGTCTCCAACCTGGGTTGTACGTGGCCGAGTATGGATTCCATCTATTCTGGTTCTGGTTCCCTTGTTGACCTACATAAAAGACACTCGCGGGATTTAGGGGACAGTTGTGAGCAATGTGTTCCTCACCACAAATTTCACAGTAGGGAGAAGAAATAGCATTGGCAGGGGCTATGTTGGCTTGATTGTTCATAGTCATGCCCATCATCATGCTGTGGATAGCTTTGATTTGGGCTTGCATGGTAGAATTAGCCTTTGTCTCTACTGCTTTAGCTGGATTCTTCAAGATTGTTGTTGGCTTAGTCTCTCCCCAATGTCTATTGTTTGTGGCTATGGTGTCCAAGATAGCATGTGCCTCATTTGCAGACTTCTTCAAGAAAGATCCGTTTGCAGATGCATTGACTAGTGCCTTCGAAGCTTGATCTAATCCATTATAAAAATGCTCTAAGATGATGCAAGCAGGCAATCCGTGGTGTGGACACTTCTGAACTAGCCTTTGAAATCTTTCCCAAGCTGCATCCAGAGGTTCATTGTAAGATTGTCTGAAAGCAATAATTTCAGCTCTATATTTGGCATTTTTATTAGAGGGAAAAAACTTCTCTAAGAATTTCTCCGCCAAATCGTTCCAAGAAGTGATGGAGTTTGGAGGGAATGAATCCAACCAAGCTTCAACATCTCCCTACATAGAAAATGAAAAAAGCTTTAGCTTCAAAGTATCTTCAGGCACTCCTGTAACTTTAAAAGAATTGCAAACTCTAAAAAATAGCTTGATGTGTTTATGTGGATCTTCATTTAGAAGTCCAGAGAATTGGCCCATGGTATTCAACATTTGGAACATCACTAGTTTAAGTTCAAACTGTGGAGCATCTATCGGTGGCTCCAAAATCCCTAGATCGAAAGTCTGAAAAACAGGTAAAGCATAGTCCTTTATTGCTCTATTGCCGTCTTTAGCAATATAAATTGGATTTTCTTGTTGTGGCATCGGTGGAACTGGAGGAACTGGAGGAATTCTCCCACCATTTTGCTCCTTTCCACGGTTCTGTGGAATAACTTGAGGATCGACTCCAGGTGGTTCCATTGGAAACTCTTGTATGTAAGAAGCTTCTTCTAGAGGTTTCTGTGTGCTCAACTCTTTTTGTTCCGTTCTCTTTCGTCTTTGCTCTTTCCTACGACGACGAAATGTTCTTTCTATCTCAGGATCAATGTCAAGGAGTGAACACCCCTAGTTCATGCACTAACTTCAACCTTCAAAAGCAAAACAAATGCAAACTAAAGTCAAATTCCCTTTGAGACAGGAAATGCGGTCGCAATCCAATCGCAATTTCAAATAACAAAACTGGTTTCACTTTTGGTCCCCGGCAACGGCGCCAAAAACTTGGTGCGACAGAGGTTGAATGATGAATGTGAGATAAGATGATAAATATTAATAAAGATAAATTCAGCCAACCTTAGTGCAAGTATACACTACCGCACGTAGTAATAAAAACCTTAGAAGTATTCTAAGAGTATCGATCCCACGAGGACTAAATAGAAAATTCAGTTTTGAAGAAGAAATTGCTCAACTGGTTGCTTAAAATAGGTAGCAAAAGAAATAATTGATGATTGATTTTTAGAAAAATAAATCACACAAGCAAATGAATAAAGAATAACAGTAATGAATAAAACGAGGTATTCAACATGGATTCATCCCAAAGGCAATAACTTTAATCATGGATTATTCAACTTAAGCCTATTCAATGCATTGGGTAAGATTTAACTTCTATTTGGCCTTGCTCCCAAGAACCGTTAGAAGGATAAGCGAGTACCGTTATGCACATTTCTGTGACTCGACTCCGACATAGATAATTCACGAATACAACCTATAACCCTATAGTTGATATAGGGTGCCTTAGGCAACTCGCCCTATACCACCGAACAATCTCTTTCGAGCTTTTTCTCCTATATCACCTTTATGAGAACCGATGTTGTCTGTCCCTTTCGAGATCAAACTCACATGACATGCAAAGTCTAAGTGATCAAGTTAAACTCAGCAAGATCAGAATGATAATCAATAAAGAATGACATGCATTGAACAATACTTAAGCAAATAAAACACTTTCAAGCTATTGAACCATAAGGGAATTCACCATATTGAACCCCTCAACAAAATTTAGCTACTCATGGTGAGATAAAGTGCAAATGAATACCTTTTCATTGAAAATAAGAGGTAAAGAATACAGATAAATGAAAAGTAACACAAGCTGGAAATAAAGACAGTAGCTAAATACTAGGGTTTTTTCTATTTTATCCAATCCTTCTAGAGTTCGCTCGACACTCCACTTTCTCGCTTTTACAAAGTGGGAATGGGTGAAAATCCCTACAAACCCTAAGGTTTGATGTCTAACTAAGGTTAGAGTTTAGTAATCTAAGAAGGACCTCGGGCATCCCTACTCATAGGCGTCAACTAGGGTTCTATCACCACCCTCTTCTTCCAAATGAGTTCTGCTTGGATTTGACTTCGAATCTCGAGCTTATATAGTGTTGGTAGTGGTTGAGGAGCTGCGAAATAGGTGCTGGTAGGTAGCCCAGTCGATTTCGAGGTCAAAACAACCGGTTAGGTGCGAAGAAGTCTCGTTCCAAACGACCCGCGGTAGACTCGGAACTGCCTCTGTTTTTCCACAAATGCGGTCGCATTTCATTTTTGCCTTCCCAGAAATGCGGTCGCATTTTTGGGTAAATTCGAGCTTTTCCTCTGTTTTTCTGTACAGCAAAAACTAAGTCAAATTCCCTTAAAATTGAGTCTTTTTAAGCACAAATGGGCATAATTTGATAAAAGTGATTCTCAACAACCTAACTTAACAACGTTAACATCTTTTGAGCTCGAGAATAGTAAAATTGATCTAAACATGCAATATTTGACAAGGAAATGAGCTAAATATAAGGGTAAAATAGGTATATTTTTTACCCTTATCAAGCATAGGCAATAGCCCTCTCAACCTACACAAAGACACAACCTAAACCTTTCTTAGAAGCATCACTATAAACAACAGAAGAACCGGATCCATCAGGGACAATGAGCACAAGTGCTGAAAGTAACCTCTGCTTGAGGTTTTGAAACTTGTTTCACAAGCCTTAATCCTCACAAATGAACTACCCATTTGGGTCAACTAAGTTAGTGGTGAGGCTATCTTGGAAATGTCTTGTGCAAAGTGGCGATAGCAACCTGCTAATCCTCAGAAACTTCGTACTTCGGTGACAATAATCTGGCTAGGCCACTTGTTTACTACTTCAATTCTCGTTGGATCAACTGAAACTCCATCCCTCGACACCACGTGCCCTAGAAAGGACACCTGCTAAAGCCCAAAACTAACAATTATAGAACTTGGCACATAGCTGGTTGTGCCTTAGAGTTGTCAAAACCCTCATAAGGTGTGCCTTGTGTTCCTCATCTGACTTGGAGTAAACGAAGATATCGTCGATGATCACAATCACAAATGTGTCGAGAAATTCCTTAACACCATGTTCATCAAATCCATGAACACTACAGGTGCCTCTGCTATCCCAAAAGACATCACTGTGAACTCGTAAAGTTCGTACTTAAATCTAAATTTTGTCTCAGGAATATCCTCATCTCTAACTCTCCACTTATGATAATCTGACCGCTTACCAAACTTTAAACATATTAATGCTCCTTTAACTTTCCTAGAGTCATACAGTAGAGCGTCTTATATATAGAGGTTGTGTCTGGCTCTAGCCCAATGTTGAAGTCTACTCCTTGAACCAAAGGCAATTCTGGGAAGTCTTTGGGAAACACATCAAAGAACTCGTTGACATCTAGTACAGAGTTTACTCTCACTTTTTCATCCCGAGCATCAGTCACAATTGCGAACTGTTGGGTTTTATGCCCTAAAACTCGTAGATAGTGAATGTAAACAAATTGTATACTTGTTTTAAGAAAGTGTTATTGAGTTTCTGCAATAAAATATTATAGTTAAATATTGCACAATTTGACCCAAATCCAATAAACTAAGATCCAAGGTTGTTTGTATGTAACTTGAACTAGTATGTGGGGACATACGGGGATCGATGTTCAAGTAACAACCTAAAAGGTCTATAGTACAAGGATAAGACTATAGTACAAGGATAAGACTGGGTACCTTATCCTGGTAACACTATGTGATACGACCCGCTTTGTATTTGATACAGACGTATTAATCCAAAGCGTCCATGTAGTAGACATGCGAGTGGGGGTATCATATGCAATGAGTTTGCATAAGATCGGACCGCGAAATAGTAACTGCTAGCTGTAACACTATTAACTAGTTAGCTTTCTATTTCACTAGGATGACCTAGGTAACTTAGTTTGAATCCTGAGTGGATTATGGACTCCTGTTCACGAGGGATTTTCCTTTGATTTGTATGGGCGAGAGTGGCCAGTACGTCCACTCAATAAGCCTATCATTTTGGGGACAAGACCGAGTGGGGAGCTGGGAACATAATCACAGAAGATGGAATTCACTCATTCCCAACTTTTGTGGAAGTAGATGAGTGTTCCTTTAAGTAGTGTCTCCGGGTCTTGAACAAAGGGCCCTACCCTCTCACTGGCCCGAGAGGGGTTTCTGTTTGATGGTTGGACCACGAACAGGTTGTTCATTAGAGGAGCACTGGTACTTAAGGAGGTAGAGGTAACTCAGGGGTAAAACGGTAATTTGACCCAACTGGAGTGACGAACACTCGTGAAGGACTAACTTGCCATTATTGGTCGATATCCATGGACACAGAAATATTCTGCAGTGAGAAGAGAGCAGTTGTGGGTCTTTAGTAGAGTGACCCACAGTTAACGAATGTTGACTAACTTGGTTAATGAGTTTAGCCAATTAGTCTCGTATCGTTGGAGCTTCTGATCTGTAGGTCCATTAGGTTCCACTGGTAGCTCGTAAAGAGACTTGAGGCAATTAAGTATAAATTGTAAACTGAAAGTGTTTAATTTATTTAGGGGAATCATATAATGTATATTGATACATTATAATATAAAGTTTATGAAACTTTATAATATAATTTTTGAATTAATTTCAAAAATTAATTCTTGAGAGAAAATATTTGAAAGAGTTCAAATAATTAATATGAATTGGATTCATATTAATATAAATAATTTAATAAAATCCCTAAGATTAAATATGTGATATTTAATTGGGTAATTAATTAATTATTTATTAAAATTAGATATGAATAAGATAATAGATTTGATCTTATTCATGACCTTTTCCTATTAGGAAAAGGTCTTGGTCTTTACCTATAAATAGGACCCCTGGGGTGGGGAGAAAGGCATCTCATTCATTCTACTTCTCTCAGAGATCTCTCCTAAAAGACTCCCACCAGTCTCCTGCCTCCAGTAGTCTCAGAGATATACCAGTGTAACCAATTGGTGGTGTTCTTCGTTGTTGCAGAGCAATCAAGAATCATTCTTGATTTTCAGAGACGTCAACGAAGGTTTGCTTCTCTTTTCTTTATTATACATTTAGATCTAAGTTCTGTATGCTTAGCCTTAAATTTCTATAGAATTTGTTCTATGATTTTTGCCAATGTAATGATATTTTTGGATAAACAAAATTAATTACGAATGGGTCCCAATTACGCTCCTTGGTTAACAAGTCTCCTTGCCTTTAAGGCGAATACAACCTTAGGAACAACCCCCAATCTGGTTCTCTTAAACTTGAAATTTGTTCCCTCTGGTGGCTTGAACGACACTTCCTCCCGATGGCTAGTGCTTGCATGCCTCGCACCAAAGGATCGTCATGAATCTGAGTTTCTAAACTTCGAGAGCTTTATCGCCTTAAGCCCATCACCACCATATTTGAGGCACACTCACATGTCTGCTAGACATCAACCTTCATGGCACTTCTCATGCTTTAGGCATAGAGGTTTATCATAACTGGAATTTCTCTTTCAGCTCAACCGACAGTTCTGAAAATTCTCATGCGGCCTATAGGAGTCCCGATTAAATTTCCTCTTCTAATTTGAGCTAGATCCCTGCTTATTAGCTATTGAAACAACTTTTTAGGGTCGCATGCCTAGAAATGAAACTGCTCGGAGGTTGCTACATCATCTGGCGGGGCAAGAGTTGTCACGACCTGTGAATATTATCTCTTAAGTCTATGGGGACCTTTCTATGGACTCCCACTAGAGAAGGGTGTCATCCTCCAACCTGAAGACTGCACACTGAACTTGCTATGCCTCGGGACACTTCATGTAGTGAAAGATCGCCCAAATAGAAGAACACCACACTTACGTCGCGCTGGGGTCTACTGTTAGTCCATTAAACGACTGGAAATCATATTTCTGGAAGTTCTGGAGGTATCTTGCTTCCTTAGTCAAGCTTAACTGATTCTGGTTTGCATATGGTGTCTGACTTGGCAAGGCATTTTTTTTATGAGAGACTGGAAAACCTCCAAGGTCAAGCTGTTTGTGCTAAGGGCGCTGGCTCAGTGAGCATCTAACCTATTGGTTGATTACTCACCTGAGGGTCCATGGTACGTTTGTCTGTTCTGGGAGTGATTGTCCTCTACCACCTTTGCCACGACCTTGTCCTTGTCCTGCAGAACCTCTTTAATGGAGGGCAATGCTTAACATATAATAGGTATTTTAAGAACGAGCTAAAAATCCTTCATGCTACAAATAACAAGGACAAGCTCATGAGAACCCAAGCAACTAAAAACAATTGATTTATGTTTTCATGCATAACACAGATCATCATTTATAAAACTCTTTCCTACTTGATACTAACATGCCTGGCAGTGACGAGGCGTGTTTACTTGTGCTTGGCTATGGAGAAATCTGATGCTTACAATGTAAGCGAGTCTACAGAACCTAAAAGCTAGGCTCTGATACCAACTGTAACGACCCGGCTAAAAGGAAGTTAAAACAGACTGAAGGTCGCTACTACATACATGAACACGTAAAACTTTTGGAACTTTAAAGCAGAAGAGACTATAAGTAAAAATCTTTTATTTAATAAATTGGGCCCAAAAGCATAAGCCATTTTACAATAAACGAACAGTCGAAAACAATGATAGACAATTTTCATAAAATTAAACATAAAAACATTTGAAAACATGAAACTAGGAAACTCGGTCCTAGACTTCTAGGGACATGATGTGCAGCTGCATCCCATAGCCTAGCCAAGTCACTGCCCTCGCCACTCGCTTGATGTCATCAAGTCAAAATAGTAACCATTAGATGTAACTCCGTTGACTAATTAGGTTATTATTTCAATAGGATGACCTAGGTAATTCAGTCTGAATCTTGAGTGTGTTATGGACTTCTATTTGCGAGGATTGTCCTTTGATTTGTATGGGAAAGAGTGGTTGGATTCTCCAGCTCAATAAGCCTACCATTTTGGGGACAAGACTGAGTGGAGAGTTGGGAATGTTATAACACAAGATGGAATTCACTCTTTCCCACCTTTAGGGTAAGTAGATGAGTGTTCCCTTAAGTGGTGTCTCTGGGACTTGAACAGAGGGTCTGGCTCTCTCATTCGCCCGGGAGGGACTTCTGTTTATTGGTTGTTGGACCATAAATAGGTTGTTCCATAAATAGGTTGTTCATTAAAGGAGCACTGATATTTAAGGACAAAGAGGTTACCCAAGGGTAAAGCGATATTTTGACCCAGCTGGTGTTATGAACACTTGTGAATGATTGACTTATTGTTATTGGTCGATATCCATGACTTACTGTTATGAATTCTGTTTTATTTTAAATATTCTTATTGTATTGGTACTTTGGAAAACATTTTATACATGCATATAGTAATGTCCTAGACATGTCAACTTTAGGTAGGGTTGTTACATTTATCAAACAAAAATTTTCAAACTCTAAAATCAAGATCCAACGTTTTAGTCTACTACTAAATATGTTTTCAAAAATAAAGAAAAAAGAATTAACTTTATTTTTGAGTC
Source organism: Luffa aegyptiaca (assembly GCA_017139565.1). Taxonomy (NCBI): domain Eukaryota; kingdom Viridiplantae; phylum Streptophyta; class Magnoliopsida; order Cucurbitales; family Cucurbitaceae; genus Luffa; species Luffa aegyptiaca. Next base: position 11,684,592 of record CM029397.1, read on the forward strand.
CTTCTTTTCATGTCATAGACCAAATGGTTGCTAAATTTTGCTTTGATTTTTTCAAGTTACATTCAAATATATTTCCCCATGCAAAAAAAAAATAAGGAGATAAAAACATAGTTAAGCTCTACAAGCTTTTAAATATAGAAGCTCAAATGGCTCTTATTTAGAGGTAATTAGATTTTATACTACATAAGTTTAAAACTAGAGCAATAATTTAAAAGGTACATTAAGAAAGACATAGGATTCATCCATAGTGAATGGAATTGGACTTAGTAGTAGATAGGTTATAATGCTTAAACCATTTATTGAAGAAGTCTGCATATTCAAGGGAGCTCAGCCCCAACGAGAGTGAATATTGCCTCAAATACAACCATGGTATCATTTCCTATTATCACATTTAATTGGCATCCGTTCCAGGTGTCTGATGCACTAAGACTCGATTTCTCCACTAAGTTAAAGATGTAATCCCAGTTGTCATGTCCAGTATAATAATGTCCATCTTCACGAATCTCTGTATATGCCTACCACATCACAAAATAATAAGTGAGTTATTGAGAAGAAAGGTACAGTTAACCTTTTAGTTCTACAATTAATAAATATAAGCAAAGTGCAAATCTTTTTCTTTTATTATTATTATTATTATTTGGTGCATTCAAATGTAGTCATATGTCTTTTCCATTCTATGGATGTGGTAAGGATGAGAATTGTATTTAGGACAAAAAAAAAAAAAAAGTGCTAAAACTAACCTAATGAAATCAACTATTTTTCGAAGTGATGTTGAAATTATTTGCCATAATTTATTATATTAACTAACCAAATGAAATCAACTATTTATTTGAAATCAACAAGACCAAATGTAAACATAATTTAAAAGTGGGCATAAATACATCAACTTTTAAGGCTATATTAGGTTGACCAAATAGACATAATGCAAAAAATGTTGGTAAAGGTTAAATCATTTCAAAGTTGCAACATAATTAACTTACCACATTTTTTTCTTTGGTTGAAATATATATAATAAAGCATTTTAAATAAAAATGTACTTTCTGTTTGGAATGACTTGCATATTTCACTTGGGTATTTTTGGCCTTTCCATTTGTCCCACATGGAAAGATTTGGAGTTGGGAAGAGTGTTTTTATACAATCACTCTTCCTTACTCTTATAAAAGTGATTAAGGGGGTACATATAGACCTCTTCCCACACGAGCGTGCTGCCGCTGGGTTGGATGGGTGGGTTCGGGTAACCACGCTTTGCGCGTAATAAAGAGATGGATTTTATTTTTTTGGCCAAAATACTTTTATTTTATTTTCCCAATAGTCCCAATACACATGTCGGTTTGCTGTTTATTACTTAGTCGCCACGTGTCCAGTCCGTTCCGTTGACCGCGCGCACCAGCTCTTCGTGTTTGACCATCGTTTTCGCGCTCAGACGTTCGTTGACCACTCATCCCGTGCCCAGTCGTTCGTTGACCGCTCATCCCGCGCCAGTTCGTTCGTTGACCGTCAAACTCGCGTGCGTGGACGGCTCCTGTGGCGACACGTGGCAGACGTTGCCCATTTTGTGGGAAAACCGGTTGTAGTTTGGGCTATATAAACAGTGTTTCAGCGGTATGGAAAATCATTCGTTCTTCATCTGATTTTCTTACCTTTCCTTGATTCCAACCTTTCTCTCTCGAGTGCACGAACGAGGTGGGTGTTGTGTTAACCTTGGGGAGCAAATGACGTACACGATTTAGCACCGTGGTCGTGCCGAAATTTCTTTCAAGGCAGTGGTTATCTCCACGACACAACAATTGTTTTCCCTATTTCTACTTACACTTTCAAGTATTACTAAAAGTATTTTTAATTATATAATAAAAACCAATGGTAAGATAAACTTGAGTATAGCTCAATTGATCAAGATAATGTTTATTTTCCCAAAGATTAGATGTTCAAATTTGTCAACTCCTTGATTTCAAAAAATAAAAAACATAAAAAACATAGTTTTTGAAAGTTTAAAAGAAATGATGCATTCATAACTCTTTTGAATTCTGTTGATGGCAAAATCCGGCCAAGCGCACACCTGACCATCACGTGACACCAACAGTGAATTTGTTTGAATCCGGGGAAGACGTGACCTGCAAACAAGGAAGTAAACACTGCACACCGGTGTGGTGTTTGCCACAGACGCTCCGATGCCTAAGTCAGTGATCGGATGGAATCCGACCAAACCGTAGTAATTCTGTAAAAGTATAGAGTTAAGAATTCAGATTTCGAACCCCTTACCTGTTGGGTTTTATGCCCTAAAACTCGTAGATAGTAAATGTAAATTTGACCGAACATTAATAAAAGTGATGTATTATTCAATGTTTGTATTATATCTTGTCTTATCAACCCGAATCCAATAAACTAAACATCCAAGGCTAATAGAATGAGGCTTGAACTAGTATGTAGAGACATACGGGGATCAATGTTCAAGTTTTAGCCTAAAGGGTCTGTAGTATAGGGATAAGGTTGGGTACCTTATCCTGGTGAGACTATGGATACTGCCCGCTTTGTATAATGATACAAACTTAGTGATCCAATGCGTTCATGTAGGTGACATGTGAGCGGGGGTATCCTGTGCAATGAGTTTGCACAAAGACCGGACCGCGAAATAGTTAACCACTAACTGTAACACCGTTAGTTAGCTCGGTTTCTATTTCACTAGGATGACTTAGGCAACTTGACCTTAATCCTGAGTGGATTATGGACTCCTGTCCATGAGGGATTGTCCTTTGATTTGTACGGGTGAGAGTGGTCTATTCGCCGACTCAATAAGCCTACCATTTTGGGGACAAGACCGATTGGGGAGCTAGGAACATAGTCTTACAAGATGGAATTCACTCCTTCCCAACTTTAGGGTAAGTAGAGGTGTGTTCCCTTAAGTGGTGTCTCCGGGTCTTGAACAATGGGCCCTACCCTCTCTATGGCACGAGAGGGACTTCTGTTTGTTGGTTGGACCTCAAACAGGTTGTTCATTAGAGGAGCACTGGTACTTAAGGATGAAGAGGTAGCCCAGGGGTAAAACGGTAATTTGACCTAGCTGGGGTACGAACACACGTGAAGGGCTAACTTGCTGTTGATGGTCGATATCCGTGGATACAGAAATATATCTGCAGTGAGAAGAGTGCAGCTGTGGTTCTATAGTGGAGTGAACCACGTTAACGAATATTGAATAACTTGGTTAATGAGTTTAGCCAATTAATCTCACATCGTTGGAGCTTGTGATCTGTAGGTCCATTAGGTCCCACCGGTAGCTCTATAAGGGCGTTGAGGTAAATTTCTAAGGGTGAATTGAATATTCGAAGGGGTTCGAATATTAAGTTGAAATATGAATTTGATTCATATTAAAACTATAGGTTATAAATAATACACATATGATGTATATTAATTCTTTAGTTAATTTGAGAGAAACATAATTAAATATATGATATTTAATTAGAATATTGATTAATTGGTGAATTAATTAATAATTTTTGTTTTAATTTATTTAATTAAATTTTGATTTAATTAAGTTATATTAAAACTATAGGTTATGTGGAGTATTTGTATAAATATGTTTTATACAAATGGAATTAAATTAAAAGTTAATTTAATTAAAATAGTTAATTAATATTTGTTATAAGATATTAATTAATTTTTTTTCCCATCAGTTAGGTTAACTGATGGGAACGTGTCTTCAGCATAACCGTAGGCCAGCGTGAAACGTGAGAGAAGTTTAAGGGAGTTGGCTTTTTCTTCCGTAACTTATTCCATTCAGTTCAATCTCTCTCAGACTTACGCTAATCACACTCTCTCAATCCTAGAACTCTCTGCAATTCTCTTCCTAAGAATACAGAGACCAAAAATTCACCAAAACCCTTAGAAATCACACTCCCACAAGCTCTTGACGCAATTTCCTTCAAGAGAATATCGGTGAAATCTTCGTGGTGGTGTTCGTGACGAATTTCCAGAAAGTTATAGATCCTTTTGTTGCTGGTTTCTGTGTGGATTCAAGGGAAATTTTGGCGAATCGATCAAGAACGACTCCTAAAGTAAGTATTTCTTGATCTAGGATCATTAGGATCCAATTTAGATTAGATCTAGATTTTTCCTAATGAGTTTTAGCATGCTTTATTAAGTGCTATACAACATGTTAAATTTTGTTTACTGCTGTGGTTTTTTATTTGCCAACGTACGGTATTTTAGTTCCCAGTAAAATATGAGTTAAGGTTCTGTACGTTTCCGCTGCGAAAGGGCTTTTATCCCTTCATTACCTGGGTCCCAAAAGGACCTTTTATATTTCCTCCCAAATTAGGGTTTTTTTGCATCTCCTCATCGTAGGTTGACTCCTGCCTCACGAACCCTGCTCTCTTGGGCCTATGAGGATCCAACACTAACCCATGCAACCCCCTTTGGGCTTTTGCCGAGGCCGACCACCTCCTCGGCCTCGGCCCAATGCCGAGGCCGAGGAAAGGATTGACCCATCCTGGATTGCATCTTCTTCATGGGTTCGTTTGGATCGGGCCCAAGGCCGTTTTATTTCGGACTTTCCGTTATGCTAAAATTAGCCATAACAAAATCTTTTCTCACATCAAATTGAAAAAGTATGCTTTGATGAGAAAAAGAAATAAATATTTTAACCGAGAATGAAAGTAAATATGTTATTTCTTTAAAAAAAATCCATTTCAAATGAATCATGTTTTATTTCACCTCTATGTCTAGATTTTGAATAAATTAATTTAATTTCTTCAAAATTTAAGGGACTAGAATAGATATTTAGGAATTTAGGAATCAAAAACCAAAAATGGAAGTTCCTCAGCAAAATGCATTAAAAAAAAACATTAACAAAAATTTGTGGTTGAAACTTTGTAAGCATACGTTAGAAAAAAAAAATTACTTTTAAGAAGGAACAAAATATTTTTTACCGTATCGTTATAAGTGATTCAATTCCATGATTTGATCACCAAGCTACCATCGAATTACATTCTATGCCAGAATAATTTAGGCCACGATATACTGTAACGACCCTACTTTTCATGCCTAGATCCTAGGGCCATTACTACGTGCATTTCATTATACTTTCAAATAGTGAATAGGAAGTAGCATTGGAGTAAAACACGCTTAGAAAATACGTGAAACTTTTCAACCTGGGATCCCAGTTAAAACAGAACAAAAAGAAATCTTTAGCTATTCAAGCAAAACTTAAAGCGAAATAAACCTTAAAACAATCGCTATACAAGTTCAAAAAGAAGAATTTCAAATAAACATAAAATGCAGAACACTATCCTAGGGAAATCCATGGCTCGCTCAGCAGCACTCCGTCACGCGTTTTGTACACCTTTACCTCTACCTGCAGTTAAATGTCAGGAAAAAGAATGAGTATTTAAGAAAATACTCAGTAAGTAGCAATACTGCTAGACACTTGCAACAACCGAGGTTTCGACATTTTATTCGAGCTAAGGGCCTAAGGGTTAGGTCATCTCATTCTCATTCATTTCATTTCATTTCATTTATCTGAAGTTCGGGCCTCGTGATCAATTAACTCACCTATATATAAGTTTGCCAACTCACTGGTAGTGCACAGGTGGGTGTTTTGGGAGGTCTTTACTCCTACTGATGGTAGAAGGCACCCAGTCAGTGGAGCTGAGTCTCATCCCTCAAGGCACTAATGGGCGCGTAGTGCTCTAAACTACCATTTCTCTGGTGGGGCATTCATGGGTTTAAGTCAGAAATTAACTTCCACAGTTAGTAAATGGCACCTAGTCTGCGAAGCCAAGTCCCGCCCATTAAACCCCTCATTTCAGTCTATTACATCTCAGTCCTAGGTGTTTAATTGACACGGCCCTCAACCGAGGCATCTAGCCTATTCTTTTCCCTTTCTTAATCCTTTACCCTTTAGGTCCCCTTAACACTTACTAATTTTAACTGCAACCTATTTAGTACAATCGGTTTCTTTTCATAGGTTACTGACAGGCTAACTGATATGTACCATCCCAACACAGTCTCATCTCAAGCACAAGAAATGGAGGCGACAACTAACACTCCTAAACAGAGAAACCACAAACTTTCCGTTGTCCACAAACAATGCCAGGCAACTTATAATATAAAACAGTCAAGCACTTTCACCTATCACGTAGCACAAGTACACAACAACCCAAATTCTTGAAGACAACCGCATTCATATCATCTCAATCTTAATCCAAAATATTTGTTACCAACTCATGCCAGGAGTAAACAGTCATTTCAATGCATAAACATTTCATTCCAATGCAGCAAGCTACTTACCATATTCAGCTACCATTCAATGTATCTAAAACATGGAGTTTGAATCCAAATAGCTACTTAAATTCAGAGGGCAACTTAAGGATTAAATCCAACTCATGCTAGCATAAACCATTCTCAACTAAAATGGGTTTAAAGCATAGAATTTATTCCAAATGGCTACTTACCTTAGTGAAGACGATATTTGATTAACCTTCACGAAATTCCTTAACTCCAAGGTTCTTAAGCAAGCTACAACAAGGAAAGAAACTCTCAAATAAATAGGGACTCTAATCCAAGCATTCAACTAGGAACCCATTAAATTTGGGGGTAATTTAACACCCAAAACTCACCCAAAACAGAACCACAGCTTGCTGTCCAGCAGTCCAAAATCGCTCAATTTCGACAATTCGACCTCCAAACGCTACGGGCACCTTGAAATAAGATTAACGCTAATGGGTATTCCATTAAGGCATAAAAAAAAAACCCATAAATCTCAACTTACAAATTCCTTACTCACTAGCTGAAGGCGTTGCACATTCAAGACACGAGAGTCGGTTTCCTTGAGACAGAGGCGACGACGATCGGTTCCGAGCGACAGAAACGATCAGATCTGAACAGTGGCAGCGAACAGATTCGTGCGACGGCGGCACAGATCTGTTACAGAAGAGAAAGAATGAGATTGAGGGAGAAAGAGACGAGAAAGAGAGAGACGAGAAAGAGAGAGAGAGAAACTCACGGCGGCTAACGGCACGACGACGGTTCGCGGCGTTCTGGGCGACGGCGAGGCGGCACGGATCGACTGTGAGCGGCGGTGGCAGCGCTTCGCGGCGGCGAGAGGAGGCTGAGGGGGAGAGAGGGCCGAGAGAGAGAGAAAGCTGCGAGGGAGAGAGAGAGAGCGTGAGAGGGAGAGAAGAAATTCAGATTTCTTTTTTTTTTTTTTTTTTTAATACGGTCAGCTTGACCGAATTTGGGGGGAAACGTGAAAGTTCCCCCCCCCCCTTTTCCCTCCTTTTTGACCGGCTGAAAAGCCAATTCTTTTTTTTTTTTTTTTTTTAAACTGCTACATATACAATAGCTGCAGTCGAACCAGTGGGAATTGCTTCAGTTTTGACATGAAGAAAACTGCCCCATTGACCATTTGCAATCTCAATTGGGTAAGGAGAAGAGCCAATATGACCGTGCCAATCATAATTCATGAACAAACTTCATTGTATCGCCAGTAGCATCGTAAATTAAGTCGAGGGTACACACTCCTCTATGATAGAAAAAGCCTTAAGAAATTAATTTAATTAAAAACAATCAAAGAGCAATTCTTTTCACATCCCACTATGATTTCATGTATTTTTAGGAAAGGAAACAAAAAAATATTAAGAAACAAGTTATTATTATTTTTTTTTCTTTTTTTTTTTGTATTTTCTACTATTAATTAAAAGAATAGAAATCACTTGGCAACATTGTTTATTCATTTGTTAGCTCAAATAAGAAAGAAAAATGAAAGTTCCACATATAAACTTTTCTTTCTAAAAAAGACCATTAAAAAATTTAAGAGCAAATAATAATAAGACTAAACAAAAAATTAATAGTGCAGAAAATAAGAATCATACAACAAAGGACAGAAAAGAAATACAAAACTTTGTATTATTAAAATTTATATAACAATTTGAAGGTTGTTTATAAAAATGGAAAAAATACACTTTTGGTCTCTGAGGTTTGGGTTAGGTTTCGTTTTGGTCCCTAACTTTTCAAATGGAAGAATTTAGTCCCTGAGGTTTGGTTTTAGTTTCATTTTGGTCCCGCCGGCCGGTATGAAGAAGAAGAGGAAGATGGAGGGGGAGAAAAAGAAGAGGAGGAGAGAGAGGGGGAAAGAAATAATTAAAATAATATAAAATAATTTTATTTTTATAAATTTAAAATATTTTTATTTTAAAAATTTTAAAAATATTTTTTTAATAAAAAAAAGTGCCACGTTATCAATCTATTAACTTTTAACGGAAAATTGGATGGAGGGACCAAAATGAAACTAAAACCAAACCTCAGGGACTAAATTGTTGAGTTTGAAAACTCAGGGACCAAAAAGAAACCTAACTCAAACCTCAGGGACTAAAAGTGTATTTTTCCTATAAAAATTAAGTAATAAGAGACGTGGACGGTATCAAATGTGTAGGGAATAGAAATAATAATCCATAAATGAATTCTATAAAAATAAAACAAAAAAGAAAGAAAATCATACTCTGAAATAGAGACAAGTGTGTAAACTTTTGTTGTCATTCGTTGTTGGATCTTCTACTTATTTATAATGTCCAAAAAAATGGAAGAAAAAGAAAGATACTATAAACTTTTTCTAACAAATAATACACACAAACCAACAACAATTCGCAAGCACTTTTTGGACATAAGAAAATTTGATTCTATGAGGTGTCGATATTGATATGTCGATAGTATTGAGAATTCTATCGATCCCTTGTGGATCTCTATTAATTAAAGTTCAAATGAGAAAAAGACATAATTTTAATTGCAATTTTGAGCATATTTAAAGTTAGTTAGAGATATAAAAGTTGAGCTCGAATTAACCTAATCGACTCGTATTTTTTACCAAATAACTGTTAACCCTAATTTGAACCTTAATTATACGGACATATGCCCAATGTAAAGATAATTTAGAAAATAAATAAGTCACACGTTAAAAAGTAATGGTTTAAATCTTATTTTAGTCCTAGAATTTTTAAGTTTGTTCTATTTTAGTACTTAAACTTTCAAAATATTCATTTTGGTCCTTAAACTTTGAAATTTATTCTATTCTAGTCCATATTAGTCCCTAAACTTTTAAAAAACTTATCATTTTGGTCCTTATTAGGTTCCTTTTATACTTCAAATCTGCTTTGTCTAATGTTTGTCTCTAATTTATTTGACTTGAAATCATGCTCATATTAACAATCTAATACACATACTCAAAGTTATGTCATTAATTTGTTAAAATTGAAATAAAAGTAAGGACCAAAATAGTCAATTTTGTAGGTTCATGGACTAAAATAGATATTTTAAAAGTTTAGAGACTAAAATGGAACAAACTTGAAAATTCAAGGACTAAAACGAACCTTTCAATAGTTCAAGGACCAAAATAGAATAATCTTAAAAGTTTAGCGACCAAAATTGGATTTAAACCAAAAGTATTAAATTACCATTTTTTTTATTTGGCATATAACTTATAAAAGATTGATTTGACATTAGATTCATTTATTTGTCAACAAAAGTGTAACGCCCAGGTTTTCCAACTTCTAGCCTAACGACATTACTACTTACTCTAGACTCTAAAACAACTAGGACAACCCTCTTGAAACCGAATGTACCGAAAATTTCAGCAGCATAACGGCGTAAAACATGTTATCCCAAAATTTTTCCTTAACCTGATAGAGTTATTAAGCACTTCTAAACATACACAAATCAAACTCCACAAAACTACAACTAGATTTCACAACCTATCTCCTCTAGACGAGACAGACCTTATAGTTGAAGGTGTTCATATAACACATGCGGAAGCAATTTTAGGATCGGAGGCACTTAACTACATCAATCTTAGAAAATGAAAGCATGTTGTCCAAATACCGTTAACAGAGAGTAGAATTTGTACCAACCTTTTGGAGACCGATTCAACAACTCCTTTTGATTCATTTGATCACGAACGCTGTGTGGACCACCTCTAGTGTCTTCCCCACTATCCTCCGACCTTAGAACGACTTGTGGGAGTCTATGGTGATAGGGATTGGAAGGGATATGCTTGAACACTACAAGCTTTTAGAGAGAATTGAGAGAGTGAGGTTGAGAGTGAATTTTGGCAGCATAACATTACTCCAAAATTCCTTACTTCTCCATCTTCTAATCCCCTATTTATAGAGGATTTTCAGGCATCTTAGATTCATCAATGTAAGACACATGTAAAGGAGAATGTCCATAGTGGATTCTAGGTGTGCAATGGAGAATACATGCATCTTTGCATGATTGAGGTGTTATTCCACTTTCTTCATCCATGCAAGAATGGATTTAGTTGTGTAATTCCACTATCTCCATCCATGCAAGAGTGAAATTCTACTATTGGATTTAATTTAAAATGCAATTCTCAATTGTCTTTCAAATTACAATTTAATTGAACAATTTCAATTAATCATATGACATTAATCAAATTAATTCATATCACCTAATTAAATCCACTAATCTTGAATTTCCATAAATTCAATATTGAAATCTCTATCTCAAATTTGAATTAAAAACAATTCATAATCATTTTTAAATTAAAACAATAATTAATTAAACAATTTAATCAATTATGTAATATTAATTTAATATCATATATCAAATTAATACTATGCACCCAATATGAATCCCTATTCATATATATTGTATTTAAATCATATTTAAATACTTTACTCTCTCAATTAATAGTTTAATTCATAATTAAACTATTTTGTCGATAATATCGTATATAGTCGACACTAATTCCCTAAACCGATTTTGAACGATTCAAACATTCCTATCACTAAGTTCTAAGGTATAATCTATATGAGCTAGCAGGAGGACCTAATGGACCTACCGATCATGGGCTCCAACGATCCGAGGTTAACTGGCTAATCTCATTAACCTAGCTAACTAACATTCGTTGACTACCGGGACACCCCACTATAGCCCTGTAGTTGCACTCCCCTCACTGTAGATATATTTCTGTCCACCTGATATAACCATGATTAGTAAGTCGATCCTTCACAGGTTGTTCGTAACTATAGTTGGGTCAAATGTCCGTCTTACCCCTATAGTACTTCTTGTTCCTTAAGTCCCACTGATCCTCTAATGAACAATTGGTTTATGGTCCAACCAACAAACCGAGTCCCTCTCGGGCCAATGAGAGGGCGGGATCCCTTTGTTCAAGCCTCGGATACAGCACTTAAGGGAACAACCTCTCTACTATCCCTAATTCGGGTAGGAGCGAATTCCTTCTTGCAGAACTATGTTTCCAGCTATCTACCTGTTCCTATCCCTGAAATGGTAGGCTTATTGAGTTGGCGATACTGAGCCACTCTCACCCATGCAGATCTAAGGATAAGTCCGAATAAACAGGAGATCATAGTTAGCTCAGGATTAAGATCGAGTTACCTAGGTCATCGCATGAAATAGTCTGTCTTGTTAGTAAACGGCGTTATAAAGCAAGAGTGACTTATTTCTCGGTCCTATACTCTTATGCAAACTCATTGCATAGGACGCCCCCACTCGCATGTCTCTACATGGACGATTTAGGATCACATCGTCTGTACTATCTACAAAGTGGGCCACGTCTCATAATGTCCCCAAGATAAGGTACCCAGCCCTATCCCTATTCTATAGACCGTTTTGGCTATTACTCAAGCCTGATCCACTTTTATGTCTCTACATAAACCTCAAGTGTTCATCCTATAGCCAGGGATCTTAGTTTATTGGATTTGGATTATTTAACGTGCAATTTACTTATTCAGTAACGACTTTACTGAATGAATCTCGACAACGACTTTATCGATCAAGTATATAATTCGTTTAACATTCAATATCTATGAGTTTTAGGACACCAATCCCAACAATAGCAACATGCAATAAACTAAAACTATGTTGCATAACATAAACATCTTATTAACAAAAAGAGAGTTCACTTAGCACAAGTTGACCAACACAGCCTTTATTATTAACCAAACCAAACGACACCAGTTCTACGTTCATAAACTTAACCACTCAGGTGAATCCCTCACCATAACAGAAACTACAATAATAAATCAACTCAAGCTAACTTATTAAAGCAACTAAGAAAACATAACAACGAGAGGAACCAACAACCTAGGAATTTTCCTCGTAGTCCTCTCCTCGCCACCAAGGTTTGGATCATCATCACCTGCAAAATCTAAAATGTTGGGGGAAAGGTGGGGAAGGGGGTATCAGTACAACTGCGGTACTGGTAAGCAGCTCATACAAGCCAGATCACAAACATCAAACAACACAAACAACATGCTTCTCACACGCATACTTCATGCTTCCAAAAGCAATAAAAAGACAACATGCTCACAAAGCAATAAATGACCATCATGCATATGTTTCCCACACTATGCACCCACACTCTACTAGACCACACATGATTTACGCGCCATGCTCCGCTAACCACCACATGCATTACGCGCCATGCTACGCAAAAGCATTCGCATGCATTACGTGTCATGCTACGCAAAACCATTCGCATGCATTACGTGTCATGCTACACAAAACCATACACGTGCATTACGCGCCAAGCTACTCACCTACATATGAATTACGCGTCATGCAATGCAACTGCTAGACTCATGCTATACCTCCCGTGACAACATGCTAGCCCAACTAAACATGCTTGAACCCAAACACAACATGCTTAAACAACAACCACAACTCAGCGGTCACATCTCAATCAATACATGCTCATCTCAAGCATTTCAGTACATTTATATACAACAGAACATGTTTTTCACAAGTACACGAATAAAACATAAAAACAAACATCATGCTTCACACAATCAACCAAAATCCAGCAAGTAGAAACTACTTACCAAATCACTTTAAAATAAACCCACGCTAGCTGGAAATTGCACAATCTCGCTCCAAAACGAACTTCCAGCTACAAATAAACTACCAGCCATTAAAGGGAGCCTACACTAAAGGAAAGCACCCTAAAACATAAGGTTAAGGGCAAAACTTAACCAACAACGGAGTCTTTCCTTGCTGGACACCACTTAAACATAACCCAAATTGAAAACCCAACGCCATTAAACCATGGGCAACCACGTCTAAGGCGTTACGGGCGGTGGGTATTTGTTGGATGTAGGTATTAAGGCTATACAGCCACTAGACAACAAGCATTCGACCATATATTATCACATTCTAAGAACCTTTACGGGGTTGGAAAACATTCTAAGGCCTAAACAACTAATGGGCAATGATAAATTCATGCTTCTAAAGCTTAAATACTAACGACCAATAAATCTCAATACTAACAAACTGAAGACAGCAGTGAATCTTACCCAAACTGTCCCATTTCAACGCTAGACGGGTTATATAAACCACAACCAGCGAGTCAGAACGCTCCTTGGGCAGTGGGTATTCAAGTTCCAGTGATTCGAACCCCAAATGATCACGTAGACGGCGCTGCAGATCAGAACTTCACTATTAATCCAAAGTTTCAGCACCTAAATCACATGGGTAATCAGATTTTAAAACCAAAAGAGCGAGGCTCAGCGATAAAGCTTACTGACAAGGTTAGATGACGCTGCAACGATCCAGAACGGAGCCAAAACATCGCTGGACAAAGGCGAGGATGCGCGAAAACAAAGCTCGGGTTGCTGGACGTGTGCGGATCAGACTGAACGAGAGTGCAGAGAGTTAGATCGAGCCTTAAATCAACTAGATCGTGAGAAAGGAGACTTAACCACGAGATTCTTTGGCCGAAAACGGGAGAACAGGGAGAGAGGCGGCACGAAAACAGCGAAACGGAGGAGATAGAGCCTCGTGAAGACCTGTACGCGCGACTCATGGCTGGGTCTTTGATCTCCGACAAGGGTTGACGGCGGCACGACACGAGAGGAAGAGACACAACCCATGGGGAGAGGGAGCTCGCGACGAGGGAGAGGGATCGCGAAGAGAGAGAGCTTGCACAGGGAGGGAGATCGCAGAGAGAGGACCCATGCAGCGGCGACGACGTGGCTCGAACGGCGATGGCGGCGCGACTCAGACGGCGGCGGCGACTGAAGATCTCGGCTGGGGGGGGGGGTTCACACGCGTGAAGAGAAAGAGATGGAGAGATAAGGGGCTTAGGGCTTTTTCTTCTTCATTTTCTTTAATCCTTTTCTTATTAATTCTTTTTTCTTATTTCTCCAAATAACCCAAGAATAGCAATTCACACAACCAACACCCGATATTCAGCGTAAACTTAAAATGTACAACGCTGAAACTCCTCAACCAATACAGACCAAGTCCAACAAGCTTGAGGGAGAGATTTTTATTTTAATAACGCTTAGTTCCCAAGAGAAGAACATTCACACAATAAGATATTTATTAACTCCCAAAGTACAAGCCAGGCTACAATTAAATTAACCTTGGACTTAAATACAAGAGATTAACACATTGAAATGTTTGGGGCATTACAAAAAGTGTGTTTGGTAAGTTTAGAACGTAGTGTTATATAAAGGTTTTAAAAGAAAAGTAGTTTTTATTATTCAAAATGATGTCATCATGTCAAAATAACCTTTACTATGAAACATTGACTGAAAAATTTTGATAAATCACAAATTATCACTTCATGCTTTATAAATTAATGTCAAAAATTACATTTAACCAATTATAAATTGTCATGTGTTTCAAAATAAATTTAAAAATAAAGAAATAATAGATAAAAAAAATTATGTCACTTTACTTATGGTCATGTGACATTATTTTTGTGGCACTCTATGAGTCGTTGACATGTTGATACTATTGAGAATTTTATCTCTCTGTGGCACTATGTTGATTGAAGTTTAAATGAGAAAAGGGACATAATTTTAATTGAAATTCTGAGTATAGTTAAAATTAGTTAGAAAGATTTGAGCTAAAATTAACCTAATCGACTCATAGTTTTTACCAAATAATTGTTGGTCCTAATTTTAACCTCAATTATAGGGACATGCACAAAATAAATATAATTTAGAGAATAAATAATTCACACATTAAAAAGTAATTAAGTAGCAATACTTTTTTTTATTTAGCATAAGTTAAAAAATATCGATTTGACATTAGATTCATTTATTTGTCCACAATAGTGTTTTTGATACGTTTTGAAAGAAGGTTTGAAAAAGTATTTTGCTTAGAGAAAAGTAGATTTTATTATTCACAAAATCATGTCATGTCAACGACTCTTGGATTATAAAAGTGTTGAATGAGAAATTTCGGTAAATCACAAATTGTAACGTCATTATTTATAAAATAATGACAAAAATTACATTTTGGACCAATTATAAATTATCATGGGTTCCAAATTAAATTTAAAGATAGAGGAATGATAGATCAAAAATAATTAACGTCACATGTCTTTACTTATGGTCATTTAATCAAGTAATCATATCTAACGACTCGACTTCTCATGACTGATTCTATGGCCACATTTTCTTTTAGGAAAAAAATTATTTAGAAACAACTAATTAACACAGAAATTTTGGTCAATCACAAATTGCCACGTCGTTATTTTAAAATTAATGACGAAATTACAAATAATTAAATTTGGGACCAATTATAAATTGACATGTGTTCCAAATTTAATTTGAAGACAAAGTTGGCCAATTATAAATTTTTAGGGTCAAATGTACATTTGATCAATTAATTAAAAATAAATTATTTTGATCAAATTAATTAATTTGACCAATTAATTAAAAAATAATAATTAATTGGATCAAATTTGGTCTTTTAAATATTTTGGTCATATGGTTTTTGGGTCAAATATAAACCAAACCCAAGACCAAATAGTTGAACCTAAGACCAATAAAGCCCAAATTCAAGTTGTTAGACCCAAAAGTCACTAGGGCCCATCCATGCAAAACTCTATAAATAGAGAGGTTCTCCTTTATTTGAAGGGTTCAAAAATTCTACACTCTCACAAAGACAAGAGGGTCAGAATTTTGAAGCTCCAAGCCAGAGTCAAAGAATTCAGGGAAACTCCATCAAGATTAAAGACTGAAGACTCCCTAAAATCCATAAGTTTCAAAGTGTTGAACACGTCTTGAAGACTGAAGACTCCTTCAAGACTAGAAGACTTCAAGCTCCAAAAATCCATTGAAGTTTCAGACTCGAGATCAAGCGTTCCAACCCTCGAGTGAAACACATTCACTCACAAGAGAGAGAATCAGAGGATTAACATTAGAGATTGTACACCCACACGCATACAAACATTAATACAAATATACGTTTATTCCACATGTCTCCATCTTCGAAGTTACGTGTGAACAAATTGACATGCTCAGTGGGACCATCTCTACCTCTCATCTCTCTCTTATCTCAAAACACAAGTTTAAACATGTCGTTCAAGACTTCTTCGATAGTCGTTGTCATGAACAAGTCTTACATGGGTTCAACTGCTCATTGTTGCTTCAATGAACTGAGGTTTCAAGAAGATAAAGCTTATATGTGATATTTAATTTATCAAAGAATTAATTAATTGTGTGGTTTAATTAATTTGATTAAATGCGATTTAATTAATTTTAATTAAAACTATATATTATGTGAGGGAAATGCATTTAAATATGATTTAAATGCACATAAGTTTATTTAATTAATGTGATTAATTAATTAACATTTAATTATGGGAAAAATACACTTTTAGTCCCTGAGGTTTGGGTTAAGTTACACTTTGGTCCCTGAGTTTTCAAACTCAACAAAAACACCCCTGAGGTTTGAGATAAGGAGCAATTTGGTCCCTACCGTCCATTTTTCCGTTAAACCCTAACAGTTTGCTGATGTGGCACAATTATTTTAATAAAAAAAATATTTTTTTAAATTTTTAAATAAAAATATATTAAAATAATATAAATATTATTATTTTATTATTATTTTTATTCATTCTCTCCCTCTCTCTTCTTCTTCTTCACCCATCTACTTCATCTTCAACCTTGTCTTCTTCCCTTCTTCTTCAACATGTCGCCGGCGGCCGGTGGCCGACGACCACTGCTCGCCGGCGGCCGGCGTTTTTTTTTTTTTTTTTCCTACCCTCATATTTTCTTCTTCTTCTCATTTTCCACAATTTTTTTTATTTATAAATGGGTTGTCGGAAATCGAAGGAGGGAGAGACCGATTTTCCGGCGAGAATCGAAATAAGAATCTATCGCTCACTCTCCACATGCGAAATCAAGTTCTTTGCACCAAGACCCATCGTTCATTCTCCACTGCACCAAAAACGAAAAAATAAACTTAAAATCAAAATTCACAGTGAATATCTTCCATTGTTGAGCTCTGAAAGTGGAAAAAAAGCAACAAAGAAAAAAGGTTCCTCAACCTCCATTGTCGCTCAAACTTTTTTTTGTTTTTTTTGCTCCCCGTTCCGGCCACCGCCCATCACTGTCAAGCAACTTGTGGGTGTGAGTTCGTGAGGAGAAGGGGAAAGGCTCCAACGAGTTCGTGCGTTCTCGTTTATGCTCCAACGACTTCGAAGACGGCGTTCCAGATCTGAGCAGCCCAGCGAGTTCGATGGCGCGTTCCAGATCTCCTAGCTCCAGTGAGTTCAACGACGACGTTCTAGATTTGAGTTGAGCGAGTTTGCCGGCGGTGTTCCAGATCTGAGAAGGGAAAAGGCTCCACGACGTTCTGCGCCGTTCAGATCTGACGAGCCCCACGCTCCAGCGGCGTGCAGATCTGACGAGTCCCACGCCGACATTCAGATCGACGACACATTCCCCTACGGCTGCCGGCGAACCCACTGTAATCTCGGCTGCAAACTTCGTGGGGGTTTAGAGAGAGAATGTGGGTTTTAGAGGGAACAAAACAGAAAGAGAAAGAGGAAAGTGAGATTGAAGAAGAAGAGAAAGAAGAAACGAAGGAGAAAAAAATTGTATTTTTCCGGTAACGGCGGCGGTCCTCATTCCTGATTCTCCCTATTTTCTTAAAACAAAAAACAGAAGAAAGAAAAGAAAGAAGAAGAAGAGAAGGGAAGAAGAAAAAAGAAGAAAAAAAAATCGCCGGCGACCGGCCGGCTAGCGGTGGTCGCCGGTCGCCGGCCGGCGGTGATTTGCTGAAGAAGAAGATGAATGAGGTTGAAGAAGAAGTTGAAGAAAGGAGGAAGAAGAAGTAAGAGAGATGGAGAGAAAGAATAATTAAAAAAATAATAAAATAATAATATTTTCTTTATTTTAATATATTTTTATTTTTAAAAATTAAAAAATAATTTTTTTATTAAAATAATAGTGCCACATCAGCAAAATGTTAGGATTTAACGGAAAAATTGACGGAGGGATTAAAAGTGTAGCGAAATCTAAACCTCAGGGGTAAATTTGTTGAGTTTGAAAACTGAGGGACCAAAGTGTAACTTAACCCAAATCTCAGGGACCAAAAGTGTATTTTTCCCTTTAATTAATTAAATAAAATCCATTTTATTTAATTAATTCAATTTTAAATAAATAAAAAATTCTCTCCCTCACTCAAATTTAAGATTTCACGCCTGAAGGGGTCTTGGGGTGCATCTGACATTTCTGCATTTTGAGATCTAACAAGATCTCTAATCTCTCTCTCACTCTTTGTACATTTTCTCTCAATGTGAAAAACAGATAAACATTTTTTCTCTGTAAATTCTTCCCATAATCAAGATCAAGGAGTCCCACCAATCCGTTGTCACCCTCAAAGAATAGCAAGGAAACCAAGTGGTGGTGTTCGTGGTTGATGAACGTTCAAGAAAGCGTTCTTGAGTTCATAGACGTCAACGACAGTTTGCTTCTCATCCTTATTAGATTTAGATCTAAATTTTATAAATGCTTAGCCTAGTGAATTTAGAATTCTGTAATTTTTTTGCCAATGTACGGTATTTTGATTGAACAAAATTAACTACGAACGGTCCAATTGCGCTTCTGTTTTAACGGAATTGGGAATTCCAATCCTTCACAAAGGTTCTCACGTTGCGCTACATCCTTCTCCAAATTTGAAGGTTTTCACGCTACTTCGCTGTCGTTTCTTCTTCAATGTTTGAAGGTTCACGTGCGCTGCTTCGTTGTTCCTTCTCCAAGTTCGAAAGTTCTGACGTTGTGCTGTTGCGCTGCTTCCTTCTCCAAATTCGAAGGTTCTCACGCTACTTCGTTGTCGTTCCTTCTTCAAAGTTCGAAGGTTCACGTGGCACTGCTTCGTTGTTCCTTCTCCCAGTTTGAAGGTTCTGACGTTGTGTTGCTGCTCTGCTTCCTTCTCCAAATTCGAAATTTCTCATGTTGCTTCGATGTTGTTCCTTTTCCAAGTTCGAAGGTTCTCCGTTGTACGCTGCTGCGCTACTCCTTCTCCAAGTTTGAAGGCTCGTATGCTATGCGTTGCTTCGTTGTCTATGCTTGCAACTTTTTACGCTGCGTTACTTCGCTACTGTGTCTTCTCCAAGTTCGAAGGTTCTGCTTCGCTGAAAGACGTTGCAGCAGTAAAGGAGCCTGATAGGACCTAAATAGTCCTATTTTATCACCTCTAATCTAAGCTTGTTAGAGTAATTTTATGTTTTACTTGTCCTATTTGCAGGATCTTTGAGCTTAGGCAATGTCGGGAGTCAATCATGCTTAATTGGTGTTAATTCGGGCCAATTCTGGAGTTTTAGAGCCATCTCGATGTCTTGGACGACGATGAGGTGAAAAGAGCCAAATGTATTGAAGCGGGCCTGAAGAACGACACCAAGAGCCGAAGATTGGAGCCTCGTACCGAGATGAAGCGAGACAAGGCAGAGAAGAAAAGCAGTATGCTCGAATCAGGGATGGCGTCGAGACGCTGCCCTTGGCATCTCGACGCCGACGCGAATTTGAAACGGTGTATAAAGAGACGCTGCGACTTTTTCTATAAATAATAGGTCTCAGTTTAGTCCGCCGTTAAGTTAGAAATTGGTCCGTTTATGATTTCTTTCATTTTTTCTACTTTCCAACATCTGTGTAGACCTTGTTTGGTCATTATTTATGCAATCTTTTGTATTAGTTTATATTTTCATTTTGTTTATGAGTAGTTAAATGCATCTATATCGTTGGATTGGGATTATGCCTTGATTGCTATTGAGTTTGGTTGAGTTTTCTGGTGTTTTAAGTACTGTTCTTGCTGTGTTTCTATTAAGTTTTGCATGTTATCCCATTTAAACCAATACACGAGGCTAGTCTATTAGGATTGATGACCCTATGTGATTACTGCTTGTGTATTCTATCAGTTATTTTTAGATAGCCACTAGCCCGAGGCAAGCCACTCTGTACATGAGACGACCCTTGATAGGCCTAGGATGCATGTTAAATGTTGTATGAATTAGATTTAAATTGCATTTAAATTTAGTTAATACAATTTCGAACCCACGATCCCAAGGCGACTAGTTTAAGTAGGTGATTGTGAAATTGCCTATTCTAGACTAGTTAGATATAATTTAATGACTGTTGCGAGGTCTCGGATGGTTTCTACTTTATGTATGAGGGATGGCGGTCGATAAAGATAAAAATTGATTAATCTTGTTAATTGCAGAATTCACGATTAACAGGGTAATTAAACACAAGTTAGTGTGGCGGGGTCCTCTGAGTAACCAAGAAGCGAACTGGACTAATAAAAATCGGCATAGAATAATTATTAGAGAAAACTAGGAAGCCAAGTGAAATAGCAGTCAAGCATAAGAAATCTCAATCCAGAGATCCCTTTCATGATATTGATTTTTGCCTTATTTCTCATTTGCATGTCTTATTTTGTCTCCTTTACATTCAACATTTATGTTTGCTCTGTCCTGCTTTCCAAAATCCCCCCTGTTTTATAAGCACAAAATCTTGCATATGTTAGGTCCCCTTCCCTGTGTCCGACCCCGGACACTATTTCTATAAAATAATTATAGTGTCGTGGATTATAAATTTATTTTACCAACACAACCTTCGACAATTTGGACCCGTCAGAACCCAAGTTTGGACGACATCATGTATCCTTGGGTTGAGGAACGACATAGCAACAATGGTCCAAAAAAAACATCATGTGTCATTGTACTAATGTGAAAAACGTTGCAGCAGTAAAGGAGCCCAAGTGGGAATGACATCATGTGTCCTTGGGTTGGGGAACGCCATAGCAACAAAAGTCCAAAGACATCATGTGTCATTGTACTAATGTTGAAAGACGTTGCAACAGTAAAGAAGCCCAAGTGGGAATGACATCATGTGTCCTTTGGCCGGGGAACATCATAGCAAGAAAAGTTCAAAGACATTGTCCTTGTACTAATGTTGAAAGACGTTGTAGCAGTAAAGGAGCCCAAATGGGAATGACATCATGTGTCCTTGGGCTGGGAAACCCCATAGCAACAAAAGTCCAAAGACATCATGTGTTCTTATACTAATGTTGAAAAACGTTGCAGCAGTAAAGAAGCCCAAGTGGGAATGACATCATGTGTCTCTGGACCGTGGAACGTCATAGCAACAAAAGTCCAAAGACATCATGTGTCCTTATACTAATGTTGAAAGACATTGCAGCAGTAAAGAAGCCCAAGTGGGAATGACATCATGTGTCCTTGGGCCGGGGAAGAGAATTTAAAAAAAACCGTGAATTGAAAAAAAAAAGAAAGAGCAAAGAAAAAAAATCTCCCTAAAAAAAGGAAAAGAAAAGAAATCGAAAAATGAAAGATAAAAATTAAGGAAAAAGGGAAAAAGGAAAGAAAAGAAAATTAAAACAAAATAAAGAGAAAATGTATAAGAAAGAATCTGAAGGTTTAAAAAAAAGTAAGGAAGAAAAGGATTAGAAAAAAAAAGAAAGAAATTTGAGTACACCACCTCAAGTTTAAAAGAAAGTAAAAAAAAGAGGTTTCTCTCACCCAGCCTTTTATTCACCCTTTAATAAACCCACCGACAAACTATAGGAGATTCAAATGTGGCAACGATTTGGTGGGTAACAGCAAAAAACCCTGAACTTGTGCGCTCGCCAACAAAGTTCTTTTCAACAAGCAACCCACAATCTGACGACGCATGCCAAATGGATTGGAACCTCGGGATTTTTATTATAAATAATGTACTTTAAAAAAAACAAATATAGAGGAGTTCTGAAACTAATCCCAAAAGTAGGGTAGCTAAATCGTGTACGTGGGATGCGAGTTCCATTAATCGTAGGTGATGGTCCCGATTTCGAGGTTAAATCGCGTATCAGGTACGCGATTCCATAGCTAAATTGCAAACCAGGTACGCGATTCCTTTGTTGGCAAGCTGACTAGGCAATGTTGGCACCTGGTTGGCGGTGATGTAACGCCAGCAAACTCGCGAACCGTGTACACGTTTTCCGCGTTCGACTCGTGTGTGGGGTTTTATGCCCTACAACTTGTAGATAGTAAATGAAACAAATTAATCAATCTCAATAAAGCATTATTTGAGGAATTAAGTAATTTGGTTATTGAATAATTGAGTTTGCATTAATAAACCCTAAATCCAATAAACTAAGATCTAAGGTTGTTTAAATGAAACTTGGACTAGTATGTGAGGACATACGGGGATCGGTGTTCAAGTAACAACCTAAATGGTCTATATTGTAGGGATAAGGTTGAGTACTTTCTCCTGGTGACACTATGAGATAAGGCTCACTTTGTATTCGATACAGATGCATTGATCTAAAGCATCCATGTAGGAGACATGCAAGTGGGGGTATCCTATGCAATGAGTTTTCATAAGACCGAACTGCGAAATAGTAACCACTAGATGTAACGTCGTTGACTAGTTTAGGTTTCTATTTCAATAGGATGACCTAGGTACCTCAATCTCAATCCCGAGTCTGTTATGAAGTTTTTTTCAGGAGGGATTGTCCTTAGATTTGTATGAGTGAGAGTGGCTTGTTCGCCGACTCAATAATCCTACCATTTCAGGGGCAAGACCGAATGGGGGCTGGGAACATAACAGTATAAGATGGAATTCACTCCTTCCCCTATTGGGGTAAGTAGATGTGTGTTCCCTTAAGGGCTGATTCGGGGCTTGAACAAAGGTGCGCCGTCCTCTCTTGGCTCGAGAGGAACTCTTGTTTAGTGGTTGGACCCTAAACAACTTGTTCATTAGAGGAATCATTGGTACTTAAGGATTCAGAGGTAACTCAGAGGTAAAACGGTAATTTGACCCAGCTGGTGTTACGAACACTCGTGAAGGATTGACTTACTATTTTGGTCGATATACGTGGACACAGAAATATTCTACAGTGAGAAGAGTGCAGTTGTGGGTTTTTCGTTGAGTGACCCACAATTAACGATTGTTGATTGACTCGGTTAATGAGTTTAGCCAGTTAATCTCGTATCGTTGGAGCTTCTGATCTGTAGCTTCATTAGGTCCACCTGCTAGATTGTAACGGGTTCTGAGATTAATTAGTCTTGAATATTAAGGGAATTAAAATAATGTATGGAGATACATTATAGTATAAAGTTTAATTAGAGAATTAAACTTTATAATTAATTTTGGATATGATTCAAAATTAATTTATGAGAGAATTATGAATTTAATTAAATTGTGATATTTGATTAATTCATAAATTAATTAATTGGAGAATTAATTAATTTAATTTAATTTGGTTAAATGTGATTTAATCAATTTAATACTATAGTTTTTTATTAATGTTCATTTGATGCACATTGAAACTATAGGTTAAATGAGAGAGATAAACTTGAATATGATTCAATTGTAAAATTGATTAAATATTTGATATTTAATTGATGTGGGATCAATTAATTGAGAATTAATTGAATGGCCAATTTAATTCAATTGAATATGATTTAAATTGAATTGAATACTTTATTTTATAATTAATTTAATTAATATTGGATTAATTGAATTAATTATAACTAATTAAATAGTTTAATTATTTAATAATAGTTGATGGCCAAGATCGTTTTGATTAGATCCAACGGTCGAGATCAAGTAGGGTAATAACTTCCTCCCCACTTATCGTATAGTGGGGAGGAGTTCCCTAAGCACTCTTTGATTCGGTCTGTTTTCACGCTAAACACAAAGAGCAAACTCTCTTTAAAATATTCTCTAAAAAACACAGAGTTACAGGAGCCTTTTTTTTTTTTTTTGGCTGTAATTTATCCCTTCAAGACAACGTTTAGGATCCCACAATCCTAATCTCACAGCCTAGAGGATAGCGGGTGATCCGTGGTGGTCGTGTCTTGATCGAAAAAGGAGCATTGTGCTGTTTTGTTCATCAAAATCATGTAAGTTCTTGAATCTAAAATAGTTTTAGATCTGTAAATATGCATGCTTTATCTAGGATAGAAAATAGTTTTCTGTTTTGTCCAACGTACCCGTTTTCTGTTCAATTGAAATTAAATCACAATCGGTGAAAACCGCTTCCGTTGAGGATTCTATTCCTTCATCGTGTACCACGTACACGATTTTGTGGTCCATGAAACCCTACCCCAGTCCCTTTTGTGAACACACCGCACGCCACAAACAGACCCCCCCTTGGGTTTTCTCTCCTCTCTCTTTGAAAATGGCTGCAAACCGCCGCTCGCTGCCGTTCCAGTTGCCGTGGACCTCGTTGCCGCCGCTGCCTAGTGTTCCGTCGTCGCTGCCGCTGCAGTTCGCCGTCGTCGACATTTAGGTATATATATTTTTTTTCTTTTTTTCGTATAAGAACATTTTTTTAGTGATGATTTTTAGTTTGTTTTTTATGGACTGATAAAGTTTTAGGTATATTTTAGACTAATTTTAGGTTTGTGGACTGTTTTAAACTACTTTGATGGTTTATGGAATGCTTTGTAGGTTTATGGATTATTTTGGACCGATTTGGGCTGTTTTTGGACTGATTTGGGTCGTTTTTGGACTGATTTGGGCCACGTTGTATGATTTGAATTTTTTGAACTGTTTTGTATGATTTTATATATATTGCTTAAACTTTATTTTTTGAGTTTTGGACTGTTTTACAGGGTTCGATTGGTTGAATTATTTGATATGATCTGATTCACACTCTTGGGCCTTTTTTGGACTGATTTGTGGTGGTCAGTGTGAATATTTGGATGATTTATATATACTTTTTTAGGCCTCTTTGGACTGGTTTATTTAATTTTCTGACTTTTTTCGGATTGGTGCGACATTTTTCATGTTGTGAAAAAATTAAATATTTAATTAATATTTTTCTAATTTTTTTAGTTATAGTCAAATTGGTAAAATATGTCATTGCCTCGTGAAGAGTTAGTGATACTTGAACCTGGAAATGGTGGGGATAGTGATATAGAGGCAGAAGTTGATGAGTTATTTGGAAAGAATGTTAATATTAAATCTCCCCCTAAAAACTAAAATGAGGAGCCACCTTCAGATATTTTCACACATATAAATTGGGAGATTACTAATTCACTATGTGAAGTAGGGTCCACATTGGAAGAAGGGGCAAGGTGTGTAGAAATGAACCCAAAGGTAATCACCAAAGGATTATTATTTTAGAGTAAAAAAACTCTACAACTTGCTGTTAAAAAATATTGTGTTGTAAACCCTTATCAAATTACTGTGGTAAAATCGAATCCGGATATTTGGTATGTGAAGTGCAAACAATGGTCTGAGGGGTGCAATTGGAGGCTTTGTGCTTGTCGGCGTAAAACTCATGGAATGTTTGAAATTACGAAGCTTGAAGGGGAACATTCGTGTTTATACCCAGAACTCACACAAGACCATTCACAACTAGACTCAGATTTTTTGTGTAATAAAATCCAAAATCTTGTTCGAAATGATCCTGGAGCTTCCATAACATTATTGCAAGAAACTATAAAAAAAATACTATGGTTATAGTGTTTATTACAGGCGTGTATGGCAAGCTAAACGAAATGCTTTGGTTAAAGTATTTGGTGATTGGGAAAAATTGTATGAAGAACTTCCGTATTGGTTAATGGTTGTTGCACACTACAATCCAATAACTCAGGTTGAATGAGACTTTATTCCAACTGATGTACCGCAAAATCTAATTTTTAGTCGAGTCTTTTGGTCCTTTGGCCCTGCAATAAAAGTTTTTAAATATTGTAGACCAATGATTCAGATTGATGGTACACTCCTTTATGGCAAGTATAAAGGGAAATTATTGATATCTTCATGTTTTGACTCAAATGGACATATATTTCCCCTTGCCTCTGCAGTTGTTGAAGAGGAGAGTACTTCTAGTTGGTCGTGGTTTTTACGTGCCTTTGTTACACAGAGAGATGATATATGTTTAATTTTTGATAGGCATGGAGGCATCTTAGCTGCTGTGAATGATGCGAAAAATGGTTGGAGTGAACCTAGAGCATACCATCGATATTGTCTTCGTCATGTGGCCAACAACTTTAATAAAAAGTATAAATCAATGCAACTAAAAGACTTGGTCTATAGGGCAGGATGTTAGCACCAAAGGTGCAAGTTCAACCGATGTATGAAAGAGTTGAAGCGATTAAATCCTGATTGTCTTGATTTTTTCACGAACATGAACCTTGAAAAGTGGACACAATCATATGACAATGGGTACCGTTATGGATGGATGACTACAAATTTGGCTGAATGTATTAATGGTGTGTTTAAAGGAGCTAGAATGTTGACTATCACAACATTGGTCAAGTACACTTGGTATCGAACAATCCATTATTTTGAACAGTGTCGAGAAGAAATCAGTGAAGCATTAGATCGTGGTGAAACATATACACGATATGCTTTAAATAAACTAAGGAGGTGGGAAAAGAGAGCTGCTGCACATACTGTAAAGTCTGTTGATAGAAGTACTTCAAGTTTTGAAATTGAAACGGGAATAAGTATGATTTCTCCATACAAGGGTCAGCAAACACAAGTGGTTTTCTTAAAAGACAACTTATGTACTTGTAACAAGTGGTAGACCTACAAGATCCCTTGCTCCCATGTAATTGCAGCTTGTAACCACATTCATTTGGCACACTTACCTTTTGTTGATGAAACATACAAACTATCACAATACCAGTGATGCTACGAAAGCCAATTCCATCCTATACAACATAGAGATTATTGGCCAGAGGTAATATTCGAAATACTTCGTCCAAACAAGCATTTGTTGAGGGAACATGGACGGCCAAAAACTTCACGAATTCATAATGAGATGAATTGGCGAGAAGCTGGTACAAATGTGTGTTGTGGTTTGTGTAAGCGAGAAGGACATAACAAGCGCACTTGTCCAACTCGTACTTTAGGCGCTTCATCTTCAACCCATGGATGAATAATGTTTATTTTGATTCACATTTCATTTCTAAAACTTATTATTAGTTGATTAATATTGAATTTGATTTCGTTAAATTTCACCTACAGGTATGGAGCTCGTGTAGTGGACTTTGTAATGGATCATTTAATGGATTTTGTAATGGTCTTTGTAATGGATTTTGTAATGGGCTTACATTACTTTCATATTTGTAATGGACTTATGTGTTTTTGTTTACACTTTGTAATGAATTTCTAGTGGACTTTGATTTTTGATCTTCACTTTGTAATGGACTTTAATGTATGTTACTTTCAATGGACGTTGTTTTTTAGGTTTTTAATGTCAATGGACTTATATAGTTGCCAATGACTTATTAGTTGCTAATGGACTTGTGTTTTTAAATTTTCAGTATAAATATGGAACCTGGGTCAATTAATTCAAGACACTTATATTTACAACGTACGCACCGTTCACAGTCG
This sequence comes from Luffa aegyptiaca, assembly GCA_017139565.1. Taxonomy (NCBI): domain Eukaryota; kingdom Viridiplantae; phylum Streptophyta; class Magnoliopsida; order Cucurbitales; family Cucurbitaceae; genus Luffa; species Luffa aegyptiaca. The sequence goes on from CM029397.1 coordinate 11,712,209, forward strand.
ATATGGGATAATCAATCCACTACTATCTTACAATGTCGAAGAAGAGAGGCAGTGGTTAACAAAAAATATTAATATAGATCAACGCATCGTAACTTACGTACAACAGGCCGGATTTTGGGGGGTTGCACAGATTGGGTTCATGCAACTAAATTGGCATCTTATTATTGCATTAGTTGAGCAATGGAGACCAGAGTGTACTATTACACTTCAAGATGTTGCAATGCAATTTGGACTACCAATAGATGGAGAACCTGTAATTGGCTCATTACAGTATAATTGGGGTCAGGTATGTGAGGATTTTTTGGGAGTTTGACCCCCTGAATTGGATGGATCTAGATTAAGCATTCCATGGTTGGCAGCACAGTTTTCAAAGTTGCCCCCCAATGACGATGACATCACAATACAGAGGCAAGCAAGAGCCTATATTATGCAATTGATTGGAGGGTTTCTATTTGCTGACAAGTCCAACACACTTGTTCATCTCATGTTTCTTCCTCTGTTAGGAAACTTCGAGACAGCTCGACAATATTCATGGGGTAGTGCATGCCTTGCATGGTTGTACAAAGAATTATGTTGAGCTAGTAGTGCTAGTGCATTAGAGATAGCCAGTCCACTAATACTACTACAAGTTTGGGTGTTCGATCGGTTTTATATTGTCACACCACTACACGACTTACCGACCCCTGATCATTATGTTGGATGACCACTTAGTGCTCGATATGTTAAATTTATACTTACTTGTTGAAGACTTTCTTCAATGGACTCCCACCAAGAATAATATGATCACAGTAGGGACACTACCACCGAGATCTTCCACTGCTATATCTCTGGGACTAGGAACCAAGTTGTGGGACTTGGTGTTCTTGAATTTTTGGAAAAAGAATTTCACTAGAATGTTGTGAAATTCTTAGAGAGAAATTTTTACTTGAGAGCAAAGTCTTGAGGTGAGAGAGTTATTTCAATTGGGAAGACATTATGTCCTTTATATAGAGTGTCATATCCCTTTCCTATTCATAATATGTTAGGGATATATTTAATTAATTAATAATTAATTACTCTTCCCAATTCTAATAGGATGAAGATTCATTTAATTAATTAATTAAATCAATAATTAAATCAAATTTAATTAATTTCATTTAAATCATATTTAAATGAATATCTCCCACGTAACCAATAGCTTTTAATTAAATCAAATTCAATTAAATTAAATAATAATTAATTAATTCTCCAATTAATTAATTACTAAATTAAATATCTCATATTTAATTTAATCCTACAATTAAATAGTATTTAATTATATTTCTCTCAATTAATAAAGTTTAATCTTAAATTAAACTTTATATTATAACGTATCACATACAGTATATTAATTGTATCTCATACAATTAACTTGATTTCTCATAATGGATCTTGAACTCTTCAAATTCCTTTCATGACTAATTGTTCCTAATTACCCTTTACGAGCTAGCAGGAGGACCTAATGGACCTACTGATCAGAAGCTCCAATGATATGAGGTTAACTGACTAAACTCATTAGTCGAGTTAACCAATGTTCATTAACTGCGGGTCACTCCACTAAAGACTCACAGTTGCACTATTCTCATTGTAGAACATTTATGTGTCCATGGATATAGACCAATAACGGTAAGTAAATCCTTCACGAGTGTTCGTAACTACAGCTGGGTCAAATTACCGTTTTACCCCTGTGTTACCTCTATCTGCTTAAGTACCAGTGCTCCTCTAATGAACAGCTTGTTCATGGTCCAACCAATAAACAGAAAGTCTCTCTCGAGCCAGTGAGAGGGCGAGATCCCTTTGTTCAAGACCCGAAGTCACCACTTAAGGGAACACTCATCTACTTCTCCTAGAATCGAGAAGGAGTGAATTTCATCTTGTGTTGTCATGTCCCCAGCCCCCACTCGGTCTTGTCCCCAAAAAGTAGGCTTATTGAGTCGGCGTACAGGCCACTCTCACCCATACTTATCAAAGGACAATCCCTCGTGAGGAGTTCATGACACACTCAGGATTAAGACCGAGTTACCTAGGTGACTATTGAAGCAGTAACCTAACTAGTTAACGTCATTACAACTAGTGGTTGACTATTTCGTGGTCCAGTCTTATGCAAACTCATTGCATAGGATACCCCCACTCGCATGTCTACTACATGGACGCTTTGGATCAATACGTCTGTATCAAATACAAAGCAGGTCGTATCACATAGTGTTACTAGGATAAGATACCCAGCCTTATCCCTATATTATAGACCTTTTAGGTTGTTACTTGAACATCGATCCCCGTATGTCCCCACATACTAGTTCAAGTTACATACAAACAACCTTAGATCTCAATTTATTGGATTTGGGTCATGTTGTGCATTTACTTAACTAAATATAACAACAACACTTTATTGTATAAACTTCAATAACAATTTATTGACACAAGTATAAATTTCGTTAAGATTCACTATCTACGAGTTTTCGGGCATAAAACCTAATAAAATTTACGTATAATTTGAATTTAACATAAATTTGTATAATAACATAATATGTTTTAATTATATTCTATTATATAATGTGCAGATGGAACGAAATTTTGTCTGCATCTGAGTAGAGTACAAATATGTTGATTATGTATCGTATTACATTTGACCGTTTTATGCCCAACCAGGTAAAACAGTAATTAATTTTTTTTCAAAGTTAAAAAAATATATATTAACTTTAATTTTATTTATTAAATTTATTATTTTATAAATTTCAGATCACATGGACACCATATACACCTGATAATATGGCCTTACTACCGGACTACTGTCATAATGGATAGGAGATTTGGTTGACTGTAAGCCCTCTCATATGTTTTCATATTGTAGAGTGGCATTACCCAAATCGAGTGCTGAGACAATTTGGAATGCGACAAATGGTGCCGCCATATTGTGATACAGGCATGGAGTTGTTGGATTTTATGCCCTAAAACTCGTAAATAGTAAATGAAACAAATTAATCGATCTCAATAAAGCGTTATTGGAGTGATTCAGTAATTTGGTTATTGAATAATCGAGTTTGCATTAATAAACCCTAAATCCAATCAATCAAGATCCAAGGTTGTTTAAATGAAACTTGGACTAGTATGTGGGGACATACGGGGATCGGTGTTCAAGTAACAACCTAAATGGTCTATAGTATAAGGATAAGGCTGGGTACCTTATTCTGGTGACACTATGTGATACGATCCACTATGTATTTGATACAGATGCATTAATCCAAAGCATCCATGTAGGGGACATGAAGTGGGGGTATCCTATGCAATGAATTTGCATAAGACCGGACCATGAAATAGTAACCACTAGATGTAACACCGTTAACTAGTTTAGGTTTCTATTTCAATATGATTACCAAGGTAACTCAATCTCAATCCTGAGTCTGTTATGAACCCCTTTCAGGAGGGATTGTCCTTAGATTTGTATGGGTGAGAGTGGCCTGTTCGCCAACTCAATAATCCTACCATTTTACGAGCAAAACCAAGTGGGGGCTGGAAACATAACAATACAAGATGGAATTCACTTCTTCCCCTATTGCGGAAAGTAGATGTGTGTTCCCTTAAGGGCTGATTCCAGGGCTTCAACAAAGGCGCACCGTCCTCTCCTGGCCCGAGAGGAACTCCTGTTTAGTGGTTGGACCCTAAACAACTTGTTCATTAGAGGGATCAGTGGTACTTAAGGATCCAGAGGTAACCCAGGGGTAAAACGATAATTTGACCCAGCTGGCGTTACGAACACTCGTGAAGGATTAACTTACCGTTATGGTCGATATCTGTAGACACAGAAATACTCTACAGTGAGAAGAGTGCAGCTATGGGTCTTTAGTGGAGTGCCCCATAGTTAACGAATATTGATTAACTTGGTTACTGAGTTTAGCCAATTAATCTCATATCGTTGGAGCTTCTAATCTGTAGGTCCATTAGGTCCCATTGGTAGCTCGTAAAGGTTATTGGGGTACATAAAGTAATTTGAAATGTTCAAATTTACTAAGGAAAACAATATAATGTATGGTGATACATTAGAATATAAAGTTTATATGTTAATTAAACTTTATAATATAAATTTATTTTGAATATAGATTCAAAATTAATTTATGGGAGAATTAAATATTTGAAGGAGTTCAAATATTAAATTTAATATGAATTTGAATCATATTAAAACTATAGGTTATAATTAATGTGCATTAGATGTACATTAAAACTTTAGGGAAAAATACACTTTTGGTCCCTGAGGTTTGGGTTAAGTGACACTTTGGTCCCTGAGTTTTCAAACTCAAGAAAAATACCCCTGAGGTTTGTGATAAGGAGCACTTTGGTCCCTGTCGTCCAATTTTCTGTTAAATGCTAACAGATTGCTGACGTGGCCACATTTTTTCAATTAATTTTTTTATCTTTAAAATAAAAATAAATAAAACCAATAAAATATTATTATTTTAATCATTTTTTAATCTCTTTCTTCTTCCCATCTTCTATATCCTCTTCCCTCCACCCTTTCTTCATCTTCTTCAAATCGCCTTACCGGCGACCGACGGCCGGCCACCGCTCGCCGCCGTCGGCGACTGTAACTTTTTTTTTTTTTTTCTTTTCTTCTCCTTTCTTCTTCTCTCTAAACCCATTTTCCTTCTTTTCTTTTTTTTTTAATATAAAATACAAGAGGGAGGAGGGAGCCTCCCTATTGTATTTTTTTAAAAAAAAAAAAGAAAAGAAGAAAAATGGGGTAAGAGAGAAGAAGAAAGGAGAAGGAAAAAAAATTACAGTCGCCGGCGGCCGGCGGCCAGAGCCGGCCGCCGGAGATTTGAAGAAGAAGATGGAGGGGTTGAGGGAAGAAGATGAAGAAGAGGGTTGAGGGTTTTGTAGACACCGTATTTGGTCCGGCTTGATTTTCAGTAATAATGTTTGAAGTTTTCCAATATTTGGTGGTCAATTTGTTTTTTTGGTATGCCAACGAGAGCATAGCTCAACTGGCATAAAGTCGTATTGATAACCATGAGGTCTTTGGTTCAAACTCCCCTTCTCACATATTTTTATCAAAAATTTGTTTTTTTTTATTTTATTATTATTATTATTTTTTTTTTGTTATTTTGTTATTTTGTTGTTTTTTTATTTTTTATTTTTTATTTTTTATTTTTTTTATTTTTATTTTATTATTATTTTTTTTTTGGTCTTCCCCAATCCTATTCAAGGGGAAGCTTTCCTATTTTGAAGCATTTTCCATGGATATTATTATTTTTATTATTTTATTTTTTTTCTTTTTACCACCATTTTCTCATCCATCTTCCCCCAAATTAGTAACCCTTCAAGTATAAAAAGGGGGGGAGATGGAGAATGAAGGGGACAAGAAGAAGGTGAAGAGTTTTGGAAAAAGAAGCGAGCTTGAGAGACAACAAGACATTGGGCATGAGCTTAGTTTAGGGAGTTTCTTAGCTAGAAGAATTTTTGAGGGAGAAGAGAAGAAAAAGCATTGAGCATAGACTTTAGTTGGAAAAAAAAACAAGTGAGTTTAGAGAGCTTGCAAGAGTGATTTAGAGAGTCTTGAGAAGAAATTTTTAGAGAGAGAGAAAGGGAGGAAAGAAAGTGGAAGAGGAAAAGAGGAAAATAGAGGGGAAGGAGGCAGCTTACGTAGGAAAGAATTGGGGAAGGAGGAAGGAAAGAAGGGTAAAGAAGAAAGTAAAAAAGGTGGGCTCCACATTTTTTTAAAATTAAATCTTTATTTTTTTTCTATTAGCATTAATATTATTAGTCCTTCCCCCATTTTATTTCATTTGCACTTTACTAACCTTTTTTTTTTCTTTCTTATTTGTTAAATTAAATCTTTATTTTTTTTTTCTATTAGTATTATTATTATTAGTCCTTCCCCATTTTGATTTCATTTCACTTTACTAACCTTTTTTTTCTTTCTTATTTGTTAAATTAAATCTTTATTTTTTCTATTAGTATTAATATTATTAGTCCTTCCCCATTTTGATTTCATTTCACTTTACTAACCTTTTTTTTCTTTCTTATTTGTTAAATTAAATCTTTATTTTTTCTATTAGTATTAATATTATTAGTCCTTCCCCCATTTTATTTCACTTGCACTTTACTAACCTCATTTGTTTTATTTTCTTTCTTATTTTTAACTAAATCTTTATTTTACTATCATCATTACTAATTTCTCTCTCATTCTTTTTTTCACATTTACACTTTGCCAATTTCATTTCCTTTTGTTCATTTTTTGTCAACTTTCAAGTTTATTTGTTCTTTTCTTCTTTCATTGCCCAATTTGCTTTAATCCAATCTTTAATTCTTCTTGGTCAATTTTAATTATTGTTATTATAATTGTTTTGAAATTAATTTTCTTTTAAAAGGGATTATGGGAACTGAGTAATGTGCCTTCGTGGAGTTCAACTCCCGTGCAGGCGTATGAAAATTCTCATTTTCCCTAAAAAGAATTTGCTCTTTGAATGATTTTCTTCTTTTACATCTATTTGTTTTTTTTTTAATTTTTTTTAATTTTTATTTTTAATAAACATAATCATGTATCGCCCATATTTCCTTTAATTTAAAGAGAAATTAGTCATGATTTATATTAAATTGGATATCCAACTCATAATGTTTAATCCTTACTTTATTTCTAAAGTTAAGGTAAAAACAAATGAGACATCTTGTGTTTATTATTGCATTTTGGGTTTATATTTTCATATCTATCATTCTTTTTAAGAAAAATAAAAATAAAGGACTGTTTTTATTCATTTAATTGGACAATTTAAGATACTGTGGTAATCGTTTTCTTAAACGGGTGTTGTAGGGTGCTAATACCTTCCCTACACTCAAACGACTCCCGAACCTAATTTCTGGTTTTCTAAGACTGGTTTTTATTTTATTTTAAAAGGTGACCAATCACACCTTCAATGATTGGTGGCGACTCCAATTTTCTTCTTAAAAACCCAAGAAAGGATGTCGGCCGCTCCGCGTCGCGATGACGTTGCGACAGCTTGGCGACTCCACTGGGGGATTTGAGGGTCAAGCCATTGATATCTTTATTGTCCTTTAATGGAATTTTCCTTTAGGTCCCTTCGTTATTATTTTTGTTATTTTATTTATTTATTTATTTATTTTTCCCTTACTTTATAACATGATTTGTTTGGCATATTATTATTCACTTGTCTATTACCATCTTGTTATGTTGTAATTGTACTTTATCTTAATTATGTCATTCATTTGCATGTCATCTTATTATTACCATCTTTTTATGTTGTAATTGTACTTTATCTTAGTTATGTTACTTATTTGCATGTCATCTTATTAATCATGCATTTCACACACTTTCACTAGCCTTCTACCCGGGCTCTACCTTAGGACTAGACTCGGAGACTGAGTAATGTGACCTTCGTGGAATTTCGATTCCCGTGCAGGCACATGAAATTCTCCACTCAAGCCTACTACATCGTTAAATTGGTGGGTAAGCTTGGGGACCTTTTCTAGGATGCCTTAGAGTTAAACTCCACTCATATAGTTCTAGGATTTGACTTATTACATGCATTATTGTCAAAGTTTATTTATTTATTTATTTTTCTTCTTTCCCTTGTATCTTATATCAATTTTCAATTTTCGCTCATTGAAAATATCCTTTGAAATCTCTTTTAATGTAGTTAAGAAAATTGTGCAAATTAAATTAACAAGATTTTTCGATTATTTACATTGGCAGAAACTAAAGTATGAGTAAAATAAAATCACCCCCTCCAATACAAGAAATGGGCATAGACGATCAAGCAACAGTACGTCAATGGTCAGAAAATGTACAACAAGCCCACGGAGATTCTTTAGTAGAAAATGTTGTTTCTCAATTTAAGGATGTCAGTTTTCCAGAAAGTCAATTAGAAACAGTAAAACGGGTTTGGGAAAGTTTAACTGTAGATAGAAAGGCTAAATTTACAAGCAAATATGACCATCTAGCTCAACTCATGTATGTACAAGTCAATTATTCAGTATTAAAAGCTTTGGTTCGACATTGGGATCCAGCCTACAGATGTTTCACATTTGGCTCAATCGACATGACTCCTACAATAGAGGAATATCAATCACTTCTGCATATGCCAGCACGAACAAAGGTTGAAGCTTATTCTTACGATCAAGAGCTTACAATGAAAAGAGCATTATCTACTCTTTTGGGCAAGATTCGTACAAGCGACATTGAGAAACAAGTAAAGATAAAAGGAGAGAACACATGTCTACCCCTGGACTACATCCTTACTCTTCAACAAAAATTTGTAAATGAAGACAAGGAATTAACTTTACTGGCATTGTGTATCTTTAATGTTGTTTTGTTTCCTAAAGTATGTGGATATGTTGAGGAACGCGTGGTCAAGTTGTTTGCTAAGATAGAAATAGGAGTTGATCCCATAATTCCTGTATTGGCAGAAACTTTTCGTTCATTAAATTATTGCAGAACAAAAGGAATAGGAAGATTTATAGGGTGTGCACCATTATTGTACATTTGGGTCCTTAGTCATGTGAAGTGTCCACCAGAATTCAAATGCCCAGAGATCAAATTTTCAAGTTCCTGGAATAAGCTGCAAAATCCCATTTCAGAGTTCGTGCAATCAGGTTGGAGTTCATCCTCCCCTGAAAGGAGCGCTTGGGAAGCCTTTTTCTCCGAACTAAAGGTAGAAGATGTAATATGGAGAGCCCCTTGGATGTCAACTAGGCCAATGATCTATAAATGTGGTAAATTTCAAAGTTTACCTCTTTTGGGTCCTTGGGGATGTATATCCTATGCAACTTTATTGGTAGTACGTCAAATAATTTGGGTCCGACAATTCATCCCTGCTACGCATGAGTTGAAGGATTTCGAATTTGCTTATGATAAAGGCTTCTGTAAAGATAGAATTCAGAAAATTGTGAAAGCATGGAAAATGATCACTAAAATCCAGAGTGGCCAGTTTCATGATGATACCACGGAGGCGTACAAAACATGGCATGCGAACAGAGCTAAAACCGTGCTTGTGTCACCAAAAATGAAAACCAAGATAAAACTTAATGCAAAGGTGATACCAGATCAACAGACAGAACAAGCAGCACGCGAAAAAGAATGTGATGAGTTGAGAAAAGCAAATTCATCACTGGTTCAAGAAAATGAAAGGCTGCAATTAGAGATAAAGCAAGGTTTGTTGCGCAATGCTGAACTAGAAAAAGAGTTGAACCGATTAAAGGGCAGTGTTAGCAAACAAGAACAGTTAGAAAAAGAAATTTCAGCGTTAGACACAGAGGCCCGCGACTTGAACAGAAGAATGCATCGATTAAGAAGGGATAATGAAGTCTCCCAAACAACTCTCAAGTCAAGGAATGACCAAGTTTTGATGCAACAATCTGAGATTGCCTCACTCCATGAGTTGATAAAAGAGCTCAAAGATTGCATTAGTTTGAGGAATCAAACAATTACTGGGGTAGAAGAAAAGAATGGAATGCTATGTCGAACCATTGACGACCTGCAATTAACGCTCAAGATTAGAGAAGATCAACTAGGGGAGCTCATCAACGACAACAAGGGTCTAAGAGAGTCCGTTCAGTCACTCAATGTTCGCCTCGGTAAGTATCAGGATGCCACTGACAGATTAATGAAAGACTATACCTATTTAAGGGAGCAGTACGACAGATTAAGCGATGATTTTGGGTTTGCGAGACAGAACCACGCGACACTACGAAGTAAAGCGGAACATATGCTTACTCAGATTAGGAGAGTCACTCGAAGGGCAGATGAACTAGCAGAAGATGCACGTACTCTCTCTAAAGTCATAGCACCTACACAGCCGAATAGTAAGAATGTGCTCAAGTTTCTGGGAAAACTTCGTATAAGTTTAGAGTATTGGGGGCAATTTTATTAACTTTTTACTTTAGTTTATGTTTTTAGATAGTTGAAATATCTTGTAATTCAATTTTGCACAAATTTTGCTACTACATTGTTTTATCATTTTCCAATTTAATATCAAGGCCATTTTTATTTTCATTTTTCTTTTCCTCTTCAATTGTTTAAATGTTTCGTTTTGTCTTTCTCTTTTCTTACACTAAAATCTCTTTTCATTTAAAATATAAACAGAATCATAAGATAGCTCGGTCACCTCGAATCCACCGCACCTACGTCACAAGATACAGGACAAGGATCATGGAAGAGCAAAGTACTGAGATGGAGAAAACAAGGAAAGATATTGAGGAGTTACGAGAAAAAATGGATGTCATTCTTGTCGCTCTGGAAAGAGGCAAAATAATACATGATATTGCTCAGTCCAGCAATACAATGAATGACCCTCCAATCCGGCAATCAACAGAGGGTACTTCTCCAAAATATCATCCATTGTACAATATTCCAGTAGAGCAGCACACATTTCCATTCTTCAAGAATCAGCAAGTGCCTGTACACAATCAACCTGGATTTTCACTACCCACAGAGGTACCTCCCAAGGTGACCATTACAGTTCCCAATTTAGATGATCCTGAAATCAGAAAAGAGCTAACAGGAGGTGAGAAAGTCTCTTCTAGTGAAAAGCTTGAGGTCCTGGAGGAAAGGTTAAGGACAGTAGAAGGAACAGACGTCTTCGGAAATATAGATGCAACCAAGCTATGCTTGGTACCAGATGTAATCCTCCCTCCAAAATTCAAGGTGCCTGAGTTTGAAAAGTATGATGGAGCATCCTGTCCTAAAAACCATCTCATCATGTATTGCAGGAAGATGGCAGCATACGTTCAAAATGACAAGCTGTTAATTCACTGCTTCCAGGACAGTCTTACTGGTCCAGCATCTCGATGGTATATGCAGTTAGACAACACTCATATATGTTCATGGAAGAATCTAGCCGATTCATTTTTAAAGCAATATAAGCACAACATAGATATGGCTCCTGACCGCCTAGACCTCCAGAGGATGGAAAAGAAGAGCACAGAAAGCTTTAAAGAGTATGCCCAAAGGTGGAGGGATACTGCTGCTCAGGTGCAACCACCTTTAGCCGATAAGGAGCTGTCAACCATGTTTATTAATACTCTCAAATCTCCTTTCTATGATAAGATGATTGGGAGTGCCTCTACCAATTTCTCTGACATAATGACAATTGGAGAGAGAATCGAGTACGAAATTAAGCATGGAAAGATAACTGATACGGCTGGATCATCAACAGCGAAAAAGGGGGTTCCATCGAAGAAAAAAGAGGGAGAAGTTCAGATGATTGGTTTCAATTCAAGACAACCATACCCTAATCTCGGGGTCCCACAATATCACTATCCACCTCCATATGTTTACCCTCAACCCTACATCAATAATACGTCAGCCCAATACTCATCACCTTACGTCCAAAATCCTCGTCCTACTCAAGGCTACTAGCCTCGGAATCAACAGAACACTCCTTATGTCCAAGGATACCAAAACAATAAAGGCGTTTGTAGACAGACTCATTTTGATCCGATTCCGATGACATATACCGAATTTCTGCCCCAACTCTTCCAGAATAATCAGCTGGCACCTATGCCAATGGACCCAGTAAAGCCACCTTACCCAAAGTGGTATGACCCAAATGCCCGTTGCGACTACCATGCGGGAGCAATTGGACATTCCACTGAAAATTGTACTGCACTCAAGCATAGGGTGCAAGCATTGATCAAGGCAGGATGGTTGAACTTTAAAAAAGAAGATGGTCCAGATGTCAACAACAATCCTCTGCCAAACCATCAGAATGCACAAGTTAATGCGATAGAGGTTCATGGAGCTGATTTGAAAAAGAATGTTGAGAGCGTAGTGACTCCCATGGGAGAACTATTCGAAATATTATTCAGTAATGGATACATTGGAGTGGAGCGCTTCCAATCGGATTTGGGTGTCAGAACATACGGTGACAGTTTGATGTGTTCTTATCACACTGGGGCAAAAGGGCATTCTATCGACCAATGTTCTCATTTTCGTCTGAAGGTCCAGGAGTTGTTAGATTCACATTTTTTAACAGTTTCTCAAAAGATGGTTCAGCTCCCTCAGTATGGGGAAGTTGATATTATAGAAGAATGCTCAAGGTTTTCTCTCAAGCCAAAACCGTTAACAATTTCTTATCGCGAGAAGCCTAGTACCCCAAAGTCCAAACCAAGACCGATTACCATCCAGATTTCGACTCCCTTTGAATATCAAAGTTCAAAAGCAGTACCTTGGAACTATGAATATAAGGTAACTGTTTGTCCTGAAACCCTTCCAATCCATAATATCAGTGGGATAGGAGGTCTAACTCGAAGCGGGAAGTGCAACACACCGGAAGACCTATTGAAACCCAAGGGTAAAGAAAAAGGGAAGCCAAGATCATTGAAGATATCAAGGAAAAGACAGAAGAGCCCATTGCAGTGAAAAACCTGGATGTTAAACAGCCAGCATCTGAAGAGGACATCCAAGAATTTTTGAAGTTGGTTAAACAAAGTGATTATAAAGTGGTTGAACAGTTAGGTCGAACCCATGCAAAGATTTCCATATTGGCTTTGTTATTAGCTTCAGATACGCATCGTAAGACTTTGTTGGACATATTGAATCAAACTTATGTTCCGCAGGATATTACGGTGGACAACTTGGATAACATCGTCGGAAAGATAACTGCATCCAGTTCAGTAACTTTCACAGATGATGAGTTACCACCAGAAGGCACCGGACACACTAAAGCCTTGCACATTACAGTTAAGTGCAAAAATTTTGCTGTGGCAAAAGTTCTAGTTGATAATGGTTCCTCCTTGAACATAATGCCTAAATCCACGTTGGAGAAATTGCCTGTTGATATGTCTCATGTAAGACCCAGCACTATGATCGTACGAGCTTTTGATGGGGCACGTAGTGAAGTTGTTGGAGACATAGAAGTGCCCATTCAGATAGGTCCATGCACCTTCGATATAACCTTTCAGGTTATGAACATTAATTCGGCCTACAGCTTCTTGTTAGGGCGTCCCTGGATTCACTCAGCTGGAGTGGTCCCATCATCATTACACCAAAAACTTAAATTTGTGGTCGACCTCAAACTAGTAATCATATCTGGGCAAGAGGATATCTTAGTGTCAAGACCCTCTTCAATGCCCTACATAGAAGCAGCAGAAGAGGTTTTTGAGTCATCATTTCAAGCTTTTGAGATTGCAAATGCCACAACTTTATACGAGAGATAGGGAAAATGGAGCTGCAACTTTCAAAACTCTCCTTAACAGGAAGCAACCAAAGCCTCGAAAATTTGTTGAATATGTCGAAAAATATGAAGAGGTTTGGTTTGGGATATAAACCAAGCAAAAAAGACATGATTAAAGCACACAGGCAGGAGAAAGAAAAACGACTGGCTAGATTGGAGAACCGTGAGCCGAAGTATCAAATGAATATCATTTCTCATCTTCATGATACCTTCATCTTTGCTGGAATAATTCATCCAGAATCTCAAGACCCTGCAGTCATGGCTATAATCGAACAGAAGAAAGAAGCTGGTCTCTTGGTTTATCTGTGCCCAGAAGACTTTGAACTCAATAATTGGACTGTAATGGAGCTACCATCATTTGTTAATGAGATATCAAAGTAATTTTTAAACTTTTTGTTTGTTTTTTGTTTTGATGATTTATGTGTTCTATGTCCATATTTCATCTGTTAATGGAGAAGCATTTTTTTCTTTCTTTCCTATCATCCAATGAATCTCTCTTGTGTCTACTTCTTTTAGCATTGATTTCATTTATTCCATTCCTTCCTTTTATCTTCTTTCATCACACTGAATAATCCCTCTCTTAAACAGCGAAATTGGGATTGAAAGCGTTAATGATCTTAAATACGAACTTGATTCTCCTACATACGATGTTGAGTCCGATGAGAGAACAAGTGGTAATGAGGAAGATCTAGAACTTACTCTTGAATTGTTGAGAATGATTGAAGAAGAAGAGAGGATATTGGGACCACATGAAGAGTTGATAGAGACGATTAACTTGGGATCTCCAGTAGAGATTAAAGAAGTTAAAATCGGGACCAACATGTCTGCTGAAAGCCGTCAAGGGTTAATAACATTGCTTCATGAATACATTGATGTTTTTGCCTGGTCTTATCAAGATATGCCTGGTTTAGACACAAGTATTGTGGTGAATCATTTGCCACTTAAGCCTGAATGCAAGCCAGTGAGACAGAAGTTACACAAGATGAAGCCAGACATGTTAATCAAAATAAAAGAGGAAGTCATGAAACAGATTGATGCAGGATTCTTAACAGTTGCTAATTATCCAGAATGGGTAGCTAACATTGTGCCAGTACCTAAAAAGAATGGACAGGTCCGAATGTGTGTTGATTATAGAGATTTGAATCGAGCAAGTCCAAAGGATAACTTCCCACTTCCTCATATTGATGTACTGGTAGATAATACAGCTGGATTCTCAACTTTTTCCTTTATGGATGGATTCTCAGGTTACAATCAAATCAAAATGGCACCTGAAGATCAAGAGAAAACTACATTCATCACATTATAGGGAACCTTTTGTTATAAGGTCATGTCGTTCGGATTGAAAAATGCTGGGGCAACCTACCAACGGGCCATGGTTACTCTATTTCATGACCTAATGCATAAGGAGATCGAAGTGTATGTTGATGACATGATTGCTAAGTCAAAACCAGGGGAAGAGCATGCAACCATTCTCCGAAAGTTATTCGAGCGATTGAGAAAATTCAAGTTGAAACTGAATCCGAGTAAATGCACATTTGGGGTTACTTCTGGCAAGTTGTTGGGTTTCGTCGTAAGCCAAGAGGGAATTGGAGTTGACCCAGACAAAGTCAAAGCCATTCTAGAAATGCCACCACCACGTACTCAAAAAGAAGTCAGAGGTTTCTTGGGAAGATTGAATTATATTGCAAGATTCATATCACATCTTACAGCAACATGTGAACCAATCTTCAAGCTACTTTGTAAGAACAATACAGGCATATGGAATGACGACTGTCAAAAAGCATTTGAAAAGATCAAGCAATACCTACAAAACCCTCCTGTTCTTGTACCTCCAACTCCAAATCGTCCACTTATCCTATATCTTACAGTGACGGAAAATTCAATGGGGTGTGTACTGGGACAGCATGACAATTCAGGCAGAAAAGAGCAAGCCATATATTATTTAAGCAAAAAGTTCACTGATTGCAAAACCAGATATTCTCTTTTAGAAAGAACTTGTTGTGCTCTAGCTTGGGCCGCTCGTCGTTTGAGACCATATATATTGTACTACACAACATGGCTTATCTCAAAGATGGATCCTATCAAATACATATTTGAAAAGCCGTCTTTGTCTGGTAGAATTGCTAGATGGCAGATTCTTTTATCCGAGTATGATATTGTCTATGTTACTCGAAAGTCAATAAAAGGAAGTGCACTAGCCGATCATTTGGCTGAGCAACCTATAGACGATTATGAACCAATGAAATTTGATTTCCCTGATGAATTTGTCTCCACTATAATGATGGAAAACGAAATATCAGACTTGGAAACATGGACCATGTTGTTTGATGGGGCCTCCAATGAGTTAGGTCATGGGATAGGTGTTGTATTAATATCGCCTGAAGGAAAGTTGTTCCCTCTCACCGCCAAACTAAGTTTTGATTGTACTCATAATATGGCTGAATATGAAGCTTGTTCTATGGGTATCCAAACTGCATTGGATATGAAGTTAAAGAAACTTCGAGTCTTGGGAGATTCTATGTTGGTGATTCACCAATTGAGAGGATAATGGGAAACAAGAGACACTAAGCTACTGCCTCATAAATTTGAAGAAATCACTTTTGACTATTTACCAAGGGAGAGTAATCAGATAGCAGACGCCTTGGCTACGCTTGCAGTCATGTTCAACATAGACCGCAATCATGAGGTACAACCTATTAAGATGGGAAGGGTAGATGTTTCAGCCTCCTGCATGAATATAGAAGAAGAGTTTGATGACAAGTCGTGGTTTCAAGACATCAAACATCATTTGAAATGCGAAACCTATCCTCTGAATGCCTCAGAAAATGACAAGCGCACACTTAGAAAGTTAGCAATGAAGTTCTTCCTAAATGGAGAAATACTTTACAAATGAAATCATGATATGGTACTTCTAAGGTGTGTAGATACAAATGAAGCCAACACGATTATGAAAGAAATTCATGAGGGAATTTGCGGCACCCATGCAAATGGACACATGATGGCCAGACAGGCATTAAGGGCTGGCTATTACTGGTTAACCATGGAAGCTAACTGTATCAAATATGCCCGAAAATGCCACAAATGTCAGATTTACGCAGATAAAGCTCATGCTCCAGCATCTCAGTTGCACGTTATGACGACACCATGGCCATTTTCCATGTGAGGAATGGACGTTATAGGCCCTATTGACCCAAAAGCCTCAAACGGACATCGATTCATCTTGGTGGCAATAGATTATTTTACCAAATGAGTAGAAGCAATGTCCTATCGAGAGGTGACGAAAGGAGTTGTGATCAAATTCATCAAGAAGGAGATTATATGTCGTTATGGTCTTCCTAAGACCATAGTATCTGATAATGCACGAAATCTGAACAATAAATTGATGACTGAGTTATGCGAGCAATTCAAGATCAAACATGTCTACTCAACTCCGTATAGACCAAAGATGAATGGAGCAGTGGAAGCTGCCAATAAAAACATAAAAATGATTGTGCAAAAAATGACGGTGACGTATAAAGATTGGCATGAAATGCTTCCTTTTGCATTACATGGATATCGCACATCGGTTCGCACTTCAACTGGGGCAACACAATTTTCATTAGTTTATGGTATGGGAGCTGTTCTTCCCATTGAAGTGGAAATTCCATCATTAAGAGTCCTCATGGAGACTAATTTAGAAGAGGCTGAATGGGTTCAAAACCGCTATGAGCAGCTCAACTTTGTTGAAGAAAAGAGATTGACAGCATTGTGCAGAGGTCAACTTTACCAAAGACGAATGATGAAAGCCTATGATAAGAAAGTGCGTCCTATAATATTCAGAGAAGGGGATTTAGTCTTAAAACGAATTCTTCCTTTTCTAAAAGATCACCGAGGCAAGTGGACCCCAAACTATGAAGGACCATTCGTGGTGAAGAAAGCTTTCTCTGGAGGAGCTTTAGTCTTGACTAACATGGATGGTAATGAGCTGCCAAGTCCAGTTAATTCAGATCAAGTTCGAAGATATTACGCATAGGCTACTTGTGTATCAAAGGATTCGGCAAAGTTGTGGGAATTCAACAAGTGTCTAGGAGAATTACGCTTCAATTTCTATATCATGTTTAAGAGGTTACTTTTGTCTCAAGTTCTAGAACCTTAACGTTGACACATATGTCTATTGAATTTTAGTCATAAATCGAAGCTCCCTTCTCGTAGCATGGCATATCTTGTCCATTTTTCTCCCTCACTCTCCATAATATTTCCTCAACTATGAATGTTTGGCATGTTTACCTTTATTATCATTACAATTGAATAAACAAAAGTTACATAAACACGATATTTCAAATCAATGGTGGTAACTTAAACGATTCGATGTGAAATACATATGTCCAAAGAAAGAATCCAAAGGCAATATTTTTCCAAGAGCGTCATGATCATGAAGGTTGATGGAATGTCATCAGGGAGGACAAAACCGTCATTTCAACATGACAAAGTCTTAAACTGGGGGCAAAACCATTATTTTCGTCTTCTCAACTGGGGCAAAACCATTATTATCACAAGAGCAATGTCGTTCTGGATACATTTTTGGTCATCAAACAAAGAGCAAGTTGTTTAGTGAGTTCATGATCCAATTAAGGTCTATTACCAAGGGTGATGTGAATGGGGTGCCCGAGCTATCAAATATCTTTTAAAGAAATTTGTATCATAGTTTTCGAAAAGTGCTAAATCTGCATCCCATGCATTCAAGTTTAGCGTGCATTGCAAAGAAAATTTATTTTCGGTTAAATCGAACCCGACCTTTCAGTCGAGGTCGAAGCCTGTGTCAATCCAGGTCCATTTTCATTCGGTTAAATCGAACCCGACTATTCAGTCGAGGTCGAAGCCTGTGTCAATCCAGGTCCTTTTTCAATTTTTTCTCTCGGTTAAATCGAACCTGACCTTTTAGTCGAGGTCGAAGCCTGTGTCAATCCAGGTCCATTTTCATTCGGTTAAATCGAACCCGACTATTCAGTCGAGGTCGAAGCCTGTGTCAATCCAGGTCCGTTTTCAGTTTCTCTCTCGATTAAATCGAACCCGACTATTCAGTCGAGGTCGAAGCCTGTGTCAATCCAGGTCCTCGGTTGAACCAAACTTGACTATTGAATTGTGGTTGAGACCTGATTAAGTCAAGTTCATTTTCCTTTCTAAATTCAAATTCTTACCAAACAAATCTTCGCCTCCCCAGTACTTGGTCTCTTTCCTTTGTCTACCCTTTCAATCCTTCAAGGATACACAAAGGGGGGCAAACTGTAGACACCGTATTTGGTCCGACTTGATTTTCAGTAATAATGTTTGAAGTTTTCCAATATTTGGTGGTCAATTTGTTTTTTTGGTATACCAATGAGAGCATAGCTCAACTGGCATAAAGTCGTATTGATAACCACGAGGTCTTTGGTTCAAACCCCTCTTCTCACATATTTTTATCAAAAATTCGTTTTTATTTTATTTTATTATTATTATTATTTTTTTGTTATTTTGTTATTTTGTTGTTTTTTTATTTTTTATTTTTTATTTTTTATTTTTTATTTTTATTATTTTTATTTTTATTATTATTTTTTTTTTGGTCTTCCCCAATCCTATTCAAGGGGAAGCTTTCCTATTTTGAAGCATTTTCCATGGATATTATTTTTTTTTATTTTTTTATTTTTTTTCTTTTTCCCACTATTTTCTCATCCATCTTCCCCCAAATTAGTAACCCTTCAAGTATAAAAAGGGGGGGAGATGGAGAATGAAGGGGACAAGAAGAAGGTGAAGAGTTTTGGAAAAAGAAGCGAGCTTGAGAGACAACAAGACATTGGGCATGAGCTTAGTTTAGGGAGTTTCTTAGCTAGAAGAATTTTTGAGGGAGAAGAGAAGAAAAAGCATTGAGCATAGACTTTAGTTGGAAAAAAAAACAAGTGAGTTTAGAGAGCTTGCAAGAGTGATTTAGAGAGTCTTGAGAAGAAATTTTTAGAGAGAGAGAAAGGGAGGAAAGAAAGTGGAAGAGGAAAAGAGGAAAATAGAGGGGAAGGAGGCAGCTTACGTAGGAAAGAATTGGGGAAGGAGGAAGGAAAGAAGGGTAAAGAAGAAAGTAAAAAAGGTGGGCTCCACATTTTTTTAAAATTAAATCTTTATTTTTTTTCTATTAGCATTAATATTATTAGTCCTTCCCCCATTTTATTTCATTTGCACTTTACTAACCTTTTTTTTTTCTTTCTTATTTGTTAAATTAAATCTTTATTTTTTTTTCTATTAGTATTATTATTATTAGTCCTTCCCCATTTTGATTTCATTTCACTTTACTAACCTTTTTTTTCTTTCTTATTTGTTAAATTAAATCTTTATTTTTTCTATTAGTATTAATATTATTAGTCCTTCCCCATTTTGATTTCATTTCACTTTACTAACCTTTTTTTTCTTTCTTATTTGTTAAATTAAATCTTTATTTTTTCTATTAGTATTAATATTATTAGTCCTTCCCCCATTTTATTTCATTTGCACTTTACTAACCTTTTTTTTTTCTTTCTTAGTTGTTAAATTAAATCTTTATTTTTTCTATTAGTATTAATATTATTAGTCCTTCCCCCATTTTATTTCATTTGCACTTTACTAACCTCATTTGTTTTTTTTCTTTCTTATTTTTAACTAAATCTTTATTTTATTATTATCATTACTAATTTCTCTCTCATTTTTTTTTCACATTTACACTTTGCCAATTTCATTTCCATTTGTTCATTTTTTGTCAACTTTCAAGTTTATTTGTTCTTTTCTTCTTTCATTCCCCAATTTGCTTTAATCCAATCTTTAATTCTTCTTGGTCAATTTTAATTATTGTTATTATAATTGTTTTGAAATTAATTTTCTTTTAAAAGGGATTATGGGAACTGAGTAATGTGCCTTCGTGGAGTTCAACTCCCGTGCAGGCGTATGAAAATTCTCATTTTCCCTAAAAAGAATTTGCTCTTTGAATGATTTTCTTCTTTTACATCTACTTGTTTTTTTTTAATTTTTTTTTAATTTTTATTTTTAATAAACATAATCATGTATCGCCCATATTTCCTTTAATTTAAAGAGAAATTAGTCATGATTTATATTAAATTGGATATCCAACTCATAATGTTTAATCCTTACTTTATTTCTAAAGTTAAGGTAAAAACAAATGAGACATCTTGTGTTTATTATTGCATTTTGGGTTTATATTTTCATATCTATCATTCTTTTTAAGAAAAATAAAAATAAAGGACTGTTTTTATTCATTTAATTGGACAATTTAAGATACTGTGGTAATCGTTTTCTTAAACGGGTGTTGTAGGGTGCTAATACCTTCCCTACACTCAAACGACTCCCGAACCTAATTTCTGGTTCTGGTTTTTATTTTATTTTAAAAGGTGACCAATCACACCTTCAATGATTGGTGGCGACTCCAATTTTCTTCTTAAAAACCCAAGAAAGGATGTCGGCCGCTCCGCGTCGCGATGACGTTGCGACAGGTTAAGTTTTAAAAATAATTAAAATAATAATATTTTTATTGTTTTTTATTGTTTTTTTATTTATTTTTATTTTAAAATTAAAAATATATATATTTTTTTATTAAAATAATAGTGCCACGTCAGCAGCCGTTAGTATTTAACAGAAAAATAGACGGCATGGACCAAAGTGCTCTTTATCTCAAACCTCAAGGGTCATTTTTATGAGTTTGAAAACTCAGGGACCAAAGTGTCACTTAATCCAAACCTCAGGGACCAAAAGTGTATTTTTCCCAAAACTTTAGTATATGAGTGAAATTTAATTGAATATGATTCAATTATTGGATTAAATTAAGTCTGTGATATTTAATTCAATAATTAATTAATTGGAGAATTAATTAATTAATTAATTAAATTAAAACTATAGGTTATATGGGAGATGTTCATTTAAATATGATTTAAATGAAATATTTAATTAAATTTGATTTAATTAATTAATTAATTGTTTTTTTAATTAAATAAAGAAAAAAAAATTAATTGAATCATTTTAAATTAATTTTACGATAACTGATGGTCAGTTATCATCTCCACTTGGCCTTTGCTTGGTCTTCCATCTCCCATAACCGATTGCTACACGCCTGGGGAAGTTGGAGATCTTCCATCAATTCAGGCGTGTGAGGCCAGTGAACTCACTCTCTCTCTCATTCTGTGGCATTCGACAGAAAGGTCTCCCTCAGAAAAAGTTTTTTCTCCCAAGACCTGATCTTTCCCTGCTAGAGAGAATCCCACCATTCTCACCTTCCCCAATCCCTTAGAGAATACCAGTGAAGATCAAGTGGTGGTGTCCCTTGGTGTTGATCTTTGAGATTTGGCAGAGAAGAAATTGTTCGTGATCTCCTAAGAAGTTGGTGAAAATTCGGCCAAGACGACAACGAACGTAATGTAGGAGTGTACGAGACACTAGCGGAAGCAATTCGGATTGAAACACTCAAATTTCCTTTAATTTTAGTTATGAAAAACATGCATTCTTGAAACCGAACAACAAAGTTTCGGGTTACCAACCTTTGATTGTCGAATTCTTCAATTTCGTGGATGAATTCTTTGCACAATCTTGTTGTGGACAACCACCGTGATCTTACCATATATTCTCCAGCCTTAGAACGAGTTGTGGGACTCAAGAACGTGATGAATTTAGTGAAGAACGAGATGGGTTTTGAGAGAGTTTCTTTGAAGATGTTTTGTGAAGAAACAAAAATTCCAACAAGCATCACCAATTCAAGATCACCCTTGATCTTTTTCATTTCTTCTCTATTTAAGGAATGAGTATTCAGAATACCAAAATCCTCTCATGAGGACACACCACCCATGGAGTAATAGGTGTTTTATTTGGTGGCAAATTGTGAGAAAGAGATTTTGGTTAGTCATGTGCCAATGTGTCAAGCTTACACAATTAACCTCTTGGATTTTGAATTATTTGAAATTGAATTTCAAATCAATTTCCACCAAAATCCACTAACTCAATTTATTTATTAAACATTTTAATTAATAATAACCATTTTAATTTAATATCAAATATTAAATTAAATATTTGCACCAATTCTCACTTTCTCTCAATCCCCGATTTCTAATATGAATCCCTATCCATATCCAAACCGAAATATTGTATCGAATACATTATTCTAATATTTAAACCTTATTTAAATATTTTCGACTCTCTCTACTATTAGTTTAATTCACAAATTAAACTTTAGCGTTAAATATAATGAACATAATTTAACGACAACTCCCATAATATTCGTTTGAACATTTCAAACTTTTTCATCACATATGTTCTAAGGTTTATTCCGTATGAGCTAGCAGGGGGACCTAATGGACCTACAGATCATGGACTCCAGCGATTCGAGATTAACTAGTTAAACTCTTTTAACTTAGTTAACCAACATTCGTTAACCATCGAGACACTCCACTATAGTCTGATAGTTGAACTCCTCTCACTGTAGATATATTTCTGTCCACCCGATACAACCATGATTAGTAAGTCGACCCTTCACAGGTTGTTCGTAACTAGAGCCAGGTCAAATGTCCGTTTTACCCCTGAAGTTACATCTTGTTCCTTAAGTCTCTAACTGAGTCCCTAATGAACAATTGGTTTGTGGTCCCACCACTAAACCTAAAACCTCTCGGGCCAATGAGAGGGCGGGATCCCTTTGTTCACGTTCCAGAGTCAATCACTTAAGGGAACAACCTCTCTACTATCCCTAAATTGGATAGGAGTGAATTCCGTTTTGCAAGACTATGTCCCCAACTATCTACCCGTTCCTATCCCTGAAATGGGGGGTTTATTGAGTCGGCGATGTTGAGCCACTCTCACCCATGCAGATCTAAGAATAAGCCTGAATAAACAGGAGTTCATAGTTAGCTCAGGATTATGATCGAGTTACCTAGGTCATCGCATTGAAATAGTCAGTCTTTGTCAGTAAACGACGTTATAAAGCAAGAGTGACTTTTTCTTGGTCCTGGTCTTATGCAAACTCATTTGCATAGTACGCCCCCACTCGCATGTCTATACATGAACGATCCAGGATCACGTCGTTTGTACTCAAACAAAGTAGGCCGCGTCTCATAGCTTTCCTAGGATTAAGGTACCCAACCTTATCCCTATACTATAGACCGTTTATGCTATTACTTGAACTTGATCAATATTTATGTCACAACATATAGTTCAAGTACTCATGTCATAACCAAGGATACTAGTTTATTGGATTTGGGTTATTTAACGTGCAATTCACTCAATTAATAACTTGAGTGAACAAAAACTCCATAACGACTCTATCGAAGAAGTATATAACTATTTGTTTCATTCACTATCTACGAGTTTTAGGGCACCAACCCCAACACGTAAGTTTTTTTTTCTTCTCTATGTAATTGAGATTTGCATGATTAGGAATTAGATCTTAATTATAAATCTCAGCATACTATAACCTATTGATTTACAGTTTATAATTGTTATATATACTGTATGTTTTTGCCAATGTATCGGTATTTTAATTCGTAATTAAAATTGAGCAATGGTCTGATTTAATTCCGCTGTGCAAGGGCTTTAATCCCTTCAGGAGTTACATCAGTTGGACTTGCGAGGTAAGCACGATCACGATTGGCGACAACATCATGAAACATTTATATCACCGTGGCGTGCACGTCGTAATCATTATGTCTTGGGTGACATAGTAGACATGCTAGTTGTGTCCGATCACTACTTACACTGGTATAAATCGTGTACTGTGTACGCGATTCCTATAGTAATTTAGTACCACGAACACGATTTCATCCATGTCATCGACACAAAAATCGTGTACCAGGTACACGATTTGGTACACGTTTTTCACTACCCTATTTTTGGTAATAGTTTCTACTTTCACCCCTACTTTGTAATTTGTTATTTTAAGTACATTATTAATATTATTATTTTTAAAACCACATTAATTTTTTCATTTCTTTTTTAAAGTACATTATTCGAGAAATTACCCCTGAACCCACCTGTGACGCCTCGTAGATTTTTGGTGTTAACTAAATTCCATAAATATGGTCGAATGAAAATGTAAATTTTAATTGGGCTTGTAATATGGAATTATTAGTTTTATACCATAATGTTGGGTAATTATTCTTCGAATATAGGTGTTTTATTATTTAAGTTCCTCCCTAAAGCTCTATTAAAATGTAGTTGCAAGGTCGGTCTAAGCGTTGAGTTTTTCACGCTAAGTCAAAGGAATTCAAGGAAAAAGGAAACAAATAGCCCTAGCCTCTTTCTCTTCCTCTCTTTCACACAAGACTCCCTTCCCTCTCATCTCTTCTAGCAATTTCGTGGAAGCCCAACCGCCACTGGAGATTGTAGTGTCGCCGCCGCCGTCGGCCAGCCGTTCGTCGCGCCGCCCCCTTCGCACGATTTTCTCTCTCTCTCCTCGTGAGTTCTGTCCGCGATCTCTCTCTCTCTCTCGTCGCGGCTCTCTCTCTCGTCAGTCTCTCTCCCTCTCATGCTGCCGTGACCCATCCAGTCGCTGCCGTTGCCGCCGTCGTCTGAATCGTGCCGCCGCTGCTGCGCGTGGGTCCTCTTCTCCCGCGGGTCTCTCTTTTTCGTTGTTCCTTGCGATTTTAAGCCCGATCTAAGTCCCTTTGCATCTGTTTTGGTAAGATCTCGCGTCCTAGCAGCTCGAAGTATCATTCCTCACGTTTTTGCCTCTGTCCAGCAGCTATTTCGGGTGTTTTCGAGGTCGTTTGGCGTTTTTGGTAAGTCTAATCTCTTACCCATGCTTTCTTTAGGCTTTTAGTCAAGTTTAAGCAAATGTCCAATCATTATGGACTCCGTATTTCAGGATTTAAGTCTGATTAGCTGCTGTCCAGCGCCGTCTTTGCTCAGTTCGTGAGTGTTTCGGCATCAATTAGCGTTTTCGGTAAGTTTAGCTCTTACCCACTCATGTTTAGAGCTTAAAGTAGAATGTCCATTCGTTTGAGGTGCTGAAAAGTTAATTTTGTGTTTGATTTTCTGATCTGCAGTGCCGTCTAAGTGTTCGATCAAGTTCGAAACACTTCGACTCGAATACCCACTACCCAAGGATCCTTCTAGCGCGTTGTTAGAGGTTAGAATAACCCGCCTAGCGTGGAAGCGGGTCCGTTTGGGTAAGTTTCTTCGTTGTCCCTAGTTTGATAGCTTTAAATTGTGCTGCCCATTAGATGATCTAGCTTTAAAGCATGATTTAAGTCGTTCCCCATTAGTTATCTAGGCCCTTAGGTGTTGCCCAACCTTTATAGGTCCTAGTTTATGTTTTTAAATGGGTCATCCTTTCTGTTTTGGTTAAAAGCATGTAGGATATCAATGCCCATTTAGTCTCGTTACCTTTGTAATTTTGCCCAACCCTAATAGGTTCTTAAAGCATGGATTAATGAGTCATTTGCTTGCTGTCCAGCGGCTAAAAAGCCTTAGTTATGGTCGTTCAGTGTATACCCATGGCCCGTTGTGCCTTAGACATGGTTGCCCATGGACTAAATCTTTTGGGTTTTCATTATGGGGATTGTTTGAAGGTTGTTTAACAAGGAAATAGGCCCAGTAGGTTGGATTTGGCTTTTCAAGCGTGTCTTAAGAATCTCTAGGTTGGTTCTAATCTTTTAGCTTCCTTTGTGACTTAAGAGCTTATCTTGGTTGCGTTAGGCTTGCTAAGGTTGTTTGGAATCGTTATAGGTAAGTAGTTTCTACTTACTAAGCTTGTTTGACTGCATGAAACATGATCGTTTGTTTATCTGCTTTTCTTATATTTGGGCTAAGTATGAGTTGCTATGTATGCACTGTTGTATTGTGAACATTGAAATGGTTGTGTTAATCTTGAATCGCATTTATTGCTTTGCTTGAGATGTGTACGCTTAAGGAGTATAAGCATGTTATTGTTGAGTCAAACATGTTGAGTCTGGCTTGCATGTTGCATGGGGGTGTAGCATGAGTCGGGTGTGAGGCGCAGCACATGGCGCGTAATTTATGTGTAGCAGAGCGTGACGCGGAAATCATGTGGGTGTGAGTGCGGAGCGTGACGCGGAAATCACGTAAGAGTGGCACAACACATGGCGCAGAATTCATGTGGGGTAGGTGTGGAGCATGTCGCGGAAATCATGTAATTAGCACAGCACACGGCGCGGAATTCATGTGTAGCGGAGCATGACGCGGAAATCATGTAATTAGCGGAGCATGACGCGAAAATCATGGTTTAGCGGAGCATGATGCGGAAATCATGTGGAGTCTAGTGCTTGGGTTGCATAGCGTGTGATGCATTTGCCGAGTTTGTTGTTTTTAAGCATATTGTTAGTTTATGGCTTAAAAGCATGTTGGATACTTGTGGTTGCATAAGCATGTAGCTTGTTCGTGGTTGTGAAAGCATGTTGGATGCGTGTGTAAAGCATGTTGGTTGCGTTGTTTGTGGCTTGGTAAGTGTGAGCTGCTTACCAGTACCACGGTTGTACTAATACCCTCTTCCCCATCTTCCCCCCAACATTTTAGATGTTGCAAGTTTAAAAGGCGAGCTGGATCTTGGTGAGGAAGAGGAGAACTTCGAGAAGGAATCCTTTGGGAGTTTGAGTTTTGTGTTCTATGTTTTGATAGGCTAGAGTGGATTTAGTTTATTATAGTTTCAATTTGCTATGCTTTGAGTAAGCTAGCTTTAGTTATGTTAATCGTTAATCTGTTATGGTGACTTTTGGTTGAGTTGTTTATGTTTATGAGCTCAAAGTTTAGTTCATTGTTGTTCTTTTAAGGGATAAAAGATGTATAGCTAGCATTCTTTTGGAATAAGTTGTTGGTGTTATTAAAAGCGAATAAGGCGTGTTCTGTTGCATGTTTGGCTTAATGAATGTGTTACGAGGCCTGACTCGTATAGTGAAGTAGGATGTGAATCTGAATTGTAGTTTGGTGGAGTTGGGTGGAATGTTTGAAGTGTTTTATTGCTTATCAGGTGTTGTAGAAAATTTTGGTTCAGGCCATTTTAACCGTTATGCTATCGAAATTTTCGGTACATTCGGTTTAAAGTGGTTCAGATCCATGGTTAAGGGTTTAGAGTAGTAGTAGCGTCTCTAGGTTAGAGGTTGGAAAACCTGGGGCGTTACACCGCCAGTGGATATGGTTGCGTGTCGAAGATCAATGAAAAAAACAGAGAGCAGACGTGATGAAGAAAAAATGAGCTGAAAGGTTAAAAAAAGAGGAAAGTAAGAAGCAACAAGAAAGAAGAAACGTATGGGATTTAAGAGAAATTTAAAAAGAAAAAAGAAAAAAAAAAAAAACAACCATATGAAAGTAAAAAAAAATTAGCAGCCTTTGGAAACGACACCAAGAAACTTGAGGTTTTACTTTGAGATCACATGCATATAAAGGAAAAGTTTGATCTAATGAGATTTTCGATAAGATTTCATATCACATTTAAGTTGAAGTTGAGAATCAAGATTTTCAATTAGATTTGGATTAAACCTCACATAATTAGATCCAAAGTTTATTTTTCATTAAACCAGTAAAATCAAATTTAGCTAGAATCTTGGAAGAATTCAACTTATCTTCAAACAAATTTTAGTTGGAATTCCCAAATTTTGTTTCAAACCAAAATTTAGGTAAAATCCAAGATTTCCATTGAGATTATTCGATTTCAAAATTGGGAATATCTCAAATTTTCGTTCAAATTAAAGTTTGTGTTCTGATCCTATTCCAAATTCAAGCTAAAATTGGGTAGAAGTTTGCCTCAAATCAAAATTTGGGTATAATAAAAAAAAAATTCTCCCAAATTAAAATTTGAGAAAGATTCAAAGTCAAATTCTACTCCAAGTTCAAGTTAAACATTTTGGATATAACTTGGATCTTACTCTAATTTCAATTTGAAATTAAAGTAGAGCATAAATTCTACTAAAGTTCAAATCAAAGTTTGATGTCAAGTAAGGGAAAATCAAAATTTTGACCAAATTTCAAATTTTGATTAATTGACGATAAAAGTGTGTAAAAAAATAATCAAAATTTTGAACAAAATTTATATTGTGATTAAATTGACACATCAAATGGAGTTCAAATCAAGAACAAATAACTTGCATTTTGATTCCAAAATATCTTTTTCGAGATTCACTCACGCATTTCTTGTGCTTAAATCTCGAAAAGGGGCACTTGTTGAAGGAGAAATTTTGGTCAATCACAAATTGTCACGTTGTTATTTAAAATTAATGACAAAATTACAAATAATTAAATTTGGGACCAATTATAAATTGACATGTGTCCCAAATTTAATTTGAAGACAAAGTTGGCCAATTATAAATTTTTAGGGCCAAATGTCCATTTGATCAATTAATTAAAAATAAATTATTTTGATCAAATTAATTAATTTTACTAGTTAATTTAAAAAATAATAACTAATTGGATCAAATTTGGTCTTTTAAATATGGGGCAACAAGAAATATGGCTAAAAATAAATAGGTGGCTTGAAATATAACTACAAACGTTTATAAATTAAATAGATGGCTAAATGATTTAATGATTAATAAATACCTATTTGTAAAAGACAAATATGCCCCCCAACAAACTGTCTAACGTATTCTTAACATTTAAAACCAAAATCAGAGTTTAAGAGAGATAAAATATACCCCTAAAAATAAGTTGGAGACATTTTAGGAAGTTTGAAATTAAAAAATCCAAGAAATAAAACTAGTTTGAAAATCTAGGTGTATCATATTGTTAACTACTGGAAAAATTTGCTTCCTGGAAAAAGTTGCTTCCCGGAAAAAGGAGTCAATACCTTTATTGGGGAAGGAGTACAAAGTTCAACCTCCCTCAGTAGAGAGAAACATCTTCGGAATGCATTAATTGGAAAAAAGGTCCTCTCAATCCGAAGACATACTACCTGCAACTAAGAAGATCAGAAATTAAAAAACAAAAAATAAGAACAAGATGCTAATTTCACCAGAAAATTGAATAACCTAAAAAGACTACCTCTCATTGAGAGCATTCCACACCCTCGAAACCCCTATTCCACACTATTCCCCACCGCCACCGTAGAGTGTTGATAGCGAGCATAGCTAGCTAGTTTTTCCTAATCAATTTAGCTAGTCTTTTATGATTTATTGGCCATTTTATTGCACTTAATGTTTATTTTGTAGGAAATTGTTGATTGGAGCTAAAACGTGATTTTGGAGTCAATTGGGTGTTCGGGACATGAAAAAGGGCTAAAAGATCGAAAAAGGATAAAGTTGGAAGAAGTCAAATTCAGCCCAGCTGATTTAAAAAAAAAAAAAAAAAAAAAACTTCATAGCGTCGCGACGCTAGGACCAGCGTCGCGACGCCATAGGCAAAATTTTCAGATTCGCGGTATCGCGACAGCGTCGCGACGCTGTCCATAGCGTCTCGACGCTACGACGAAAAAATCAGAATATAAGGAAATTTCGGCTAGGTTTTAGGGGACTTCGTTTTGGGACTTTTTGGAGCCGACAACAGAGGAAAAACAGAGCATTTTGGAGCTGAAGCAAAGGGAGCAAGTTGGAAATCAACCCATTGTTCGTGGGGATCGTGACGGGGACATTCGGTCTCGACCTACAACAAGTTTAATTCCTCTTTCCCTCACTTTAGTTTGTTTTTATGGCTGTTTTAGACTATGGCTATATTGTAACGTTGTGTATGAGTAGCTAGGCTTTAATTCTTAGGGATTGATGTAGCCGTTGGGCACGTTATGGATTGGTTTACGGTTTTTATGCTATTGATGTCATTTATGCATATGTGTGTCCTTAATGCTTTCAATTTACCGGCCATAAATTGATTGATGTTTATGCTTGAATCTAACTCGGGAGAGAGGATTTAAATTAGAAATCAATATGCATAACTAGAATTTAGCTAAAAATCGGGAGATTAAGGTTAATTCTAGAAATTGTTATAAAGGTTAGCCTTATTGTCTTGTATGTTTATTGGATTTAGATAGGGATATCGGGTTCAATTACACATGGGAGAATCATGTATGCTCGGGAGAGATATGTGTGATTTTAGTTGCCAAGATTTATGAATCATAGTATGTGTTGATCCGTTTATTAATCCATAACTCCAATTGGTGAAATCAAATCCCTAAGACCAATTCTTTCCATTAGATTGTCACTTTTTGCTTTAGTTTTGTGTTTGAATCAATTATATTCTCATTCAATTCGATTCCCTAAATAAAATTGGTCAAAAGTATTTTCGGTAATTAAAATTGACGAGACACCAATCCAGAGGACGACATTCGAATTTATATTCACTATATTATAACTTGACCCGTACACTTGCGGTAAGCAATTTGCGCATCAAGTTTTTGGCGCCGTTGCCGGGGATTGGCATATTTAGTCAATTTTAATATCGTAGAAAAAATTGTCCGATCTTAGTTTAGGGTGTATTCTATTTTTTTTTATTTTTATTATTTTTGTTTTTAGGTAGATTGCATTTTTTTTCCTTTATTTTCTTTTTCCATATTTGTTTGGATTTTCCATATTTGTTTGGATTTTCCATAGATAGATTTTTCTTTTTGGTTTATTTTCCTTTTCTAGATTATTTTCCTTATTTGCTAGTTTCCTTATTTGTTTTTGCCATATTTGATTGTACATTCCTTATTTGTTTATCTTTTCCTTTTGTAGATTATTTTTCTTTCCTATTTTAGATTTAGCTTTTCCTTGTCTTAGATTCTTTCCTTATTTGTTTACTTTCCTTTTCTTTTATTTTTCCTTTTTAGGTGAGGTTGGATTGTGCATGCGAAGGGTTAGAGAGTTGGCCTTAGTTCCCTTAGATCCAGAGATAGAAAGAACATACAATAGACTTCGAAGGGAAAATCAAGAAAATATCCACATGGCCAATCCTAATCCTGAGGAGCCTAAGCCTATTAGAGACTACTTTCAGCCGGTCTTTCAGGAGCAACAATCGGGGATTGTCTATGCCCCGATCAATGCTAACAACTTTGAGCTGAAAACGGGTCTCATTCAGATGGCTCGAGATTGTGCTTACAGAGGATCACCCATGGAGGATCCAAATTCTCACTTGAAATCCTTCTTAGACATCTGTGGGACGGTAAAATTAAATGGTGTTTCTGAAGATGCCATTCGCTTACGTTTATTTCCTTTTTCTTTGCAGGACAAAGCGAGGGACTGGTTACAATCTATTCCACCTGGAAGCATTACCACTTGGGATGCTTTGGTCTAGGCATTCTTAAAGAAGTTCTTTCCTCCTGCCAAGACGGTCAAGCTGAGGACCGAAATTGGGACGTTCCAGCAGCAGTTTGATGAGCAGCTGTTCGAGGCTTGGGAGCGATTTAAAGAGTTGCTGAGGAAGTGCCCTGAGCATGGATACCCTGACTGGCTTCAGGTTCAATTATTTTATAATGGCTTAACTCCTAGTACAAAAACTATTGTTGATGCAGCAGCAGGTGGGACTCTGTTGTCCAAAACTGTTGAGAGTGCTAGGACTTTGTTAGAGGATATGGCCACCAATAGCTATCAATGGCCATCGGAGCGGTCGGGACCCAAAAAGATTGCTGCTGGAGTGTTTGAGATCGATAACGTAAGTGCACTGCAGGCCCAGATGTCTTCCTTGGCTAATGCGTTCTTAAAATTTTCAGGTACAGGGAGCGCTCAAACGATCGAGTCTGCAGCTGCCCTCGCATCCCAGACTCAGGAGGAAAATCTCGAGCAGGTTCAGTACGTTTCAAATTTCAATTCTAGGGGGTATAATAATAATTCTACACCTACACATTATCACCCTAGCAATAGAAATCATGAGAATTTTTCCTATGCTAATAATAAGAATGTGTTGAATCCTCCTGGCTTCACTCCTAAGCAAGAAAGTAAAACGTCTTTTGAGGACCTTGTTGGAGCTTTTATTGCAGAATCAAGCAACAGGTCAAATAAGCTTGAGGAGGCCATGATTGCCTTAAACACTACTGTCAATGGTCATTCTGCAGCCATCAAGAACATTGAGACTCAGCTGGGACAACTGGTAAGTGTTGTTAACACCATGAATAAAGGTAAAGCCCCAGCTGAACAGGAGAAATCTTCTATGGAGTACTGCAAGGCCGTCTCTGTGCATCACGAGGAGGAGACTCCATTATCTCAAGAGGAGGAGAATACCGAACAAGAGGAACTCACAGGAGAAGTTGAAGAAGGCACCACCTCAAACGAAGCTGAAAAGCTTAATCCTGAGCCTTCTATCCCTTCTCCTACTGTTTTAGTTCCTAAATCAAAGAAAAAGAAAAATTCTAAGGTTAAGTTTGACAAGCTTTTAGATGCTTTTATGGGTTTGCATGTTAATATTCCTTTTTCAGATGCCTTGGAGCAGATGCCTCATTACAGAAAATTCATGAAGGAATGGCTCAACAAGAAGAAAAAGGAAAAGCAGTTGGAGACTGTATATCTTGCATCGACATGCAGTGCTCGTGTCCAACAGAGAGTACCAGAAAAATTGTCTGACCCAGGGAGTTTTACTATTCCTTGTAATTTTGGTACTTATTCATGTAGAGCATTATGTGATCTAGGGGCGAGCATAAACATAATTCCTCTATCATTGTGCAAAAAGCTTAACATAGGAGAAATAAAATCTACTTCTGTTAGACTCCAGTTGGCTGACCAGTCTGTGGTTAGTCCTTATGGAATTGTGGAGAATGTTCTGATCAAAGTAGGTAGATTTTTCCTTCCTGTTGATTTCTTTGTGTTAGATATTAAAGAGAATCTTGCCATGCCTATCATATTAGGGAGACCATTCCTTGGTACAGGGAGAGTTATAATTGATATTGAGCGTAGGGAGCTGATTATTAGAGTTCAGCAGGAGAAGGAGATCTTAAAAGCTTTTGAGGACCCTAAGAACACATCAGAAACCATGTTGGTGGGCTATAGGAGAGGTGCTAGGAAAAGCACCAGTGATGGGACATCTAACATTAGACCACCTTGATGCCTAGTCGGTCAACACGTCGAGCTAATGACGTTAAACAAGCGCTTATGGGAGGCAACCCAAGTAAGTTTAGTTGTGTCTTTCTTTTGAGTTTTATTCATTGTTTGTGTCTGTTTTGTAGGTCTTGTTTTCAGTCTCTCCTTTGCTTTCAAGCTTTCAAGCTTTCAGTCAAAAAGTCATCATCATTTCAGGCCAGTATTGTTCACTCCTTCCATTCTTTATTTGTTCTCATGCTTGACTATGCTTTATTGATTTATACATTGAGGACAATGCATGTTTTAAGTTTGGGGGTGAAATATCATGTTTGTGGAGCCCTTGAGCATCTGAGTTCGGGCTATAGGGCTATAGTTTTGAGCTTTCTTTGAATTGAGCATATGGTTGTTTTCTGGATGCTATTTTTGCATGACTATGATGTCTTAGGATAGGCTTTCTTGCCAATTTTCAAGCTTGCGATGAGTTATAAGCATGAGTGCCCAAAAAGGGAGACTTTTTAAAATTTTTCTAGGAGATGGCTTGCATGAGTAGAGTATTTGTCTTGGCTAGATTTGGATTTGAATGCTTAGGAGCGAATTATTAGGTTCATATGCTTGTTGTCACCTCGATAGGTGTAGGGAAGAGCTAAAGAGTTAATTTTTTTGCAAATTAGCATGTTTGATCTTGCTTAGGAGGAAAGAAAAGAATATATGCTTATCATGTTCATAAAGAAAAATCATTCTTGTTGTTATTGTTGAGAAAATAAATTATGCCATGGCCTGTGCACAGTTTGCAATGTTTAATAAAGTTTAGGCAAAAAGAGCTACCCCTGTTGTGATCAGTTAGGCCAACCAGAGAAATCTCAGGTTAAGGGTCCCTGCAATAGGTGTGTGAAAGCTAGTGCCACATATAAATGCTAAATTTAATTGCAATTTATAAGCACCTAAGTATGGAGGAAAACAAACTAATTTGTTCCATTAACTCATTAGTGAAACCTTAGTGCCAGTGTAGAGGGAAGATGAGCTGAGAGTTTAATAATCCAATCCCGGGTTAGTAGAGTCTGATCTCGTTGAGTTAGATCTCGCTTATGCAAGTTAATTTTGGAAAAATTTTAATCTGTCTCCCTCATTGGTCCTTATGTGCATGTCTCTTCCTTGCTTGGTTATTGACTTTTGAGCCTTGAGGATTAAGTCATGTTTGTTGCATCCATTCTTTTACTGTATGTTGGATTTTTAGTTTGCTCGAGGACTAGCAAAAGCTTAAGTTTGGGGGTGTTTGATAGCGAGCATAGCTAGCTAGTTTTTCCTAATCAATTTAGCTAGTCTTTTATGATTTATTGGCCATTTTATTGCACTTAATGTTTATTTTGTAGGAAATTGTTGATTGGAGCTAAAACGTGATTTTGGAGTCAATTGGGTGTTCGGGACATGAAAAAGGGCTAAAAGATCGAAAAAGGATAAAGTTGGAAGAAGTCAAATTCAGCCCAGCTGATTTAAAAAAAAAAAAAAAAAAAAAAAAAAAAAAAAAAAAAAAAACTTCATAGCGTCGCGACACTATGGGCAAAATTTCCAAATTCGAGGTATCGCGACAGCGTCGCGACGCTGTCCATAGCGTCTCGGCGCTACGACGAAAAAATCAGAATATAAGGAAATTTCGGCTAGGTTTTAGGGGACTTCGTTTTGGGACTTTTTGGAGCCGACAACAGAGGAAAAACAGAGCATTTTGGAGCTGAAGCAAAGGGAGCAAGTTGGAAATCAACCCATTGTTCGTGGGGATCGTGACGGGGACGTTCGGTCTCGACCTACAACGAGTTTAATTCCTCTTTCCCTCACTTTAGTTAGTTTTGATGGCTGTTTTAGACTATGGCTATATTGTAACGTTGTGTATGAGTAGCTAGGCTTTAATTCTTAGGGATTGATGTAGCCGTTGGGCACGTTATGGATTGGTTTACGGTTTTTATGCTATTGATGTCATTTATGCATATGTGTGTCCTTAATGCTTTCAATTTACCGGCCATAAATTGATTGATGTTTATGCTTGAATCTAACTCGGGAGAGAGGATTTAAATTAGAAATCAATATGCATAACTAGAATTTAGCTAAAAATCGGGAGATTAAGGTTAATTCTAGAAATTGTTATAAAGGTTAGCCTTATTGCCTTGTATGTTTATTGGATTTAGATAGGGATATCGGGTTCAATTACATATGGGAGAATCATGTATGCTCGGGAGAGATATGTGTGATTTTAGTTGCCAAGATTTATGAATCATAGTATGTGTTGATCCGTTTATTAATCCATAACTCCAATTGGTGAAATCAAATCCCTAAGACCAATTCTTTCCATTAGATTGTCACTTTTTGCTTTAGTTTTGTGTTTGAATCAATTATATTCTCATTCAATTCGATTCCCTAAATAAAATTGGTCAAAAGTATTTTCGGTAATTAAAATTGACGAGACACCAATCCAGAGGACGACATTCGAATTTATATTCACTATATTATAACTTGACCCGTACACTTGCGGTAAGCAATTTGCGCATCAAGTGTATATCGCTACCTACCTCTCATATCACGCCGACGAACCACCTCCGCCGTGCCAACCACCTTCATCCGCCGCGTCGACGACCATCTCTTGCTTGCTCAATCGATTCTCCCCCTACGCGACGACTGTACCAAAAAATTTGAACTAGGTAACAGTTTCATTTCTCTTCCCTTATATTTGCAACAAACAAATACATTATCCCAAGATTTTAGGGATTTAGTTTATTCCCTTTGAAACCGTATATTTTCGGGATTCATTTTTTCCTTCCAATCCGCGATTATACCGGCCTATTGTAAGACAAAAAGCACGGGCGTGGGGAGGAAATGCACGGAGGCGGTTTTGGTGGAGGGTTTGTGTTGATTTGACTTAAATGTTGAACCCGTCATAGTGGTATGTACTGATAAAAACCATTTCATCGTTATTGCAACTTCTCTGGAAAAAGTGTGCTTGTGGTATACTCATATGTATATGTGTGCATACACATTGGCATGTCTAATAGAAAAAATGTTTTGATTTGTCTGTACTATTATATACATCCATGGAATGGTCTGATGTGTCTACTTGTGTGTGTATACACTTAATCCCCCCTGTATTTGAGTTAATCACCCCCTGTATCGTGTATGTCTGGAATGCCCAATAAAAATACACTCTGTCTTTGTCTGTGTTGCTATATGTAACCATAATAACCCCCCATACCATGTTCACCTGAATGCAAATACCTGATGAATGCCATAACTGATATCTGTCTATAGTATTACAACATACGTGTTCCGCATGCATCCTGTGTGCATGTATGCATACTTACCCCAGTCCCACCCCCCATATGAGTTATATATACGTTGTAGTTTATATGCACTGTCATCTGTCTGTGTGTACTACTACTTACGACTTTTATTGTTGTCCTTTTGTAACATGGATAATGAGGGACAAAATGTGAGGGATAAAATCTTTTTTACCGTTGGAAATGCGGAAACCTAAGCCTAAAAAATAGGTAGATCTTTTTATACACTTGAACACAACCCGCCAACTGAACTCCCTATAAATCGGGATTCATCCATCCCGAAAAAAGGGGGGAGAAACTGAATGAAAACAAAAAAAATCTGTTAACGGTGTTTGTCTATAGTCGTATATACTAGGGGTAAAAATGTCAAAAAAAATCTAGAAAACAGTTCCTGAAAATGCGGTAGCCACCCCTGCGAATTCTGAACATTTGTAGCCAAAAAACAAGAAGGCTTTTTTTCTCTAGCTATTTAGCACAATTCCCCTTTAAATATTTGGGTCATATGGTTTTTGGGTCAAATATAAACCAAACCCAAGATCAATAAGGCCCAAATCCAAGTTGTTAGGCCCAAAAGTCACCACGGCCCATCCATGGAGAACTCTATAAATAGAGAGGTACTCCTTCATTTCAAGGGTTCAGAAATTCTACACTCTCACAAAGACAAGAGGGTCAGAATTTTGAAGCTCCAAGCCAGAGTTAGAGAATTCAGAGAAACTCCATCAAGATTGAAGACTGAAGACTAAAGACTCCTTGAAATCCATAAGTTTCAAAGTGCTGAACACGTCTTGAAGACTGAAGACTCCTTCAAGACTAGAAGACTTCAAGCACCAAAAATCCATTGAAGCTTCAGACTCGAGATCAAGCGTTCCAACCCTCGAGTGAAACACATTCACACACAAGAGAGAGAATCAGAGGATTAACATTAGAGATTGTACGCCCACGCTCATAGAAACATTAATACAAATATACGTTTATTCCACGTGTCTCCATCTTCGAAGTTACGTGTGAACAAACAGAAAACAATCATTATTATTTAAAAGAAACCATTTTGCCTGAGATCGCAATTAAAATAAAAAAAAACTTATCAAAATTTTATTAAAGGAAAAAAAGTTCTAAAAAATGACATAAAGACATAAACCACAATCTTAAGAATGGTCATTTACAATAATTGAATAAAAGAATGGGAGTAATGAAGCTAACGCGAAAGACTTAGTCCAACGGTTTCCATCGCTCATTAAGCAGCACTCCGTCAGGCATTCTAAACACTCTTGTCCTTACTGCAAAATAAATATTTTCAAAAGAGTGAACATTAGAAATACTCAATAAGTAACGAAACTACTTAGAGGTAACAGACATGCATTTATAGGGGCGATTTAACTGTCTTTCATTCATTTATATGCCAACTCATTGGTGTTACACAAGTGAGAATCCTAGGAGAACTCTACTTCTACTGATGGTAGTGGCACCCAGTAGTGGAGCCAAGTCTCACCCATCATGGTATCTCAGTCTAAGTTTACATAACATTTGAACTACCAACTCACTAGTGGTGCTTTGGTGGGCTCTCGTAACATTCTCGAATTTTCAACCTAACTACACAACACTTCTAAACTATTATTCTAATGCCAGCTCAATGTCTGTAAACTTTTTCATCATAAGAACATAACTATAACAACTCAAAAGTTTTTACACTTGGGAGATAAAATGAACACACTTCTGAAGGAAAAAAAAAAAAGCAGAACCACCAGATAACAACACAACATATCTGTCGCTACGGGTTTGCGACATGTAGCGACCGACTTTGTTCCTAAGAGGAGGAAAATGGAGTCGCCACCAACCTTGATTTAGAGGGTGTGACTGGGCACCCAAAATATGTGGCTAATTAAATGTTCTAGAACACTCTTTGTTTCATTTTATTTATTTTTTTTTAAAAATGAAAAAATCAATTAAGAGAATAAAATATCGGACAAATTTAGGGGTCTACAATATCGAAGCTCCAAATACAAACATAACAAAATTAAGTCAAACTCACAATAAAACTTAGTTTATGAAGTAAAGTGAATTACAAGACCATTATGACTAAATATTTGAAAACGAAAAATAAATTAGAATAAACCTACAAACTTTAGAACTTCTAAATGGATCGAGACTTCTAAATATTCTACTAATTTCTTTTCTTTTTTTTTTTTTTGAAAAAATATCCTACTAATTTCTGATGCTAAGGTTGAAACTCTAGCTTAAAGGTATTACAATAATAAAATAAACAACATAAAAAGACCTCAAATTCAAAGGGTTGGGTCCGAATGGTACCAATGAAAAATGAAAATTCGAGCATATTTAAAATTAGGTTAAACTCTAAGCTTAGCTTTTGAACTTTTGAGGTTGTGTCTATTTGGTCATTAAATTTTGTGTCCAATAGATCCATGAACGTTACAAAATATCTGGTAGGTCTAGGTTTTCTCAGAATTAATAATTTCACCTCATATTTTCAAGAGGCAATACGATCCAATTTATAGAAAAATACAGCGGAAGAATGGCAATTAAATAAATCTGCCAATAATAACAGAACTCAGTAAAACTTAAACAAACTTATACCAGAAGAAACAAACTAAAACTAATTGATACAATATTCTAACTAAATCTAATTGATATAGTATTATCCCCCTTAAATGAACGTCTGAAGGGACATGAGTTTGTGCCGCATAAAATTAAGACGATTAGTAGTAAGCAACTTAGTAAGCAAATCCACAAGTTGGTGCTCGGTAGAGATAAACTGCAATTGTAAATCGAGGCAACCTTTTCTAGAAAAGTGAAAATCGATTTCTGCATGTTTAGTACACCCATGGAAAATTGGATTTTTTGCTAATTGTAAAGCTGATTGATTCTCACAAAGCAAGATAGAAGCATGAGAAAGATAAACAAATATAACTCCTTGAGAAGTTGCCTAAACAAGGACAGTTCGGTAGTAGCAGAAGCTAATGCTCTATATTCAGCCTTTATGGAACTTCGTGACACTGTGGTTTTCTTCTTAGAAGTCCAGGAGATTGGATTTTTGCCAAGATAAATGACAAAACCCGTAGTAGAACGTCTATCAGCACGATCTCCTTCCCAATCAGAATCAGAGAGAGTCCCTCGAATGTAGCGAAATATTCGCTTAACTGCAATGAGTTATTGTAAGACTATTGGAGAGTGCATATATTGAGAGACTCGACTAACAACATAGGAAATATCTGGTCGAGTGAACGTTAAGTAGTGAAGCGCACCAACCATGCTTTGATAAGCCTTAGCATCCTCAATATTACATAATGGAGAAGAATTGGTTAAAGATATAGATGAACAAGGTGTACTACACGTTTTAGCAGCAGTCATCCCAAAGTGATTCAATATATCAGTAGCATATTTGAACTGATTAACAAAAATACCAGCAGTCTTACACTGAACTTCCAAACTAAGAAATTATGTCAAGGCACCAAGGTCAATCATATCAAATACAGTTTTTAACCGGGGACAACAAGTTGTTCAACATATGAAGGATCGTTTCCAGTTAATATGACATCATCTACATAGAGAAGTAGATAAGTGATGGAACCATGGTCATCATGCACAAAAAGGGAAGGATAAGCAGAAGAAGCTATAAAGTCATGAGTTAAGAGATGTGTAGTAAAACACTCAAACCCAGCACTCGTGATCAAGTAATTGAAAGCATTTAACCATAATTGCATAGGAAAAATAAATGCAAATTCATACCACAAAATCAATCCAACAAACTAAAACAACTACATCAATCCCTAAGACAAACAACTAGCAATTCATAGTCTTTAAACTACAAACACTAATTGAAAGAAAAGCCATAAAAACTACAAGAGGTAAGGGAAAGAGAAAGGAAAACTCGAATCCGTCGAAACCGGCACGTCCCCGTCACGATCTCCACGTCTTCTCGCTTGATTCCCGCTCCTTGGCCTTGCTTTAGCTCCCACCAAAGGTCTCTAGTCGAAATTAGGGCTAAAATCTAACCAATTGGACTCCCCCAATCCGTAGCACAAAAGGATGAATTTATAGAAAATCTGCCGATAGAGTGTCGCAATACTGTGAATATGAAAAATTCGATCGAGAGCGTCGCGACGCTATAAATTTTTTTTTTTAGATTGAAAACTCCAAATATAGAATGTCAACGTCGAAACGCCCAAAGAGCAGCGTCGAAACGCTGGTCTGCGGATGGGCCTATCTTCAATCTTCCAACTTTGATGCTTTTTTCATTCTTCGGCTTCTTTTCCCATCTCGAACATCCAATTGGCTCAAAACTATATTTCCTACAAATACAACACATAAAAGCATAATTTTGGCCAATAAATTATAAAAGACTAGCTAAATTAATTAGGGAAAACTAGCTAGCTATGCTCGCTATCAAAGCCCTTAGCAACAAGACGGGCCTTATAACGAGCAATACTGTCATCCGGATGTCGTTTGATACGATAAACCCACTTGCATCCAATAGCATGTTTATTTGGTGGAAGAGGAGTAAGAGACCAAGTGTCTTGATTAACAATAGCATTAAACTCTTCATTCATAGCAGATTTCCATTCAAGACATTTAGAAGTTTGAGTAAAAGAACTTGGTTCATCAGAAACTAGGTGAAGTATTAGCTAAAAAATACTTTTTTCTTAAAAATTCCAGACTTAGATCTTGTTTGCATAGGGTGAAGATTATGTGCAGTGGAATAATCAGTCACATTTGAGTTTAATAGGTTGTGGTGGCTGAGATGAGATATGATTGGGTGAAAGACTAGGTAAAGTTGTCAAGCCAGTAGGTGTAGTAGAAATAGGGTTAAATGAAAGACTAGATATTGTGGTCTGAGTTGATGTAGTGGAAGGCTGAGAGGTTGTAGCAGGAGGTTCAATAGGAACAGTAGCATTATCTGAAAGGATATAATGAGGGAAAAAAAGGTGGAGATTGTTGTTGGGAAGATGATGGATAAGAAGATGTTTTAGGGGGTGGCTGAGCAAAGGGGAAATTTTGTTCATCAAAGAGGACATGACGATAAATGTATATTTTATCAGTATCCTTTGTAACCAAGAGGGTAACCAAGAAATACACACTAAGTAGTACGAGGTTGTAGCTTATGAGAAGTGTAGGGCCAAAGGAAAGGATAACAGACACATCCAAAGACTCAAAGAAAGGAGTAATCCGATTTAGAAGAATAAAGTATTTCAAAGGAAGATTTATTATCTAGAGAAGGAGATGGTAAACGATTTATTAGGAAAGTGATTGTTGCAAAGGCAAAATACGAAAAACGCAAAGGAACGGAGGTTTTAGACATCATAGATAGGGCCATTTCGACAATATGTCCATGCTTTCGCTCAGCAACTCCATTTTGTTCGGGAGTATAAGGGCACGATTTTTGGTGTAAAATACCACGAGAGACAAAGAAATTTTGAAGATTATGGCTCATATACTCCTCTCACCCATCACTACGAAAAGCTTTGAGTTTGGAGGATAAAAGGTTTTCAACAAATGGTACGAATTTTGTAATAACAACATAAACATCAGACTTATAAGCAAGAGGAAAAATCCATGTTTAGCGAGAGTAATCATCAACAAAAGAAATATAATAACAATTGCCATTTATTGTAAGTTGAGGAGCAGGGCCCCATACATCGCTATGGACTAATTCTAAAGGAGCATGAGTAATAGAAGAAGACAAAGTGAAAGGTTGTTTGGACATTTTCCCAGCAAGGCAGCGTTGGCAGACATCAAACTTGACTTTCACTATTGGAAATTGAAACAATCATAGAACAAATTGGAGAACAGAGAAATTAGGATGGCCTAACCAATCGTGCCACACAGTAGTGTTGATTGAGTAGGGACGGTCGAGATAGGACATAAACCATTGACTCTTGGCCCATGAAAAAGAACTTTTCCAAAAGTTTTATCCTGAATACTGACTGACCATTGCCGATTGTAACATTATCTTCACCATTGTAGGTCAACAAGATATTCAGATTTGCAAGATCATTAGTAAGAGGTGTAGGAATTAAATCCGTAGCGTAGCGGAAGATTTATCAGAGGACCTATGACTGTGTTTTAATCTAGATTGAAATACCGATACGATGAGCAAAATTTACAATAATTATCATGCATAATCTACTATAAATATATCTAAAGCATGCTCGAATTTACTGAATTAAAGTCTATTTAATCCATGCAAATTTAGAGAAAAAGGTTTTCACCAACATACAATCGTTGGCGACTTGACTGTTTCACCTAAACTCTTGATCCTTCTCTTAGATGAAAAACGCAGCAACTAAGCACGATCCTTCGCCCCACCCCAGGGGTCCTATTTATAGGAAAAGACCATGAATAAGATCTAATCCTTATAGGAAAAGGTTATGAATAAGATCTAATCAACTCTATTATCTTATTCATATCTAATTTTAATAAATAAATAAATAATTACCCAATTAAATATTATATATTTAATTTTAGGGATTTTATTAAATTATTTATTTTATTAATATGAATCCAATTCATATTAATTATTTGAACTCTTTCAAATTATATTATAAAGTTTCATAAACTTTATATTATAATGCATCAACATACATCATATGATTCCCCTAATTAAATTGAACACTTTTCAATTAATACTTAATTGCCTCCAATCTCTTTACGAGCTACCAGTGGGACCTAATGGACATGCAGATCAAAAGCTCCAACGATATGAGATTAATCGGCTAAACTCATTAACCAATTAATCAATTTTTGTTAACTATAGGTTCACTCCACTAAAGACCCACAATTGCATTCTTCCCACTGCAGACATAATTTTGTGTCCACGGATATAG
Source organism: Luffa aegyptiaca (assembly GCA_017139565.1). Taxonomy (NCBI): domain Eukaryota; kingdom Viridiplantae; phylum Streptophyta; class Magnoliopsida; order Cucurbitales; family Cucurbitaceae; genus Luffa; species Luffa aegyptiaca. The sequence continues at coordinate 11,755,462 of CM029397.1, forward strand.
ACCAATAACAAAAAGTTAGTCCTTCACGAGTGTTCATAACTCCAGCTAGGTCAAATTACCGTTTTACCCCTGAGTTACCTCTACCTCCTTAAGTACTGATAAGGGTAAAAAATATACCTATTTTACCCTTATATTTAGCTCATTTTTTTGTCAAAACTTGTATGTTTTAGATAAAAAAAAACTATTCCCAAGCCTAAAAAGTGCTAAAGTTGATAAGTTAGGATGTTGAAAGTCATGTTTGTCAAATTGTGCTTATTTGTGCTTAAAAGAACTCATTTTGGTGTGAATTTGACTTAGTTTTGGTGTTGTGTAAAAAACAGAGGAATCTGGAAAATTCCCAGAAATGCGACCGCATTTCTGGCAAGGCAAAAATGAATTGCGACCGCATTTCTAGGCAGATGAAGACCACTCCGAGTCCGTTGCGGGTCGTTTTGAACGAGTGTTTTGCGCACCTAACCGGTTGTTTTGACTCCTAAACTGACTGGGACACCTGCTAGCACCATTTTCGTGACTCCTCAACCACTCCCCACACTATAGATGGCCTCGATTCGAAGGGAAATTCAAGCAAAACTCACTGGGAAGAAGAGGGTGGTGACAGAACCCTTGTAGACGCCCATGAGTAGGGATGCCCGAGGTCTTTGCTAGATGACCAAATTTTAACCCTTAGTTAGACATCAAACCTGAGTGTTTGTAGAGATTTCACCCTATTCCCACTTGTAAAAGGAGAGTAGAGTGTTGTGAGAACTCTAAGGGTTAAAATTTGGTCATCTACAAACCTGAGTGTTTGTAGAGATTTCACCTTATTCCCACTTGTAAAAGGAGAGTAGAGTGTTGTGAGAACTCTAGAAGGATTGGATAAAAGTTAAAAAAAACCCTAGTTTGAGCTACTTCACTATACTTTCCAGCACTTGTTCCTTTTCATTACTTTGTATTCTTTATTCATTATTTCAATGAAAAGTTGTTCATTTGAATTATATTCCATCATGTGTAGCTAAATTCCAAGGGGTTCGATATAGTGAATTCCCTTATGGTCTAAATGGCTTGAAAGTGCTTATTTGCCTAAGTTTTATTTACTACATGTCACTCTTTATTGAATATCATTCTGAATCTTGCTGAGTTTAACTTGATCACTTAGACTTTGCATGCTATGTGAGTTTGATCCTAAAAGGGACAAGCAATATCGGTTTTCATAAAGATGATATAGGAGAAAGGGCTCAAGAGAGTGTATTGGTGTTATAGGGGAAGGTCGCCTTATGACAACTATAGGGTTATCGGTTGCATGCATGAACTATCTATGTCGGAGTCGAGTCATAGAAATGTGCATAACGGTACTCGCTTAGCCTTCTAACGGTTCTTGAGAGCAAGGCCAAATAGAAGTTAAACCTGACCCAATGCATGAATAGACTTAGGTTAAATAAGCCATTATTAGAGTTATTTGTCTTAGGGTTGAAGCTATATTCAATACCTAGCTTTATTGTTATTGTTATTTCTTTACTTATTTGTTTATTTGTTTTTCAAAACCCAACATCATCTATTTCTTTTGGTTACCCTCCAAAAGCAATCTTAGAGCAGTTTCTTCTTCAAATCTGTGTTTCCAACTTAGTCTCTGTGGGATCGATACCTTTGGAATACTTCCAAAGATTTTATTACTGCATGCGATAGTGTATACATTCTTTATTTATCATCTTTCCTAACATCCACATTCAGTCCCAACACGCATCAAGTACCAGTGCTCCTCTAATGAACAACCTGTTTGTGGTTCAACCACCTAACAGAAACCCCTCTCGGGCCGGTGAGAGGGTAGGGCCTTTAGTTCAAGACTCAGAGACACCACTTAAGAGAACACTCATCTACTTCCTCAAAGTCGGGAAGGAGTGAATTCCATCTTGTATGATTATCTTCCTAGCTCACCACTCGGTTTTGTCCCCGAAATGATAGGCTTATTGAGTCAGCGTACTGACCACTCTCACCCACACAAATCAAAGGACAATCCCTTGTGAACAGGAGTCCCTAATCCACTCAGGATTCAGACTAAGTTGCCTAAGTCATCCTAGTGAAATAAAAACCTAACTAGTTAACGATGTTACAGCTAGCGGTTACTATTTCGCGATCCGATCTTATGCAAACTCATTGCATAGGATACCTCCACCTTCATGTCCCCTACACAAACGCGTTGGAACATTGCGTTTGTATCAAATACAAAGTGGGTCGTATCCATAGTGTCACTAGGATAAGGTACCCAACCTTATCCCTATACTATAGACCCTTCAGGCTGTCTCTTGAACATTGATTCCCGTATGTCTCCACATACAGTTCAAGACTCATCCCACAACCTAGGATGTTAAGTTTATTGAATTAGGGTTATTTAGGCAAGATGTACATAATATAGACAATAACTCTTTATTGAAAAAAAACATAAAAAAAAAAACTTTATTTATGTTCGGTCAATTGTTACATTTACTATCTACGAGTTTTAGGGTATAAAACCCAACAAACTCCCACTTGAACAAAAACTCTAGTCAATGGGAAGTAAATGTTGTTGGGTTTTATGCCCTAAAACTCGTAGATAGTAAATGAAACAAATTAATCGATCTCAATAAAGTGTTATTTGAGTAATTCAGTAATTTGGTTATTGAATAATCGAGTTTGTATTAATAAACCCTAAATCCAATAAACTAAGATCCATGGTTGTTTAAATGAAACTTGGACTAGTATATGGGGACATACGGGGATCAGTGTCCAAGTAACAACCTAAAAGGTCTATAGTATAGGGATAAGGCTGGGTACCTTATCCTGGTGACACTATGTGATACGACCCACCTTGTATTCGATACAGATGCAATGATCCAAAGCATCCATGTAGGAGACATGTCGGTGGGGGTATCCTATGCAATGAGTTTGCATAAGACCGGACCGCGAAATAGTAACCACTAGATGTAACGTCGTTAACTAGTTTAGGTTTCTATTTTAATAGGATGACCTAGGTAACTCAATCTCAATCCTGAGTTTGTTATGAACCCCTTTCAGGAGGGATTGTCCTTAGATTTGTATGGGTGACAGTGGCCAGTTCGCCGACTCAATAATCCTACCATTTCAGGGGCAAGACCGAATGGGGGCTGAGAACATAACAGTACAAGATGGATTTCACTCCTTCCCTTATTGGGGTAAGTAGATGTGTGTTCCCTTAAGGGCTGATTCCGGGGCTTGAACAAAGGCGCGTCGTCCTCTCCTGGCCCGAGAGGAACTCCTGTTTAGTGGTTGGACCCTAAACAACTTGTTCATTAGAGGAATCAGTGGTACTTAAGGAACCAGAGGTAACCCAGAGGTAAAACGGTAATTTGACCCAGCTGGTGTTACGAGTACACGTGAAGGATTGACTTACTGCATTGGTCGATATCCGTGGACACAGAAATATTCTACAGTGAGAAGAGTGCAGTTGTGGGTCTTTAGTGGAGTGACCCACAGTTAACGAATGTTGACTAACTTGGTTAATGAGTTTGGCCAATTAGTCTCGTATCGTTGGAGCTTCTGATCTGTAGGTCCATTAGGTCCCACTAATAGCTCGTAAAGAGACTTGAGGCAATTAAGTATAAATTATAAATTGAAAGTGTTCAATTTATTTGGGGAATCGTATAATGTATATTGATGCATTATAATATAAAGTTTATGAAACTTTATAATATAATTTTTGAATTAATTTCAAAAATTAATTCTTGAGATAAAATATTTGAAAGAGTTCAAATAAATTTAATATGAATTGGATTCATATTAATTTTAATAAAATCCCTAAGATTAAATATATGATATTTAATTGGGAAATTAATTAATTATGGAATTAATTAATTATTTATTAAAATTAGAGATTTTTTCCTATTAGGAAAAGGTCCCTTTTCCTAATTAGGAAAAAGGTCTTGGCCTTTACTATATATAGGACCCCTGGGGTGGGATGAAAGGCATCCCATTCATTCTCCTACTCTCAGAGAATTCCCCTCCAGGCTTCCTTTAGACTCCCACCAGTCTCCTGCCTCTAGAAGTCTCAGAGTCATACCGGTGTAGCCATTGTGGTGGTGTTCGCACTAGTTCGTGATTAATTCACAAGCAGTTGGTGAATTTACTCTGAGTCGTCAACGAGAGTAAGTAATTTGTTACTATATAAATTAGATTTACATCTAATATTTTTGTATGCTTAGCCTTAATATAAATCTAGAATAGTTCTAAGTTTATTGCCAATGTATTGGTATTTTAGATTAAACAAAATTAATTACAAATCGGTCCCAATCACGCTTCCGCTTTACGGAATTACGGAATTCCAATCCTTCAAATGCAATAATCTAAAGCTAGGAATGTAATGTACATTGTATATTACATGAAAAGTAACTATACAAGTAATACAAGAAACTAAGGCATCATTATACCCATTACACATCTCCCACGTGCCCTAGATTATACTACATACATATCTCGTAGACCTAGACCTTCTAGATGACGCTTAAACACTTTAGCCGAGAGAGCCTTCGTAAATGGATTAGCTATACTGTGCTCCGAAGCGATCTTGGTGACGATCACATCTCCTCGTTGAACAATTTCCCTTATCAAGTGATACTTCCTCTCTATGTGTTTTCCTCGTTTCTGGCTGCGAGGTTCTCTAGAATTGGCTACAACCCCACTGTTGTCACAGTATAATGTTATGGGCAAGTTCATATTTGGAACAACTTCAAAATCTGTCAAGAACTTCTTGAGCCAAACTGCTTCCTTAGCTGCTTCACAAGCAGCAACATACTCAACCTCCATGGTTGAGTCTGCTATGCATCCTTGTTTGATGCTTCCCCAAACTACAGCTCCTCCGTTAAGGGTGAACATTGACCCTGACATGGATTTCCTAGAATCGTTGTCAGATTGAAAGTCAGAGTCGGTGTATCCTGTAAGGATCAAATCCTTAGCCTCATACACCAACATGTAGTTCCTCGTTCTCCGAAGATACTTGAGGATATTCTTAACTGCTGTCCAGTGGTCTAGCCTTGGATTGGACTGGTACCTACTGACTATTCCCACTGCATAACATATGTCAGGCCTAGTGGAGAGCATAACATACATTAAGCTGCCCATAGCTGAGGCATAGGGAATGCGTCTCATATCCTCAATTTCTTAAGGTGTCTTAGGACACTTTTCATATGCAGGTGAATCCCATGCCTCAAAGGTAACAACCCCTTATTGGAGTTCAGCATCGAATATCGAGACAACATCTTGTCGATGTACGTTGCTTGAGAAAAAGCTAGTGTTTTGTTCTTACGATCCATAATGATTTGGATTCCAATAACATATTGCGCCTCTCCCAAATCTCTCTTTTGGAATTGGGCTGCCAGTCAGTTTTTGATGTCAGGCAGGTATCCTACTTCATTTCCAATGAGTAGATATCGTCCACATATAGTACTAGAAAAACTACTTTACTTTTGTTGATTTTCTTGTACACACAAGGTTCATCAACACTTTGGTCAAAACCAAAAGATTTGATTGCAGTATCAAACCTAATATTCCAAGATCTAGACACTTGTTTCAACCCATAAATGGACCGATTGCGCTTGCAAACCATTTGCTCATGACCTTGGGTTATGAACCCTTGAGTTGAGACATGAAGATATTCTCTTCAAGATTACCATTCAAGAAGGCAGTCTTGATGTCCATTTTCAACATAGCAACTGGAGAAAAGGTTTCCTCATAGTTAACACCTTCTCTCTGGGTATACCCCTTTGCTACGAGTCTAGCTTTGAAGATTTGTACCTTTCCAGCTGCATCTCTCTCTCTCTTATAGATCCATTTACACCCTATGGGTTTTACCCCTTCAGGTAGATCTACGAGTTTCCAAACTGAATTGGAGTACATAGACTCCATTTCAAGGTCCATGGCTTTGACCCATTGGTCCTTATCTACATCATTTATTGCATGTCAATAAGACAATCGATCCTCAATGCCATCATCAGGGATGAAAACTTGAGGTTCAATTAAATCCAAGTAGCGGTCAGGTTGTGATATAACCCTCCCACTACATCGAGGAACTCTTAACATTTGAGAAGGATGAGACAGACCTGAAGAACTAGCCCCTCCATCAAACCTTGTTGAAGATCCAGCTGTTGGGTTTTATGCCCTAAAACTCGTAGATAGTAAATGAAATAAATTAATCGATCTCAATAAAGCGTTATTTGAGTAATTCAGTAATTTGGTTATTGAATAATCAAGTTTGCATTAATAAACCCTAAATCCAATAAACTAAGATCCAGGGTTATTTAAATGAAACTTGGACTAGTATGTGGGGACATACGGGGATAGGTGTCCAAGTAACAACCTAAAAGGTCTATAGTAAAGGGATAAGGTTGGGTACCTTATCCTGGTGACACTATGTGATACGACCCACCTTGTATTCGATACAGATGCAATGATCCAAAGCATCAATGTAGGAGACATGCGGGTGGGGGTATCCTATGCAATGAGTTTGCATAAGACTGGACCGCGAAATAGTAACCACTAGATGTAACGCCGTTAACTAGTTAAGGTTTCTATTTCAATAGGATGACCTAGGTAACTCAATCTCAATCCTGAGTTTGTTATGAACCCCTTTCAGGAGGGATTGTCCTTAGATTTATATGGGTGAGAGTGGCCAGTTCGCCAACTTAATAATCCTACCATTTCAGGGGCAAGACCGAATGGGGGCTGGGAACATAACAGTACAAGATGGAATTCACTCCTTCCCCTATTGGGGTAAGTAGATGTGTGTTCCCTTAAGGGCTGATTCTGGGGCTTGAATAAAGGCGCGTCGTCCTCTCCTGGCCCGAGAGGAACTCCTGTTTAGTGGTTGGACCCTAAACAACTTGTTCATTAGAGGGATCAGTGGTACTTAAGGAACTAGAGGTAACCCAGGGGTAAAATGGTAATTTGACCCAGCTGGTGTTACGAACACACGTGAAGGATTGACTTACTGCTTGGTCGATATCCGTGGACACAAAAATATTCTACAAAGAGAAGAGTGCAGTTGTGGGTCTTTAGTGGAGTGACTCACAGTTAACGAATGTTGACTAACTTGGTTAATGAGTTTAGCCAATTAGTCTCGTATCGTTGGAGCTTCTGATTTGTAGGTCCATTAGGTCCCACTGGTAGCTCGTAAAGAGACTTGAGGCAATTAAGTATAAATTGTAAATTGAAAGTGTTCAATTTATTTAGGGGAATCATATAATGTATATTGATACATTATAATATAAAGTTTATGAAACTTTATAATATAATTTTGAATTAATTTAAAAAATTATTCTTGAGAGAAAATATTTGAAAGAGTTCAAATAATTAATATGAATTGGATTCATATTAATATAAATAATTTAATAAAATCCCTAAAATTAAATATGTGATATTTAATTGGGTAATTAATTAATTATGGAATTAATTATTTATTTATTAAAATTAGATATGAATAAGATAATAGATTTGATCTTATTCATGACATTTTCCTATTAGGAAAAGGTCTTAGCCTTTACCTATGAATAGGACCCCTGGGGTGGGGTGAAAGGCATCCCATTCATTCTCCTACTCTCAGAGAATTCCCCTGAATGCTCCCTCTAGACTCCCACCAGTCTCCTGCCTCTACAAGTCTCAGAGTCATACTGGTGTAGCTATAGTGGTGGTGTTCGCAGTAGTTTGTGATTATTTCACAAGCAGTTGGTGAATTTAATCTGAGTCGTCAACGAGAGTAAGTAATCTGTTACTATATAAATTAGATTTAGATCTAATAATTTTGTATGCTTAGCCTTAATATAGATTTAGAATAGTTCTAAGATGATTGTCAATGTATTGGTATTTTAGATTAAAACAAATTAATTACGAATCGGTCCCAATCACGCTTCCGCTTTATGGAATTACAGAATTCCAATCCATCACCAGTTTCATCAACAACTCTTGTTGATTCTTCAGTAGCTTCTCCTAATACTATCTTACTACGTGGTTTATGATCTCTCATGTGGTCTTCCTCCAAGAAAGTAACATTTGTCAATACAAACACCTTGTTTTCTTGTGGGTCGTAGAAAAGACCACCTCTTGTTTCTTTTGAGTAACTAACAAATTGGCACAACATCGGACGAGTTTCCAGTTTCTTAGGATTTGTCACAAGCACGTGTGCTAGACATCCCCAGATGTGGAAGTAATGTACACTAGGTTTACGTCGTCCCCTCCATAACTCGAAATGTGTTTCAGAAACACTATTCGAGGGAACATTGTTCAGGATGGGAACTGCAGTCTCTACTACGTACTCCCAAAACGAGCTAGGCAACTGAGCATAGCTCATCATCGAATGAACCATGTCTAACAGGGTTTTATTTCTCCTTTCTAATACACCATTCTGATGAGGTGTACCAGGGGCTGAGAGTTGAGACTGAATTCCATGTTTTATCATGTAGCCTTGGAATCTCAGGTCCATATACTCTCCACCTCGATCTGATCGAAGTGTTTTAATAGTTTTACCTAACAGGCTTTCTACTTCAACCTTAAACTTCTTGAACTTTTCAGAGGCCTCAGACTTATGCCCCATTAGGTATAAGTAACCATACCTCGAATAGTCATCTATAAATGAGATGAAGTATTCGTACCCTCCTCGAGCCATTACATTCATCGAACCACAGAGGTTCGAATGTATTAACTCTAAAGGTCCTTTGGCCCTGTAGCCTTTTCCAATAAAAGGTCTTTTTGTCATTTTTTCCTGAAGACATGATTCACATGGAGGTAGCGAATCATCTTCTAAATCACTTAGGAGTCATTCTTTACCAACCACCGATCCTATTGATGTTTATATGACCAAGTCTTAAGTGCCAAAGATAGGTATTGTTATTACTAGGAGAAATAGGTTGCTTTTTTCTTTGAGTTTCTGTAGTTTTAAATAATTCGAGATTTAAGAGTGCTTTAGATTTGGTTGGTCTTCATATATATAAGTTATTTTCTAATTTGGCTGAACAAATAAGCACTCCATTTTTATAAATGAACGCTTCATTCATCTCAAAGGAAATTGTACATAATTGTTCAATCAAACATGAAATAGAAATTAAGTTCCTCTTAATCATAGGAACAATAAACAAGCTTTCTAAAAGCAAAAATCTATTTCTAAAAAATAACTTCGAAGCTCCCATTGCCTTCCCTGAAACGATGTCTCCTGTTCCGACCCTGAGCGTCATTTCCCCATCTTCTGGCTGTCGAAAGGAACTATTTTCCTGAAATGAAGAAAAAATTACATAATTAGTTGCCTCTGAATCAAGTATCCAGGCGAACTCATCATGCTTCACAAGGCATGTTTCTAAAACAAGTAAATCAAATTTACCTTCCTTCTCCTTCTTTTTCTCAGCGAGGTACTTTGGGCAATTTCTTTTCCAGTGCCCATCCACATTACAGTGGAAGCACTTGTCCTTGTCAGCCACAACCTTGGCTTTTCCCTTGCCTCGACCAGCAGCTGCGGGTGCCTTCCCCTTGTCTCATTTCTTCTTCTGAATTTTCTTTGAAGAAGAGGCCACAACTTTAGTTCCAGATGTTGAACCATTCTCAAACTTTCTCTTGGAGTGGACAACATTTGCCTCTCCTTCTACCTGTCCCTTGCTTTTTAGAAGAGACTAATAGAGTTGTAGCTCATTCAGGAGGCTTGTCAGGTTGAAGACAACCTTATTTATCATCACATTGTTGCGAAACTGTTTCTAAAACAAGGCGAACTCATCATGCTTCACAAGGCATGTTTCTAAACCAAGTAAATCAAATTTACCTTCCTTCTCCTTCTTTTTCTCAGTGAGGTACTTTGGGCAATTTCTTTTCCAGTGCCCATCCACATTACAGTGGAAGCACTTGTCCTTGTCAGCCACAACCTTGGCTTTTCCCTTGCCTCTACCAGCAGCTGCGGGTGCCTTCCCCTTGTCTCCTTTCTTATTCTGAATTTTCTTTGAAGAAAAGGCCACAACTTTAGTTCCAGATGTTGAACCCTTCTCAAACTTTCTCTTGGAGTGGACAACATTTGCCTCTCCTTCTATCTGTCCCTTGCTTTTCAGAAGAGACTGATAGAGTTGTAGCTCATTCAGGAGGCTTGTCAGGTTGAAGACAACCTTATTCATCATCGCATTGTTGCGAAACTGTAGGAAACTCTTCAGAAGAGACTCCATGATGAACGCAACCTGACTACGCTTGTTTGCTTCTGCCACGTTAAATTGGACCATCATGTCCAGGACATGTGTTGTGTGCTATTTTCGCAACCGTACGGTTGCCACAAGTAATATAAAACGGTAGAGTACCGAGTATCGAATCCACAGGGAATTTGAATTAAGTCCATTGATTACCAACAGCTATCATGCTCAATTTTATTTAGAATCTCAACTCTAAGGATAAAAGAACTTAACAAGAAACTAAACAAATCATGCAAATAAATGGAAATATTCGATTAAGGGGACTTGACCTAGGGTGTCAACTAGCTTTTTGGATTTGTAGCTCAATTAAATGGATGCATATAATTACTAATCTTCAATTTCATAAATCTAGAAGTAATTTTAGTGGATTTCTCTTTAAAGTTCCTCCACATCTCATACTAACATAAATAATTTGTGTCCATTTCCTTAGTTAATTATAGTATGGCATTAAGCAACTTCATCATAAATTTCTAAAAATTCTTTTTCACTTTCGTGTTCCAAGCAATCGTTAGCCATGCAATTAAGATTTAATCTAACATGGGATTAAAAGCATTAAAAATGAATTGCATATATGAAATTTGAAGAACTTCGTTACAATATCCAAGTAATTAAGCTACAATATCCAATTGGCTAAATTAACGACCCTAGGTCTTAAGATCTACTCACAAATGGGAATAATTTCAGCCCAGTAATCTTGATCCATGGTCCTAACTCAACAACAAAGAGAAATTACAAAGACATAGGAAAGAAATAACCATTGTGTTGATCCAACGCTCCCATCACAATCATCTCGATTCCCGAGCCTTGGAATCTCAATCAATTCCACCTTTTTCTCTCTATTGAGCTAGGGGAGAACCCCCCAAAATTGGATGTCTTCATCCATAGAGGAATGGCCTATTTATAGGAGGAGATCCGAAGCTTTCTTACTGCCCAAGACGACAGCGTCGCGACGCTGTGACATCAGCTTTTCTTGCCTCTCACTCTGACCAGCGTTGAGACGCTCTAAGGACAGCGTCTCGACTCTGGTCCTTCTAGAAGTCTTCATGCATGGATTTGGACATTAGATCTCAATTCTTTTGGGCTTTTGGGCCTCCACTTTGATTGAAATCTCCTCTTTTCTTCATTTATCGTCCAAATCCTCACTTTTGATCCTGAATTTAGCAAAATTCCCGGTTTTGCTTCATGAGCTCGGTTTTCTACAAATTCAACATAAAAAGACTTTAAAGCCCACAATTAACGCACAAAACTAGCCAAAATAACTAGGAAATAGATAGCATAATTGCATGCTATCAACATGTTCCCGAACAGATGTGCCCTCTTTCATGTGGCAGCTGTAAACGTACTTTAGAGCGTCATGGTGGAGTTGATAGGATGGTTGTCCAAACATCTCCTGGAGAGAGTTCATAATCTCTCTCCCTGTTTCCATTCCCTCATGTCTCTTAGCCAAAACTTCAAATAAGCTGGCTAAGATATAGGCACGGGCCTTTTCATTGGCCTTTGCCCAACGGTCATGTGCATCCCTTGATGCTTGGGATGCATTACGAGCAGTAGGGACCAGAGGACAATCCTCCGTTAAGACAAACTGCAGATCATCGACAACTAGAATCGTATTCAAGTTGGATTTCCACGTAGAAAAATTTTCACCTGTTAATTTTACGTTTTTAAGCAATGAGATTATAGAGGAAGACATTGCTGAAATTAAATTAACAACGATCGTATTAGTTATCTTTGCCTTAAGCCATCACACGAGCAAACAATTGCATACAATCCAATCAATTTAGCAAAATAAGAAATAAAAATCCCCTAAAACTATTGATTTAGTTTTGCAACGATGCTTTAGAGGTTTAGAGCAACAGCCATCGAAGGATGATCAACTACTCCTCCTCTAAAATGAGACACTTCTCAGCTAATTCTAATTTCAAAATAACTCATATTCCTATAGACATTAGCCACCGTTATTCGATCAAGAATTTGGTAACACACTTAACTCATCCTCGTAAGTGTAAATGACGAAACTTGTCGAAGATCCGAGCCAAATAAATTTGTAATTTACGACACTACAACTATTTTGTAGAAATAGTGGTCGGGGTCGAACACAGGGAAGGGGGATCTAGTAGATGCAAAATTTTGTGTTCGCACAACAGGGGGGTTGGAATGGATAGGTGCAAGAGAAAGTAAAGTGTAGAATGTAAATACGACAAAGAAGGAAAACATGCAATGAAAGAAACAAGATAAAATCCAATATTGAACCGGGATCGCTGGATTAGGATTTCTTATGCTTTAATATTATGCTATTTCACTTCCTCGTTTTCTCTAATAATCGTTCAATGTTGTTTTTATATGAGTCCGGTTAGCTTCTTGGTTACTCGGAGGACCCCCCTACACTAACCTGTGTATAATTAATCAATTAACCCAGAACCCAACAGTTAACATAATTAATTAAATTAGCTTAATCGCCCGCTACCCCTCATGCATAACACAATGACCATTCGAAACCTCACAATGACCACTAAGCTATGTCTAACTAATTTAAAATAAACAATCTGAAACCTCGCAATTGCTTACATAAATTACTCGCTCTAAACTCATGGGTATGGAATTGCATTAACTAAATATAAATGAAATTTAGATCTAATTAACGCAACCTTTAACATGCATCTTAGGCTTATCAAGAATCTACACTCAATGGTGATGGACTTGCCTCGACCTAGTGGCTATCTCAAAATAACTGATTGAATGCACAAAAAGTAATCTCCTAGGGTCGTCAAATCTAAGAAATCGATCTAATGCATTGGTTTATATGAGAATACATGTAAAACTCATAAAAGATAGGAAAGAATCATAATGTAAAACCGAGAAAACTCAGCCAAATGTCATGGCATTCAAAGCATAAACCCAATCCAATGATTCCAAGAAGTTTAGCTACTCATATAGAATGGTAAACAACAAATAGATGTAAAAGAATACATGAAAATTGACCTAAAAACGTCTACACAACAGATAGAAACATAAATGGGCGAAAAAAATCATAAAAGACCAAAATTCTAACCTAACGGCGGACTAAACTGAAGCCCTATATTTATAGAAAACGACGCAGTGTCTCGATGCCACGAACTTTGATCTGTATGTCGAGTTCGCGTCGGCGTCGAGACGCTAGGGGCAGCGTCGAGACGCCGTCCCAAATCCGAGCCTTACAGCCTTTTTTCTCGGCTTTGTCTCAGTATTTCTCGATACGGGGCTTCAACCTTCGATTCTTGGTGTAGTTCTTCAGGCCCGCTTCGATCCACTTGGGTTTTTTCACCTCCTTGCCATCCAAGAACACCGACATGGCTCCAAAACTCCATAATTGTCCCGAATTAACACCAATTTGCGCGATTGGCTCTCGAAATCACCTATGCTCGAAGTATATGGAAATAAGACAAATAAAACATAAAATCACTCTAACAAGTTTAGATTAGAGGTAATAAAACAGGACTAATTTGGTTCTATCAAATACCCCCAACCTAAATCTTGCTAATCCTCGAGCAAGGCACACACAAACCAAAGAAAAAGATGTTGTGCATATAAGTGCAAAGTGACTTAATCCTCAAAGCTCAAACATTTTAAAAACTAAAGCAATCAAGAGACATTCGCATTAGACTCAATGAGGAGACAAATAAAAAAATTTCAAAGATAATCTTGCACAAGAGAGTTCTATCTCACCTAAAGAAGACTTTACTAGCCCGGGATTGGCTTACTAAACTCTCATCCTATCTTCCCCCTACACTAGCACTAAGGTCTCGCTAAAAGGCCTAAATGGAACAAACTAGGTTGCTTCGTCTTTGCCTAGGTGCCTGCATAAGGAATTCCTTTTTTCTTTTTCTTTTTCTTTTCCTCTTTTTTTTTTTTTCTTTTGCATTTCTTTTTAGGATGGGGCACTAGCTTTCACACTACAATGAAAGGACCCATAACCTGAGTTTAACCCTTGGATGGCCTAGCTGATCACACTGCAGGTAGCTCGTTTTACCCCTAAGCGCTTAGTACAATGCAAACATGCTTTTTCGCAAGAATAAAAGTAAGAAAGACGAGCATATGATTTTTCTTTTAAGCTCGCGCTCACTAACTCATTTTTCCACTCTCTCTCTTTTTTTAGCAGTCGTATTTTCTTTTTCTCTCCTTGGCAAGACTCCACACACTATTTTACAAAAAAAAATTAGACTTTCTCGCTAAACCTTACACCTCTCGGGGTGACAATAGGAATATGAGTTAAGAAACTTGCTCCTAGGCATTCAAATCCTACTTTAAAGCAAGAAAGACACTCAACCTATGCAAGACATATCCAAGAAAAGTTTTAAAAAGGCTCCCTTTTGGGGCACTCACAGTAACAACTCATCGAAAGCTATAAATTTTCGAAAAATTTGAGCCAATCCTAGGAAATCATTATCACTAAAATAAGTATATACACAACAGGCATGCAAGACATACATTAAGCACAAATGTTGTCCTGACACACAGATGCTCAAGGCCCAACAGAAATACAAAGTAGAATCCCCCACCCCTAACCTAAAAGTTTACATTGTCCTCAATATAATAGATCATGTAAAACAAGACAACACATAAGTAAAATAGTAAACTTCCCTGAATTTGAGCTCATGGGTGGTGGATCACATTCGCATACAAATATAAGGGCTCGCTTTTGGTACCGCCAATCCTAAAAGAAATAAAACAACAAACAAGAATCAAAGCAACCAACAAAAATAAACCTAATTAAAAAATGAAATGACAGAAAGCAGTAAAATTATTCAGTGCAAATGTTTAAGGTCGTTTGCTTGACTACATTCTCCTCGATCTTCATCCGAAATCAACCTCTTTGATTTTCATTACATCCTTTTTATTTTTCTTCTTTTTGATTTTCTCCTGCCCCGACAAATTAAACTTGCACACAGAGTGCAAAGTATAATAGAATTTAAACTGATTATCAATCATCCCCAATATAGAAATCAAAACACCTTTATTTTGATCGACAAACTGGTCAGCTGTTGGAATAACTAAATCTAACTCATGCAATTCAAAATTAATAAGCTTAGGGGAAATTGATTTTTGCTTAAAATCAACCGAAGTTAACTCATCAGTTATTTCCATTTCTCCTACCACGCATGGGGAATCACATGAATCAGACTTAGAGTATAAAGAAGGCTCAAGCTCAGACTTACTGACCTCATCATACTTACCTTCTTGTTGTTGCTAATAATCTTGGCTAATCAAGGAATGGGAAGAATTTACCTTTCATGTTTGCCATGTGATGAGTCCAACATACGTTGCCAAGCTCGAAATTATCTCTCTAGCCTCACTAGGTGTTTTGTCTAGTGCATCCCCACCACTTTCTATATCCAACATCTTTTTGTCATTGGGTGACAATCCTTCAATAAAGGGCAACAACAAGGACTCCTCAGACAATAGGTAATAAGGAAGTGCACATAAGCCATTGAAGCGATCCCACTATTTGTGAAAGTATTCCTCAGGTGCTTGGGTGATGTATATGATTTCTCTTGTGACTTCGAGGTCTCCAAGAGATGGGAGATGACTCGGATCAGGAGCTGCAAGGTATTGCATCATGTGCTCGGCCATGGGATTAGCACGCCGAGGCTATGCTGATATCATTGTTAAGCTCTATAAGGAAAAAGGAAAAAGCACAAAAACCTAAAAGACACAAAAAACCTAAAAACACTAGAATTGCACCCTTCCCCGACTACGACGCCAATTTGACAGGACTTGTCAAAGGTCTGAGCCAAATAAATTTATAATCCACGGCACTACAACTATTTTGTAGAAATAGTGGCCGGGGTTGAACACAAGGAAGAGGGATCTAGTAGATGCAGAATTTTGTGTTCACACAACAGGGGGGGTTGGAATGGATAGGTGCAACAGAAAGTAAAGTGCTAAATGTAAATAAGGCAAAGCAGGAAAACATGCAATGAAAGAAACAAGAGAAAATCCAATATTGAACAAGGATCGCTAGATTGGGATTTCTTATGCTTTAATATTATGCTACTTGGCTTCCTAGTTTTCTCTAATAATCGTTCAATGTTGTTTTTATATGAGTCTGGTTAGCTTCTTGGTTACTCAGAGGACCCCCCCTACACTAACCTGTGTTTAATTAATCAATTAACCCAGAACCTTGCAGTTAACATAATTAATTAAATTAGCTTGATCGTCTGCTACCCCTCATGCATAACACAATGACCATCTGAAACCTCACAATGACCACTAAGCTATGTCTAACTAATCTAAAATAAACAATCTGAAACCTCGCAATTGCTTACATAAATTACCCGCTTTAAACTCGTGGGTCCAAAATTGCATTAACTAAATATAAATGAAATTTAGATCTAATTCACGCAACATTTAACATGCATCTTAGGCTTATCAACAATGTGCACTCAATAGTGATGGACTTGCCTCGGCCTAGTGGCTATCTCAAAATAACTGAGTGAATGCACGAAAAGTAATCTCCTAGGGTCGTCAATTCTAAGAAATCAATCTCATACATTGGTTTAAACGAGAATACATGTAAAACTCATAAAAGATAGCAAAGAATCAGAATGTAAAACCCAGAAAACTCAGCCAAATATCATAACATTCAAAGCATAAACCCAATCCAACGATTCCAAGAAGTTTAGCTACTCATATAGAATGGAAAACAACAAATAGATGTAAAAGAATACATGAAAATTAACCTAAAAAGGTCTACATAGCAGATAGAAACGTAAATCGGCGAAAACAATCGTAAAAAGACCAAAATTCTAACCTATCGGCGAACTAAACCGAAGTCCTATATTTATAGAAAACGACGCAGCGACTCGACGCCAAGCTCGGCGTCTCAACGCCACGAACTTTGATCTCCATGTAGTTCGCGTCGGCGTCGAGACGCTACGCCGTCCCCAATTCGAGCCTTGCTGCCTTTTTTCTTGGCTTTGTCTCAGTATTTCTCGGTACGGGGCTTCAAACTTCGATTCTTGGTGTAGTTCTTCACGCCCACTTCAATCCACTTGGGTCTTCTCACCTCCTTGTCGTCCAAGAACACCGAGATGACTCCAAAACTCTATAATTGGCCTGAATTAGCACCAATTTGCGTGGTTGGCTCCCGACATCACCTGTGCTCGAAGTATCTATAAATAAAACAAATAAAACATAAAATCCCTCTAACAAGTTTAGATTAGAAGTAATAAAATAGGACTAATTTGGTCTTATCAATAACCCTCTCACTTTCAGATCTCAGAGGTACGCACCAACAGGCTACCAAAGGGTAAGATAACTATTGGTGATTAACCTAAGAGACCTTATCCTTTTCAGGAGTTCACGGTGTTCCAAATCCTATGATCAGTCCCTACGAAGGGATGGTTGCTCTAGGGCAACACGCAGACGAACCATAGAACTCTCACGGTGTAATCTATGGTTGGAGACCGAGGGATACGTTGACACGTGTCCCGCTCCCACCTACTTTAAACACTTTTTGTTGGGTTTTATGCCCTAAAACTCATAGATAGTAAATGTAACAATTGACCGAACATAAATATAGTATTTTTTTATGTTTTTCCAATAAAGAGATATTGTCTATATTTTGTACATCTTGCCTAAATAACCCTAACTCAATAAACTAAACATCCTAGGTTGTGGGATGAGTCTTGAACAGTATGTGAAAACATATGGGGATCATTGTTCAAGAGACGGCCTGAAGGGTCTATAGTATAAGGATAAGGATGGGTACCTTATTCTGGTGACACTATGGATACGACCCACTTTGTATTTGATACAAATACAATGATCCAACGCGTTCGTGTAGAGGACATAAGAGTGGGGGTATCCTATGCAATGAGTTTGCATAAAGTCGGACCGCGAAATAGTAACCGTTAGTTGTAACACCATTAACTAGTTAGGTTTATATTTCACTAGGATGACCTAGGCAAGTTAGTTTGAATCCTGAGTGGATTATGGACTCCTGTTCACGAGGGATTGTCCTTTGATTTGTATGGGTGAGAGTGGCCAGTACGCTGACTTCATAAGCCTACCATTTTGGGGACAAGACCGATTGGGGAGCTGGGAACATAATCACACAAGATGGAATTCACTCCTTCTTGACTTTTGAGGAAGTAGATGAGTGTTCCCTTCAGTGGTGTCTTCGGGTCTTGAACAAAGGGCCCTACCCTCTCACTGGCCCGAGAGGGGTTTCTGTTTCATGGTTGGACCACACACAGGTTATTCATTAGAGGACCACTGGAACTTCAGGAGGTAGAGGTAACTCTGGGGTAAAACGGTAATTTATACCAGTTGGAGTTACGAACACTCGTGAAGGACTAACTTGTTGTTATTGGTCTATATCTGTGGACACAGAATTATGTTTGCACTGAGAAGAGTGCAATTGTGGGTCTTTAATGGAGTGAACCCACAGTTAATGAAAATTGATTAATTGGTTAATGATTTTAGCCGCTTAATCTAATATCGTTGGAGCTTCTGATCTGTAGGTCCATTCGGTCCCACTGGTAGCTCTAAGGAGACTTGAGGCAATTCAGTATTAAACACCACCACTATGGCAACACCAGTATGACTCTGAGATTTGTAGAGGCAGGAGACTGGTGGGAGCCTTTAGGGGAATTCTCTGAGAGTAGGAGTGACGGGACTTGTCGAAGTTTGAGCCAAATAAATTTATAATCTATGGCACTATAACTATTTTGTAGAAATAGTGGTCGGGGCCGAACATAGGGAAGGGGATTCTAGCAGATGTAGAGATTTCGTATTTATGTAACAGGGGGTTTTGGAAAGAGAACTGAATAAGATAAAATACGAAATGTAAACAAAACAGAAATAAGCACACGATATAGAAAAATAAAGCGAGAATCAATATCATAAAAGGGACCGCTGGATTGGGATTTCATATGCCTGAATGCTATTTCACTTGGCTTCCTAGTTTTCTCTAAGAATTATTCTATGCTGATTTTTATTAGTCCGAATGGCTTCTTGGTTACTCAAAGGACCCCCCCTACACTAACCTGTGTTTAATTAACCCGCTAACCCAGAACCCTGCAATTAACATTATTAATTAAATTAACGTTACCGACCGCCGCCCCTCATGCATAAAGTAGCAACCATCTGAAACCTCGCAATGACTATTAAGTTATGTCTAACTAATCTAAAATAAGTCACCCAAATCCTCGCAATGACCTACTTAAACTAGCCACTTTAGGTTTGTGGGCCCGAAATCGTATTAACTAAACTTAAATTCAGTTCAAATTTAATTCATACAACCTTTAACATGCATCCTAGGCCTATCAAGAGTTGTCACTCCGTAGAGATTGTCTTGCCTCAGCCTAGTGGCTATCTAAAATTAACTAATAGAATACACAAGTAGAAATCTCCTAGGGTCGTCAAGCCTAAGAAACTAATCTCATGTATTGGTTTAAACAGGATTACATGCAAAACTCAATAAAAATACAGCAAGAACAAAATTGAAATACCAGAAAACTCAGCCAAGATTCAATACCATTCAGAACTTAATCCCAATCTAACGATATAAAAGCGTTTAGCTACTCATAAACAAGGTAAAAGCATAGACAAATACAAAAGATTGCATAAATAAAGACCAAACAAGGTCTATACAAAAGCTGGAAAGTAAAAGAGACGAAAGGAATCGAAAAAGGGCCAAAATTCTAACCTAACGGCA
This sequence comes from Luffa aegyptiaca, assembly GCA_017139565.1. NCBI lineage: Eukaryota > Viridiplantae > Streptophyta > Magnoliopsida > Cucurbitales > Cucurbitaceae > Luffa > Luffa aegyptiaca. Next base: position 11,775,352 of record CM029397.1, read on the forward strand.
GACTAAACCGAAGCCTAATATTTATAGAAAACGTCGCAACGTCGAGACGCCAGGCTCGGCGTCTCAACGCCACGGACTTTTTCATCCGTGTCGAAATTGCATCGGTGTCGAGACGTTAGGGGCAGCTGACGGAGCATCTGACTTGTCGAAGGTCGTGTTGGTCAAATAAATTTATAATCCACGACACTATAACTATTTTGTAGAAATAGTGGCCGAGGTCGAACACAGGGAAGGGGACCTAGCAGATGCAGAATTTTGTGCTTATAAAACAGGGGGATTTTGGAAAGTAGGACAAAGCAAAAATAAATTCTGAATGTAAAGGAGACAAAATAATGCATGCATATGATAAATAAGACAAAAATCAATAACATGAAAGGGATCGTTGGATTGGGATTTCTTATGCCTGACTGCTATTTCACTTGGCTTCCTAGTTTTCTCTAAAATTGTTCTATGCCGGTTTTTATTAGTCTGGTTGGCTTCTTGGTTACTCGGAGGACCCCCCCTACACTAACCTGTGTTAATTAACTCGTTAACCGTGAATTCTGCAATTGACAAGATTAATTAATTTTATTCTTTATCGATCGTCACCCCTCATACATAAAGTAGCAACCATCCGAGACCTCACAACGGTCACTAAATTATATCTAACTAATCTAGAATAAGCAATTTCACAATCACCTACTTAAACTAGCCGCTTTGGGATCATGGGTCCGGAATTGTATTAACTAAATTTAAATCTAATTCATACAACCTTTAACATGCATCCTGGGCCTATCAAGGGTCGTCTCACGTAAAGAGTGGTTTGCCTCAACCTAGTGGTTATCTAAAAATAACTGATAGAATACACAAGCGGTAATCACATAGGGTCGTCAATCCTAATAGACTAGCCTCATGTATTGGTTTAAATGGGATAACATGCAAAACTTAATAGAAGCACAACAAGAACAGTACTTAAAACACCAGAAAACTCAGCCAAATATTATAGCAATCAAGGCATAATCCCAATCCAACGATATAGGTGTGTTTAGCTACTCATAAACAAAGTAAAAACGCAAATAAGCAGGAAAGAATAAATGAAATATGACCTAAAAAGGTCTACAAAGGTACTGGTGAGTAAAATAGACGAAAGAAATCGTAAAGGGGACCAAATTTCTAACCTAACGGTGGACTAAACCGAGACCTAATATTTATAGAAAACATCACAGCATCGAGATGCCACGGACTTTAGTCTCAGTGTAAATTTCACGTCGTTGTCGAGATGCCAAGGGCGGCGTCGAGACGCCGTCCCTAATCCAAGCTTGCTGCTTTTATTCTCGGCCTTGTCTCTCTTCATCTCGGTATGGGGCTCCAATCTTCGGCCTTTGGTGTCGTTCTTCAGGCCCGCTTCAATACATTTCGATCTTTTCACCTCCTCGTCGTCCAAGACACTGAGATGGCTCCAAAACTCCATAATTGGCCCGAATTAACACCAATTTAGCATGATTGGCTCTCGACATTGCTTAAGCTCAAAGATCCTGTAAATAAGACAAGTAAAGCATAAAATTACTCTAACAAGCTTAGATTAGAGGTGATAAAATAAGACTATTTAGGTCCTATCAAATACCCCCAACCTAAATCTTGCTAGTCCTCGAGCAAGGCACACACAAACCAAGGAAGAAGACGTTGTGCATATAATTGAAAAGTGACTTAATCCTCAAGACTCGAACATTCCAAAAACTAAAGCAATCAAGAGAAATTCGCAAGAGAGACAAATGAGGGGACAAATCAAAATTTTTCAAAGATTATCTTGCACAAGAGAGCTCCATCCCACCTAAAGAAGACTTTACTAGTGTGGGATTGGTTTACTTGACTCTCATCCTATCTTCCCCCTATACTGGCACTAAGGTTTTGCTAAAAGGCCTAAATGGAACAAACTAGGTTGCTTCCTCTTGCTTAGGTGCCTAATCAAGGAATTCCTTTTTCTTTTTCTTTTTTTTTTCTTCTCTTTTTTTTTTCTTTTTTTCTTTTGTTTTTCTCTTTCTTTTTCTTTTTGCATTTCTTTTAGGATGGGGCACTAGCTTTCACACTACAATGCAAGGACCCATAACCCAAGTTTAACCCTTGGTTGGCCTAACTAATCACACTGTAGATAGCTCTTTTTACCCCTAAGCGCTCAATACAATGCAAACGTGCTTTATCTCAAAATAAAAATAAGAAAGACGAGCATATGGTTTTTCTTTTTGCTCTCGCTCACTGACTTATTTTTCCACTCTTTTCTCTCTTTTTTTTTTACAGGCATATTTTCTTGTTCTCTCCTAGCCAAGACTCCACACACTATTTTGCAAAAAAATTAGACTTTCTCACTTAACCTTACACCTATCGGGGTGACAACAGGAATATGAGCTAAGTAACTCGCTCCTAAGCATTCAAGTCCTACTTTAAAGCAAAAAAGACACCCAACATGTGCAGACATATCCAAGAAAAGTTTTAAAAAGGCTCTTTTTTTTAGCACTCAAGGTCACAACTCATCGAAAGCAATAAATTCTCGAAAAAAATTTGAGTCAATCCTAGGAAATCATCATCACTTAAACAAGTATATACACAACAAGCATGCAAGTCATTCATTAAACACAAACGCTGGCCTGACGCTCAGATGCTCAAGGCCCAACAGGAATATAAAGTACAATTCCTCACCCCCAGCCTAAAGTTTACATTGTCCTCAATGTAATCAATAATGAAAAATAAGACAATGTGAAAGGAAAGAATAGAACTTCCCTGAATTCTGAGCTCATGGGTGGTGAATCACGTTTTCTTACAAATATAGGGGCATCGCTTTGGTTCCGCCAATCCTAAAAGAAAAAAACAAGAAAACAAGCATAATAGCAACTAATAAAAATAAAATCTATCTAAGAATTGAAATAACAGAAAGCATTAAAATTATAGGTTGAAAATGTTTAAGGTCGTTGACCACGATCTCCTCTATTCCTTCTTATGGTGGCTTCTCTCCACAGGTCCAGAATACATTGTTTTTGGAAAATTGTTGTTTTAGTAATTTCGGGGCCTGTAAAGAAGAATCAGTAGAAGCAAAAAAAATATTGGAAGCAGAAGTGGGCTGACAAAGAATTCGTTCAGCCCTAATCTTAGAAGATGAGCACTTGGTGACTCCACCAGATTTATCAGTAAGGGTTATCTGGTGCTCATCAACTACATTAATCAGTTCTCCATCTATATCAGGGCATTTAACAGCAGAAGAATGCATCTCATTATTAGTAACCATGCATGATTTATAATTTAATGTGCGATCATTCACTGGGTCAGGTTCAAGCATGTAGTACTCAATAGAAGACGCATGAGGATTTTCAATATCATAAAAAATTTTAAAGTACAAGGTCTTATCCTGAAATCCTACTGATACAACACCCTCATCTACATCAATAACTGTCTTAGCAGTCTTCATAAAGGGACGACCAAGAAGTATTGTAGCAGAAGATGGATGGTGATCAGGATTAGGCGTATCTAAAACATAGAAGTCACCAGGAAAGACCAAATCTTCTACCCTAACTAGAACATTTTCAACTATCCCAAGAGGTTTTATGCATGACTTATCTGCTAATTGTATGACTATGCCAGATGTCTTAATATTAGTCGAGTTCAATCTTTTATAAACAGACATAGGCATAACATTTATCGATGCTCCTAGATCTAACATGGCATATTTTATCTTACAATCTGCGATCATACACAGTATAGTAAACATGCTAGGATCAGAACATTAGACAGGTAAATCTTCAGATAGCAATGCACTTACATTCTCACTAACCTCTTCTTTACCTGAGGACCTTTCCTTAACTTCGTACCAGGTTTTTAGGAACTCAGCATAGGCTGGGATTTTCAAGTTTGCCTCAAGCAATGGAATGTTCACCTTGACTCACCTAAAAACATCTAAATTGTCCTGCACACTTGGAATAGCAGGTTTAGCAAAGTTCACAGGTGAAGTAAGAAAAGAATCCTTATTCATATTATTTGAATTAAAAGAAGAAAATTTGCCAGAAGAAACAGAAAACTTATCAGAAACAGCAGGGAATCCTGGGGGACAGTCAGGTGTGGGTTCTCCACTCCACATTGCGGCTCACATTTGCTTTAGGATTCACTTCAGGTTGGGCTGGCAACTTACCAGAACTTTTATTGTCCATCTTACTGACTTGGGTTGCCAACTGAGTGATTTGGTTTCCCAAATTCTATTTGGCACTCCTGGTCTCTTGCTCAAACTGCAAAGAGTTGTCAGTAAGTTTCTTTAATGCTTCATCAAAAGATGTTCCTCAAGTTGAAGAGGTGGAAGCTTGATTTTGCTTGAACACCAGTGGCCTCTGTTGGTTCCCATAGCTAAAATTTGGATGGTCTCTCCATCCTGGATTGTATGTGTTGCTGTATGGGTTGTACTGCCTTTGATTTCCATTGAATCCACCTACCTCTCCACTATCTTGGATCTCTGGGCAGGCATCGGTAGTCTGGCTAGTCATCGAGCAAAGTCCACAGGCTTTCGCCTGCACCTGTCCTGAACACAAAGAACAAACAAGCTTAGTTAATTCATTCATTTCAGAATGCATTTCACTTACCTCACTTTTTGTGGCGGCTTGCACAACTGCGGTGGGCCCTTTCGTCCCAACTTGCTGAGAGTTCTCAGCCATACTCGAAATCAGCTGTCTAGTATTAGTTGGTGTCTTATTGACTAGTGCTCCTCCACTGGCGGCGTCCACCATACTTTGATCCATGGGTAGAAGTCCCTCATAAAAATATTGGATCTATAGTTGATCAGAAATCTGATGATGTGGGAAACTGGCACACAAGCGCTTAAATCTCTGCCAGTATTCGTGGAGTGTCTCCCTAGTGATCCCATAAATCTCCTTTCTAATGTTGGCAGCTCTGCTTGCTGGGAAGAATTTCTCCCAAGAATTGCTTCTTCATCTCGTTCCATGTGCTGATAGAACCAGAGGGAAGGTAATTATGCCAATCTTTTGCTGAATCCTTTAGCGAAAAGGGGAATGCCCTCAGGTTCAACGCCTCCTTTGTCACTCCATGTGGTCTCATACCATAACATACAATGTGGAATTCCTGCAAATGTTTGTGTGGGTCCTCTCCTGCACTACCACGAAAAATAGGGAGTAAGTGAATTAAACCTGACTTTAACTCAAAGTTACCGACCGTCTTGGGGTAGGTAATACAAAGTGGTTGTTGGTTCAGATCTGGTGCTGCCAGCTGCCTCAACGTTCTCTCAGCCATGGTTGGGGCTTCAACCTCGCCGAGATTATTAACTCTTCTTCTTCTTGCTCGCCTCCTAAATCTCGTCTCCGCTCTAGAGATCTCTGGTTCAAACCTAAGATCATTGCCCTGCGAAGAACGTGTGATCATAAACCATGCAAACAAGAATTAAAAACACAAAATCCTATAAATACTAGAAAATGTCCTTCCCCGACAACGACTGTTGGGTTTTATGCCCTAAAACTCGTAGATAGTAAATAAAACAAATTAATCGATCTCAATAACTTTATTTGAGTAATTCAGTAATTTGGTTATTGAATAATCGAGTTTGCATAAATAAACCCTAAATCCAATAAACTAAGATCCAAGGTTGTTTAAATGAAACTTGGACTAGTATGTGGGGACATACGGGGATCAGTGTCCAAGTAACCAAATTAATGCAAACTCGATTATTCAATAACCAAATTACTGAATTACTCAAATAACACTTTATTGAGATCGATTAATTTGTTTCGTTTACTATCTACGAGTTTTAGGGCATAAAACCCAACAACAACACCACGGAGCGTCCGACTTGTCGAAGGTCGTGTTGGTCAAATAAATTTATAATCCACGACACCATAATTATTTTGTAGAAATAGTGGCCGAGGACAAACATAGGGAAGGGGACCTAGCAGATGCAGAATTTTGTGTTTATAAAACAGGGGGGTTTTGGAAAGCAGGACAAAGCAAAAATAAATTCTAAATGTAAAGGAGACAAAATAAGGCATGCAAATGAGAAATAAGACAAAAATCAATAACATGAAAGAGATCGTTGGATTGGGATTTCTTATGCATGACTGCTATTTCACTTGGCTTCCTAGTTTTCTCTAATAATTATTCTATGCCGATTTTTATTAGTCTGGTTGGCTTCTCGGTTACTCGGAGGACCTCCCCTACACTAACCTGTGTTAATTAACTCGTTAACCGTGAATTCTGCAATTAACAAGATTAATTAATTTTATTCTTTATCGATCGTCACCCCTCATACATAAAGTAGCAACCATCTAAGACCTCGCAACGACCACTGAATTATATCTAACTAATCTAGAATAAGCAATTTCACAATCACCTACTTAAACTAGCCGCTTTGGGATCGTGGGTCTGGAATTGTATTAACTAAATTTAAATGCAATTTAAATCTAATTCATACAACCTTTAACATGCATCCTGGGCCTATCAAGGGTCGTCTCACGTAGAGAGTGGCTTGCCTCAACCTAGTGGCTATCTAAAAATAACTGATAGAATACACAAGCGGTAATCACATAGGGTCGTCAATCCTAATAGACTAGCCTCATGTATTGGTTTAAACGGGATAACATGCAAAACTTAATAGAAGCACAACAAGAACAGTACTTAAAACACCAGAAAACTCAGCCAAATACTATATCAATCAAGGCATAATCCCAATCCAACGATATAGGTGCGCTTAGATGCTCATAAACAAAGTAAAAACACAAATAAGCATGAAAGAATACATGAAATATGACCTAAAAAGATCTACAAAGGTACTGGAGAGTAAAAGAGACGAAAGAAATCGTAAAGGGACCAAATTTCTAACCTAACGGTGGGCTAAACCGAGACCTAATATTTATAGAAAAAATCGCAGCATTGAGATGCCAGGGGCAGCGTCTCGACGCCACAGACTTTAGTCTCCATGTAAATTTTGCGTCGTTGTCGAGACGCCGTCCCTAATCCGAGCTTGCTGCTTTTCTTCTTGGCCTTATCTCGCTTCATCTCGGTATGGGGCTCCAGTCTTCGGCTTTTGGTGTCGTTCTTGAGGCCCACTTCAATACACTTGGGTCTTTTCACCTCCTCACCGTCCAAGACACCGAGATGGCTCCAAAACTCCATAATTGGCCCGAATTAACACCAATTTCGCGCGATTGGCTCCTGACTTTGCCTAAGTTCAAAGATCCTGTAAGTAAGACAAGTAAAGCATAAAATTCGTCTAACAAGCTTAGATTAGAGGTGATAAAATAGGACTAATTTGGTCCTATCAAGGAGAATGAACAGGATGCCTTTCACCCCACCCTAGGGGTCTTATTTATAGGAAAAGGCCATGAATAAGATCTAATCCTTATAGGAAAAGGTCATGAATAAGATCTAATCAAATCTATTATCTTATTCATATCTAATTTTAATAAATAATTAATTAATTCCATAATTAATTAATTACCCAATTAAATATCATATATTTAATTGTAGGAATTTTATTAAATTATTTATTTTATTAATATGAATCCAATTCATATTAATTATTTGAACTCTTTCAAATTATATTATAAAGTTTCATAAACTTTATATTATAATGCATCAACATACATTATATGATTCCCCTAATTAAATTGAACACTTTTCAATTAATACTTAATTGCCTCAAATCTCTTTACGAGCTACCAGTGGGACCTAATGGACCTGCAGATCAGAAGCTCCAACGATATGAGATTAACCGCTAAACTCATTAACCAATTAATCAATTTTCGTTAATTGTGGGTTCACTCCACTAAAGACCCACAGTTGCACTCTTCTCACTGCAAACATAATTTTGTATCTACGGATATAGACCAATAACAGAAAGTTAGTCATTCACGAGTGTTCATAACTCTAGCTGGGTCAAATTACCGTTTTACCTCTGAGTTACCTCTAACCCCTTAAGTACCAGTGCTCCTCTAATTAACAACCTGTTTGTGGTCCAACCACCAAACAGAAACCCCTCTTGAGCCAATGAGAGGGTAGGACCCTTTGTTCAAGACCCGGGGACACCACTTAAGGGAACACTCATTGATGCGAGTTGTGACTAAAGATGGATGTTGGGAAATATGGAAAATAGAAATTAAAATGAATTCAGCCAACCAAGTGCAAGAATACGCTATCGCATGTAGTAATAAAAACTCTGGAAGTATTCCAAAGGTATTGATCCCATAGAGACTAAGTTGAACACAGATTTGAAGAAGAAACTGCTTTTAAATTGCTTAAAAAGGTAACCAAGGAAAATAATTGATGATTGAGTTTTGGAAAATAAATAAGCAACAATAAAAAGAAATAACAACAATAATAAAAGCGAGGTGCTCAGTAAAACTTTAACCCTAAGGCAAATTACTCTAATAATGGCTCATTTAACCTAAGCCTAGATATGCATTGGGTCACGTTTAACTCCTATTTGGCCTTGCTCCCAAGAACCGTTAGAAGACTAAGCGAGTACCGTTATGCACATTTTTGTGACTCGACTCCGACATAGATTATTCATGCATGCAACCTATAACCCTATAGTTGTTATAAACGACCATCCCCTATAACACCAAATACACTCTTTCGAGCCTTTTCTCCTATATCACCTTTATGAGAATTGTTATTGTTTGACCCTTTCAGTACCAAACTCGCATAGCATGCTAAGTCTAAGTGATCAAGTTTAACTCAACAAGATTGGAATGATAATCAATAAAGGATGACATGCATAAAATAGAACTTAGGTAAATAAGCAACTTTCAAGCCATTTAATCCATAAGTGAATTCACTATACCGAACCCCTAATGAAATTTAGATATGCATGATGGAATATGATGCAAACGAATAACTTTCCATTGAAATAATGAATAAGGAATACAAAAATAATGAAAAGAAACAAGTGCTGGAAAATATAGTGCAATAGCTAAAACTAGGTTTTTCAATTTATCCAATCCCTCTAGAGTTCTCACGACACTCTACTCTCCTTTTACAAGGTGAAAATAGGGTGAAATCTCTACAAACACTAAGGTTTGATGTCTAACTAAGGTTCAAATTTCGTCTTCTAGCAAGGACCTCGGGCATCCCTTCTCATGGGCGTCTACTAGGGTTCTGTCACTACCCTCTTCTTCCCAGTGAGTTCTGCTTAAATTTGTCTTCAAATCATGGCCTTTTATAGCGTGATGAGTGGTTGAGGAGTCACAAAAATAGTGCTTGCAGGTAGCCCAGGCGGTTTCGGAGTCAAATCAGCTGGTTAGGTGGACAAAACACTCGTTCAAAACGCCCGCGACGGACTCGGAACTGTTTGCATCTGCCCAGAAATGCGGCCGCATTTCATTTTGGCCTTGACAAAAATGCGGTCGCATTTTTGAAGAATTGTCTGTTTCCCTTGTTTTCCGCAAAACACCAAAACTAAGTCAAATTCACACCAAAATGAGTTCTTTTAAGCACAAAATATGTATAATTTGACACACATGACTCTCAAAGTCCTAACTCATCAACTTTGACACTTCTTAAGCTCGGGAATAGTGATTTTGATCTAAAACATACAAGTTTCACAAGGAAATGAGCTAAATATAAGGGCAAAATAGGTATATCTTTTACACTTATCACTCATCTACTTCCTCAAAGTCGGGAAGGAGCGAATTCCATCTTGTGTAATTATGTTCCCAGCTCCCCACTCGGTCTTGTCCCCAAAATGATAGGCTTATTGAGTTGGCGTACTAGTCACTCTCACCCACACAAATCAAAGGACAATCCCTCGTGAACTCGTCCATAATCCACTCAGGATTCAGACTAAGTTGCCTAGGTCATCCTAGTGAAATAGAAACCAAGCTAACTAACGGTGTTACAGTTAGTGGTTACTATTTCGCGGTTCGGTCGTATGCAAACTCATTGCATATGATACCCTAACTCGCATGTCCCCTACACGGACGCGTTGGATCATTGTGTTTGTATCAAATACAAAGTGGGTCGTATCCATAGTGTCACCAGGATAAGGTACCCAGCCTTATCCCTATACTATAGACCCTTCAAGCTGTCTCTTGAACAATGATTCCCGTATGTCTCCACATACAGTTCAAGACTCATCCCATAGCCTAGGATGTTAAGTTTATTGGATTAGGGTTATTTAGGCAAGATGTACATAATATAGACAATAACTCTTTATTGAAAAAAATCATCAAACAATACTTTATTTATGTTCGGTCAATTGTTATATTTACTATCTACAAGTTTTAGGGCATAAAACCCAACACGATGTGCATAGCATCCTGTATCAGATAGCCAAACATGAGAATCCTGAGATAGAGAATTGGAAGTATTACTTGAAACAGAGGCAGCCATTGCGGCAAGTTTGACAGGTGGATGACGACCTTGATACGAATAATTCATTTGGTTGTAACAGTCAAGAGCATTGTGGTCATACTTTTGACATTTATGACACGCTACCTTGCTTAAAGTACGACTAGTATCAGTTGAAGAAAACTGACCTTGATTTTGACATTTCTGACACATTACCTTGCTTGAAGTACGACTAGTATGAGTTGAAGAAAACTGACCTTGAGTTGGAGCAGAAGAGTTAGAAGGGAAAGGATTACCACGACCATAAATATGGCCTCTACCGTCTCCATTGTGATTTCCATTAGGTCGTTCCTGTCCTCGAGCTTGATTTTTCCAATTTCCTCGGCCATGATTATCAAGATTGGCAGCCATCGCTAGTGATGAGAAATTATTCGATTCATCAGCCTTACTCTGCTTGTCAAGAGCCATTTCCTCAGTTTTCATCAAAACATGTAATTCTTCAAAAGTGAGATTCTGAGATCTAGTGCGAAGTGAGATCTTAAAGACATTATAAAATGAAGGAAGATCATTAACAGGGTAAATAAGAAGGTCTTCGGAATCAATTTTAACAGAAACAACCGCTAAGCGATGAACGATATGTTTAATGCATTGAACATATGCATCAATGGACTCTCCAGATTTTTTTTACAAACTTTGCATCTCAGTTTTAAGACCCACAATATTAGTCTAAGTGGATGAAGAGAAATGCTTCACAAGTGTATCCCAAACCTCTTTGGATGTTTTACAGCCGATTGCACAGGATAGCGTTGTTTGTGTCAAAGTAGCATTGATCAAGCTAATTAAAGCTTGATTGCATTCAAACCACTTCTTGTACTCAGGATTAACACGAGGAACTTCTCCTTCAGTTCAAAGAATAGAATCTAGAGTTTTGTACGAACCATCAACATAGCCAAAAAACTTGTGAAATTTTAGTAGAGGAGAGATTTGAAACTGCCAAAGGACATAGTTCGTTGAGTCTAGACGAACTGACACCAAATTGCAGATGTTAGTGAGAAGAAAAAATGAAGAATTCAAATTTTTCTCTTTCGATTGTATGATTCTGAGAAGAAGAAAAAAAATTAGACCAAGATGATTCGATTTGCAGACATGTGGAGATCAGCATAAGTGATGAGAGTCAGTATTAAGTCTCTGATACCATCTAGATTTTCTCAGAATTAATAATTTCACCTCATATTTTCAAGAGGCAATAATATCCAATTTATAGAAAAATACAAGGGAAGAAGGGCATTTAAATAAATTTGTCAATAATTACAGAACTCAGTAAAACTTGAACAAACTTATACCAGAAAAAACAAACTAAGGCTAATTGATACAGTATTCTAACTAATTGATTCAGTATTAGTAGGTTCTTATATTTTAACTTTTGTGTTCAATAGATCCCTCAACTTTCAATTATGTGTCTAATAAATTTTTTACCCATTTGACATTTTTTTAATTTTAAATTCATAGGCCTACTACACACAAAATTGAATGTTTAGGGTTTCAATATACATAAAATTTAATCTTCTATCTAATAGATTGGTAAATTCTCAGAAATCTCTAATATGTCAAAGACTTATTACATACACACAAAATTATAAGTTCAGAGACTTATTAGACATTTTTAAAGTTTAAGTACTTATTAGACACAAAATTCAAAGTACAAGGACGTACTAGATACTATTTAAAGTTCAAGGACCAATTGGACACAAACCAGAAAGTTTAAGTACTAAACTTATAATTTAACGTTAAAATTATTTAGTCAAATATAAATTGAGCTAAAACTAATCTAATATACTCAAAGTTTTTCCAAAATAACAGTTAGTCATAATTTTTACGTAAATTATCGGGACATATGCACTTTTCTCAGCATATGAACGAAATAAACACAATTGAGAAAATAAATAAGTCACACATTAAAAAGTAATTAGGCTACCATATTTTTTTTATTTGGTTGAAATTCAAAGATCATTTATTTGCCAATAAGAGTGTTTGTTAATGTTGTAACATTTTAATATTTAATTGTAATTTAAATATGAGTTTTATTCTTGGATGTTAAATTTTGGTGGTTCTCTCTTTTTTGAAAGAGTGAAAACGTATTTGGTAAGAGATGTTTTTAATTTGAATTTTGGTTACTCTTTTTTGTATTAAATTCCTAGATCTAAATTTTTATATAAATAGTTCTCATACCACAGTTTCAACACAAAACAAGAAATACAACAATTCCTATCTTCTTTTCTTTCTACTTTCTCATATTTCTATCATTTGCTCTTTTAAGAGCAATTGGCCAAAAGAGGGGTGTTCTTTGTTGTGGAGCTTTGAGCTCAACCTCTTAGTGCAAAGTGGTTTGAGCTACACAACGTTTCAGTTGGATTGTTGTATCCTGGAGGGGACAGATTAGAGAATACCTGCTGCACCGGTGGTTGATAAATAATTATACACCGAGAGGGCTTGAATCTCCTTAAAGAGAGCGAGATACCCGCGCCTCAACCTAATTGTTTATGTGTTTGTTTCTCAATATTTTCTCCATTTTCCTCTATTATTTGTAATTTCCCCCAACAATTTTAAGGAGAATCAGACATGGAGACTACTATTGAGAAACCAAATGAGAATGTTGGAGATCTCAACAAGCCCTTTCGATTTAAGGGAGCACACTTTAAGAGATGGAAAGAAAAAGTGTTGTTCTACCTTAAACTTCTCAAGGTGGCCTATGTCCTCACAGAAAAGAACCTGAAAACGATCAATACTAAAAGCATGAACGTTGAAGAGTTCATGGAACACCATGAGAAAATTGATAAACATGAGAAAGATGAGTACACTTACCTATACTCTCTTTTAAGTTTTCTTGTTTAATATTTTTATGATTATTATCATAATATTCTTACAACTGTCAAGAAAGTATGGAAAAACTTTGATGACAAAGCGACAAGAGGGCAAGATGCATTGATTCAAGAAGGAAATTAAATTTCCACCAAGGTAAATCTGATCTCTTCGAATGATAATTTACCTAATGGTCAAATTCCAAAAAATAGTCACTTAAATCCAAAGAAGAATTATATGAAAAAGAATAACAAACCTCACTTTTCTAATAAGAAAAATCCAAGCCAAGTGAATAAGAACCAAGTACATCCTCAACACTCAAGATCAGCATGTTTTGTTTATGGCAAAAGTGAGCATATTGCTCGAATTTGCAGATTCCGAAAACAAGAACCTGTACCTCAGGCCAATGTTACCGAAGAGCCATTTGTGGCTATGATTACTGATATTTATATGGTTCAAAGTGTTGAAGGATGGTGGGCTGATTCTGGAGCCAATAGACATGTCTGTTATGACAAAGATTGGTTCAAAGTTTATACTCCTTTTAAGGAGCCTAAAACAATAATGCTTTGTGATTCTCATACTACTCAAATTATGGGAACTGGTGAGGTTGAATTAAAATTCACCTCTGGAAGGGTTTTAATGTTGAAAGATGTGCTTCATACACCCTCCATGAGGAAGAATTTAATGTCGAGTTATCTTCTTAATAAAGCTGGCTTTAAGCAAACTATGGAATCTGATCAATATGTGATAACTAAAAAGGGAATTTTTGTTGGAAAAGGTTATGCTTGTGACGGAATGTTCAAATTGAACATTGAAAATATTAATAAAGCATCCACCAGTTTAATTTACATGCTTTCTTCTTTAAATTTTTGGCATGCTTGTTTGTGTCATATAAATAGTAAATATGTGGGAGTTATGAGTAGTCTTGGATTAATTTCTAGTCTAAAAAATAATTTTGAGAAATGTGAAATTTGTAGTAAAGCAAAAATTACAAAAGGACCTTATAAAACTATGGAAAGAAATACCGAATTATTAGAGTTAATTCATACAGACTCGTGTGAATTTGAAGGAATTTTAACCAGAGGAGGAAATAGATATTTCATCACTTTTGTCGATGATTTTTCTAAATATACTCATGTTTATTTATTGAAAAATAAAAGTGATGCTTTTGAGCATTTTAAAAAATTCCTCTTCGAAGTTGAAAATCAATTCGGTAGAAAAATTAAGAGAATTAGAAGTGATAGAGGTCGAGAATATGAATCATTTGAATTCAATTCATATGTTGAATCATTGGGAATAATTCATGAGACTACTCCACCATATTCACTTGCTTCTAACGGAGTAGCTGAGAGGAAAAATAGAACCTTAATTGGTCTAACTAATGTTATGCTATATGAATCAGGTGCATCTTTTAATCTTTCGGGTGAAGCAGTTTTGACTGCTTGTCATGTGTTAAATAGAGTGCCACATAAAAAGACAAAGGCCTTGACTAGAGAAAGGGTCTGGAACACATCGAGGGGGATGGGATTGAAGCCCTTATAATTATCATGAGCCATATATAAGGATACCCACCTAGTGATTAGAGATCATGAGAACTAGGTTCAAAGGGAAAAACGAATTATAAGGTGGCCGTAAAAATGAACTATCTTTATATTTAATCCATCCCTATGGTGTGAGTGCATTTATCCTATAACGTTATGAAGGGTTGAGTTTTTCAATAAACTCTTAATAAGATCTGTAGCTCTTATGCGTGAGGTGTCATAGTTATAGGAGCACCCTTGACAGATTTTACCTATATGAGTGTGAGAGTGGGGCCGCTCTCTATGAGGATATAGGGCTTATTCTCAAATACACTCACGAAATACTGGGATCAGCACAAGGTCGTAACGTGCTAACCAATAAAGCTCATGTCAACACCTGGATAATTATGTGTGGATAATAATCCTCTATTTCCCCTTAAGTGTCAGAGTTCAAGTCCGAGACCACTACTAACACTGGAGTAGAGATTATTATTTCACTAGTAAAGGTTCAATGCAGAGTCACACCTTTATGATGCATAATTATCTTTCTTTTGGCCAATTGATTTTGATTATTTTAAATATTAAAATGAGTGGGGGAATGTTGTAACATTTTAATATTTAATTGTAATTTAAATATGAGTTTTATTCTTGGATGTTAAATTTTGGTGGTTTTCTCTTTTTTTAAAAGAGTGAAAACGTATTTGGTAGGAGAAGTTTTTAATTTGAATTTTGGTTACTCTTTTTTGTATTAAATTCCTAGATCTAAAATTCTTATATAAATAGCTCTCTTACCACACTTTCAACACAAAACAAGAAATACAACAATTCCTATCTTCTTTTCTTTCTACTTTCTCATATTTCTATCATTTGCTCTTTTGAGAGCAATTGGCCAAAAGAGGGGTGTTCTTTGTTGTGGAGCTTTGAGCTCAACTTCTTAGTGCAAAGTGGTTTGAGTTACACAACGTTTCAGTTGGGTTGTTGTATCCTGGAGGGGACAGGCTAGAGAATACCTGCTGCATCGGTGGTTGATAAATAATTATACACCGTAAAGGGCTTGAATCTCCTTAAAGAGAGTGAGATACCCGCGCCTCAACCTAATTGTTTACGTGTTTGTTTATCAATATTTTCTACATTTTCCTCTGTTATTTGTAATTTCCCCCAACAGTTAACATTTTAAAGTAGTGCTACTATATAAAGGTTCTTAAAAGTATTTTGCTTGGAGAAAAGTAGTTTTTATTATTCAAAATCATATCATGTCAACATCCCCTTAATTATAAATGTTGATATGTCTTGAATCTGATATGAAGCGCTCCGAACGACCAAGTACGGGGGCTGATATGCCTTGAATCAGAGATTAGATATGATTTTCGTTTTGGGCTTTTATTTTGGACCTATTATGTTAGGGTTAAGAGTCGTGCCATATATAAATCCTCTTAACATATTTTGCCCTAATCTCTGTAATCTGAATACTCCTCATAATAAGATCGTTCTCTCCCTCTGCCCGTGGATGTAGCTAACACACTGTTAGTGAACCATGTATCTGTGTGTTGTTTTTTCTTCTCCCTTTCATTCTTGTTACGTTGATTACGATTTCTGCCATAACAATAAAATTGTTCAATGAGAAATTTCGATACATCACAAATTGTCACGTCATTATTTATAAATTAATGACAAAAAATTACATTTAGAACCAATTATAAATTATCATGTGTTCCAAATTAAATATAAAGACAAAGAAATGATAGATTAAAAAAAAATAATGTCACATGTCTTTACTTATGGTCATGTGACATTATTTTTGTGGCACACTACGAGTCGGTGATATGTTGATATTATTGATTGAAGTTTAAGTGAGTAAAGAGACATAATTTAATTGAAATGTCGAGCATATGTAAAATTAGTTGGAAAGATAAAAATTAACCTAATCGACTCGTAGTTTTTACCAAATAATTGTTGGTCCTAATTTTAACCTTAATTCTAGGTGCATTTGCAATAAATAAAGATAATTTAGAAAATAAATAATTGACACATTAAAAAGTAATTAAGTTAGCACGTTTTTTTTTTTATTCATTTATTTGGAATACGTTATAAAAGATCTATTTGAGTGTGTTTGGTAAGTTTGGAAAGTAGTGCTATATAAAGGTTTTAAAAAGTATTTTGCTTAGGGAAAAGTAATTTTTATTTTTTGAAATCATGTTAGATCAAAATCACCTTAGTTGCAAAATTGTTGAATGAAAATTTTCGGTAAAACACAAATTGCCACATCATTATTTATAAGTTAATGATGAAAAATACATTTAGGATCAATTATAAATGATCATGTGTTCGCAATTAAATTTAAAGACAAAGAAATGATAAATAAAAAATAATCTTGCATGTGTCTTTACTTATGGTCATATGACATTATTTTTGTGATACTCTACGAGTTGGTGATATGTTCATACTATTGAGAATTCTCTATGACACTCTATTGATTGAAGTTCAAACGAGAAAACATACGTAATTTTAATTGAAATTTTTGGCATATTGAACATTAGTTAGAAAGATAGAAATTGAGCTAGAATTAACCTAATTGACTCATAGTTTTTACAAAATAACTATTAGTCCTAATTTTATCCTTAATTATAGGGACATATGCACGAAATAACGAAAATTTTGAAAATAAATCATCCACATATTAAAAAGTAATTATTTTACCATATTTTTTATTTGGCAAAAGTTATAAAAGATCGATTCGACATTAGATTCATTTATTTGTCAACAGAGTTTGTTTGGTAAGATTAAAAAATATAGTGCTTGTTGATAACAAAATCTGGACAGAGGACTCACCTGACCTTCACGTGACACCAACAGTGAATTTGTAGAAACTGGGGAAGACGTGACCTGCAAGACCAGCCAAAACCGCTGCACACCGGTGTGGTGTAGGCCACACCGCCTCCGATGCTTAAGTCAGAAAACCGAGGAGAAGATAGGGAGTAAAGGAAGAAGTCGAGAATAGAGTTTCGGAACCCTTCTTCAGTGATGAAGAGGGGTTTAAATACCTGCTCGTCCTCCTAGGGTTTTTAGGAATTCGGAGGTGTTTTAGGACGAACCGGGCAAAACCGGGGCGATTCGGGGCATCTGGGACCGAAAGGGGGGTGTCCAAGTCCGGCCCGCGCCAGCGGGCTGGATGGTTGGCCTCGGCCTCTTGTCGAGGCCGACCATATGGGTCGGGCCAGCCCGACCCTTTGATTCTGTCTTTCTCTGGGTCGGTTTTCTGGTCCTACCTCTGCCCGATTGTCCTTGTCAGCTCCTTGTGCATCTGTGTGGTCCAAAATTACCTATAACATTAAGCCCCCACTCTTGAATTGGGATTCAGGTGCGACTTAATGCTATAAGCTGAGCTCCTTAAGCCCGGTTTGAGAGTACGACTCTTGTCTCGTGCTGACTCATGTATGACTTCTTTGTTATCCTGCAAGATAGGACAAACTAGACAAAGTAGAAACTCCCTGAATAGGGGTTAGGTGAAATGGAAATGAGAAAAGTGAGAGGTTACAAAGGTGGCTGGAGGGGCCTCTCTGGTCGGCCGAGCACAGCACTTTCCCAGACCCCCGTACTTGGTCATTCGGAGTGCTTCATTCCAGATCCAGGGCTTATCCATAATTAAAAATAGGAAAACACAGAAGACTTCACAATCCTGCATTGAAAAGTTAATTTCTGCAAAAGAAAAATGAGAGAGGAGGCTAGGATCGGCCTTGGCCTCAGGCCCCTGTTAGCTCAACACTTAGCCCCCTGGCCTTTTGAAGGTGGATGGTCGGCCTCGGCCTTGGCATGAGGCCGACCAGCTTCTCTGTGCTGTTTGCTTGCTTGACGATTAGGCTTATGTGTAGATTTGACTGGCCCTACCTTAAGCATCTCCCTGCGGCTTTGAGCGCTTCGGCTGTGCTAAAAAGTGAAGTGACTGAGAACTCGAACCAGTCACGCTGCTTTGAATGCGTGCCTGAGGGTTGGCTTCGAAGCTAGGATGCTCGGCCTCAGCCTTGGCATGAGGCAGAGCATTTCTTCTGCTTTGCTTGCCAATTTGCTCTGTTGTATCCATCCCGAGGGTGCGTACACTCAGTCGGGGAAAACTTGGGGAGGTCGAGGAAATACCTGAGCCTCTCTTCAAGTATTGTATTCATCCCAGGGGTGCGTACACTCTTCTGGGGAAAAAGCTTGGGGAGGCCTTGGAAGTTCCCGGGCCTCTCTTCAAGCATCGTGGTCATCCCAGGGGTGCGTACACTCTTCTGGGGAAAAAACTTGGGGAGGCTTAGGAAATTCCCGAGCCTCTCTTCAAGCATCGTGGTCATCCCAGGGGTGCGTACACTCTTTTGGGGAAAAAGCTTGGGGAGGCCTAGGAAGTTGTTGGTCGCTACCGCAAGCGCACGGTATCGCAAGTAATATAAAACGGAAAGAATTCCGAGTATCGAATCCACAGGGAGGCAAAGCGAAAATTAAGCAAGCAAAAATCTCTTTAGCACTAAAAATAATTAGGATAAATAATATTTAGGGGACAGTTCATGCAGTTAAAAAGGATTTAAAAATCAAAGCAGTTAAAGAAAATAATTTGATCAATCGAAAAAAAAAATAAAATGGAGAGAAAGAGTTTTCTAATGGGAAGAGGGGTCTTTGAAAATCAATTATTAGCCAAACAATTGTTATAATTATCCTATCTCATTGCCCAACTAATTATAATCCTAGAATCTCCGTTAATCACATAGGTTCTCCTGTCGGTTTCCCCTAATTGTAATTAATTCATTTTAACAACCTAAGTGTCCTTAGCGCCATTAAAAAACATTAATTATTACGCTCTGATTCATTTTAGGAACCTAAGTTTAATCAACTAATCCCGGTGTCACGACGGGCAATTAAACTAGTTGCATGGATTATGATCTATCCTAACTTCTCTCCGTCGAGTTTCCATTAAGAATCGAATCATTACACAATTGGCCAGATTGAATAAAGCATTAAGCACATCCATACAAATAATTAGGAAAAAAGGGCAAGAGACAGGTAATTATAACAACATTTTGTCTATAATTTCATTTCAAGACCCCAAATTGGGGTTTAGCTATACATAGCTAAAATATCCACAACGTTTACAATAGAAAGCATAATTAAGAGCATAAAAGGAAAGGAATTGACCGTCGAAGAACCCCTTCGCTGACGCTCAGAACTCCGCCGAACACTCCTTGAGCCTCCTAGGATGCTCCCCAAAATTCCCCAAATATTTCCCACTAAGAAATCTCTCAAAAAGGCTAGAAAGCCTTGAGAGAGGCTCCAAAGGAGCCAAAGGAGGGAGGAAAGGAAGGAAAGAATGGATTGATTGATGCATAAATGAGGCACCAAGAGGTGCCTTTTATAGGCCCAGATTGGAGGTAGCGTCCCGACGCTATATTGCACAGCGTCGCGACGCTGCTATGCACGCGTCGTGTTGCCCAAGAAATGGACAGCGTCGCGACGCTGTCTTCACAGCATCTCGACGCTGTGCCATTTTCCAGCAATTCCAGCTTCGGTTTGGGCTAATTTTTTGGGCCTTCTCTTCACTTCTTTTTGGGCTTTTCCATCATGATTGGCCTCTTTGGATCCCCTTTTGATCCAAGCTTGGATTTGGGCTTCATTAGCTTCATTTTTGGCACTTTTTCTCCCAAAATCACCGACTTTGCTCCTAAGGACCAAATAACAGAATACATTAAATATTTTCATTAATAACACGATTAAAGCACAGAAAAGCCTAATAAATTGGGATTAAAATAGAGACATTTTTGCTCGCTATCAGAAGTTCCCGGGCCTCTCTTCAAGCGCTGTGTTTATCCCAGGGGTGCGTACACTCTTCTGGGGAAAAATCTTGGGGAGGCCTAGGAAGTTCCCGGGCCTCTCTTCAAGCATCGTGGTCATCCCAGGGGTGCGTACACTCTTCTGGGGAAAAAGCTTGGGGAGGCTTAGGAAGTTCCCGGGCCTCTCTTCAAGCGTTGTGTTCATCCCAGGGGTGCGTACACTCTTTTGGGGAAAAAAACTTGGGGAGGCCTAGGAAGTTCCCGGGCCTCTCTTCAAGCGTTGTGTTCATCCCAAGGGTGCGTACACTCTTTTGGAGAAAAAACTTGGGGTGGCCTAGGAAGTTCCCGTGCCTTTCTTCAAGCATCGTGGTCATCCCAGGGGTGCGTACACTCTTCTGGGGAAAAGCTTGGGGAGGTTGAGGGCATGCGTCAACCTCTCTGCAAGAATTCAGTCTCTTTCCACGGGAGTGCGGAAGTTTGGCCTCTGCAAGAGTCATTTTCGTCTGGCCACATGCGCTACATCCTATGGAAAAATGCTTTGCACAAACACAATATAAAAAACTTTATTAAATTTGCAAGTGTCGGCATTGTACCATGGAGAAAATCTATGGACATGTGTTATACAAAATGAAAATAAATAATCTAAAAAATAGCTCCACCGATATTCATAACGTAATCCTAACTTGAATAAGTAAGAAAGGAAAATCAAAATCATCGCAACATGACCATGATTATGATGGACTCTGTCTGTCCTTATTCCCAACCCCCCACTCAAAATGTGTATTCAATATCTTGGACATGCATTTTTTGAGTAAGGAAAACTAATTTCGTACCTGGGCCTTTGAGGGTGGAGCTCGGCCCCGGCCTTTGGATGGTCGGCCTCGGCCTTGGCATGAGGCCGACCAGCTCCTCTGTGTTGTTCGCTTGCTTGTTTTCCATCCCAAGGGTGCATGCACTCAGTCGGGGAAACTTGGGGAGGTCGAGGAAATTCCCGAGCCTCTCTCCAAGTGTTGTGTTCATCCCAGGGGTGCGTACACTCTGCTGGGGACCTGGGGAGGTTGAGGACATGTGTCAACCTCTCTGCAGGAATTTAGTCTCCGCAAGAATCATTCTTGTCTGGGAAAGTGCGGAAGCTTGGCCTCTGCAAGAATTATTCTCGTTTGGCCGTATGCGTCACATCTTGCTTTATGCAAAACACAACATAATAGCTTTTATTGAATTTGCAAATGTTCGTGCGTTTTTCAGTGAGAAAAATGATAGACAGTCTCTATGTAAAGTAAACATAAACAGAAAAAGCCATTGTTCCTGGTCGGCCTCGGCCTTCCTACAGTGGTGGCGTTGCCTGCCACTTATTTCTGTTATGGCTACTGATAGTAAATCTTCAAGTGTTCTGCATTCCATGGGTGTGGAGTTGGTTTTCCGTTTTCGTCAACCAAGGCATAGGTGCCAGGGCGGACCACTTTGCTAACTTGATAAGGCCCTTCCCATGCTGGTCCCAGTGCACCTGCATTGGGATCTCTGGTGTTCTGCATGACTTTCCTCAGTATTAGATCTCCTTCCTTGAAAGTGCGCCTTTTCACTTTCGTGTTCTAATATCTGGCAATCCTGTTTTTATACTCTGCAACCCGGAGTTGTGCCATTTCACGATGCTCGTCTAGAAGGTCCAAGTTCAACCTTATAGCTTCATCATTCCTCTGCACACTAAGCTGCTCTGTCCTGGGGGAGGGGATGCCGACCTCCACTGGGACTACTGCCTCTGCCCCAAATGAAAGGGAAAATGGCGTTTCTCCCATTGAGGTTCGTGCTGTTGTCCGATACGCCCACAGCACACGTGGGAGCTCTTCAGCCCATAATTCTTTTAGCCCTTCAAGCTTCGTTTTCATATTCTGCTTGATTATTTTATTCACAGCCTCCACCTGGCCATTAGCTTGCGGATGGGCTGGGGATGAGCAACGATGCGTTATGCCCAAATCTGAGCAGAACTTTCTGAAAGCAGCATTGTCGAACTGCCTACCATTATCTGATATGATGGTGTTAGGAATCCCAAAGCGGCATACAATATTCCTCCATATGAAATCAGTAACCTTCTTTTCGGTTATGGTTGCTAGCGGTTCTGCCTCCGCCCATTTTGTGAAATAATCCACAGCCACGATTGCAAACTTGGTCTGTCCTTTACCTTGGGGGAGAGGTCCGATCAGATCTATTCCCCATTGTGCGAACGGCCACGGGCTGATAATGCTCGTTAAAGGCTCAGGTGGTTGCCTTGGAATGGGTGCAAACCTTTGGCATTGATCGCAAGATCTCGTAAAATGCCTAGCGTCTTGCAACATAGTTGGCCAGTAGTAACCCTGCCTGACTATCTTGTGACACAGTGACCTTGCTCCTGAATGGTTTCCACACACCCCCTCATGTATCTCTCTCATAACGTAGTTAGCATCGCTTGGGGGAAGGCATTTCAACAACGGCATTGAGTAGCCTATTTTATATAGTCTCCCTTCCCTTAACACAAAATGCGATGCTCGCCTTTGAACCTTTTTAGCTTCTGTCTTCTCTGCTGGCAGCTCGCCTCTCTCTAAGTAATCAAGGATCGGATCCATCCATGAAGCTTCTCTTGCTTTAGGGGAGGGTTCAGTTTCAATTGATGGGATGTCCTCCCCATCTGCAAGATCCTCGACCTCGGGCCTTGGATCTTCGGCCTCGGACTTATCCTCAGGCTCGGCCTCAGCCCCGGCCTCATCCTCGGCCTCTGCTCGGTCATCTGTCTCGAGAACCTCCTCAGTACATACAGCAGGCTCAGACAAAATCTCAACTGGTACAGTCCTGCTCAATTCTGTATCATAGGCAGCCGCCAAGCGAGCCAGTGAATCTGCGTTGGCGTTCTGAGACCTTGGGATTTGCTTGATCTCCCACTTCTCAAATTGGGACAGCAGTTTCCTGGCCTTGGATAAGTACTTACTCATTCTCTGTTCCCTAGTCTGATATTCTGCCAACACTTGCTTCACGATTAGCTGTGAATCGCTCTAAACCAGGAGGTCGGAGACTCCGATCTCCCTTGCCAACCTCAATCCTGCAAGGAGTGCCTCGTATTCAGCCTCATTATTTGAGGCCTTGAAGTTAAATCTCAGGGCATACTCGAATCTCCCTCCATCAGGGGATTCTAGCAAAATTCCTGTTCCACAGCCCTTGGTGTTAGAAGACCCGTCTACAAAGAGTGTCCAAGTCTGTTTTACCTCCCCTACACTCAGCATACTGACCACTACGCTTGACCTGTTCTGCTCGGCCTCGGGCCTCTGAGGGTCGGCCTCAGCCTCGGCAGATGTTAATTCGGCCACAAAATCTGCCACGGCTTGCCCCTTTATTGTAGTTCGAGGTTTGTAGTGGATGTCATATTCACTCAGCTCCACTGCCCACTTCATGAGGCGGCCCGAGGCATCTGGCTTCTGTAACACCTGTTTCAGAGGAGAATTTGTCAAAACTGTTACCTTATGGGCCTGGAAATATGGTCGTAGTCTCCTAGCTGACGTGATCAAGGCTAGGGCGAGCTTCTCCACTTGGGGATATCTTGTCTCTGCCCCGACCATAGATTTACTGGTATAATACACAGGTCGCTTGAAGTTTTCCTTCTTCTTTGATCAATGCGGAACTCACGGCCTTATCCGACACTGCTAGGTAGAGCAGCAGCTCGTCGCCTGGGAGCGGCTTGGCTAGGAGCGGGGCTGAACCCAGATAGTCTTTCAATTCCTGAAAAGCTTTTTCACACTCTTCAGTCCTTTTGAAACGTGATCCCTGTCTCAAAATTTTAAAGAAGGGTAAGCACCTGTCAGTTGATCTACTAACAAATTTGTTCAAAGCGGCAATCCTCCCGTTCAAGCTTTGAAGTTGCTTAAGATTTGACGGAGAGGACATTTGCATGATTGCTCTGATCTTGTCTGGGTTTGCCTCTATCCCCCTCTGATGTACCATGAACCCTAGGAATTTTCCCGACGTCACCCCAAAAGCGCACTTACTCGGGTTTAGTTTCATTCGATACTTCCGGAGTATCTGGAAAGCCTCTTTAAGATCGGACTCATGGCATTGAGACTTCAAGCTCTTCACCAGCATATCATCCACGTATACCTCCATATTCTTTCCTAGTAAATGAGCGAACATGCGGTTCACCATCCGTTGGTATGTTGCCCCAGCGTTCTTCAAACCGAATGGCATGACCTTGTAACAGTACTCCTCTTTTAATTCAGCTTTAAGCGAACTTGGAATTTCTTATCCTGTGAGCTTGTTTAGAGCCTTGGTTAGAGCTTCGACTTGCAACCTTAAAGCACTCACTTCTTCATTTTCACATAGTTTCTCCTTAATTTTGGACTCTGGTTGCCATTGGTAACTTGTCAAAGCCAACTCTTCTACTATGGTTCGTGCCTCCTTGACAGTTTTGGCTAAAAAGTTTCCTCGAGCCGTAGTGTCAAGAATTGTCTTTAAATTCCTATTTAACCCACTGTAGAAAAGTTGAATTTGAAGCCAATCAGGGTATCCATGTTGTGGGCATTTCCTTAACAAATCCTTATATCTCTCCCAAGCTTCATATAATTGCTCTTCCTCTAATTGTTGAAACTTTCCAATTTCAGCTCTAAGCTTGGTAATCTTTTCTAATGGGAAAAATTTTGCAAGGAAAGCTTTGACTAAATCATTCCAACCAAGGATGTTGTTTGAGGTTAACGAGTCTAACCAATCTCTAGCCTTGTCTTGTAAAGAAAATGGAAATAACTGCAAACGAATTGAGTCAGGGCTAACTCCTCCCATTTTTACAGTTCCACAGATATTCAAAAATGATCTTAGGTGATTGTGTGGATCTTCTGATGGATGGCCTTTGAAAGCATTCTCTCTCACCATTTGAATGAGACTAGCTTTGAGCTCAAAATTATCGACAGTGACTGGCTCATAAGCTATTCCAGAATAGTTTAATGGAAATTCAGGCAAGAAATAATCTCGGATTGCTTTGTCTTCTGCCATGATTAAATCTCAAAAGAACAGATTATCCACCTTATAACTCCTCAAATTTTGCCACTTCTTAAAATTAAAAATTTTAAATGCAAAAATAAAATTTCTAAATTAAAATCAAACACTTAATTCTCAATATTAACGGAAAAAATTACAAAGTCCCCGGCAACGGCGCCAAAAACTTGTTGCTGACCGCAAGCGTACGGGTCGCACAAGTAATATAAAACGGAAAGTATTCCGAGTATCGAATCCTCAGGGAATTTGAATTATATCCATTAAGCACCAAGAACCATCATGTTTTAATTTTATTTAGAATTTCAACTTGAATTGGTAAAGCGAAAATTAAAGAACTAACAAAAGGAAACATGTAAGTAAAAAGGAATTTTCCTAACAAAGGGGGCTCGACCTAGGGTGTTAACTAACTTTCTTGGATTTGTAGCTCCCTCACATGGATGTATGTAACTAATAATCTTCAATTTCATAAATCTAGAAGTGATTATAAGCGGATTTCTCCTTCAAGTTCCTCCGCATCTCGTACTAACATAACTAATTTATGTGTCCATCTCCTTAGTTAATCATAGTACGGCATTAAGCAACTTCATTATCAATTTCTAACAATTCTCTTTCACTCTCGTGTTCCAAGCAATTATTAGCCATGCAATTTGGATCTAATCTAATTTCTCTCTGTCGAGTATCAATTTAGACCAACAAATCAATTAATCCGTGATCAAGAGATTAAAAGCATTAAGAATGAATTGCATAGATGAAATATGAAGAAATTCATTACATAATCCAAGTAATTGCGCTACAATATCCAATTAGCTAGAGTAACGACCCTAGGTCTCAAGATCTACTCACAATTGGGAATAATTTTGCCAAAATGATCTTGATCCATGGGCCTAACTCAAATTAAAATAAGAAATTACAAACAAGTAAGGAAGAAATAACCGATAAGTTGATCCCAAGCTCCCGCTACAATCATCTCGAATCCGAGCCTTGGAATCTCGCTCAATTCCTCCTTTTTCCTGACAACTCTTCTCTCTTTTTCTCTCTATTGAGCTAGGGGAGAGCTCCCCAAAAATGGGATGATTTTCACCTTGGGAGAGGGGGCTTTTTATAGGGAAAGGGGCTGGACATTTCTTGCTGAACAAGTCGGTAGCGTCGAGACGCTACGTCACAGCGTCGCGACGCTCTGACGTCATACTTTCTTGGAGCAGAAGTTGTCGCAGCGTTGCGACGCTACGCAGACAGCGTCGCGACGCTACCGCGATTCTGGATTTTTCCTCGCTGATCACCTAGCGTCGAGACGCTGTGGTCCTAGCGTCGAGACGCTAGGCCTTCTAGAAGCCTTAAACACGGATTTATGCCTCCTTTCTTCTTTCTTTTGGGCTTTTTGGGCCTCTATTTCAAATGTTCTCTTTTCTTTTCTTCTTTTATGGCCCAAAGTCTTCTTTTTATACCCAAAATTGGTAAAATTCTTGGTTTTGCTTCTCGAACTCGATTTTCTACAAAATCAACATAAAAATACATTAAAGCTCACAATTCATGCATAAAACTAGCTAAAATTAATAGGAAAATGATGACATTTTTGCATGTCATCACACCCCCAAACTTAAAGTTTTGCTAGTCCCGAGCAAAATAGAGTAATGCGTATGAATCATATCTTGCATGTTAACAACTCTATCCTCAATGCTTCTAGCTATGAATGCAAACTATTGAAACACATAAGTAAGCATGATCAACTTTCAAGAAATTTTAAAATTTAATCCTATCCTCCCTTGCAAAAACGAATCATCAACTGCCTGATCACAATTTTTACTAGCCCGAAATCATTTATACACTCCTCCATTCATCTTCCCCCTACACTGGCACTAAAGCTCGCCCTTATAGCCATCTCACTTATCTAGCAAGTGCTACCTTACTGAGGTGCCTATAATTCTTGGGGCGTCCCCCAAACTTGCTTTTTTTTTTTTTTATATATCCTTTTAGATGTAGCGCCTTCGTTCTGGCTTGCCAACATTGGTGATGAAAGCATCCAACTACGAGCGCCTCATCTTTCAGGTTGCCGAGGCATGCTCATTTCTTTCCAGCGTTTTCATGCAAAGGCAAACGATGGGTGTCATGAATGCCCCTGGTTACTAACGCTCTCAAGAAAGTGGAGCATTTTTTTTTCCCCAAAGCTCAGTATTACTAACTATTACGCAAGAAAGCTTATCTAGACAAACTTTACACCTATCGGAGTGACAACGAACTTCTAAAGCATATAACTTTCATCTAGGCTTTCAAAATCATAATGAAACAAGTGAATCATCATACTTTGCAAGGGATTCAAAGAAAAAAAATTTTAAATTTTCTTGAATTTAGACATGCTTTCAAATTTGCAGCAATAAGAGAGAATCATGGCTAAAAGCAAATCATCAAACGTCATCATCATCAACATGCATTTAATTAATCATAAGCATTACTTTATGCAAAACCTAAGCAGAGCAAATCTCCCCCCCAAACTTAAAATATACATTGTCCCCAATGTATGAACATTTAATCAGGTAAAGAGAGATCGATACTGCCCTGAAAAAGCGAGAGAATCTGAAACGTCTTGAATTTTCGTCCGAAGAGAGCTAGGCACGAATTCACGAGCTTCCTGCATAAGGATCGATCTCAAAGGAGCATAAGGATCAATGCAAAACTGAAATGTAATCTTCAAAAAACTTTAAAAGCTTGGGTTGCCTCCCAAGAAGCGCTTGTTTAACGTCCTGAGCTAGACGGGGCTCGGTCACCCTGGATCGATTAATATTACTTTTTCTACCTTCCGCTCTTCGAATCCACAATAGTGCTTTACTCTTTGAGCATTGACTTTAAAAGTTAACCCGCTGCTATCTATCAATTCAATTGGTCCAAATGGGGATACTTCCTTGACTATGAACGGACCAGACCATCGTGACTTTAATTTTCCTGGGAATAATCGTAATCGAGAATTGAACAGAAGAACCTGCTGCCCTGGCTCAAAGGAACGTTTCTGAACTATACGATCATGCCATCTTGCCGTTCTTTCCTTGTAGAGCTTAGCGTTTTCGTACGCCTGGTTCCTGAATTCTTCTAATTCGTTAAGCTGCAGTAGTCGATGTTTCCCAGCCTTCTCTGCGTCCAAGTTCAACTTCTTGATAGCCCAATATGCTTTGTGCTCGAGCTCCACAGGCAGGTGACAGGCCTTACCAAACACTAATTGATACGGGGATGTACCGATCGGAGTTTTGAAAGTCGTCCGATAGGCCCACAAAGCATCGTCTAGTTTATATGCCCAGTCTTTCCTGTTGATGCGGACTGTCTTCTCCAAGATTTGCTTTATCTCCCTGTTAGAAATCTCAGCTTGACCGTTAGTTTGAGGATGATAAGCAAGAGAAGTCTTATGCTTGACACCATATTTTTTAAGTAATGATTCAAACAATTTATTGCAAAAATGGGACCCCTCATCACTAATTATAGCCCGTGGTGTGCCAAATCTAGTGAAAATATTTTTATGCAGAAAACGTAACACGACACGTGCATCATTAGTCTTAGTGGCTACTGCCTCTACCCATTTAGAAACATAATCAACTGCAACCAAAATGTACGAGTATCCATTGGAAGAGGGAAAAGGGCCCATAAAATCCATGCCCCATACATCAAAAAGTTCTACTTCTAGAATAGGGGTTAGGGGCATTTCGTGGCGTCTAGAAATATTACCTGTCCTTTGGCATCTATCACATGTTTTTACAAAAGTATAACAATCTTTAAACAAAGTAGGCCAATAAAAACCAGATTGAAGTACCTTTGTTGCCGTACAAGTTGGTCCAAAATGACCACCATAAGGAGAGGCATGGCAATCATGTATAATCTTACCTACTTCTTCTGCTGGAATGCACCTTCGAATTATTTGGTCAGAACATACCTTAAAGAGAAATGGGTCATTCCACAGGTAGGATTTCACATCGTGGAAAAATTTCTTTCTTTTCTGAGCATTCAAGTCTAGTGGTATTTCTTTTCCTGCAAGAAAGTTTACAAAATCGGCGTACCAAGGAAGAGAAGTTTTAACAGCGTATAATCTCTCATCTGGAAAAACTTCTTTAATAGGAAAGGTTGCGATGTTCTTTTCGTGCTCTATCCTAGACAAATGGTCTGCGACTACATTCTCACAACCTTTTCTATCTTTGATCTCATAGTCAAACTCTTGCAATAACAGAATCCATCTTATGAGTCTGGGTTTGGAATCCTTCTTACTGCTCAGATAACGAATAGCAGCGTGGTCAGTGTGCACTATCACCTTCGTACCAAGCAGATAGGGCCTAAACTTATCGAAAGCAAACACAACTGCAAGCATCTCTTTTTCTGTAGTGGTGTAATTCTGCTGAGCATTATCTAGAGTTCTACTTGCGTAATATATAGCCCTAAAGAACTTATCTCGACGTTGCCCTAAGACAGCTCCTAAGGCAAAGTCACTAGCATCACACATGATTTCAAATGGTTGACTCCAGTCAGGCACAACAATGATAGGTGCGGAAGTCAATTTTTCTTTTAAAAGATTAAAAGCTAGCAAATAATCTTTTGAAAACACAAATGGAGCATCCTTTTCAAGCAAATGGCACAGGGGTTTAGCAATTTTTGAAAAATCTTTTATAAAACGCCTATAAAACCCTGCATGGCCTAAGAAACTACGAACTCCTTTAACATTGATGGGCGGAGGAAGTTGTTCAATAGCGGAAATTTTGGCTTTATCAACCTCCAAACCTCTTTCAGACACCTTGTGGCCTAAAACTATCCCTTCTTTTACCATAAAATGGCATTTTTCCCAATTTAAAACAAGGTTAGTCTCTACGCATCTTTGTAAAACACGAGAGAGATTATGTAAACAGTTATCAAATGACGAACCGAAAACAGAAAAATCATCCATAAATACCTCCATAATCTCTTCTACAAAGTCTGAAAATATGGCCATCATACAACGCTGAAAGGTGGCTGGAGCATTACACAGTCCAAATGGCATACGCCGGAAAGCATAAGTACCATAGGGACACGTGAATGTTGTTTTCTCTTGGTCTTCAGGTGCTATAGCAACTTGATTATAGCCCGAATAACCGTCAAGAAAACAATAATACGGATACCCAGCTAGCCTATCAAGCATTTGATCAATAAAAGGGAGAGGGAAATGATCTTTTCTGGTGGCTTTGTTTAACTTCCTATAATCAATACACACACGCCAACCGGTGACTGTCCTAGTAGAAATGGATTCATCTTTCTCATTCTTAATAACAGTCATTCCCCCTTTCTTAGGCACAACTTGAACGGGACTCACCCAAGGGCTGTCAGATATAGCATATATAATTCCTGCATTTAATAATTTTAACACCTCGGCTTTTACCACTTCCTTCATTGCTGGATTTAATCTCCTTTGGTGTTCTACTGTAGGATTAAAGGTATCTTCCATTAAGATTTTATGCATGACAATTGAAGGACTAATACCCTTAATATCACTAATAGACCATCCTAAGGCAGATTTATGCTTTTTCAAAACATCCAACAATTTTTCCTCTTCTACTTTACTTAAATCGGCAGAAATGATAACGGGAAAAGTAGAAGAGTCTCCTAAGAAAGCATAACGTAGGTGGGCAAGCAATTGTTTTAATTC
This sequence comes from Luffa aegyptiaca, assembly GCA_017139565.1. Taxonomy (NCBI): domain Eukaryota; kingdom Viridiplantae; phylum Streptophyta; class Magnoliopsida; order Cucurbitales; family Cucurbitaceae; genus Luffa; species Luffa aegyptiaca. The sequence continues at coordinate 11,806,482 of CM029397.1, forward strand.
AGGGGAAGGGACATCAACTTGAGCACAGATATCTAATGATAAAGTTTCTTCCCTTCCTAAAGATCTATCAATTAAGGCATTTTCCTGATCAACATCTAATAATTCATCTCCAAACACGTCAGGCATGCTTATTTCATAATGATCAACAGGAGACTCTGACTCTACACATGCATTGATAATAGTGTCAACTGAATCAATCGAAAAGCAGGAACTAACCTCTTCTGGATGTTTTAATGCATTAAAAAGGTTGAACACTACCTCGTCGTCTTCTACTCTGAGAGTCAGGGTTCCTTTCTGTACCTCAATTAGAGCACGAGCGGTTGCCAAAAATGGTCTCCCAAGAATGATGGGGACTTCGGGGTCTTCTTCCATGTCTAACACTACGAAGTCTGCAGGGAATATGAATTTGTCAACGTTGACCAGAACATCCTCTAACACAGCTTTAGGGTATGTCATCGAACGATCTGCCAATTGCAGAGCAATTGTAGTTGATTTTAGTTCCCCCAAACCGAGTTTCCTGTAAACACTGAAAGGCATTAGGTTAATACTTGCCCCTAAGTCACATAAAGCTTTTTTAATAAACAAACTACCAACAGTACAAGGAAGAGTGAAACTCCCTGGATCTTTTAATTTTGGTGGTAGATGTTTTTGGATGATGGCACTACACTCTGCTGTCATATTTACTGTCTCATGGTTCTCGAATTTCTTTTTCTTTGACAATATTTCCTTCATAAACTTGGCATAGTGTGGCATCTGTTCCAAAGCATCAGCAAAAGGAATGTTAATATGGAGCTGTTTAAAAATATCAAGAAACTTTGAAAATTCAGCATCCAACTTTTTCTTTTGAAATCTCTGAGGATAAGGAATCTGGTTAAGAACTAAAGGAATAGAATCAGAAGACTTATCTGGCACTGATGGTGCTGACTCTTCCTCTGGTTTGCTTTTATCTTCCTCATCCACTGTCCTTCTAGTGATGGGCTTTGTTTCTTCTTTCTTTCAATTTCTCTTAACTGTTTCCCACTTCTGAGAGATATGGCGGGGCATTGTTCTAGTGGGTCCATGGTGACGATATTGGATAAATTTCCTTGCTGGATTTCCTTCATAAATATTGTCATTTGATCCATTTTTGCTTCCATCTTATTAATAACAATATCTACTTTGGCTTGAACATTTTCATTCAAATTTCTAGTCTCATTCATGAAGTTTCTTAGCATTTCTTCCAAAGGGCTTTTCTTTTCTTCAGGTTTAAACTCCTCTTTTAATTCAGCTTTAGGCGAACTTGGAATTTCTGATCCTGTGAGCTTGTTTAGAGCCTTGGTTAGAGCTTCGACTTGCAACCTTAAAGCACTCACTTCTTCATTTTCACATAGTTTCTCCTTAATTTTGGACTCTGGTTGCCATTGGTAACTTGTCAAAGCCAACTCTTCTACTATGGTTCGTGCCTCCTTGACAGTTTTGGCTAAAAAGTTTCCTCGAGCCGTAGTGTCAAGAATTGTCTTTAAATTCCTATTTAACCCACTGTAGAAAAGTTGAATTTGAAGCCAATCAGGGTATCCATGTTGTGGGCATTTCCTTAACAAATCCTTATATCTCTCCCAAGCTTCATATAATTGCTCTTCCTCTAATTGTTGAAACTTTCCAATTTCAGCTCTAAGCTTGGTAATCTTTTCTAATGGGAAAAATTTTGCAAGGAAAGCTTTGACTAAATCATTCCAACCAAGGATGTTGTTTGAAGTTAACGAGTCTAACCAATCTCTAGCCTTGTCTTGTAAAGAAAATGGAAATAACTGCAAACGAATTGAGTCAGGGCTAACTCCTCCCATTTTTACAGTTCCACATATATTCAAAAATGATCTTAGGTGATTGTGTGGATCTTCTGATGGATGGCCTTTGAAAGCATTCTCTCTCACCATTTGAATGAGACTAGCTTTGAGCTCAAAATTATCGACAGTGACTGGCTCATAAGCTATTCCAGAATAGTTTAACGGAAATTCAGGCAAGAAATAATCTCGGATTGCTTTGTCTTCTGCCATGATTAAATCTCAAAAGAACAGATTATCCACCTTATAACTCCTCAAATTTGTCCACTTCTTAAAATTAAAAATTTTAAATGCAAAAATAAAATTTCTAAATTAAAATCAAACACTTAATTCTCAATATTAACGGAAAAAATTACAAAGTCCCCGGCAACGGCGCCAAAAACTTGTTGCTGACCGCAAGCGTACGGGTCGCACAAGTAATATAAAACGGAAAGTATTCCGAGTATCGAATCCTCAGGGAATTTGAATTATATCCATTAAGCACCAAGAACCATCATGTTTTAATTTTATTTAGAATTTCAACTTGAATTGGTAAAGCGAAAATTAAAGAACTAACAAAAGGAAACATGTAAGTAAAAAGGAATTTTCCTAACAAAGGGGGCTCGACCTAGGGTGTTAACTAACTTTCTTGGATTTGTAGCTCCCTCACATGGATGTATGTAACTAATAATCTTCAATTTCATAAATCTAGAAGTGATTATAAGCGGATTTCTCCTTCAAGTTCCTCCGCATCTCGTACTAACATAACTAATTTATGTGTCCATCTCCTTAGTTAATCATAGTATGGCATTAAGCAACTTCATTATCAATTTCTAACAATTCTCTTTCACTCTCGTGTTCCAAGCAATTATTAGCCATGCAATTTGGATCTAATCTAATTTCTCTCTGTCGAGTATCAATTTAGACCAACAAATCAATTAATCCGTGATCAAGAGATTAAAAGCATTAAGAATGAATTGCATAGATGAAATATGAAGAAATTCATTACATAATCCAAGTAATTGCGCTACAATATCCAATTAGCTAGAGTAACGACCCTAGGTCTCAAGATCTACTCACAATTGGGAATAATTTTGCCAAAATGATCTTGATCCATGGGCCTAACTCAAATTAAAATAAGAAATTACAAACAAGTAAGGAAGAAATAACCGATAAGTTGATCCCAAGCTCCCGCTACAATCATCTCGAATCCGAGCCTTGGAATCTCGCTCAATTCCTCCTTTTTCCTCACAACTCTTCTCTCTTTTTCTCTCTATTGAGCTAGGGGAGAGCTCCCCAAAAATGGGATGATTTTCACCTTGGGAGAGGGGGCTTTTTATAGGGAAAGGGGCTGGACATTTCTTGCTGAACAAGTCGGTAGCGTCGAGACGCTACGTCACAGCGTCGCGACGCTCTGACGTCATACTTTCTTGGAGCAGAAGTTGTCGCAGCGTTGCGACGCTACGCAGACAGCGTCGCGACGCTACCGCGATTCTGGATTTTTCCTCGCTGATCACCTAGCGTCGAGACGCTGTGGTCCTAGCGTCGAGACGCTAGGCCTTCTAGAAGCCTTAAACACGGATTTATGCCTCCTTTCTTCTTTCTTTTGGGATTTTTGGGCCTCTATTTCAAATGTTCTCTTTTCTTTTCTTCTTTTATGGCCCAAAGTCTTCTTTTTATACCCAAATTTGGTAAAATTCTTGGTTTTGCTTCTCGAACTCGATTTTCTACAAAATCAACATAAAAATACATTAAAGCTCACAATTCATGCATAAAACTAGCTAAAATTAATAGGAAAATGATGACATTTTTGCATGTCATCAGGCGGCTGCGAGGGTTAGGGTTTAGTTTGGTGGTGAAAATGGAGAAGAAGAAGAAGGGTTGGTAAAGGTGAAAAAAGAAAACATATTTTTATTATTTTAATAATATTTTGTATTATTTTAATATATTTATTTTAAAAATTAAAAAAATAATTTTTTTAATAAAAGAATGGTGCCATGTCAGCAAACTGTTAAGATTTAACAGAAAAATAGACGGAGGGACCAAGAGTGTAACGAAATCCAAACCTCAGGGGTAATTTTGTTGAGTTTGAAAACTCAGGGACCAAAGTGTAACTTAACCCAAACCTCAGGGACTAAAAGTGTATTTTTCCCAATATTATACGATTGAACCTAACCCAGTGAATGATCGCACTTTAAATTCTAAATCATGCATGGTCACCAATAATGACACGCATTCTTCTGTTGTTAGATGCCCTGACTTAAACGGAGAGTTAATTGATGTAGTTGATGAACACTAGATAACCCTTACTGATAAATCTGGTGGAGTCACCAAGTGTTCATCTTCTAGGATTAAGGCTGAGCGCATTTTCTGTCAGCCCACCTCTGCTTCCAATATTTTTTCTGCTTCTAATGATTGTTCCCCACAGGCCCCAAAATTACTGAAACAAGAAATCTCTAAAAACAATGTATTCTGGACCTGTGGAGACAAGCCTCCCTAAAAAAATAGAGGAGAGCGTGGTCTAGCAAACGACCTTAAACATTTACACCCTTTAACTTTATTGCTTTCTGTTATTTCAATTCTTAGATAGGTTTATTTTTATCAATTGCTTTTATGCCCGTTTCCTTGTTTTTGTTTGTTCTTTAGGATTGGCGGTACCAAAACGAAGTTCTACATTTATAGAAAGCACGATTCGCCACCCATGAGCGCAACATTCAGGGAAGTTCTATTCTTTCCCTATGCATATTGTCTGTTTCTTCATATTATATTACATTGAGGGCAATGTAAATTTTAGGTTGGGGGTGAGGAATTTACTTTACATTTTTGTTGGGCCTTGAGCATCTGAGCTTCAGGCAAGCATTTGTGCTTAATGAAATGTCTCGCATGCTTGTTGTGTATATGCTTGTTTAAGTGATAATGATTTCCTAGGATTGACTCAAATTGTTTTCGAAAATTTATTGCTTTTGATGAGTTGTGACCGAGAGTGTTCAAAAAATGAGCCTTTTTAAAACATTTCTTGAATATATCTTGCACCTGTTGAGTGTCTATTTTGCTTTAAAGTATGACTTGAATGCTTAGGAGCGAATTACTTAATTCAGATTTCTGTTGTCACCCCGATAGGTGTAAGGTTAATCGAGAAAGTCTAAATTTTTTGCAAAAATAGTGTGTGGAGTCTTGCCTGGGAGAGAAAAAGAAAAATATGTCTGCAACAAAAAAAAAAGAGTGGAAAAATTAGTCAGGGGTGGCAAGGCAAAAGAAAAGAAAAAAAAATCATATGCTCGTCATCTTTGCTTTGAGAAAAAAAAAAAAAAAGAGAGAGAGAGAGAGCTTGCTTGCATTGAGCCTAAACGCTTAGGGGTAAAAAGAGCTACATGCAGTGTGATCAGTTAGGCCAACCAAGAGTAAAACTCGGGTTATGGGTCCCTGCACTGTAGTGTGAAAGCTAGTGCCCTATCCAAAAGAAATGCAAAAAGAAAAAAAAAAAAAAAAAGAGAGAGAGCAAAAGAAAAAGCAAAAAGAAAGAAAAGTGCAAAAGAAAAAGAAGAGCGAAAAAGAAAAAAAAAATAGAGAGAAGAAAAAGGAAATCCTTGATCAGGCACCTAAGCAAGAGGAAGCAACCTAGTTTGTTCCATTTGGGCCTTTTAGCAAGACCTTAGTGCCAGTGTAGGGGGAAAATAGGATGAGAGTTGAGTAATCCAATCCCGGGCTAGTAAAGTCTTCTTTGGGTGGGATGGAGCTCTCTTGTGCAAGATAATCTTTGAAAAAATTTGATTTGTCTCCTCATTTGTCTCTCTTGCGAATGTCTCTTGATTGCTTTAGTTTTTGGAATGTTTGAGTTTTGAAGATTAAACTGCTTATCAATTATATGCACAACGCCTTTCTCCTTGTTTTGTGTGTGTCTTGCTCGAGGACTAGTGGTGCGACAGAGGTCGAATGATGGATGTGAGATAAGATGATAAATAGTAATAAAGATGAATTCATCCAACCTTAGTGCAAGTATACACTATCGCACGTAGTAATAAAAAACCTTAGAAGTATTCCAAGGGTATCGATCCAACGAAGACTAAATTGGAAATTCAGATTTGAAGAAGAAACTGCTCAAGTGATTGCTTAAAGAATAGGTAACCAAAGAAATATGATTGATGATTGATTTTTAGAGAAAATAAATAACACAAGTAAATGAATAAAAGAATAACAATAAGAAATAAAACGAGGTATTCAACATAGATCATCCCTAAGGGAATAACTTTAATCATGGATTATTCAACTTAAGTCTATTCAATGCATTGGGTCAGATTTAACTTCTATTTGGCCTTGCTCCCAAGAACCGTTAGAAGGCTAAGCGAGTACCGTTATGCACATTTCCATGACTCGACTCCAACATAGATAATTCACGAATGCAATCTATAACCCTATAGTTGATATAGGGTGCCTTAGGCAGCTTGCCCTATACCACCGAACAATCTCTTTCAAGCCTTTTCTCCTATGTCACCCTTATGAGAACCGATATCGTTTGTCCCTTTCGATATCAAACTCACATAGCATGCAAAGTCTAAGTGATCAAGTTAAACTCAGCAAGATCAGAATGATATTCAATAAAGAATGACATGCATTGAACAAAACTTAAGCAAATAAAACACTTTCAAGCTATTGAACCATAAGGCAATTCACCATATTGAACCCCTGAACGGAATTTAGCTACTCATGGTGAGATAAAGTGCAAATGAATACATTTTCATTGAAAATAATGTTGGGTTTAATGTCCTATAAACTTGTGGTTTTGTAAATCATTAAACATACTCTATTTCCAATAAAGACGTTATTAAGGTTATTCAGTAAAAGATGTTATTGAATATGTAAATTGCAAATGATTAACCTAAATCCAATAAACTAAGATCCTTGGCTATAAAATGAATGCTCGAACCATATGTAGAGACATATCGTAGGATCAAGTTCAAGTTTATAGTCAAAATAGTCTATAGTATAAGGATACGGTTGGGTGCCTTATCCTGGGGACACTATGGATGCGGCCCACTTTGTATTAAGTACAAACGATGAGATCCTAAATCGTTCATGTGGAGACGTGCGAGTGGGGGCGTCCTATGCAATGAGTTTGCATAAGACTGGACCACGAAATAAGTCACTTTCTCTTTATAACGCCGTTTACTGAAGAAACTGACTATTTCTCATAGATGACCTAGGTTACTCGTTCTTAATCATGAGCTAACTATGAACTCCTGTTTATACGAGATTATCCTTTGATCTGCATGGGTGAGAGTGGCCAGCATCGCCGACTCAACAAGCCTACCATTTTGGGGATAAGATCGAATAGATAGCTGGGGACGTAGTCTCGCAAGACGGAATTCACTCCTACCCATTTCAGGGATAGAAGATAGGTTGTTCCCTTAAGTACTAACTCCAGGACTTGAACAAGGGGCCCCACCCTCTCATTGGATCGAGAGGGACTTAGGTTTGATGGTTGGACCGCAAATCGATTGTTCATTAGAGGATTAGTGGAACTTAAGGAACAAGAAGTACTATAGGGGTGAAACGGTTATTTGACCAAACTATAGCTACGAACAACCTGTGAAGGAACGACTTACTGAACATGGTTAAATCAAGTGGACGGAAATATATCTATAGTGAGGGGAGTGCAACTATCGGGCTATAGTGGAGTGTCCTTGTAGTTAACGAATGTTGGCTAGCTAAGATAATGAGATTAGTCGGCTAGCCTCGAATTGTTGGAGCCCATGATCTATAGGTCCAGTAGGTCCCTCTACTAGCTCATATCGGATTAAAGCCTAGAACATATTGATAGGAATCTTTGAATTGTTCAAAATCGGGAAATAGTGAATTATCGTAAAATTGTGTTCGACACAATTATTTAATTATGAATTAAATTATAAAATGAGAGATAAGGTATTTAAAAGGGTTTAAATACAATATACATGAATTAAGATTCATATATAAAGGATGCACATTAATAAGATGATTAATTTGATTAATCATTCATAATTAGTGGGGTAAGCTTCTAGATTAATTGTCATTGTTGATTTCAATTTAGAATTGAAATTAAAACAAGAAATGCACAATTAATAATCTGATTTTGAATCATTTGTTAGTGGAAAAAGTTGGAAATGCACTCATGCATGAAGACTCAAAGTGGAATTACACCACATTCATGCAAAGGTGCATGTATTGTTGCTTGAACACCTAGCTTCCACTTTCACCATCAAGACCACCATGTGTCTTGCATTTTGAAGCCCTTTCTTGCATGGATTCTCTCTATAAGTAGAGGAAGAATCAGATTGTGCAAAGATACAACATTCATCTTAGTGTTATGCTGCAGAATTTCTTCCTCATTCACTCTCTCATCTCATATCTCCATAAAGCTTGAACCTTCAAGCATTCCCTTCCATTTCCCTATCACTATAGACTCCCACAAGTCGTTCTCGGCCCGGAGAATAGTAGGGAAGACTCTAAAGGTTGTCCAAGGAGCATAGGAGAAGAAAACACCACAAGGAGTTCTTCATTAGTGAGCTACAAAGGTTGGTGTTCTCTAAACTCTTTGTTCTGTCTTTTCTAGAACCAGCATGCTTTAGGAGTAAAATTGAATGAGTTAAGTGCTTTCGATCTTCAATTGCTTCCGCATGTGTTATACGAACACCTTCAAATAAGATGTAAAGAATACAGATAAATGAAAAGTATCAAAAGCTGGAAATAATGACAGTAGCCAAGTACTAGGGTTTTTCTATTTTATCCAATCCTTCTAGAGTTCGCTTAGACACTCCACTCTCTCGCTTTTACGAGTGGGAATGGGTGAAAATCCCTATAAACCCTAAGGTTTGATGTCTAACTAAGGTTAGAATTTAGTCATCTAAGAAGGACCTCGGGCATCCCTACTCATAGGCGTCAACTAGGGTTCTGTCACCAATCTCTTCTTCCAAATGAGTTCTGCTTGAATTTGACTTCAAATCTCGAGCTTATATAGTGTTGGAATTGGTTGAGGAGCTGCGAAATAGGTGTTGGTAGGTAGCCCAGTCGGTTTCGGGGTCAAAACAGCCGGTTAGGTGGGAAGAAGTCTCGCTCAAAACGACCTGCGGACGACTCGGAACTGCCTCTATTTTTCAAGAAATGCGGTCGCATTTCATAATAGCCTTCCCAGAAATGCGTCGCATTTCTGGGTAAATTCCAGCAATTCCTCTGTTTTCCTGTCAAGCAACAAACTTAGTCAAATTCCCTTAAAATTGAGTCTTTTTATGCACAAATGAGCAAAATTTGACAAAAGTGATTCTCAACACCCTAACTTAACAACTTTAACATGTTTTGAGCTCGAGAACAGTAAAATTGATCTAAAACATATAGTTTTGACAAGATAATGAGCTAAATATAAGGGTAAAATAAGTATATTTTTTACCCTTATCAACTAGCAAGATTTAGGTTGGGGGTATTTGATAGGACCTAAATATTCCTATTTTATCGCCTCTAATCTAAGCTTGTTAGAGTTATTTTATGCTTTACTTGTCCTATTTACAGGTTAATTGAGCTTGGGCCGTGTCGGAGTCGATCACTCTAATTGGTGTTAATTCGGGCCAATTACGGAGTTTTTAGAGCCATCTCGATGTCTTGAATGGAGAGGAGGTGAAAAGACCTAATTGTGCTGAAGCGGGCCTTAATTATGACACCGAAAGCCAAAGATTGAAGCCCCGAACCGAGAAGAAGCGAGACAATACCGAGAAAAAGAGTAGAAAGTCGAGATTAGAGGTTGGCGTCGATATGCCGCACGATTTCGGGCCGAAGACAAAAGTACACTGCGTCGAGACGTTGTGCCCTGGCGTCTCAATGCCGGTGTGTTTTCTATATATATTAGGTCTCGGTTTAGTTCGTCGTTATGTTAGATTTTGGGTCCCTTTTACGATTTCTTTGCCTCTTTTACTTTCCAGCACCTTTGTAGACCATTGTTGGTCATTTACTATGAATTCTTTCATGCTATTTATCGTTTTTACTTCATCTATGCATAGCTAAACTTCTTTAGATCGTTGGATTGGATTTATGTCTTGATTTCTAATGATATTGGCTGAGTTTTCTGGTTCATATCTTCTGTCATTGCTGTATTTTCATTGAGTTTTGCATGTAATCTCGTTTAAACCAATACATGAGGCTAGTCAATTAGGATTGACGCCCTATGCGATTACTGCTTGTGTATTCTATTAGTTATTTGAGATAGCCACTAGGTTGAGGCAAGCCACTCTCTACGCGAGACGACCCTTGATAGGCCTAGGATACATGTTAAAGGTTGTAGGAATTTAAATTTAAATTGCATTTGAATTTAGTTCCTATAATTCCGGACCCACGATCCCAAAGCGGCTAGTTTTAATAGGTAGTTGTAAAATTGCTTGTTATTAAACTAGTTAGACATAGGTAGTAACCGTTGCAGAGGTCTCGGATGGTTACTACATTATGCATAAGGGGTGGCGTGCGATAGAGTCTATATTAATTAATCTTGTTAATTGTCGAATTCACGATTAGCGAGTTAATTAGCACAGGTTAGTGTAGGGGGTCCTCCAAGTAACCCAGAAGCCAACCGGACTAATGAAATCGGTTTAGAGCAACCATTAGAGAAAACTAGGAAGCCAATAAATTAGAATCAAACATAATAAATCCTAATCCAACGATCCTTTTTTATGTATTTGATCCCGTTTTATTTCTCCTTTGCATATTTAGTTTTTGTGCCATTTAAAATTCAGCATTCAGTTATTTTATTTTAATTTTTCTTGCTTGTCATTCATCATCAAAAATCCTCCCTGTTTTCATAAGCATAAAATCCTACACTTATTAGATCCTCCTTCCCTGTGTTCGACCCCGACCGCTATTGCTACAAAATTAGTAGTAGTGTCGTGGATTATAAATTTATTTGACCCGAGGACTAGACAAACTCGTGCACCGTCAACAAGATTAATCAATTTTTATCTTTATCGACTGCCACCCCTCATACATAAAGTAGCAACCATCCGAGACCTCGCAACGGTCACTAAATTATTTCTAACTAATCCAGAATAAGCAATTTCACAATCACCTACTTAAACTATCCGCTTTGGGATCGTGGGTCTGGAATTGTATTAACTAAATTTAAATGCAATTTAAATATAATTCATGGAACCTTTAACATGCATCCTAAGCCTATCAAGGGTCGTCTCACGTAGAGAGTGGCTTGCCTCAGCCTAGTGGCTATCTAAAAAGAATTGATAGAATACACAAGCGGTAATCGCATAGGGTCGTCAATCCTAATAGACTAGCCTCATGTATTGGTTTAAACGGGATAACATTCAAAACTTAATAGAAACACAGCAATAACAGTACTTAAAACACCAGAAAACTCAGCCAAATTCAATAGCAATCAAGGCATAATCTCAATCCAACGATATAGATGCGTTTAGCTACTCATAAACAAAGTAAAAACATAAACTAATACAAAAGATTGAATAAATAATGACCAAACAAGGTCTACACAGATGCTGGAAAGTAAAAGAAACGAAATAAATCGTAAAGGGACCAAATTTCTAACCTAACAGCGGACTAAACCTAGACCTATTATTTATAGAAAAAGTCGCAGTGTTGAGACGCCAAGGGCAGCGTCGAGACGCCATCCTTGATTCGAGCATACTACTTTTCTTCTCGGCCTTGTCTCGCTTGATCTCGGTACGGGGCTCCAATCTTCGGCTCTTGGTGTCGTTCTTCAGGCCTGCTTCAATACATTTGGGTCTTTTCACCTCCTCGCCATCCAAGACATCGAGATGGCTCCAAAACTCCATAATTGGCCCGAATTAACACCAGTTAAACATAATTGACTCCTGACATTGCCTAAGCTCAAAGATCCTGCAAATAGGACAAGTAAAGCATAAAATTACTCTAACAAGCTTAGATTAGAGGTGATAAAATAGAACTATTTAGGTCCTATCAACAGTCCATCAATGTGTCAGGTATTTTTTTAAATTTAATTTCATTTATACCCATTGAACATTGACGATTGTGGGGGGAGTTTTTTCATAGCTAAGTTTTAAATTATGGATTACTATGTACATTGAAGGATTGGAATTCCCCAATTCCATTACAGCGGAAGCAATTGGACCGTTCGTAAATTAATTTTGTTCTACAAAATACCAATGCATTGGCAAAAGGTTAAGCGGTGAAAAACATACCTCCGTTGACGACTCTGAATACTTCAACGAATGATTCTTGATTGCTCTGCAACAACGAAGAACACCACCATTTGATCTTCCCCGCTATAACTCTGAGATTAGGAACGTAGTTGTGGGACTACCTAATCTTGAATGGGAAAAACTCTAGAGAGAAAATTCTCTCTAAAGTTCTTGAGTTGAGAGAATATGAGAAGGCCTTATGGTGGCCATATGTTGTATCACCTAAACCCTACGGTTAGTGTTCTATTTATAGGAGAAAGGCCATGAATAAAATATTCATTTAAAATCAATTATTTCCATAACTGATTTAATCTTTTCCATAATCAATCAATTCCATAACCAATCAATTCCATAATTGATTAATCTTTTCTATAAATGATTGATCACTTCCATAAGTGATTAAATCATTTCCATAAATGATTAATTACTTCCATAAGTGATTAATCATTTTCATAATTGATTAATTTCCAATTAATTAATTCTTTAAATTAATTAATCACCAATTAAATATTATATATTTAATTTCAGACCTTCTATTAGTTAATTAATTAATTACCCAATTAAATATCATATATTTAATTTCAGGCCTTCAATTAATTAATTCTATAATATGAATCAAATTCATATTAAAATTGGAACTCCTTCCAATTCTCTTATATCCTATAAATTTAATATGAATCAAATTCATATTGATATTTGAACTTCTTCGAATATTTATTTCTCTCATAATAATAAAGTTTAATTTCAAATTATACTTTATATTTTAATGTATCATTATACATTATATTAATTTGTATCTCATACAATTAACTTAATTCCCAATATGAATTTGAACTATTCAAATTCTCTCAAGATATAATTGTTCCTAATTACTCTTTACGAGCTAGCAGGGGGACCTAATGGACCTACAGATCAGAAGCTCCAATGATATGAGGTTAACCGATTAAACTCATTAATCAGGTTAACCAATATTCATTAACTGTGGGTCATTCCACTAAAGACCCACAACTGAACTCTTCTCACTGTAGAATATTTCTGTGTCCACGGATATAGACCTATACCGGTAAGTCAATCCTTCACAAGTGTTCGTAACTACAGTTGGGTCAAATTACCGTTTTACCCCTGTGTTACATCTGTCTCCTTAAGTACCAGCGCTCCTCTAATGAACAACCTGTTTATGGTCCAACCATTAAACAGAAAGTTCCTCTCGGGCCAGTGAGAGGACGGGATCCCTTTGTTCAAGTCCCTAAGTCACCACTTAAGGGAACACTCATCTACTTCTCCTAGAAGTGGGAAGGAGTGAATTCCTTCTTGTGTTGTCATGTCCCCAGCCTCCCACTCGGTCTTGTCCCCAAAAAGGAAGGCATATTGAGTCGGCGTATTGGCCACTCTCACCCATGCTAATCAAAGGACAATCCCTCATGAGAAGGAGTTCATGACACACTCAGGATTAAGACTGAGTTACCTAGGTCATCCTATTGAAACAGTAACCTAACTAGTTAACGGTGTTATAACTAATGGTTGACTATTTCGTGGTCCGGTCTTATGCAAACTCATTGCATAGGATACCCCCACTCGCATGTCTCCTACATGGACGCCTTGGATCAATACGTCTGTATCGAATACAAAGCGGGCCGTATCACATAGTGTTATCAGGATAAGGTACCCATCCTTATCCCTATACTATAGACCTTTTAGGTTGTTACTTGAACACCGATCCCCGTATGTCCCCACATACTAGTTCAAGTCACATGTAAGCAACCTTGGATCTTAGTTTATTGGATTTGGGTCAAATTGTGCAATATTTAACAATAACACTTTATTGTAGAAATTCAATAACACTTTATTGAAACAAGTATACAATTTGTTTACATTCACTATCTACGAGTTTTAGGGCATAAAACCCAACAAACTCCCACTTGAACTAAAACTCTAGTTTAGTAGGATGTACAATAATCTATACAGTAGTGGGTGTATAAATACATGTATATACAATGTACAAATATAATAAACTAGGGCATCACTATACCCATTACATAATGGTATCACTATACCCATTACATTTCTCCCACTTGCCCTAGATTTCATCTTTGTACATTACTCGTAGATCTAGACCTTCTAGATGACCCTCAAACACTTTAGCCGAGAGAGTCTTTGTAAATGAATAAGCAATATTTCATTCAATTTAATGTGTCTGCTTGTCTTGGGCTGCGATGTTCTTTTGAATTTGCCACAACACCACTATATCACTATAAAGTGTGATGGGCAAGTTCACATTTGGAACACATTCCAAATCAGTCAAGAACTTCCTAAGTCATACAGTCTCTATCGTTGCTTCACAAGCAGCTATGTTTTCGGCCTATACGATCAAGACTGTAACTATGTCATACTATAGCTCCATCGTAAAGAGTGACCGCAGATACTGATGTAGATTTCCTCAAATCCTTATCAGTCTTAAAATCCGTGTCAGTGTATCCTGTAAGGATCAAATCCTTAGTCTCATACACGAGCATATAGTTCCTCTTTCTCCTCATATACTTGAGGGTATTCTTAACGGTTTTCCAGTGATCAAATCTTGGATTAGATTGATACTTACTGACAATCCCTACTGCATAGGGCTTTCGTCTCATGCCCTCAACCTCTTGAGGTGTCTTAGGAAACAATTTCTTAGACAAAAGAATTCCATGTCTGAAAGGTAGAGAACCCTTATTGGAATTCTGCATCTTATATCTAACTAACATTTTGTAGATGTAAGATATTTGAGACAAGACTAGCTTTTTGTTCTTACAGTTCCTAACAATTTGGATCCTAAGAACAAACTCAGCTTCTCCCAAATTTTCATTTGGAAATGAGCTGCTAGCTTATTTTACTAGTCAGTAAGATAACCCACATCATTTCCAATGACTAGGGTATCAATCATATACAACACTAATAAAGCTACTGAACTATTGACGATATTCTTGTTAAGACAAGATTCGTCAATGTTCTGATCAAATCCAAAAGATTTGATCACAGTATCAAATCTTATATTCCAAGATCGAATTTCTTAGGTCAATCCATGAATGGATCACTTAAGGTTGCAAACCCTTTTGCTTTTGATCTTGTTGTATGAACCCTTCTGGTTAAGACATGAATGTCTCGTTTCCTCTTGTAAATCCACTTGTAACTAATAGGTGTTACCCATCAAGCAGATCTACAAGATCCCAGATGGAAGTGAAACACAAAAGACTTCATTTCTAGGTCCATGGCTTTAATCCTCTGATCGTTGTCAACATCATTCATTTTCTTTCTAAAAGATAATGAATCCTCTATGCCATCACCTGGTATGATGACCTAGGCTTCAATCAAGCCCATGTAACGTTCAGGTTATAAAACAACCCTCCCACTACATTGAGGCACACTCAACTATTGAGATGGATGTGTCTGACCAGATGCTTTGGTCCATCAATAACTCTTGTTGAACAGCCAGCCTCATCAACAACTCTTGTCAATGTTACTGTAGCTTCATTAGTTAACTTACTTAAACCGACTTTTTACTCTGTGGTTTATGATTTTTGATGTGGACTTCTTCTGAGAATTTAGCATTTGTCGATACAAATTCTTTATTCTCTTGTGAATTGAAGAAGTATCCACTTCTCGTTTCCTTTTGGGGTTGCCTACTGCAGTATGCAATGCAGTCAACACTGCATGACCCCAAAACGAGCCAGACAATTGAGCATAGCTCAACATGGAATGAACCATATCCAATAGGGTTCTATTTCTCCCAAATGAGATTTAGGGTGTGATCCCATGTACTATCAAATAGTCCTGGAATCTCAAATCCCTATACTCAACACTTTGATCAGATCGAAGTGTTTTATCATCTCACCTAACAAGTTTTCAACTTCAGTCCTAAGCCCCTTCGAATATCTCAAGAGCTTCAGACTTAAGTTGCATTAGGTAAAGATACTCATACCTTTGAATAATCATCCAAAAGAAATGAATTATTCATGCCCTCCCACTGCTTTAACATATTGAACCACAAGGATCCAAATGTACAAGCTCTAAGGGCTCTTTGGCTCTTAGATCTTTTCCAGTAAAAGATCTATCAATCATATTGCGCACAAGGCATGACTTACAAGGTAGTAGAGAGTCATCTTCTAACTCGCTTAGAAGTTCACTCTTGACCAATCTCCCAATCAAATTGAGATTAATATGGTCTACCTTAGAACCAAAGAAAGGTATTTTCCTTTAGGAGAAATCCTTTGCCTCTTTTCACATTGAGTAGCAGCAGTCTTGAACAACCCAGTGTTCATGACTGCTTTACTCTTGATTAGTCTTAAAACATTTAGGTTACTTTCCAGTAAAGCTAAACAAATGTCAACTCCCTTTCTTGAAACAAAACTGTGTTAGCAGAGATAGGTAAAGAGTAACATTGTTCCAGCAAACAAGACACAGAAATCAAATTTCTTTTGATCTTAGGAATTACATACACATTATCTAATAATATGTATTTCTCCCACTGAGAAAAATAACTTAATGTTCCCCACTGATATAGCTAAAATAACCTCTCTAATTCTAACTTTGAGAGTTATTACACAAGCAGCAAGCTCTTGCCAGGAACTTATTCCTTTAAAAGAAGAACACACGTGATTTGTGGCCCTTGAATCAAGTATTCAGGGAGAATCACTATTCTTCACTAATCACGTTTTCAAGACAGGTAAATGAAAATTACGGTCTTGAACAAGTTCTATTTTTGCTAAGCAGAGTTCTATGTCATATTCACCAAGAACAATTCTTAATGAATTAAACATATGGGGCATGAGGACATTCCTCAGTTAAGAATAATCCTAGACTTATTTACCACAATTTGTCGTTTAAGCTTGTTGTATTACCGTTATTTATGAAATGACGTAAGACAACACACATAAAATTATTATATAATTGCTGAAGTAACAAATTACTTGTATTATTAATTGCACCAACCCATTACAAATAATCCAATCAAATTCTGCAAAGACAAATAAGCAATCAAAGAAACCCTATAAAACTATTGATTTAGTTTTTGCAACGATACTTCAAAGGTTTAGAACAACAGCCACCGAAGGGTGGTCAGCTACTCCTCCTCTAAATTGAGACAATCTCAACCAAACTCTAACACCAGAATAACTCATATTCCGTTAGCGTTTAGTTACCGTTGTTCGGTCAAGGGTTAATTAACACATTTAACTCATCCCCGTAAGTGTAACCCTCCCACTTTCAGATCTCAGAGGCACGCACCAACAGGCTACCGAAGGGAAAGACAACTGTTGGTGATTAGCCTAAGTGACCCTATCCTATTCAGGAGTTCACGGTGTTTTGAATCCTATGATCAGGCCCTCCGAAGGGATGGTTGCGCCAGGACAACCTGCAGGCGGATCATAGGACTCTCACGGTGCGAACTAGGGGCGGAGACCGAGGGATACGTTGACACGTGTCCCGCTCCCACTTACTCTGGACATTTTTCCCATTCACCTTGTTATTGATTCATGCAAACACTTTCCGAAGGGAGGCCGCTCCTAGGGCGACTCGAAGCCGAGCATGAACCTCACGTTGTGAATATAGGGACGTAGGAGCAAAACTCGATTTAAATCTCGTTTTGTAATTTTCCTCCCACTGAAAATGTCCTAAGGTTAATTTAGGGTTGTTTAACTTAGATAAAATTCGGCTAAATCAATCTATCTAAGTCTGATCCTATTATAACAATTATGGAAAGGATTCAACCACAATGTTTTAGGTGAATTAAACTTCTTTTAATAAACCAAACATTGCAAGTCAACATTACTATGGTTAATTCAACTCAAGGTTCGGGTCAGTTCCCAGGTAGGAGGTGTTCCGTAAACCGTCAACTTAAATACCCCCAGCCTTAGACAGAACTTTACCGAGAGAGTTCCCTTGTAACCACAGTAATGTAAGGTCTTTACTCTAAAGATCTAGGTGCATTAAACACTTTTAACAAACCTAGTGACATTGCATGCTAACATTTAACTATGATTAATTCAACTCCGGTATTCCGGGTCAGTTCCCAGGTAGGAGGTGTTCCGTAAACCGTCAACTTAAATACCCTCAACCTTAGACAAAACTTTACCGGTGGAGTTCCCTTATAACCATAGCAATGTTTTTCCTACTTAGTCAATTAAAACTAATTTTAATTCTAAGTAAGAATAATTCTAATCCTATTAGAAATGTGATCTTAGGTCTAATTAATTTTAAACATTTTAAAATTAATTCATTTATCCTAAGATCCTATGTTTGCATGCAATTCTTTGTTATAGGTTAACGGTTTCTATTCATTAATTTTATAACTATTATAATTTTTTAATGAATTAACCCTATAACATGCTACTATGGTGAATAAATTAATAATCAAATTCTAATTAATTTATAAAACCATACATTAGCATACATGACATACCAAAAATATAACAATTATATTAATCTAAGGTAATGTCATGCTCAATGCAATTTAATTTCCTTTTAATTAACCTAACTCTTAAATTAATTATACAAGAAAATTAAAATTAAGCATTACCATTTTCATACATTAACATAACATTTATATTAATATATCATGAAAAATTAAGCATGTAAATTACTAATATAAATATAACTCTTATATTTTTAAAATAAAGTAATTTCATGCTCAATGCAAATTAATTTTCTTCAATTAATCTAACTCTTAAATTTATTACCCAAGAAAATTAAAATAAGCATTCACATTTTCATACATTAACATAACACTTTATATTAATAGCTCATGAAAATAAATAAGCAAATAAATTACTTTAAAAAATATAACTTTTTGTATTTTTACTAAAGTAATTTCATGCTTAATGCTTCTCAATTTTCATCCATTTAATCATAACAATTTATATTAAATACCCATGAAAATTAAATTCATGCATAATACTTATATTATAACAATTATAATTAAAAATGCATGAATATGCTTAACCTATGGTGGGATTTAAATACTATATGACATTCATAAAGCAATTAAATAGCTAAGTAGACGGGTTTTGGCATCCTAGGACTCGAAACAATAGAAAAATTACAATAATTAATCTATTTAAGACCTATCTTGCCGTGAACTAGCTCAAAATAGCCTCAATCCGCATCCAAACCCTTCGAACCGGCAAAAAATTGAGCTAAACCATGCTGAACCGGTCAAAATCCTCTTGAACCGCCCCTATCTTGCTCGAACCGAACCAGTTTTCTTAGGGCTGACGTCATCCGCACGCGCATCAAATCAAGAAATATAAAACGCCGCTAATAAAATTCGTTAAAACAGCTCATGAAGCAGCTGGTTGTCGCGCACGTTAGCTTTCTTCATGTCTGGGGTTCGAACCCCAGCACACACACCTTCTCCTAATTTGTTTTTTTTTTTTTTTTTAAAAAAAAAAAAATTGCAAAAACACTGCTCGAACCCGAGAATTGGCAGTAAAGATGATGCTAACGCACGCTTCAACCAGCACAGCAAGACACGACAATTAACACATTACACGATTTTAATTAATATTATTTTCTTACCTTCGCGTGATTCTGCTCGTTCTCAGTATTTTCTGCCAGCGTCAAGACGCCGTTGAGCAGAGTCTCGACGCTGCCTCTCGACCTTACCCAGAAATCTCGATTTCCAGCGTCAAAATAGCCCGATTTTGCCTTAATCTTCGCCGATTTTCTTAGCAAAACAACCACAATCGATAGACAAGGACTTACAGACTCGATTGCAATTAAAATACCCAAAACAAAGGGCCCTTACATTGATCAAATCAACTTAAAATTTCAAATCTTTATGCCAAAACCTTAAACTTCTACTAGCAAAATCTCATACATCAAATGCATAATTAAATCCCACCAATAGCCAATGCAAATTTTAGAGAAACATAATTAAAATCTACGATCGGCTCTGATACCAATTGAAGGATTGGAATTCCCCAATTCCATTACAGCGGAAGCAATTGGACCGTTCGTAAATTAATTTTGTTCTACAAAATACCAATGCATTGCCAAAAGGTTAAGCGGTGAAAAACATACCTCCGTTGACGACTCTGAATACTTCAACGAATGATTCTTGATTGCTCTGCAACAACGAAGAACACCACCATTTGATCTTCCCCGCTATAACTCTGAGATTAGGAACGTAGTTGTGAGACTACCTAATCTTGAATGGGAAAAACTCTAGAGAGAAAATTCTCCCTAAAGTTCTTGAGTTGAGAGAATATGAGAAGGCCTTATGGTGGCCATATGTTGTATCACCTAAACCCTACGGTTAGTGTTCTATTTATAGGAGAAAGGCCATGAATAAAATATTCATTTAAAATCAATTATTTTCATAACTGATTTAATCTTTTCCATAATCAATCAATTCCATAACCAATCAATTCCATAATTGATTAATCTTTTCTATAAATGATTGATCACTTCCATAAGTGATTAAATCATTTCCATAAATGATTAATTACTTCCATAAGTGATTAATCATTTTCATAATTGATTAATTTCCAATTAATTAATTCTTTAAATTAATTAATCACCAATTAAATATTATATATTTAATTTCAGACCTTCTATTAGTTAATTAATTAATTACCCAATTAAATATCATATATTTAATTTCAGGCCTTCAATTAATTAATTCAATAATATGAATCAAATTCATATTAAAATTGGAACTCCTTCCAATTCTCTTATATCCTATAAATTTAATATGAATCAAATTCATATTGATATTTGAACTTCTTCGAATATTTATTTCTCTCATAATAATAAAGTTTAATTTCAAATTATACTTTATATTTTAATGTATCATTATAATTATATTAATTTGTATCTCATACAATTAACTTAATTCCCAATATGAATTTGAACTATTCAAATTCTCTCAAGATATAATTGTTCCTAATTACTCTTTACGAGCTAGCAGGGGGACCTAATGGACCTACAGATCAGAAGCTCCAATGATATGAGGTTAACCGATTAAACTCATTAATCAGGTTAACCAATATTCATTAACTGTGGGTCATTCCACTAAAGACCCACAACTGAACTCTTCTCACTGTAGAACATTTCTGTGTCCACGGATATAAACCTATACCGGTAAGTCAATCCTTCACAAGTGTTCGTAACTACAGTTGGGTCAAATTACCGTTTTACCCCTGTGTTACATCTGTCTCCTTAAGTACCAGCGCTCCTCTAATGAACAACCTGTTTATGGTCCAACCATTAAACAGAAAGTTCCTCTCGGGCCAGTGAGAGGACGGGATCCCTTTGCTCTCAAGTCCCGGAGTCACCACTTAAGGGAACACTCATCTACTTCTCCTAGAAGTGGGAAGGAATGAATTCCTTTTTGTGTTGTCATGTCCCCAGCCTCCCACTCGGTCTTGTCCCCAAAAAGGAAGGCATATTGAGTCGGCGTATTGGCCACTCTCACCCATGCTAATCAAAGGACAATCCCTCATGAGAAGGAGTTCATGACACACTCAGGATTAAGACTGAGTTACCTAGGTCATCCTATTGAAACAGTAACCTAACTAGTTAACGGTGTTATAACTAATGGTTGACTATTTCGTGGTTCGGTCTTATGCAAATTCATTGCATAGGATACCCCCGCTCGCATGTCTCCTACATGGACGCCTTAGATCAATACGTCTGTATCGAATACAAAGCGGGCCGTATCACATAGTGTTATCAGGATAAGGTACCCATCCTTATCCCTATACTATAGACCTTTTAGGTTGTTACTTGAACACCGATCCCCGTATGTCCCCACATACTAGTTCAAGTCACATGTAAGCAACCTTGGATCTTAGTTTATTGGATTTGGGTCAAATTGTGCAATATTTAACAATAACACTTTATTGTAGAAATTCAATAACACTTTATTGAAACAAGTATACAATTTGTTTACATTCACTATCTACGAGTTTTAGGGCATAAAACCCAACATACATTTGGTGTATTTACCTGGTGAACATTAAGCTACTGAGTGAAGAAGGTTTCAAATTATTCTAAATTTCATTTATGGGCATTTTTTTTTTTTTTACAGAAGAATCATTTTGGTTTTTTCCAGAAACCATTCTTCAATATTAGGAAGACGTTAGCATTTCCAATTAGATTCAAATTAGGTTGTTAGTTTGTTGCAAATATATTTTTCTCTTTCTTCTTGATAAAACTCCAGCATTTTAGATTGTATTTCTCTCTCCCAAACTCTAAACTAAACGTTACGTTCATCTTAGATTGTATGTTTCTCTCTCCAAAATTCTAAACTATTTGTTAGGGGCAATTTCGTCTATTGCAATTAGAAATTTATTGATTAAAATCACGTTTAGCCATTTTATTAATTTCTAAACATGTTTAGCCATTTTTCAAACCCACTATTAAATCTAGTCATTTTTCTTGTTGCCCCTAAAGTCAAATGGTTGGGTCCAAATGCCATCAATGCAAAATCGAAAATTCAAGCATATTTAAAATTAGGTTAAACTGCAAATTTAGTCCTTGAACATTTGGGGTTGTGTATCTTTGGTCCTTAAATTTTAAAAAATGTCAATAAGTCATCGAACTTTCAATTTTGTGTCCAATAGATCCATGAACTTTAAAACATATCATGTGGGTTCTTAAACTTTTGTGTCTATTAGGTCCCTCAACTTTCAAATTTGTGTCTAATAAATTTTTAATCTATTTGACTCCTTTTTTTTTTTTCAAATTCATAGGCCTACTAAACACAAAATTCAATGTTTGGGGTCCCATTTGGCATAAAATTCAATTTTCTATCAAGTAGATTTGTGAACTCTTAGAAATCTCAAATACGTCATGTATCTATTAGACACAAAATTGAAAGTTTAGGAACCTATTCAACACTTTTTAAAGTTCAGGGACCAAGTTGACAAAAACCTATAGGGCCGTTTGGTTTAAGGTTTTATAGATGCCTGGGAATACTATGCCTGAGAATAAGATTGCTGGAATCAAAGATAATTGTGTTTGGTTGTGCATGGGAATGTCATTAGGATTTTATGAGAACGAATTGTGTCTGTATTTATTTTTTAGAATTAATCATATAAACTTTATGTAATTTTAATAAATTAATCAATAAAATAATCAAAATTAATTCAAAGTATTAATAAAAATTAATGAAAAATTAATGAATTAATAATCATGAAAAAATTTTAATGGAATAACTATGTTAATTTAACTAATTAAAATTATTTAATTAATTTTTTTAATAAATATCCTTAACTACAATAATTTAATATATTTGTATCCATAAAAATTAATTAGATAAATATTTTAATAATAATATGATTGTTTATTTATTATAAAGAAATAAAAAAAAGTAATTAATTGATTATAAATAATCAATAAGTAATTAATTATAATTATTGAAAAATGAATTTTTATACTAATTTCATTTAAATAATTTTAATTCAATAATTAAATATGTTTTCGATAATGTTAACTAATTAATTATAATTTTTGTAAATATGTAATTGCATCCATTTAATAAACTTGGACTAAGTATTTGTTTGAAAAAAAAAACTTGAAATTATTGATAAATTATTATTTATTTAATCTAATTAAATAATTTATTATATTATTTTTCAATTTAGTATTCATTAGTTAATTAATTAACTATATTCAAAATAAAATTGCATATAAAAATAAAAAAGAAGACATGGGCAAGGAGAAAACTCATGCTTTTGCAAGGGCATAGAAAACCCTTGCCTATGCACATAAATGATGGAATGCTTTATTTTCAGGGGTCCACCACAGCAACCTTGAAACAAACAAGGGTATCACAAACTCTTGCCCATTCCCATCTCCAAAACCTTGCACCAAACGACCCCTAAAAGTTTATGAACTAAACTTGTAATTTAACTTAAAATTATTTAGCCAGATATAAATTAACCTAAAATTAGTCTAATCCACTCAAAGTTTTTCCAAAATAATAGTCAATCGTAATTTTAACCTAAATTATCGGGACGTATGCACTTTTCTCAGCATATGAACGAAATGAACACAATTAAGAAAATAAATAATTTACCCATTAAAAAGTAATTAAGCTACCATATTGTTTTATTTGGTTGAAATTAAAAGTTTGATTTAACATGAGGTTCATTTATTTGTCAACAAGAATGTGTTCGGTAACTTTTTAAAGTAGTGCTATATAAAAGTTCTAAAAAGTATTTTGCTTAGAGAAAAGTAATTTTTATTATTCAAAATCATGTCCGGTCAAAATCACCTTAATTGTAAAATTGTTTAATGAGAAATTTTGACCACTAAAAAAACGTCACGTCGTTATATATCAATTAAAGACAAAAATTATGTTTTTTTACCATATTTAAAATTAACATATGTTCAGAATTAAATTTGAAGACAAAAAAGAAATGAGAAATCTCAAATAATGCCACATGTCTTTACTAGTGGTCATTTGATAAAGTAAGTGTAGTCCACTCAACTCAACCATAGAGTAATTCTTGCACATGACCATTAAAAAATAAAAATTAAAAAAAAAAAAAAGTCATTTTAGAAATATAGACAAAAAAAAAAAGTGAAAAATGGCCAAACCGTCTGACTTTAGTTGTGCCATAGATTTTCGTTTTTACCCCATCTGAAATTTCAATTTCTTTTATCCTAAAATTAAGGAGGGTGTAGGAGGGTGTATCTAAACAATATCTCTCCTAATTTAATCTTAAAATTTTCAAATAGATTTTGTTTCCCCTTATTACGATTTGAATTAAAAAGATGTGATTTCATCCTTAATCCTCTCCCTCGTGAGGAGAAACATGATCACTTATCCCAAACATTCTTTTCAGCATATCAAAATATGAAATTTTGAATATTTTGTATAATTGATTGATTATATAGGGACTCGTGGAAGTAGGGATGGTAAAAATCCCCACAGGAATCCCCAGTTTGACTGGGTATGGGGTCAAATCAGGGGTTCTTTTCGGATCCCCGCCCGGGATGGGGCAGGGACGGGGATGGTATCCCCACCCGCCCTGTCCCGATTAATTTTTTTGTTTAATTTTTTAAAAATATATAATATATATTAGAATTATTTACAATAATAATATTATTCTTATATTATATTTTAATACTAATAACATTTTATAAAGTTTTTTTTTAATTTTTAAGTTTTGGTTTATTGTATTGTTTAGTTTATATTTTTCTTTTTCTTTTTCTTTTTTTTATTTAATTTAGGTGTTTAAATTTATAATAAAAGATGTTTAATATTTTAAAAATTAATTAGTTATAATATTAACATTAATGTAAAAGTATATATAATTTTAATATATTTCTTAATTTTTAATTAATTTTTGTTCAAAAATAATTTTAAAAAAGAACTAAAAAAAACAGGGATTGTTTCCCGCAAGGACCCGATCTCCGAACAGGGATTCCTCGACCCCGATTCCCCGAAACGGAGAATGGGGTGGGGACGAGTTTGAAAAATCCCCACGGAGACAGGGATGGGGAATGCATCCCCGATCCCACCCCGCCCCGTTGCCATCCCTATGTAGAAGAGGAGAAGGTCGATTTGTTCAACCTTCCCGTCTTTATGCCATCTTTGCCAAAACTAAAAGCCATAATCTTATATGAAAGAAGATTTATTATATTTGATTCAATGTTGCATTGTGGATCGTCAAAGACAGTTCCAATTAATTTTGGAAATTTGTGAAATCAGGGATTTTGGAAGGGAAATTCAATACCCAATTGCACAAAGTCTCTTTGTTTTCTCCACGAGAGGAGTTTTTCAGCGAGGATTTGGTTTTTTCAACCAAGGCTAGATTCTCCGATTGTGGAAATCTCCATGAGATTCTGGTCAATTGCAGGTGACGGAAAGGATTTGAATTTAGGTGAATTTAATCTTTTTGAGGTTAGTAGATTACACTTTATTTTGGTAGACATGATATACTTTATTTTTGTAGATATAAGAGAGTCATATAATGTAAAAGAGAAATATAAATATAGGTTGAGTACAGGGTGTTTGTGTGAATCAAATCTTTTAATTACGAAGAGATAAGACACACTCTCACTGCCATACTCTTTATCAAGTATTTCTATGACTCACTATTTCAAAGATATTCAATAGGAATTGAGTAGCAACATACGACAGAGATTTCATTTCATAGTTTTTTAATACAAGATATTTATGTATCTTAATGCCTAAATTCTAAATTAGATTTTGTTCATTAAGTTTAAATACATGATATTTCTTGTGCCTCGAATGCAATCATTAAAATCATATGTTTTTTTTTTTTATAATACCTTTTGCATGTTCTTGGTGCTTCTACATTTTTTTTTTATTATGTATCGGTATTAAATCATTAACCAATTAGATATAGATTTTAAATTATTTTGTATTTTCAATTTTTTGGTTGCTTAACGGTTGATTTATAGGTGAATTGATTTGATTTAATTTGAATTTTAGATTTGATTTAACTAATACAAGATTTTCGGGTTATATTTCTAGTCGATGGTATTTTTGTGACTTAATATTTCATATTAATTCATAAAATTGATTTAGCCATCTATCTAAATAATTTGGGTCATTGCTATTTTTCAAAATGGATTTTTTTTTTTTTTTTTTTTTTTTTTTGTCTATTCTCGTAGTTAACCCTAGCACAATTTCTTCCAAGATCAAATGAGCCCAAGAACAAGTTTGCCCAAAGTCTAAATCCAAAGGATTACAAAGCTAACAAAGTCCAAACCCAAAGATCAAACTAATTCATAATTAGGTGCGCGTTTTGGAAAATGGCAACCCGACTAATTATTTAGATAAATGGCCAAATCGTCTATTAATTAATCTATATTATCCCACTAAGATAGTTATGGAAAGGGCAAAAAGGAAAGATCGGGATACAAATACAGTCACGTGAATCCCATGTTTTGGCCATTTCTTCCCCCTTCTATCTATCTAAACCGTTATTTGCTTTTGGTGATTTCTAAGGATTACTCTACTAAGGATTGGTTCCAAAAGTCATTAAAGCATTGAAATATTTAAAACTATTTAGACAAATATAAATTTGCCTAAAATTAATCAAAATGACTCAATTTTTTTTCCAAATAACTGTTGGTCTTAATTTTAACCTAAATTATATGGTCATATGCATGTTTCTCAAAATATGAACGAAATAAACAGAATTAAGAAAATAAATAATTCACACATTAAAAAGTAATTAAGCTACCATATTGTTTTATTTGGTTGAAATTAACCGATCAATTTAACATTAGATTCATTTATTTTGCTGTAAGAGTGTGTTGGGTTACTTTCTAAAGCAGTATACAAAGTTTAAAAGAGTGTTTTGGTTAAAGTAGTTTTTTGTTCGAAATCAAGTCAAAATCACCTTAATTATCAAACTGCAAGAAATTTCAGTCAATCACAAATTGCATGATCGTTATTCATAAATTGATGTCAACAAATTTTATTTTGGACCAATTATAAATTAATGTGTTCCAGTTTAAAACGGAAGACAAAAGAAAAGGGGAAATCCTTAGAAATGGCCAAAAATTTTTGAAAAATGGTCAAACCGGATTTTTTAATGAAAAATGGCTAAACCATTTTTTTAACCTATTTTCGTGAGGATCGTCTTTCCAATTATACCCTTGAGTCAAGTTTCATTTTCACACCTTATTTGTAGGAAGCCACTATCTGATTTAATTTTTTTTAAAAAAAAAAAACAAAACAAAACAAAACAGTTTATCCCATAAATCAAGGAATTACAGTATCTATCTTCTCTCTCCTATCTCTCAAAATTCAAATTCAGATTTTATCTTTATTAAAACTAAAAGATTACATAGAAATTAGGTTTTCATTTTTAATTTTCGATTAGATTCTTATATTTTAATTATCTAATTAGCATCTTCATCGTTTTTCCCAATTTTTTGCCATCCATCGATTTTTTTGCTCTGTCGTTCATATCGCCATTGAAAGGGTTATTGATCTACATCATAGGTATGTGTTAAATACTGTATTTTGTATTTATCTATCATTATTTTCCTCTTTGTATCCTATTTTCCAACACAAAGTATTTATTATTTTTTTTCAAAGTCTTTACTGGTTTCCAAACGAAAGCTTTTGGAGGAAGGAGGAAGAAACATTTGGAGGAAGAAGCATTTGGAGGAAGGTGCCCAAAAGAAAATCGGAGGTTTCTCAAGAATTTCGTTTGTAATGGTTCGAAGGAGATGAGAATGGGAAAGACCACACAAACGAAGAAAATGGGAAGAATCTCAAGGGTTTCAGATTTTTTTTAAAAAAAAACAAGGTGAATACTAAATCCCAATTTTCGAATTAAGTTGGAGGGAAATAGTGAGTAATGATTTTTTCTCCTTTTTTAGATGATTTGATGTTTAGCATAGTAAATTATTAGTTTACGCTGTATTTGCATAATTTGTTTACTGAATACATTGTATTTGCATAATTTTTCTTTTTATAAACTTGAATGTTTTTTATTGTTCCAGTAACCATTTGTGAGTAATGATTTCTTCATGTTTTTCAATATTGAAATTATTTGCAAGTTTACTAAATACACTTTGAAGTTAGGTTATTGAATACCCAACTAGAAATATTTGGTGAGGGTTTGGAAAAGAAAATAGGGTTTTGTGTCTAAATGAATTTAGTAATTTAAATACATAACTGATTCAATCATTTTCATGCACTCCCTATTTTTAAGGTAAGAGTTAACAATATATATATATATATTTTTAATTCTACAACTATCTCCCTTGATTCGTGCTAATTAGTTGATTTTTGTTATCTTATTTTTTCAACGGGCCCTTAATTTAAGGGTAAACCCTAGATTCTCTCCTAAATTTATGTTGTATTTGTATTTGTAATTTGAATTGATCGGTTCAGGGGCATTTTCGTCTGATTCGTTGTAAAAAAAAAACCTACTAAAAATAGCAATTGACCATTTTTCAAATGGAAAAATCATATGGCCATTTTTCAAAATGCCCAATTAAAAATAGCCATTTATCTAGTTGCCCCTATTCGAATTTGTCTAGAAATCCTTGTAAATAACCAAATAAAATAACTAATTTAAATAGATAGACAAAAAATAAACTAGAGAAAAATGGCCAAAACGTGAGAATCACATGGGTATATTTGTATTCTAGAGTTCTTTTTTACCCTTGACTGAATCTTCAACCTCTTTCATCCTAAAAATAAGGAGTGCGTATTTAAATCATTCTTCTCTCCTAATTTAATTTTAAATTGTTTATATAGATTATGTTCCCTAGATTTATTTTGAATAAAAAGATTATATTTCCCTTTATAATAGATCAACAGTGGGTGTAGACGATTTTTATGGTCTATTAGTGACCGAGAGATGGACGACAGAGGATGATTCTGATGTGCTGCCGGCGGGATTGCGAGAAAGGACAGTGCAGAGAGGGATTGTGAGTATGGGGTGGGCGTCGTCAATGGAGATTTTGGGACATCCAGCGATCGAGGTGTCTCTGTTTGATGGTGTGTGGGGATCTGCCATTGAAGCTTTGTAATTTGGGGTTTATCTTGTAATGTTGTCATTTATAATCGATCAACCGCTGTGTGCAAGTCTTTTGGTAAAGAAGGGAGTTGGAATTTAAGTTGAAAGAAAGGAGAATAGGGCTTTCAGTGGAGAAGCCATGACCAAAGCTTTGAGAGAAGGTTTGGTTTCGGAAGAAGGGGAGAAGATAAGGAGGAAGGCGAAAGAAGTTGTCGCCATTTTTGGGGACAAAAAGTTCCATTAGCAATATATTGAGGAATTTGTAGAGTTTCTCACATTTTCGCTTCAAAATACAAACAATCGTACCTCAAAATGTAGTCGATTTCGTTTCAAAATACAAAGTAATCCTACCTCAAAAGGCTGGTAGGAATTGATTTGTCATTGCCCTAGAGTCTGATCTAGATAAAAACGTTATATGCATAATCTATTTGGTTGGTACATTGGAATTCTCCATACCAGGTATTTTCTCTCAAGTTTGCTCACATTTTTCATATTTGAATTGATTATATGTTTGCATTCCCAAAAGTTTATGAGTTTGAATATGAATAAAATAATATTTTTCTTTCAACATGTAATTTGATTACTTTTAAAATTCTTTTGTATTTTTGGATTTTTTTAATCATCAACTTCTATTTTTTTTTAGGAAATTTCAAACAGATTTGAATTTAAGATTTCCTGAAACTACCGTGTAATTTGTCTAACTACTTTGTAATCTGAATTGTATGTATTTTTTCATCCAACGGGTATTTCGGTAAGTTGCTAATTGGGATTTTTAAATTGAAAAAAAAATGATTTGGTCATTTTTCTAAATAATACAGTGAGTTGTTATTATTCAAAAAGGATATTTTTTTTTGTCTGTTTTTGCAGTTAACCCAACAAAGGATAAGGCACAAATGCCAACACAGCCCGAATTCAAATTCTTGGGTCCAAAAGCCATAGCAAATTGAAATTAATTAATTCCAAACCCATGGTTTTAATACGGTTGATTAATTAGGTAATTTCGATGTTGGATCGAGTTAGCTAGATAATCAATTAGAATTAATTACGATGATGTATCGAAGTAGTTAATTAGCTTAATTAGGATGAGTACGATGTTGAATTCAATTAGTCAAGTAGCAATTCCTAGGCTCCTTATTAATAATCAATAAAATCAAATCTTTAGGAATCAATCTGGGATACTAATGCAACAAATAGTCCAATGAACCTAGAACGGTGATTTTACAAAATTTATTTTTTTCTTTCCTTGTTTTTAAATTTCTTGCAATTTCAATTTCATGTGATTTCATATTTTTCCGGTAACTAGATAATCACTCAAA
The DNA here is from genome assembly GCA_017139565.1 of Luffa aegyptiaca. Classification (NCBI taxonomy): domain Eukaryota; kingdom Viridiplantae; phylum Streptophyta; class Magnoliopsida; order Cucurbitales; family Cucurbitaceae; genus Luffa; species Luffa aegyptiaca. The sequence continues at coordinate 11,837,294 of CM029397.1, forward strand.
TTAAAAAGATAAATTCTCATTCTCCTTGCGAATGACCCAACCACTACCTACTACAGAATAATATAGAGTCGGTTATACTATAAATTTAAATTTGATTTTTACGATGGATCAATAATGGAAGCTTCATTCTTGGAAGATTACTAATTTACATGTTATGCCCAAATTAGTAAAAATCTCATTTAAGTACATTGCAAGTGACAACTTTAGATAAGGAAAGACTTTCTTGATACTATCTATTAACACTACGAAAATTAATACCAAAGCAACACATAAAAAATGTGCCAAAGTGAGCATAACTTAACGGTAATTGGCATGTTCGCTAAAAAAAAACTCAATCAATTTATTATCTAAGGTATGTTTTTACAAAATTACCTCCAAAAAATACTAATTCCTAGTTAAGAAAACTACAGTTCTGAAGAAAGTGGTCATTTCACTTGCACTCCAAATCCAAGAGACTAAATCTAAGCTAGTAACATGAACCATAAAACATTGAAAGCTAGAGATTTCCACCTTTGAATAAGATTACTAAACCTAAAATAGTGAAATGTCAACAGTTACCCATTCAAAGTTCTAGAAACAGAGAGAGATGAACTAAACACAAAATTCATGCTCTTATTTTCTCACATCATCAAGTTGTATAAGCTCAACCTTGGAGAAGATAAAACTGAAAAATCGAACCGATCAATCGTTTTGCTACCCGACCAACGTAAACCGATCTCTTGTTGATAATCGAGACCCCGTTTCTTTATGATGTGGCGAAAAGGCTCGATCGAATATACAAACTCTTTTCGATCTGTGTGGTTATTGTTGGACTTGCCACTCACTTTTGCAAATGGATGAGAAGGAAACATATCCTTCTTTGACTTCTCACCAACCAGAGGCAATGGTTCAAACCAAAAGGCTTCTTTCTTCACCAACTTCACCTTATAAGTTTCACAAATATCAACATCATAGATTGATATCTCAATAGGGATCATCTCATCCAAATGTCTGTAGCTTCCTTCATTCATATTCCTCAAAATCGTTTCCTCGAATTCCTTTGGTTCCGAAATCTTGAGGCTATCCCAACGTAACTGATCGGTCGTCAACTTCGTCCGATATGGCCAATAGTTACTACCTCCATGAATGATGCGAATAAGCTCATCTTTATCCTTCATATTGCTCCTCCAACATATTAGATCATCCAAACCTTTTGCCTTGCATTTAACTTAGATATAAGTGTTGGTTATCCCCCCAACCTCTCTCGAGACACTGCCCAGATCGCTACGCCTTCCATTCGAAGTCCGATCTGGTTGATTTGGAACCTTCCCTACCTCTGCTATGACACAAAAGAATGATCCAACAATCTGTCCAAAATTTATGAAAGCTACAGCAAAAAAGCTCGAGAATCGGGTTAATCGAATTTGTTCTGTTTACCAACCAAAGATGTATCTGGTTCAGTCTATATAGGATTACAATCAAGATCACTTTCCAAATCTGCTGTTTCTTGCCAGATATGAATGACAGTTTTCTTTCAATGCTTAAGCTGTAAATTTCAAGTTAGGATAATCAGTCAGCCTTGTGATGAAACTTTTCATATTTGGTTCTGGTCATTAACAGCTGGCAAAGCTGTTAATGCATTGTATTTGAATGCAAGCAAAGAAATTTATGATGTGCAAGATAAGGTAAGAGCTGCAATATACAAGAAAGATTTCTTTGTCTTGGCTTGAAATGAACAAATGTACGACAACATGCGATAAGACGAAGAATTTCTTAGTTCAAGTTGACAATGGAGCCAAGCCGAAGCTTCCTAACTTCGCATTGTTGAACCCGAAACAGACAATTTTCCGTACACTGGCAAGGTTTTTCTTGTAACTGAAACCTTTCTTTACTTGCCCTTGAAGCTTTGTCTTGCACATCTGAATGTCATTGAGCTGTCCTTTCATTGTCTCAACCTCCCTTTTCATCAGACTTATCTCCTTTTGTGAACTCATCATCCAACTTGTCCCTGGACATTTACTTTCGCCAATCACAACTCGGCTTTTCGTTTGTCGGTAACTCGATCCAAATTCTGTTCTAGGCTTTGTCATGCTTACTTGTTCCAAAAGAATGAAACTCGTCACGTATTTCAGCGGTAACCTATCGTTCTTCATTATGTGCTCCCTTGCTGCTTGTGATAGTTTATGGTATTGCAAGGATCTACATAGACATGTCCTTTCTTCTTCTGTTAACTCAGGATGTGCCTGCAAAATATTGACAAGAATCATGTTAGATCGCTTAAAAACCGATCTAAACCAAGATTTTTCTATCATTCAAATTTAAAATTTACATTTCCCAAATGACATATAAATGGAAGTTTCCTTACCTTCAGGTACATATCAATTGCTCTATAAAGATTGTCGCAACGAACCCGAGCACTTTGTGGCAATGCTTCCACAAGGACTAGGAAACCATCTGCCTTGAGGTTCTGATCTCGTGCAACAAGCATAAGATAGTCATCCACCAATCTCCCAACAGCAGGTAAATTCGATTGAGAGTTATCTGATATGTGAGAAGCATAAGATTTCACCACCCGAGTAACAATGGTGACATCGTAAACACCGTCATCGTCTCTGTAGTTCTTGACAAGTAAATCTGAAGCATGACATTGTTCCAACATCATGGTCAATCTACTTTCAAGCTTAGTTAACAATTCAGAGTCAATTTTCATTATGGATCCCAACTTCAAAATATGAAGCAGAAAACTAGAAGTAACCGAATTTTCCTCAACAGGAAGTAACCGAATCAAACTTTCAACAGTAATTGCTTTCAACTTGTCAGTGAAATTCTGCAGTGCCAAATTCTCGAGTCCGTTTATGAACCGAGCAAACCATCTCATCGTCCAATGTGCTATACATGATCCTATGACCTCAGACTTCATTCCTCTCCGTTTACTTGATTCAATCACTTCAATGAAATGATCTATCCGGAGAACCGAAACATCCTCAAACCACCAGTTGTCAGCCACAGCTTTGAGCTTCACATTATCAACATTATAGTCACTGTTACAGAAGGACTCTGGATTCATACAAGCCTTCCGTGCGATTGCTTCAGAACAGTGTTTCGGGATGTGCAGCTGTTTGGCACATCGAGAAACGGATTCACAACTTTTGAGAACTTTGAATGTGTCTTTCCATGATGATGATATTACAAAGCTCAAGAAGGCTTCTGATTTGAAAGTTAGATTCCCTTGTGCAAGATCATCAGTCATTTCTAAGAAATGTGCTGCACAGTAGAGAGGAGCAACATTTTTGGCAGTTAAATCAACCTTCCATCCATAGCAGAACTTCATCACCAACTCAAAAGCCATGGGCCCACCTGGAAGATTGTCAAGTTGTATGGTGCTCACACTGTTGTTACTTTGCACTTCATGGCTGCTGTTTTGGATTATCATTCTATTCAAATATTTGCTTCTTGCAACCATTGGGAGCTGAAAAGATGACACATCACACCGTTACAGTCCAACTCGGTTGGTATAATATAAGTTTTAAATCCTATTTTGGTTCCTCAACTTTCATGCTTATTTTATTTTGATCCTAGCACTTTTGAATATTTTGTTTAAGTCCCTAAATTTTTGTATAAAATACAAGTTTCGTCCTATCTATTGTAGTTATATATATATATATTTCTAAATCTGATGAGTAGATGTCGATGGTCGGAAGGTTTTTGAAATTACATGTAGTAGGACTAATGTAGCTTTATGTGTAAAGATGATGGACTAAAATAGAACAAAGTTGAGGGACTAAATCAAGATATTTGAAAGTCTGACCATAATGAAATATGAATAGGAAAGTTCAAGAACCTAAATAAGATATAAATAGTAATATATTATTATTTTGTTCAACGATTTTGTTGATTCCAAAACTCGTTTAGTAACTTAAAAGAGAGTCTCTATATACTAACATGGTATCCATGTTAAGAACTTTCTGAAGAATTTACAAGACGCTTTTTTCCTAGAAAACCGTCCATGTTTCAAATTGCAAAGAGATGCTTATAGGGATAAAATCACTTGAAAAATAGGGAGGACAATTAGAAGAACTCAGAAAAACTGGTACAGAGTGATGATCAATGACATGAGTCGAACTCCAATCAAGGAAGTAAAAAGACTGAACCTCTCATGGTTTTGTACTGAAATAGTTATTAATGAAAGATAAAGCTGAAAATTTCACTGACATGAAGATAAGATAAAAAAGTACCTTATGCAAGTGAAAGCTGAAGTCCCCGACTCGAACAGTTAAGTCGCTTTCATATGCCGGTTTTGTCTGAACAATCCTTCATTGAGTAGATTTAAAGTTAAAAAGTGCTCAATAGAGAGTGGCCCTATTAAAACAGATTGAATAAACAAGGGACTTTTTAGTGTACAAGGAGTTACCAGTTCTTGTTACTTCTTTCCATAGACTCAGCAATCATGCTTGATTTGACTGGAAAAATGACACACTTGTTACGTTTCCCACCGATCACCGATCCACACGTTGGAATTTCCCTATCAAGATTCCTCCTTCCTTCTGTCATCTCAACAGGATCAATGTTAGCAAACTTTTACTCTAATTTTCCTTCAAAGTTTCAGAAGGATGACCAGAAAGTGTTCTGTTTTCACTTTCTTTTTTCTGCTATCATCAGATGAATAGTACACATCTCCTTAAATAGGACTTTCCAGGACCAAAAAGGTCATTCTTTATCCAAAAAGTGAAAGAACATTAAATGTTTCATTACAGAGTTTTAGACAAAAGGAATTTTTGTTGGATCAATGAAGTAGTTATGCCATTAATGGAGTTAGTTGGCTTCTCCTGTCTGATGTCACTATTAGAAGATGGCCAAAGACAGAATTAGAGACAACAATCATAACTCTTTTTAACTCTTTTGTTTTTCATTCTCATCCACAAAACAAGAAGTTGATGACCTCACCCTTCTCTTTCAATGTCTGCTCCAATGCAGCCATTACCACAATTCTTACTCATTGCATTAGTTGTAATACCATGATACTGAATGTTTCATCCTCAGCCCTGAATGTTTCAAATAGCTGATGTGGTCGATATTGTGACACGTTCCGTGTCATGGAAATTTTGTTTCGCTAAAAGTTTCTCTAAAAAATGTATGGTCTATAATGTTCTGCAACTATTAGAAAAACGAAAAATATATTTTGAGGGGAATGAACCTAGGTTACATCCATATGCGCTTTCAAACTCTATCTAAAAGTCTCTTACTAGTTTCCTCTAAATAGACTTTGGCTGCATTCATGACAAAAATAATAAGAAGCTGCCATTGAATGCAACCGAATTATAAACTACGAGCAGTAAAAGAAATGCAATTTTAGTGCAATTTATCTATAACAATACATCAACCCCTCCAAAGGGCGTCGTGGAAATAGTGGCTCGTGATGTTTGGAGATACCCTTCACGACTTAATAACTTAAAACCTTTGTTGTCTCCCAAAATTGGTCTTGTGATGGGTGAAACCTGATAGAACCTGAAATATATTGAAATGTAAACGATAACAAAACTACAAGATAACCAAGTATTTGAGGTACTTGGTACCTCCCCTTTCTTGAGCACTCTCTCTCAAGCCTAAACTACTAAACAATGGCTTAAATTCCTCCTTTTCTACCCTCTCTATTTATAACAATTCACTCTAACAACTTCCCTAATTAATTACTAATATACCCTTATTCTAATAACCAATGACCCTAACAACTTCCCTAACTAATTGCTAATATACCCTTGTAATACTCTAACAACATTCCTATCAAAGCCCTGAGATTAGATTAGACTGAGTGAGCCATGGACATAAGGCAAGGAGTAGGTCCCATACTCTAGTAATCCAAAGACAAAAATGACCTTTCTACGAGCTCGCCCCTTTCCGGGCTAGCTCTCGAAACCTAAATTTCCATGGCTTGCTTGGCTTTATACAATGTTAATAGCTGTTTGTTCTACATGGAAGCAGAGAAATCAGAAAAAGAAACAGAGCCATTGCCAAAAGAAAGATTATACACTTGATGGAGTTCATGGTTTTGGCCTACTTAAGACTGTTCTGAGCTTGGTTCCAAAAACATTAGAGTACTTGATGGGTTTGTAATATTTCCAATTCTGTGTTTGTAAACAAATTTCAGACAAACGAGGTTCATTTCTACATTATTGATCACCTTGGATGTTTTGCATCTGCAAACCAGATCAGTTTCTTAAGAAATTTGTGAATAAAAACAAACCACTTTCTCATAATTATTAGTATTTAATGCTGACTATAAATTAATAATTGAAGTGTTTCTGTTAAATTATTGATTTAGTTCTTATTATTATGTCTAGTTACTTTCTAAATTTTGAATAATAATGATTACATTCCTGAAGTTCAGGTTATAGTTTACTCAAAAGTTTCTACTCAACATCCATGGTATAAAGTTTTCAAAGGAATGGAAAAGAAGAATCTATTTTAGAAGTCTAAACTTTTATCTTCCTGATATGCTAGATGATTGTTACAAATACAACAGAGAAATTTCAATTTTGAATTCTGATCGATTTTCTTCGAGGTCCCATCAATTGAAAACAGTGCCCCGACGATAATATGTAATATTTTTACAAGATTTGAAGATTGTTTGACGATCTATCTTACACCACACTCTTTAAGAACTACTTTGTATCACTAGGGTTAGAAAGTTATTGGTCATAGAACCACTCCAATTTTTCTCAAAAACTCATTTTCACTTTTCTTTCAATTTTAAATTAGACAAAAAAAAAAAAGGAGGAATATTTAAACAACTTTCAAGTATCAAACAACCCCTATTTCCTGCTATTGCTTCTAATTTGTTACTGAATCAGGCAGATAGAATTTTACTCTAAATCAAGCAAACGCTGTCTTCTAGTGACATGTTCTGGCTTGACAGAATAAGGAAACTACAGTTTCTTTATATGGGAATGTGAATGTAAGCATCAAATTTTTAAGTATCATATCAACTTATACATTTTTTTTTCAACTGTCATTACCAACAAGCAGAGAATAGAGTAAAGCATGAATAGAAAAAGAAGAGACTTTTTCTAGCTCAATCAAGATTATCTACTCTTGTCAAGCAAATATCTACAGGAAGTATTATGTAGGGCTTCAGATCAAATCTTCATTGTAAATTCTCCGGTCGGTCTGTTGTGTGTGTGTGGTTTGGCATCGATGTTAACTTGCTTCGGAGGAGACTCTGTCTGCAACAATTGACAGGAAAATGGTGAGTACAGGCCAAATGGGAATCTAGAATCTAACTATGAAGCCATTTATGAGGGTTGTTCGGTTCACGAGTTTGAAAAGTTTGAATTTGTGTAGCCTAGAGTTGAAAAGCCAAAGTTTGGATAGTCTCGTTCAAAAGAATGGGTAATGGGTCTTCTCCTCAGAAGCAAGCTTATATAGTTCGTGTTCGTGCTTGATTTGAGGGTTTGTGATTGTAAAAGCTAGTTTGTAGCCTAAGAAAGGATTTTTCAAAATTTTAGATTTATGCAACCTATAAGATAAACGGACAATATAGTCTAAGATGCAAACACGTACAAAATATAAACATGACTTCGCAACGCCAGTCTATACAAACCAAATATACAGGCCAAACATATACTTGACTTTGGCTACACAAACCTAACCTATTATCCAAACGCTCCTTCTAAATATAATAACATTCAATGGAATGGAACACAAAATTAGAGTTTATTTAAAGCTCCAACTCAAATGCAAATTGTAAGCTGTATATATGATTGATGATAATATACTCAAAATGTACTTTACAGCCCATGTTTTCAACAAAAATATGCATCACTGAAGACTGAAGTGAATCTGAACACAAACACAGCCTCAAAACCATGAAATCTACTTGAAGATAGTAGACCAAATGAAGCAATATATATATACCACCACAGAACTTATCATTTCGAATAAAAGAGATGTCACGAAAAGAACAAAGAGAGACGTACGGTTCTCCTTCACCTCCGTGTTGCAACCTATTATTGATCAGGAGGGGCTTGATCTTGTGCATGCTGCCACATTTGTGGAGGCATGTAAGGGTGCGATTGTTGAGCATACATAGTCGGGTCCATCACAGGCTTACCCATAATCATTCCGGGCGCCCCAACCTGAGGTGCATGCTGAGATGGCATATAGCAGTACGGAAGTGCATCTCCAGGCCCCCCAACTGTTATTGATCCTCTTGGAATCGATGTGAGTACTTCGTCTTTCAGATCCTCCCTCGGCACAATATCAACCAAAAAGTCGAAAATGTCAGTTCTTGTGATAGCTGCAGCAATGTCATTCTTTTGAAGTGTCCTTCGCTTGTTCTCTTCGGTATGATTCCAAGACCGTAAAGTCAATTCCAGGATGAACATTTCACATGCCCTAGCGAATAAAACTGGTGCCTCAGCTGATATCATTCGTACGTCCTCGTCAGCCTTCATGATCTTCTTGATCCTTGCTAAGGGAAGACTATGGTTCTTGAAGTCAGTTACCTTCTCAATCTCTTGGTACTGATTCGCCCAAAAAGTCTGGAGCTGTTGTTGAAGCTGCTGTTGCTGCTGCTGATGGATATGCTGATAGGCAAGTTGATGTTGAGCAAGCTGAGCTCCACCAGGTTGACTCGTAGACTGAATACCTCCAACTGATGTAACAACAGATCCAGAAGTTGGGCCTACAGTCATTTGGCTGGGATGGTACAGGTTGCTACCATATGCTATCTGACCTCCACTGCCAACGGCTCCCATGGACGAAGGCTGGCCATGCCCTTGCTGATCCATCACAGTCGAAAAAAACTCGACAACTTTTGAAAAGAAGAACAAAGGGAATAATCAGATTATGATCGCTACACGGGTAAACAGTAAATATAATCAAGGTACAACTTGAAGTGGGTTTAGAAATGGTAATAAAAAGAAAAAAAAGAACCAACTTTTAATGAGAAAAAGAACCAAAGAAAAATTGTTAAAATTCTATATAAAGTAATAGGAATCTATCCTACAGAACCTTTACAAGACAGAGACCATGGTATATTTACTTTACACATCATTATCAACAATTCAATCCATCATAACGACTGGGCCATACTTACCCACAAATCGGATCATCTAAAGCAAACTAAATGCACATTTAGAGAGTGATCATTGATCAAAGTAAAATTTCTGCAACATCAATAGTTCTCAGGAGGAAGCAAAAAATCAAATTATATCAATAAGGCTTTTCCATGAAAAAGATTCACAGCAAGGAACTTGACCAAATCTACTTGCAGTCAGTACTATGCTACGATATCAGACTCCTCAATTTCTTCCTTTACTATAGATCTTACATATTCGAACCGGTTCAAGTACTTTCCAAACCTATCTACTGACAAGTTCCAAGCCATTACACAAAATTCTCAAAGCTACAGCCACAGAAGTCCAAATGTCAACCTATATTTCATTATACAGGCTAAGCAAAATAGCTACATCAATCTTTAACGACATGAAATATATCGAAACTAAGCCCCGATTCGCAACAAGCACGTTACGCATCATGATTAAACAGGTTGCCAAAACCAATCCTACAAACAACCAGCAAGAGATTACAAACTCCCCTGCTTTACTGTTAATTTCACTTAGATGCAATTCATCAAACAGGTAGAGATGATACAAAATCAAATGAGGGAATTGATATTATGCTCTCAGCCAAATGCAACGTACGGCTAATTCATGTTCATATCCAAAACTTATGAATGAAAAAAAGAAAAAAGAAAAAACCCAACAAGCAGTGGAGAGACAAAACAATCTTCATATAGATTTCAGCTCTGTTCATTGCAAAAGATCATCATCATCCGACAATAAGACAAACCACACAGTTATTTCACGAACAATCCTTAATTCCCACAACCAACCAAATCATATAACAAAAAAGAAACAAACCCAGAAAGAAATCACACAATTTACAGACGTTAAGGATCAAGCAGAGTTTAATTACCTTTTCAAGAGACAGATGATACTCAACTGTGCAAGATCTTGGAGAACCTGAAAGGGAAAAAGGGAAAATCGATTAGAAAAAGCTTGAAAAAGAGATCTATGGCGAAGAATGGAGGATGACCCATGTCATAATTTAACTTTTTTCTTTTGGTTTGTTTGTTGGGGTTTGGAAGTTCTCCGTACAATGGAAGATCCAAAATTGAAAGAGAAACTTTATATATTTTTCTCTTTTTCTGGGGTTGTGGCACAAAACAAAAGAAGAGAAAATCAGAAAGATTCTTTTAAGTTTTTTTCGAAAAGATTAATGTTTTTTGTAAGAAACTGACCTTAAAAAAGGAAGGAAACAAAGAGGAATAGCAGAGTCTGTCTATGTCTTCGATTCTGACTTACAATCGTCAGAGCCTAAAGGGGTTTTATAGTAGTGGATGGTTTGGTTTCGTTTGTTCCTCTTCTGTTAACTTTTTAATTTCCCCTACTTGCTCTCCACTTTTTTTTTTTCTTTTTCATTTTTCATTTCATTAAAATATTATTTTGATCCTTGTACTTTGTATTTTGTTTCATTTAGTCCCGGTTAAATTTTCAATTTTAGTCCATGTACTCTCATTAAGAATTAAAATTAGTTCCCACCATAAGTTTGAAGTTAATTTTTATTGAAATTAGTTAAATAATAATAATTTTCACACAAGAAAAGACACCATGTAAACACATTTTTAAACTTTATAGATTATAGAAAGGAGGCTAGTAGAGATTATATATATATATATATATATTTGGTTCCTGAACTTTCATAAAAGTTACAATTTAGTCATTGAACTTTAATTTGCAACGATTTAATCTTTATACTTTTAAGTTTCTCTTTTTTCGGTTGAAATTATTCTTTAGTTGAACTCAAAAAAAAAAAAATAGTCTTTGAACATTAAAATTTGTAATGATTTAGTCCTTAGCTTAAAAATTAGGATAATTGTAATGGGTGGCAAAAGTTGAGTGGTTAATGGCAAATATTGACTTTTATAAAATATTGCAAATATGGCAAAGTTTTTAAATCGTTTTTTTAAATCCCCGTTTTGTCCTTGTTTTGGTTTTGATTCTATCACTGATAGAATCTATCAGTAATAGTGATAGATTCTATCAGTCATGTTGGAGACAAACTTTATTGATTCTAATTTACTGATTCTATTATGAATTGCTAATTATAAGTTATTGTCTGAGTTGTTGTGTGTTGATTTTGAGATTAATTTCATGATGTAGAGGAGATATGGTAGAAAAATAAGTTGGTTTTGATTCTATCATTGATAGAATTCTATCGGTGATAGAAAATCTTTCTGAATGATATAAAATCTTCTATCACTGTATCAGTGATAGAAGATTTCTATCATCCTATCAGTGATAGAAAATGTTAGTATCATTGATAGATATCTATCAATGATAGAAATCTTCTATCGGTGATAGAAAGATAGATTTCTATCACTGTGATAGAAAGATAGAATTCAATCACTGTGATAGAAAATCTTTCTATCATTGATAGATTGATAGAAAATCTTTTTCACCGTATCAGTTATAGAAGATTTCTATCACTGATAGAAATCTTCTCTCACTTGATAGAATCTATCAGTGATAGAAAATCTTTCTATGATAGAAATCTTCTATCACTGATAGATTCTATCATTGATGAAGTCTACCAGATTTTTATCACTAATAATCTATCCGTGGTAAAAGGTTTCTATCACTAATAGATTCTATCGGTGATATAGGTTTCTATCACTGATAGAATCTATCGGTGATATAGGTTTCTATCACTGATAGAATCTATCGGTGATATAGAATCTATTAGTGATAGAAACCTATAAAGGGTATTTTGGTAATTTAAACTGTCTGAAGAAAATATTTTGCCATTTTTGCAATTTTTTTTGCGGGTTGCTATATTTGCCAATATTTTGGCCCATTTTATTATATTTGCAACTGGCCTTAAAAATTATTATTAAGATTTAATGGATTTTCTTACCTATAATGATTGATAATTTTATTAGAATCATGTGTATTGTATACTACAAAAATTAAATCATTACGTAATAAAAATTGATATTTAATTTTGAAGAAAATTTTCACAATAGGAACTAAATCATTATAAATTTTAAAATATAGAGACTAAATTGTTACCTATTAAAGTTCAGAGACTAAATTGTTATAAAATTTAAAATTCAAGGACTAAATCGTTACAAACAAAAGCTTGGGACTAAATTGTTACTTCCATAAAGTACAGGGACCAAAAGTTTTTTTTAACCAATTTCTTTTTTAAAGAAAACTTAACAATAAACTCATTGTAGATATCAATTTTAAGCTTTATTGAAGTAATAAGGACTAAGATTTGGACAATTGAAAGTACGTGGAATAAAATGAAACAAAACTAAAAGTACAAGGACTAATATATTATTTTAATCTTTTTGTTTTTTTAATTGAATTACAAGTTTGATTCCCGAACTTTAATAGTTGCGCTAATATGGTTTTTCCTTTTTTTTTTTAGTTCAACAACATTTAGGGGTAGAAAGATTCAAATCTCAAACCCCTGAGTCAAGGGTTCATGTCAAAGTGCTTTTTTTTTTTTTTTGAAAATGAATAATGCTCATTAAATTGGAATAGGATTAGGTACAACCAACTTTTCCTCAAAAGCTGAGGAAAACCAAACTGGGATGTTCGCATCCCTTTTCCACTCCTCCATTTTCGCACATTGCGACGAAGAGTTCACAAAAAAAAAAAAATCCTTTAGTAGCAGCTACGCGCGCAAGATTGTGCACCAAAAAATTCTCCTCTTGCAGGCATTTGGAGAAGACGACTACATGGGACTTCATCGCCAGCTCCTCCACCTCTTCTATCAGGATCAAGATTTCAGAAATGTCTTTTGATTCAGAAGCTTCACAACATCAGCGGAGTCCGATTCAACAATCAATGGTTGATTGAAATTCCCTCCTCTGAGTTCTGATCTATGGGTAAGTTCTTTTAAACCTTCAATAATCATTGTTGTTTCCAGCATTTTTCCTTCCTCTGAATATTCGAGCAGCCGACACCTATCAAAGAATCCATCTAGTCACGGATGACCCAGCCCACTCCACCGGATTTTGAAGCTTCGAACCAGGTAGCATCGACATTGAGCTTCCACTGGTTGGGCTCTGGCTGCTTCCTGCTTCTGTGACTCGGATGGTTCTCCGATGAACTAATCGCTTGGTACTTACTCTCTCCTCTCTTGAAAATGATAATTTGTGATGCCTCTGCCCAATTCTTTTTGTGCAAAATTTGATTCCTAGCGTTCCATATTTGCTCAAATGATTTTCCCAGCTTTGATGGCTTCCAATTTATCGAAAAGCTTTATAGCTTCATCCCAAAAATCCATTGATTTCCACCACCCCCTACACGAAGCAAATAACTGTGTAAGTTTTGGGCAGAATTCTTTCCAAATTTTCCTTGCTATTTTACAATGCCAAGAGACATGATCCACATCTTCCGCTTGGGACCGGCACATAAGACATGAAGAATTAGTATCAATCCCTTTTTTTAATGTTTTCAAGGGTAGGGAGCGTGTTATTCAGAGCTTTCCACACTGTAATTTTGACTCTAGGGGCCACACATCAAGACTCCATATTGACTTCCATAGCCTTTTGGGGTTCCTTGGCTCCGACCTTGAAGCTTGAAATTGGTTCTCTTTTTAGACTACAAGGTGATAGGCACCTTTGGCCGAGAAAAAGCCTTTCGGATCTCTTCCCCAAATTATCTCGTCATCCTTTGAAGTTTTTCTTATGGGCATGCTCAATATGGTCTCGGCTTCATCAAAATGAAAGGAGTTTTTTTTACTAGACTTTCATTCCAAGAGTCTTCTTCATTTAGAATCTCAACAACTCTTTTGCCTTTGAGCTCATCCTTGACACTTATAGGAGTCCTAATTCTGCCACTCATCAGCTATGGATCTTGATTAATGTAGATTTGCCTACCATTGCCAATCTTCCATTTGTATCCATCTTCAAAGATCGATTTGCCCCAAAGAATACCTCTCCACAACAATGAGGCATTACTTCCTATTTTGGCTTTCAAAAAAATACCAACACTGAAATATTTGCCTTTTAACACTCTGGCCACCAAACTTCTAAGGGACTTAATAATTCTTCAATTGAGCTTTGCTAGTATTGCCTTGTTAAACAGTACTAGGTCTCGGGAACCCATACCCCCTAGCTCCTTGCTAACACATATCTTATTCCAGCCAAGCCAGTGAGCTTTCTTTTTTTTTTCTAAAGTCGATCCCCACCAAAATCCAGCACATATCTTGTTGATGTCATCACAAATATTCTTGGGAATCCTAAAACAACTCATGGTATAGTTCGGGATGGCTTGCTGGCCTTGATAAGGATTTCTTTTCCCCCAGTAGAAAAGAGCTTCCCTTTGCAGCTTTGCAAAGATTTCCAAACTATGCCTTTATTTTTGCCCGTTTGAGCTGGGAGACCCAAATAATGGCCCACAAAGTCTGTTTGCTTTACACCCAGCTCCTTGCATAACTCTTTGGCTTTACTGGCGCAAATGTTTTTGCTTATCATGCACCTCGATTTCTCAAGATTGATCTTCTACACCGACGCTTGCTCATAAGTCTGGAGGATTCTTTTGATGCATCTTCCTTCCTCTTTTGTTGCCTTGAAGAATATCAAACTATCATCTGCAAAAAAGAGATGTATTATAGAAGGGCAGTGACTATTAATTTTAATACCTGAGATATTAAGGATAGATTTTTTCCTTTTAAGGAGAGTCGAGAACCCTTCAGCACAGATGATGAAGAGATACGAGGAAAAGGGATCTCGCTGCCTGAGCCTCTCCTGGGCTTGAACTCTTCCTGAGGGATACCATTGATAAGAACTTGATAGCTAACCGTCTCCACGCAGTTCATGATGAGCTCCATCCATTTTTTAGAGAAACCAAATTTCGCAAACATCTGCCTGATGTAATCCCATTCTACTCTGTCATACGTTTTGTTCATGTCGAGCTTGAGCGCTGCTAACCCCTTTTTTCCCGATCTTCTATTGTTGAGGGTATGTATACACTCAAACCCCACAACCACATTATCCGTGATAAGTCTCCCAAGAACGAAAGCAGATTGGGATTGGGAAATTATAGAGTCAAGAGCCTTCATTAAGCCTATTTGTTATGGTTTTTGCCACAATTTTGTAAACCACGTTACACAAGCTGATGGGCCTAAAATCTTCCATTTTCTTTGGACTTTGGGTATTGGGAATTAGAGTCAGGAAAGTTTTGCTAATAGGGGTAAGCTTCTTCCCTTCGTTTAGAACTTCTAAGCAAATTCTAGAGACATCTTCCCCAAGAATATCCCAATACTTTTGATAGAAAAAAAAGGTGTGGGCCCCATCAGGACCTAGGGTCTTGCTAGGATTCATATTCTTCAAAGCAAGATCGATCTCAGCTCTAGTGAAAGGTTTGTCCATTTCATCTCTATGGGCTTCAGTAATTTTGTTAGTCAAGCTCCCCATAATATTTTCCATGGCTTCCTTTTTTGGCTTAGAAGATTGAAACAACCTACTGAAAAATTTGGTAGCTATTGCTCCAATCTCTTTACTGCCTTTTATCCAATCACCCTTCTCATTGAGTACTCCGTCGATCCTCTTCTTCTTCCTCCTGTAGCAAGCTCTAGCATGGAACCATTTAGTATTCTTATCCCCTCATTTGAGCCAATCTTCCCTAGATCTACTCCTCCAATATTTTTCTTCTTCTTCTAAAAGCGAATCCAGCTCCTTCTCAACCTTCCTTAATTTCTTCTCCAACCTCACATCATTAGAGACTGAAAGCTGATTAATCTCTTTCTCTTTCTTGGCAATCGCACCGTTTAAGGACCCATTTAATCTAGTATTGTTCCATCGCTTTTGAGTTTGTCGAGACAACCTATGACATTCTTCTGGAAAGTTTGAATTGAAGCTCTTTTATTCTCTCTTCAGTGCTTATAGACTATATTTTTACATTCTTCAAAATCAGCCAAACACTCCTCGAATCTTATGGGTTTTCTATTCTTTCCATCCTCAACACACCTATCAATCTGCCTAAGATTAGGCATGATGGGCCTGTGGTCTGAATAATGCCTGTTTAGGTGATTGATGTCAATGTCATTAAACATCCTTATGAAGCTATTATTGGTGACAAAACGGTCCAACCTTTCTTTAGTCTCTTCCTCTCTTCCTTCAGCTCTGAACCACGTAAACCTGTTATCCGTGTAACCCAAGTCAGCTAAGTTACACACATCTAAGACTTCTCTGAATCTGTCGATCTGACTTTGGGGTCTCAGAGCCCCCCACTTTTTTCATCCCCTGAAATAATCTCATTGAAATCTCCCCCAATAATCCAAGACAAATTCGAGCAATGATTCAATCTATCGAGAAGCTTCCAAGACTCTCTCCTTTTGCTAGCAATTGGGTTTCCATAGAACCCATTGAATCTCCACCACCCCACTTCATCTTTTATAGTAATGTCAACATGACCATCTGAGAAAGAATTTACCTGAACTGGGCCTATCTCCTTCCCAAAAAGCATAAGCCCACCACTCTTCCCAACACTTGGAATACAAAATACATGCTCGTAATTGAGATCCACTTTCAACTTCTCGCCTTTCTCTCTACAGCTTTTAGTCTCAAGAATAAACACGATTAAGGGTTTTTGGCATCTAACTTCATGCCTAAGAGCTCGGAGCGTTTGAGGATTCTCCAAACCTCGAACGTTCCAACACATGATTTTCATGGCGTCCGGTGGGGCTGGTATCCAGCCTCCGCCGATATTCCTTCGTGCATTCCATAGTAGTTTGTTTCTATGTGGCGCTTCTTTGTTTCAATTTCATTTGTTCCGCTGCTTCCCATTTTCCTCTTGGCCCCTTCAACTATAGTTTCCTCAACTTCCATCTTTTTCCTGTCCACGACTGTCCTAGCCATTCGTTTCCATTTCTTGAAGTTTTTCCCTTTTCCTTTCTCGGGCTTTTATTTGTACTATGCTCTTCAAGAGGTTTTTCTTATGCAATTTCCTTCCCGCTTGCATATTGTGTTTAATATGTTGTTTTAAATTTTAATATTGTGTCTAATATTCTTAAACTTTAAAATGTATTTAATAAGTCATTAAACTTTCAATTTTATGTTTAATATATTGTTTTACTTTAAAAAATGCCTCATAGATTTGAGATTTATTTGACCCTAAATTAAAAGTTGAAGAATTCATTAAATACAAAATTGAAACTTTAGAGATTTATTAAATAGCTTTAAAATTTAGAAATCTTTTAGACAAAACATTGGAAATTATGGTTCCATTAGACACTTTTCAAATATTAATGTCTTATTAGACACCACTTTGAAAGTTCGCATAACAAAAATAATAATTTAACATTCGACTTTTAAAAAAATGTAACTTCAAAAATAAAACTATAAAGATTAAAAAAAATTGACCTTTTTCTTTTTCTCTCTTAATTTTACCAAATAAAAAGTTTTGATTGAATAACACGCTTCCAGAATAGTTTTGGTCAAACTATAAATATATTATATATATAAAAAAAAAAAAAAAAAGGTTAAAATGTCACTGTAATTTAAGATTTATTCGTTGTCAAAAATAATTAAGATTTATTCTATTTCAGTCACTAGATTTACTATAAATCTTAAAAATAGTTGTTGAAAGAGAAATTTTGATCAATCGCAAATTGCCACGTCATTTTTTTTTAAATTAATGACGAAATTATAAATAATTAAAATTTGAGACCAATAATAAATTTGACATGTGTCCCAAATTTAATTTGAAGACAAAGTTGGCCAATTAGAGGTTTATAGAGCCAAATTTCTATTTGATCAATTAATTAAAAATAAATTATTTTGATCAAATTAATTAATTTAACCAATTAATTAAAAAAATAATTAATCGGATCAAATTTGGGTCTTTTAAATATTTGGGTCATATGGTTTTGGGTCAAATATAAACCAAACCCAAGACTAAATAGTTGAGCCCAAGACCAATAAAGTCCAAGCCCAAGTTGTTAGGCCCAAAAGTCATCAAGACCCATCCAGCGAGAACTCTATAAATAGAGGGGTTCTCCCCCATTTCAAGGGGTTAGAATTTTGAAGCTCTCAGCCAGAGTCGGAGAATTCAGAGAAACTCCACTAAGACCGAAGACTCCCTGAAATCCATAAGTTTCAAAGTACTGAACATTTCTTGAAGACTGAAGACCCTTCAAGACTAGAAGACTTCAACAATCTTTGAAGACCAAAGACTCTTCAAGATTTCAAGACTCCAAGGCTTCAAGACCACAAGGCGGACTGAAGACCCTTCAAGACTAGAAGACTTCAACAATCCTTGAAGACCAAAAACTCTTCAAGACTTCAAGACCCCAAGACTTTTTGAAGACTAAATACCCTTCAAGACTAGAAGACTTCAACAATCCTTGAAGACCAAAGACTCTTCACTTCAATTCGAGGTTAAATTTCACAAAAGAAAAGGAAAGAAGTCTAAACAGTTTTTACCCTTAAAAATTTAGGAAGCATATTTATATTGCATCATTTTTTAAATAAAGATTGTGATTATTTTTTTTTTCAAGTTAAATGACAATGGTGACTATTTTTAATATTTTCTGAAATGACAGGGTCTAAATTTGGATGTTTAAAATGGCGAGGATTAAATAGAATAACGGGTAAAAACCGTTGGACTTAGATTATTAAGCATACTAGCTCTTAGATTCTATAGTTGTTCTAGCCACATTGAAATCCTATGTTTAGCCATCCTTCATCTATATCTCCTTTACAAGAGTCGATATTGTCCAACCCTTTTAGTATTGGACTCACATTGCATGCTAATTTAAATGACCAGTTTAAATCAACAAGTTAGCTTTAAACTTAGTAAAGGAGGAAATACACAGAGAAATGGGCACAAGTGAAACAAGATCCCCACGGATTTGTAGGATCTAGAGGCAACACTAGAGGGGGTGAATAGGGTTGACTATCAACTTTTAAACTAATTTTTTTTTTTTATCTAAAAGGTGTGCTTTATCAAATTTAAAAATTACACACAAATTACTTAATAGCAATTTAGGCAAGATAAATCCTAAAACCTGCAATCTGCGATTACTTCTAATTTAAATATAATTTAACCAAATATTAATAGCAACATAGGAAATATGAATAACAAGATCATGCAATCTATGATATTGATAATTTAACTATGAAAATTAAAATGCCAAAAATAGAGAGAGGAAAAGAAAACACCGGGAGTTATAGTGGTTCGACAAATTGCCTACTCCACTCCCCAAGACTCCTTCTTGGGTATTTCACTATGTGATCCCTCTTGCGGGGTGAGAACCAAATCGACACACGACCCTCTTTTTCCTAGGTTAAAGAGAAACCCTAGATCCTTTTCATTGGTTCAGGATCAAACCAATTTCTTT
Organism: Luffa aegyptiaca; assembly: GCA_017139565.1. Lineage (NCBI taxonomy): Eukaryota > Viridiplantae > Streptophyta > Magnoliopsida > Cucurbitales > Cucurbitaceae > Luffa > Luffa aegyptiaca. The sequence continues at coordinate 11,856,692 of CM029397.1, forward strand.
TTCTCACAACGCAAGGTGTACCCACACCTTAATATAATTCCCAAAACAAAATAGAAAAACCTCATAGAAAAAATACCTCTTGAAGGCCAATTACACAAAATTAAGCACTCACTCTAAGATTACCTCACAAAATTTCACTAGGCTGATTTAAGAGTAATGGAGGCTTTTGGACAAGAATTTGAGAGTATGGAGGTTTGAGAGCTTTGAAACTTTGATAACTTGAGTTTATGTTAGAAGAGAAGAATTGGGCTCAATTTATAGAAGAGAAAGTGAAATTTTAGCCATTGGATTTAATTTGAAATGGATGGTGGAGATTTAATTTTATGAAAAAGAAATTGATTTTGAATTTAAAAGGGAATAAAATTAGGAGAATAATTGAATTGAAATTTGGGGTTTGAAGAGAAAATTAAGAGAATTTTTTAATTTAAAAATAAAATTGAAAGGATTGAAATTAGGGGAATTTGAAATGAAAATGGGGATTTGAAGGGATTGAATTTAGGAAGAAATTGAAATTGAAAATGAGGTGTAAAATGATGAAATTTAGGAGATGATGGGGGAATTAAAAAATAGAGAGAAAATGAGGGAAATTGAAAAATACCAACCGAATAAAATCATTTCCACATTCGAAGAGAGAAGAGGAAGACCCACAGTGACGGAGTGTAGAACACTCTGACGGAAGCAATTTGGACCGAAAGCAACTCAATTCCATTAATTTTACAATTGAAAAGCATGCACAAACCAAGTCGAAAACAGAGCGTTAAGAAAAACCAACATTTGAGCCGAAATCAACGAGCTCCGTGGATGAATTCTCAATACGATTGGGTTGTAGACGATCACGAGAGTCTTTCCCGCTATCCTCCGACCTTAGAACGGATTGTGGGATCCCCGGATTTAAGATGAATTAGGGAGATAAGTTGAGATGTTCAAGCCTTGAGAGTTGAACTTTTGAGAGAGTTTATCTTTAGCAATTTTCATGAGAATCCAACCTCGCCTTTGAGAGTTCCTACTCCTTTTAAAGTAGTATTACCATGCAATTGAGCTCACCATCTTAGGACAACAAATTGTCCAAGCTTGAGGTGTGAATTAAGTGTCAAATTGAGATGGAGGCAAGAAATGAGTCATAAGACTCCACCACCTCTTGAAATGGGTTTTATTTATGATTTTCATAAAATCAAAAATTATTTTTAAAATAAATTTTAATTAAAATTAATTCTAACAATTAATTTTTAAATAAAATCAATTTTAAATAATTAATTAAACATTTTAATTAATTATAAATTATCTAATTTAATATTAAATAATTTGCACCATTCCCGATTACTCTCAATACCGGTTTCGAATATGAATCCCTATCCATATCCTAAACTTAATGTGCATCGTATACACGTTAACGATATTTAAATAATATTTAAATATCTCCAACTCTCTCTATAGTTTAATTCATAATTAAACTATAATACGTTAATCATAGTTAACGTTTAACTCCCTAAACCGAATTTGAATGCTTCAAATTCACTCATAATACTATTCTAAGGTTTAGTCCGTATGAGCTAACAGAGGAACCTGATGGACCTACAGATCATGGGCTCCAACGATCCGAGATTAACTGGCTAAAGTCATTAACTATTAGCAAGCACAAATGCTAACATTTTATCCCTAGATTTAAGTGTTTTTGGTTGGTTTTATTGTGGATTTAATGTCTAATTATGTTAACTTCAGCAATTATGTCCCAAAGGACATTTGTCATGAATTTTGGAGAAAAAAATGGAGTTTTGGCCCAAATAATCAAGATGTGGGTCAAAGGAAGAATTCAAGGACTTAAAAGTGAAGACCATAGACCAAAAATTTGGTGAGAAAGGCCCAAGTCCAGCCCAAAAGCCGAAAAGAGGAAGGTTCTAGTCGAAGGCCAACGTCTCGACGCTAAGCCAACAACGTCTCGATGTCGCAGCAACTTGGAGGGCAAGACAAATACGTCACAGCGTCGCGACGCTATCGCGGCTGGAAGCACTATTTAAAGGGACCATTGGCCTTGGTTTTCAATCATCAAACAATCATTTGGAGCATTTTTCAAAGGCTCCTAAAGCCTCTTAGAGGGAGGGATTGAGAGAAATGTTTTAGAGAGTTTTGTGAGCATTTTTGGGGTGATTCGGGCTTGTGACGGGGCTCCAATCGAGGCTTTCCTATGACGGATCAAGGCTTAAGCAAGGGTTTGACGTCGGGATAAGTTCTATACCCTTTTCCTTGTTCATATTACTATTTTAATACATGTATATGTTGGAAATTTTGAATGTTCATATGATCATGTATAGCTAAATCTCGACATTCTGGTCTTGAATGAGAATATATAATTGAAAGATATTTTGACTACTATTGTTGTGTCCAATTACTGATTATTTGATTGAGTGGTCATAATGCCCTATAAATTCTGGCCAAATTTATATTGATCTATTACTTAGTGGAAACTCGACGAAGAGAAACTTGTTGGGTTTTATGCCCTAAAACTCGTAGATAGTGAATGTAAACAAATTGTATACTTATTTCAATAAAGTGTTATTGAGTTTCTACAATAAAGTGTTATTGTTAAATATTGCACAATTTGACCCAAATCCAATAAACTAAGATCCAAGGTTGTTTGTATGTAACTTGAACTAGTATGTGGGGACATACGGGGATCGATGTTCAAGTAACAACCTAAAAGGTCTATAATACAAGGATAAGGTTGGGTACCTTATCCTGGTAACACTATGTGATACGACCCGCTTTGTATTTGATACAGACGTATTGATCCAAAGCGTCCATGTAGTAGACATGCGAGCGGGGGTATACTATGCAATGAGTTTGCATAAGACAGGACCATGAAATGGTAAACCACTAGATATAACACCGTTAACTAGTTAGGTTACTGTTTCAATAGGATGACGTAGGTAACTCAGTCTTAATCCTGAGTGTGTCATGAACTCCTTCTCATGAGGGATTGTCCTTTGATTAGCATGGGTGAGAGTGGTCAATACGCCGACTCAATATGCCTTCCTTTTTGGGACAAGACCGAGTGGGAGGCTGGGGACATGACAACACAAGAAAGAATTCACTCCTTCCCACTTTTAGGAGAAGTAGATGAGTGTTCCCTTAAGTGGTGACTCCGGGACTTGAACAAAGGGATCCCGCCCTCTCACTGGCCCGAGAGGGACTTTCTGTTTATTGGTTGGACCATAAACAGGTTGTTCATTAGAGGAGCACTGGTACTTAAGGAGACAGATGTAACACAGGGGTAAAACGGTAATTTGACCCAGCTGTGATTACGGACACTGGTGAAGGATTGACTTACCGGTATAGGTCTATATCCGTGGACACAAAAATGTTCTACAGTGAGAAGAGTTCAGCTGTGGGTCTTTAGTGGAATGACCCACAGTTAATGAATATTGGTTAATGTGATTAATGAGTTTAATCAGTTAACCTCATATCATTGGAGCTTCTGATCTGTAGGTCCATTAGGTCCCCCTGCTAGCTCGTAAAGAGTAATTAGGAACAATTATATCTTGAGAGAATTTGAATAGTTCAAATTCATATTGGGAATTAAGTTAATTGTATGAGATACAAATTAATATAATGTATAGTGATACATTAAAATATAAAGTCTAATTTGAAATTAAACTTTATTATTATGAGAGAAATAAATATTTGAAGAAGTTCAAATATTAATATGAATTTGATTCATATTAAATTTATAGGATATAAGAGAATTTGAAGGAGTTCAAATTTTAATATGAATTTGATTCATATTATAGAATTAATTAATTGAAGGCCTAAAATTAAATATATGATATTTAATTGGGTAATTAATTAATTAACTAATAGAAGGTCTGAAATTAAATATATGATATTTAATTGGTGATTAATTAATTAAAGAATTAATTAATTGGAAATTAATCAATTATGGAAATGATCATTAATCACTTATGGAAGTAATTAATCATTTATGGAAATGATTTAATCACTTATGGAAGTGATCAATCATTTATGGAAAAGATTAATCAATTATGGAATTGATTGGTTATGGAATTGATTAATTATGGAAAAGATTAAATCAGTTATGGAAATAATTGATTTTAAATGAATATTTTATTCATGGCCTTTCTCCTATAAATAGAACACTAAACTAGGGTTTAGGTACTACAATAGATGGCCACCATAAGGTCTCATTTAGCCTCCCTCTCATTCTCTCAACTCAAGAACTCTAGAGAGAATTTTTTCTCTCTAAGAGTTTTTCCCATTCAAGATTAGGTAGTCCCACAACTACGTTCCTAATCTCAGAGTTATAGCGGGGAAGATCAAATGGTGGTGTTCTTCGTTGTTATAGAGCAATAAAAAATCATTCTTGATTTTCAGAGACGTCAACGGAGGTTTTCTTCTCTTTTCTTTATTATAGATTTAGATCTAAAAATTGTATGCTTAGCCTTAAGTTTCTATAGAATTCGTTCTATGATTTTTGCCAATATAATGGTATTTTTGGATAAACAAAATTAACTACGAATCGGTCCCAATTACGCTTCCGCTTTAACGGAATTAGGGAATTCCAAATCCTTCAAAACTAAGTTAGGACATAGCTCAATTAACTAGACTTAACTGCTCGTAGTGACATCGAGAGTAGTTGGTTAGGCCTAGAGATCTAAAATGAATCAGGACTTAAGACTTAACCCAATTAATAGAAACTTAGGTTATTGATCTGAGTTAACGATAATTAGGAAAAATCGATAGGAGATCCTATGTTAATAAGTAGATTCTAGATCTATAATTAGTGGGCAAAATAATAAGTAGTCAAATATCTAGTAGGTTATATATTGGATTTCAAGACCCGAACTCTCATTCTATCTGTGTTCCCTCAGTGTGTTGCGATCATTTATTGCTTTAATATTTTGTTTGCTTTGACCTGTTTTCTCTTGCGCTGGATTACCTAGATAATGTGCATTCTTGATAACTTTAGTGGTTAGAATATTTCCTTGTCTAAGTCACGCTACTCCCTGTGGATTATGATATTTGGTTTACTTACCGTCTTTTATTACTTGCAATCCGTGCGCTTGCGGATCGACCCAACATTAACCTAGTTAATCAATATTCATTAACTACCGGGACACTCCACTATAGTCCAGTCGTTGCACTCCCCTTACTGTAGATATATTTCTGTCCACCCGATATAACCGTGATTAGTAAGTCGATCCTTCACTGGTTGTTCGTAACTACAACTAGATCAAATGACCATTTTACCCCTGAAGTTACCTCTCGTTCCTTAAGTCCCACTGATCCTCTAATGAACAATTGGTTTGCGGTCAAACCACCAAACCGAGTTCCTCTCAGGCCAATGAGAGGGTGGGGCCCTTTGTTCAAGACCTGGAGTTAGTACTTAAGGGAACAACCTCTCTACTATCCCTAAAGACGGGTAGGAGGGAATTCTGAGCCACTCTCACCCATGCAGATCTAAGGATAAGCCCGAATAAATAGGAGTTCATAGTTAGCTTAATATTGAGATTGAGTTATCTAGGTCATCGCATGAAATAGTCAGTCTCATCAGTAAACGACGTTATAAAGCGAGAGAGACTTATTTCTTGATCCTGGTCTTATGCAAACTCATTGCATAGGACGCCCCCACTCGCATGTCTCCGCATGAATGATTCAAGATCACATCATTTGTACTAACTACATAATGGGCCGCGTCACATAATGTCCCTAAGATAAGGTACCCGCCCTATCCCTATACTATAGACCGTTTTGGCTATTTACTCAAGTCTGATCCACTTTTATGCCTCCCTACCTCAATTATGTTTGAGAACTCCCCTTATTTCAGGTGAATCCCCACAACAATAATAAGAATGACCCCATTACCGAAATGATAAGACAACCCCAAGAAAGTTAAATAGATTTTACTTGGAAGGATGATCAAAGATCAAGAAGAAAGAAGAATTCGTTCCTAACTTCAAGATTTCAAACTCTTCACAATCTAATTGATCAAACTAGATTGAAAATTCTAAGCATGTATTCTAAACACAAGAACACAAAGAAAGCATAAAAGCTTGAGAGAGACTAAACTCAATTTGAAATTTCATTCAAATTCAACTTGTGTTCAAATGACAAATTACATCTCTATTTATACTAATTGAAAAGACACCATGAAAGGACACAACCCTTCATCTATGTGGTCTAAATTCAGCCCCTAACCTTTCAAATCCATTCATGAACTGTCATAAATACAAATTCATGAATTCAAAAGATACATAATGCATTATATATGTGAATGAATCTGGATTTTTAGATTCATTGTGTCTTTTGGTTGAATAGGTGTCTTTCCAAGCTTGAATGGATGCAACTCCTTGGTCATGGGTAGACACATTAGCTTGGAAGTAACCATTCAATGCCTCTTGTAGTATTTTAGCTCTAGCTCTTCTCATTGGAGCTTGCGGCATAATGATTGCCTCATGATTGGATTGAATTGGATTTGACACTCATGGAGCTTCATTTGAGCTTGATTGAGCTGGTGGAGTTTCGAGTTCTTCTTCTTGAGCTGGTGGAGCTTGGAATTCTTCTTCTTGCTCTTCTTGATTGCTTATTTCCTTATCACATACAATAGCCAAGGATCTTAGTTTATTGGATTTGGGTTATTTAATGTGCAATTCACTTATTTAATAACTTAAGTGAACAAACCTCAATAACGACTTTATTGAACAAGCATATATTATTTGTTAGTATTTACTATCTACGAGTTTTAAGGCACCAACCTCAACACACACATGCATCTGGAGAAGATCTCAGGCGCGTTTTGATCACATGCCACCTTGCGCGTTTGTAGAAGCCTGTCCGCGTGAATTTTTTTATTTCACTTTTTTTTTTAAAAAATTAATACAAAATTTAATGGCTGGAAATTTAAACTGCTGCCACGTGTCTGAAGGGATTGAATCCCACAACAGAAGCAAATAAATCAGTTTGTGTTTCAATTAAAGTTAGGAAATGCAAACAGTACAAGAAATAAAGCACAGTAGAACTAATTCATGCTTATCTAAGGTTAGGCCTAAGGGAAGAAAATGTAACTTATTTTTGAAGACCTTCTTCAATCTACAGTAAGTTTCCTCTCACGATCAAGGACACATCCAAAAACACGAACATTAAACAATTTGGAACACCACCATTAACTCGATTCTTTTTTTTTTTTAAAAAAAAGATCCAATTCACATTAATTTATATTTAAACCCATTCAAATATATTATTCTCTCACATTCTATAGTTTGAATTTAATTCAAAATTACCTTTATATTATAATGTATCAAAATACATTATATTAATTGCATCTTATACAACTAACTTAAATTCCCTTAATTAATTTGAACAATTCAAATTCTTTCAAAACTGGGTACCTTATCCTGTTAACACTATGGATACGACCCACTTTGTATTTGATACAAACGCAATGATCCAACTTGTTCATGTAGGGGACATGCGAGTGGGGGTATCCTATGCAATGAGTTTGCATAAGACTAGACTGCAAAATAGTAACAACTAGATGTAACACCGTTGACTAGTTAGGTTTCTATTTCACTAGGATGGCCTAGGCAACTTAGTCTCAATCCTTAGTGTATTATGAACATCTGTTCGCGAGGGATTGTCCTTTGATTTTTATGAGTGAGAGTTGCCAGTTTGTTGGCTTAATAAGCCTACCATTTTGGGGACAAGACCGAGTGGGTGGCTGAGAACATAATCACATAAGATAGAATTCACTCCTTCCCGACTTCAGGGTAAGTATATGAGTGTTCCTTTAAGTGGTGTCTCCAGGTCTTGAACAAAGGGTTCTACCCTTTCACTGGCCAAAGAGGGGTTTCTGTTTAATGGTTGAACCATAAACAGGTTGTTCATTAAAGGAGCATAGGTACTTAAGAACATAGAGGTAGCCTAGGGGTAAAACGGTAATTTGACCCAGCTGGTGTTACGAACACTCGTGAAGGACTAACTCGCTATTATTGATTTATATCCATGGACACGGAAATATTCTGCAATGAGAAGAGTGCAGTTGTGGGTCTTTAGTGGAGTGACCCACAGTTAATGAATATTGGTTAAACTGATTAATGAGTTTAGTCAGTTAACCTCATATCATTGGAGCTTTTGATATGTAGGTCCATTAGGTCCCCCTGCTAACTCATAAAGGGTAGTTAGGAACAATTAATCTTGAAATAAATTTGAATAGTTCAAAATTCATTTTGGGAAATCAAGTTAATTGTATGAGATACAATTAATATAATGTATGTGATACATTATAATATAAAGTTTAATTTGAGACTAAACTTCATTAATTGAGAAAAATACAATTAAATACGATTTAATTGTAGACTTAAATTAAATATGAGATATTGAATTTGGTAATTAATTAATTGCAGAATTAATTAATTATTTAATTAAATTTGATTTAATTAAAAACTATAGGTTATATGGGAAATGTTCATTTAAATATGATTTAAATGAAATTAATTAAATTTGATTTAATTAATTGTTGATTTAATTAATTAATTTTTATTAATTAATTAAATAAATCTCTATCCTATTACGACTGAGAAAAGTAATTAATTATTAATTAATTAAATCTCTATCCTATTATGACCAGAAAAAGGGATATGATATTCTATATAAACCACAGAATGCCTTCCCAGTTGGTACACACATAAGACAACACACTTTGCTCTCAAGTAAAATTTCTCTCTAAGAATTTTCGCAACATTCTAGTGAAATTCTTTTCCCAAAATTCAAGAACACCAAGTCCCACAACTTGGTTCCTAGTTCCAAAGATATAGCAGTGGAAGATCTCGGTAGTAGTGTCCCTACTGTGATCATACTATTCTTGGTATGAGTTCGTTGTAGAAAGTCTTCAACAAGTAAGTACATCTGTTCTTTTAATTCTTAATTTTAGATCTTATGCATGCTTAGTCTAGTTTATATATAGAATCGTTATGTATGATTTGCCAATATATTGGTATTTTAGAAAACGTAATTAAAATATGAATCGGTCCTATACACTTCCGTTGGGAATTTAGAAATTCCAATCCTTCGATTGGTATCAGAGCCCTTTTCGTATGTCTAATTTTAGTTTTCTTAAGTTTGTATTGGTTTTGGTGGGATTAAATTGCATTATGAATGTGATTTGCGAATGAATGTTTACAATTAATTTGACCTTAGAATTTACTGCTTTGATATGATCAAAATTGTATGGGCCCTTGTGTTTTTGGGCAATTATTTGTAAATTCGAGTCTATTGTAAGTCCGAGTCTAGTTAGGCTCAAAATTCGATGGAGATTGAGACTAAAATTTGGCAAAAATGGAAGAACAAGTCACAGATTTGCCCAGAATTTACCTCCACACGTGACAACGTTTCAATGTTGTGTTGATTCCCAACTGCATGCAGAAACTGACACCGTCTCGACGTTGTGTCAAGTTTCAACAGTGGCGGCTAGGGTTTCAAGTGCTCCGATTCGTGATGTAGGTGGTTCGGTTCAATCGGTTTTGAATGGTTTAGCTCCGATTCGTGGTGGATTGGCTTGGTTCGAGATTTTGGAGGTCGGTTCGAGTCGGTTCGGGTCATTTTAGTCCAATTTTGGAGTGGAAGAAGACATTTTAGGATGAAATTTAGCACAATTATTGTAATTTATTACTTTATTTTATCCTAGGGGCCAAATTATGAGTCTTTCTTGATTCTCCCCTTCTAAGTATATTATAGGTTCTCTCAATCTCAAGGTCAAAGAGAACTAAGGCCAAATCTCTATCCTTTCGCATACATAACCTAACCTCACCTAGAAAAGGAAATAACAAAAAAGGAAAGAAAATAGAAAAAGAAACACTAAGATAAAAAAAGAAAAAAAATAAACCAAGAAATGAAACACTAATAAATAAAGAAAAAAAATACAAATAAGGAAAATAACAAACAAGGAAAAAAAATCAAAGACAAAGAAGGAAAGCAACAAATAAGGAAATTACAAATATGGAAATAAAACAAATAAGGAAAAAATGCAACTACCTAAAGAAAATTAAAATACACTCTAAACTAAGATCGAACAATTTTTTCACAATATTAATCTAACTAAATATGTCAATCTCCGACAATGGCGCCAAAAACTTGATGTGCAAATTTTGCTACCGCAAGTGTAGGGGTCAAGTTTTAATATAGTGATTTTCGTATAAAACGAGAGTCGTCCTCTGGATTGGGTTTCTAGTTAATTAAGTACCATGATTACTCTTATTCGATTTTATCTAGAGATCAAAACGCGATGCAAACGATGAATTAAAGAAAGCTAAACGTGATGGAAATTCAAATGGAATAAAACACTTAGGAAATTGACTTCACCTATTGGATTGATGAATTAATTATGTGAATGTAACAACATGCAATGCTTCATAGATCAATGATTAACAATAATCATATTTATCTCTCTCGAGCATAAATAATTATCAAGCACGCTATGAACTCAATACCCCTATCTAAATTCATTAACATGCAAGGTCTTAATTCTAATCCTTTTAACGATTACTAAGACTATCCTAAATCTCCCGATCTTAGGACTATCCTAGTTATGCAATTCAAGATCTAAACTAAATCCCCTATCCCAAGCAAGATTCAGAGAAAACATCCAATAATTCATGGCCAGTAAATTAAAGGCATTAAGCGTAAAAATTGCATAAATGAAGGCAAAGTCAAGAACATTCAAAAATTAATCCATACAACTCCAACAAGCTACATCAATCCTAGAGTTACAAGCCTAGCTACTCATGATATCCTTGTTACAATCTAAGCTTGCTAGAAAAACTATAAAAACTAACTAGAGATAAGATAAAGAGAAGGAAAAAATCGATTACGTTGAAAACTGCATGTTTTCGTCATGATCTCCACACGTTCTCACTTGATTCCCACTCCTTGAACTTGTTTCAGCTCCCACAGAAAGCCTCAAATCGATTACATTGCTAATTTCACCGCTAATTACCCAATTGATCTAACCTGAACCCAGGAAAGATCCTAAGCCCACTTAAGATAGCTAATTCGAGAATACACCGTCCATTGTATTAAAACTTAATTAATTAATTAATTAATTAATTAATTCAATTAACCCATCAAATTAATCAACCAATTAATTGCACTAAGTCTAGTGGATTGATTAGAACGTTAGAAACAATTAGGCCTAAATTATTTCTAACGCTATTTTAGACCCTAAACCTATCATGGAAACTACGAAGTTAGAGAATTGCTCTCGGGACTCGTGCTCATGAATCAGTTTATGCACTACAACATTAGTAATTTATAAACATGCAAGCTGCGAGTTAAGGCGTCAATCTAACCTACCACTACAAGAAAAATTGGTTCTGCCGACGAACTCTCTCTCGACGCCAGGAGACGGCGTCGTGAGAAGCTATTTCTCTCGACGCCGAAAAAATCACGTCGGGAGAAACATGGTGGGAGGACTCTCTCTCGACGTCGTCTTGACGGCGTCGAGAGAGACGGCATTTCTCTCGACGCCGTCAAGACGGCGTCGAGAGAAAGGCATTTCTGCCGACGCCATTAATGACGGCGTCGGCACAAACCTGGACGAAAAAAATCCCTAAATTAAACCCCATTTTCACCCAGGTTTCTGCCGACGCCGTCAATGACGGCGTCGGCAAAAATGCCTTTCTCTCGACGCCGTCTTGACGGCGTCGAGAGAAATGTCATCTCTCTCGACGCCGCCAAGACGGCGTCGAGAGAAAGTCATTTCTGCCGACGCCATTAATGACGGCGTCGGCAGAAACCTGGGCGAAAAAATCCCTAAATTAAACCCCATTTCTTCCCCATTTCTTCTCTTCGACGACAAGCCCCCCCTCGAGTTCTCTTTTCTCCGCCCGTCGCCACCCTTTGAATTGCAGCCTGTCGCCGTTCGTTCGTCAGTCGCGCCACGCCGTCGTCCGTCATCCTCTCCCGTCCTCTTCCTTTGCTCGCCCATCGTCGTCCGGTTAGTCTTTCTCCGAACCTTCATGCTTTTTGGGAAAATTTGAATGTTGGCTGAATTTGTTGTGTGTTTTTGTCAATGGTGGAGTAGTTGATGATGGAGGGTTCTTTGTTTATGGTTTGAGTAAATGTTATGGGGTTCTATTGAATTGGATTGAGTTGGTGCCCTCAATGTGTTTGATGTAATGCTTGAATGAAACCTTCTTTACTATCTTTTAATGATCTTTTTAGGTTGTCTCTTTTTTGTTGGGAATTTGGATTTTGAAGCTTATTTGTGTAATTAGAAGTGTGATTTGGATGTTATTTATATCATTAAAGTTCATTTTTGAGGTTTTTTTGTGTGATTAAAATGTGATTTATAGGTTGTTTATGTGATTAAATTTCGATTTTGAGCTTCTTGTATGATTTAAGTATGATTTTAAGTTTACTTGTGCCGATAAATTGTGTTCAAAGTGTGATGTGAAACATGTTTGTGTAATTAAAACATGAATAAAATGTGGGGGGGGGGGTCTTTGTTGTTTTCACTTTACTTATGTTTTAAAAAGGGAGATGTTGTTTCATTTATCTTTTAAGTAGAGTTAGTAGTGAGATTTGTAAATGTGGTTTTAGTGGAAGGATTGATAGTTTTTACATCCATTAGAATTTAGTGAATGTAGTTGAGAATTAGGGAGGGAGGTTAATGTGTTCGTTATTGTGATCTTACTTATGCAAATGAGATTGACTTGAGAGTTCTAGTTAATAGGATTGGCTTAAGTCGAGTTAGGGGGTTGTGTTCTTATAATTATGTTCTTCGAGAGGTTTGTTCGTTTCTTATTTAAGGTTCATTATTCAATGTCCATTGGAAGTTTGGGTGTAAAGTGTACACAAAATGCTTGAATGTGTTTGATGTATAAAAGGATATGTTTTTGTTTACATTTATTTATTTTTATGATAGTTTGTTGATGTTATGTTCATTATTTTTTAAAGGTTTGAAGTTTTTGGTTGTTTTTGTATATATGTTTTGATCTTAGGGCTTATAAAATTTTGATTGTTCATTATAGTTGGTGATATGTTTTGTTTTTAATGGTTGATGCAATGGAAAAAAAACCTTTTGATTAGGGGTTGATGTTTAGAGATTGATTTGAGGAGGGGTGAGAAATTGCTTTGAGTGTAGGGGGTGGGTTGTTGCTTAGAGAGATTGTTTATAAGTTTAAGTTTTTACTGTAATGTTCATTGAGATGGATTAATTGTAGGTATGTATATATATAGATTCATAGGATGAAAATATTGTTGCTATCCTGCAGCTATGGTAGCAAATGATATTGTAGTTAGTTTTTTAAGCTAGAATTGTTTGTTCAATTTCTTATCTTTATTTAGATTGTTCTTAAATGACTTTAACTTTGCTCTTAAATGACTTTGAGTTGGGGGCGAGGGTGTCATAAGTTTGACATTTGTAGGACTATGTTCTTATGTTTAGATTGATATGTTTTATGAGAGTTTGATTGCTTGTTAGGAGTAATTTGTTGGTTCTTACGTTCTTTGTTGGTTCTTAAGTTATTTGTTGGTTATATTATGGTGATAAGTTTTTAAATTGTTTGTTGGTTATATTATCGTTCAATCTTGAGGTTGAGAGTTTATTGTTATTGTGTTTTATTAGTTGGTGGTAACAGTGCATGACTATTTTATAAGTTCTTTAAGTTCTTTGAGTTTTTTTGTTGGTTATAATTATTGTGTTTCATTTAGTGGTAAGAAAGGTAAGTTTTACTTTATGAGCTTTGTTGGTGTTATAAACTTTAGTTATAGTTATTTGAGATAAGTTATTATGTTTCTTTTGTTGGTTATAGTTATTGTGTTTTAGTTTATGAGATTGTTAAGGTTTTAGTTTATGAGTTAAGTTGAAGGTTGTTATATTTTTTGGTGGACTTTGAGTGAGTTTTGTTGTGAGCTAGGTTAACTGACTATTTGATAAGTTATTATGGTAGATGTCTTATAGATAATTACAAATTTATATTTGTAAGGATTAGTAAATTTTAGAATGTTGAGGGTCGGTTTGATGTTGTTTTATTATGATTTGTTGCTTATGTTCTTTGAGTTCTTATGGTCTATTATCTTTTGTTTTGCTTATGTTCTTTGAGTTCTTATGCTCTATTATCTTTGTTGCTTATGTTTTTTGACTTTTTATCCTCATAATTTCTAACCTTGTAGTAACTTACTATTGAATGTTAGTTATTGTTTTTCTCACTTTTGATTGGTTTATGTTATTATGTTATTAAGTTTCAATATTGAGATTGATATACTTTTTTAAGAAGTTAGGTTCATTATTATTGTGTTTAAATTGTTTGACTATTTATATTAACATAATTAACATCTCTTTTTTCTTTTATATAGGTGATTAGAGTTGATGGTTGGACACATGTGTATCTTTTGGAGTCCACAAAGAGCTCGTTAAGTGACGAAAGGCTTTTTACGCACTTTTATTTTTCGTTTAATAACTCTTTAATTTTGTGTACCAACTTTTGTATTTATGTATTCATTAGGAATCATGTATGAACATATTTATTTCATTTGTGGAAATAAATAAAATGCAATTGTGTTAATTGTGTTTTTTAATTAAATTAATTTTAAAAACAATATATATATATTTATTTATTTATTTATAAAAAAAAAATTACTTTCTGCCGACGCCACGTGGACGGCGTCGGCAGAGACTATTTCTGCCGACGCCATCCACGTGGCGTCGGCAGAAAGTAATTCGGTTGGCTTTCTGCCGACGCCGTTAAAAGTAGCGTCGGCAGAGGTTCTGCCGACTGCCTTTTTTCGACTTTCTTCCCGACGCCCTAAAATGCGTCGGGAGAACCTTTGCCGACGCATAAACTAACTTCTGCCGACGCTTTTGCGCGTCGGGAAAAGGTGAATTTCTTGTAGTGTACTGTGCATGCTCAAAAGGCAATTGGAATCCAAAATATAATCACAAATGAAATTGAATCATATGAATGCATAATTCTCACAAAACAGTACAATCAAACTCCCAAAGAGTCCCTAATCGACGTCAACGGGTCTAGACGACTATAAAGTCAACCACAACCCGATACAAAAGAGAAATTAGACATAAAAATCAATGCTAAACTAATGTAAAAGTATACAAGAACAGTTCTGGAAAAGAAATACAAAGAAAACAAAGAAAAAGAAACGAAATTCTAACCTACGACGACATAAAAAACGAGGGTTTTTTTATACACATTTTGATCGTAGCGTCAAGACGCTGCACCTTCTAGTTGAAAGTGTAAAAATCGTCCCTAGCATCTCGACCCTAGGCCTTCTTCCAGCATGCTTTCTTCTTTTCCTCGATTTTTCCTTTGCTTGCTCGGGTTGGGACTCGAACCTTTGACTCCTTGGCACCATTCTTCGGGCTCACCATGATCCGTTCGGGTTGTTTCACCTCCTCGTCATCCGTAGATTTTGAGTTAGTCAAAAAATGCTCCAAATTGCTCGATTTAGCACCAATTTGTGTGATTCACTCCAAATTACCTATAAAATAGATAAATAAACCATAAAACCGACTCTAACAAGCTTAGATTAAAGGCAATAAGATAGCACAATTTAGGTGCTATCATGGACCTGAAAAGGTCTCCCTAGGCTGGGGGCACTCCTAAAGGGTGTCTAGGAGGTGTTTAGGTCACCTTGACCTCGATGAATTTGCCTTGATCGAGGTAACCCTATGGACTTTTAACCTATAGGGGGCTTCCCAAAGACCTAATTAGACCCTAGGTAGGATTCATTGGAACTAGGTGTTGGGTGGCCTTGGGTCCATTTGAACCTGGGTCGACTTAACGTTAGACATTTTCCGTTAGGTCCAAATTCACCCATAATAAGTACGATTAAGGGCAGAGTGAAGAATGGAGGAATATTCCCACTTGATTTATCTTATATTATGAAAAGTATTACAAAAACATAAAGTATTTCCATATTTTCTCACTAATTTTCGTAGCTCTCTTCTAAATTTTTCGAAATCAAAAAATTTATATACATAAAAAGTTCAATTGTAAAATATTGTATCTCCCATAAAAATGAGAATTGAAGATAAGTATGAAAATAAAAATGGAAGATAATGATAAACTTTAAAGTCCGGGTAAATTAGTTATAAATTGCATTTTTTTTAAAAAAAATTGGTAGAAATAGAGGGTTTTGAAAAATATTTGGGAAAGCATGCCAAATTTTTGACTTATGGGAATCCGTCCCTTTGGGGGTGCTGATTCCAACTTTGAACAAGCGGATTCAACTTTCTACTTTTTTTTCTTTTCGTTTTTTAGTTTATTTTTAATTTTTAATTTTTAATTCTTTTTATTTCTTAAACTTAATGATTATAATTTTTTTTCCTTTTCGAATTTAGTTTTAATTTTAATTTTGTATTTCTTTTTTATTTTTCTCATCAAATGATTACAAATTTTTTTAATTCCATTTCTTATTTATTTATTTATTCTTTTCCTTTTCGAATTTAGTTTTAACTTTAATTTTTTTTTAATCTTTTTCCTCAAATTATATTGATTGAAAAAGGATTACTATGATATTTGATTTATTTTTTCCTAAATCTTGTCATTAGGAAATAGTTACACTATAATTGTATTACTTATTTCTCTACCATATTTTGTTCCTTTAATGGATGGATTCATAATAAAAAGATGATAGGGGAGAAATGATTGGCCAAATAGAGTAATCAAAGTGAAAGGGTAAATTAGTTAAAAATTGTATTTTAAAAAATGGAGAAAAAAACAATTTTGAAAAAAACAAAATTAGAAAAAGCAAGTCAATTTTTTGTCCTTATTGATTTCCATAGGTTTAGAATACGAATTCAGGCATAATATTGACCAATCAACAAGGGAATACGAGTTTTAGATGACATTTTAAAATTAATTTAGGGGCAATTTCATCTTCAATAAGATGATCAATATTTCTCTTTTTTTTTTTAGTATTTCTTAAATCTTATAAAAATTATTTTTAAAGAAAAATATAGGAGAAAACAAATATTTTGGAATAGATTCTGTCATTCTGAAAGCTACTATAATGAATTTGAAAAAATACATATGAAAAAATAAAATAAAATAATCTAGATATGATGCCAAGAGACATCAATTTCTTTTACTTTTCTATATCCTTGCTTGTAAGTTTGATGAAGAAGCTATATAGGAAGCAACATTGTAATAGCAATATTACCCAAGTAATTTGTTAAATTGGTAATTGGATGTTTGTTTTTCTATAAGCTAACTTTTCTGTACTATTTTATAAAATAGCATTTAAAACAAAATCCCTATCATGCTAATGGATTGTTGGATTTTGTTGTAATTTGTGAAAGACGAAAGTAATTGGTTGAATGCCAAGAGGTTCAAGTTGGTTGATTAATTCATGATTTTAATGAAAAGAAATTAAATTCGTAACTTGTATGAACTTGAATAGTTGGTGTCTTTTCGTGTTCTACAGCTGTTGTAAGTGCTCATAATTACAGAGTAATCGAATGACCTTCTGTATTCTGCAATTGTTGTAAATACACATAAATACACTGTAATTAAACGTAATTACAGAGTATTTATTGTTGCCTTTTCGTTTTTTCAGGATGTTACTATTTGTACAACTATAAATTGTAGCTGATTTCCCCATTTCAGAATCATTCCATTTTCGTGTTTCTCTTATATTTTCTTCTTTTGAGTTTGGTTTTGTTGAGAGTGGGTATCCAAGGGTTCTGCCAGATCCGTGTAGTTCGAGGTTGTTGTTGTACCGAAGTTAGTCGTTGTATCCTGCTGAGACAATCGTTGTAGTCTGCTAGCAACCCGTGCACAGCGAATAATTGCCTTCAGGACAGCGCTTCATTAGCGTGCCTCGACTACATATCATTTCCTTCACCAAGTTCTTGAGGTTTTGTCGGTTTGCTGTGGTTATTGCTACTGTTGTTCAGGCTATTTTGCAACATTTGTAACTTCAATTTGTTGTTCTTTTGGTTTATTTTGAGTTCTGTAATTGTCGTTATTTATAGTGTCTGTACTGTTATTTGCACTGTAATTGTTTACTTCCATCTTTGGAGTAATAAGTTTGATAGTGTTACTCAGCTTATAAATATAGCGTATTTCCAACATGAATAACTAAGGCCCCGTTTGATAACCATTTGGTTTTTAGTTTTTAGTTTTTGAAAATTAAGCTTATAAACACTACTTTCACCTAAAGTTTCTTTGTTTTTCTAATACCCTTCTTTCCATGTTTTTAAAAACCAAGCCAATTTTTGAAAACCAAAAGAAGTAGTTTTCAAAAACTTGTTTTTGTTTTTGGAATTTGGCTAGTAATTCAAATGTATCATTGACAAGGATGAAAACCATGGTAGGGAAATTGCGAGAAAATAAGCCTAATTTTCAAAAACCAAAAACAAAAAACCAAATGGTTATCAAACGGGGCCTAAGTTTTTAATAATCTTTCAAAATATTTTTTCATGGTTAAAAACTTGAAAACTATTAGACAAATAACTCATTGAAAAAGAAAAGTTGTTACCAAAAAGTTTTATACTTAAAAACAAAATTTGTCCTATTGCCAACCACCTAAATAATAATATAAGGTTTGCATTCAGCTAGACAAAAAAAATTATCCCACCCATGTGTTCATGTTATATATTTCACTTTGATTAGTTTGTTTGGTCAATCATTTCTCTCCTTCTATCATCTTCTTACTATGAATTTGTCTACCGAAAGAACTGAATATGATAGAGAAATAAGTAATACAATTATAGTGTAACTATTTTCTAATGATAAGGTTTAGGAGATTCTCAAAAAAAAAAAAAAAAAAATGATAAGGTTTAGGAGAAATAAATAAAATAGTGTGGTAATCATTTTTCAATCATTATAATTTGAGGGAAAAATACAAAATTAAAAATTAAAACTAAATAGAATAAATAAATAAATAAGAAATGGAATTAAAAAAACTTTAATCATTTTAGGAGAAAAAAGAATACAAAATTAAAAATTAAAACTAAATTTGAAAACAAAAAAAAAACTGTAATCATCATTAAGTTCAGAAAATAAAAAAGAAATAAAATTAAAAATTGAAAACAATTTAAAAACGAAAAAAAAAAAGAGTAGAAAGTTGAACCCGCTTTTGTAGAGAGGGGATTAAAGTTGGAATCCGCCCCCCAAACGGACGGATTTCAATAAAGCCAAAAATTGACTTGCTTTTCCAAAAAAATTTTAAAATCCTCCGTTTCTTCAATTTTTTTAAAAAAATGCAATTTATTACTAATTTTCCCGAATTTTAGACCTAAGAATTTAATAAAAAAAAATATGTTACCAAAAAGTTAAACTTAAATTCTCTCTTAAACTACACTTTCTCATTGCGAAAACGATACTAGCTCAGCTGTAAAGGACACATGTACCTTCGACTAAAAGGTCAGAGGTTCGAATCCCCCACCCCCAATATCGATGTACTCAAAAAAAAAAAAAAAACTACACTATCTCATTTAAAAAGAGAAAACCCTTAAAAATTAATATCTAAAAAGAAAATCATATTTAAAGCACAATTAAATATTTTTTTTTGGACAATCAAAGCAAAATTAAATATTAAAATATAAATTCTTTGATATATTTAACATTTTTTAAAAATTAATGAATCTAATAGATAAAAAATTAAAACGAATTTTTTTTATCCCTAAGTTTTCAAAATGGACCTTTTTAGTCTTTAAATTTTGAGAAATAGATTTAAAAGTTCCTTGATTTTTGAAAATGAGTCTTTTTAGTCTCTGAATTTTGATAAATGGGTAAGTTCATTCGTATTATTTTTTAAATTTTTTATTAGTTTATTTTTTTTCTTTTTATTAAATTTTAATATTGAATGGTTTTTTTAAATCTTATAAAATTATTTTTCTCTCTCCCCTCTTGCTTCCCTCCATCTCACACTTCCCGCTTCTTCTTCTTTTACCCTTTTCCCCGACATTGTCTTCTTCATCTCCATGACCCTCCTCCCTAAACCCAATCCAATCTAGGACGATGATGTCGGGGAGAGAAAGAAGAAGAAAAGAAGAATGAGAGGGACAAAATGTGGAGGGAAAAGAGATTGAGAGTGAATGGAGTAGGGAGGGGAGATAGAAAATAATTTTTTAATTAAAAATCATTCAATATTAAAAATTAGGGAAAAATACACTTTTAGTCCCTAAGGTTTGGGTTAAGTTACACTTTGGTCCCTGAGTTTTCAAACTCAACAAAAATACCCCTGAAAGTTGAGATAAGGAGCAATTTGGTCCCTACCGTCGAATTTGCCGTTAAACTCTAACGGATTGCTGACATGGCACCATTATTTTAATAAAAAAATATATTTTTTTTAATTTTCTAAATAAAAATATATTAAAATATAAAAAAATATTATTATTTTATTCTTTTTTTTATTATTATTTCTCCTTCTCTCTTACTCTTCCTCTTCTTCTCCACTTCATCATCTTCCTTCTTCTTCTTCATAGCTCCGGTTGCCGGCCGCCAGCGGCCACCGCTTGCCGCCGGCAACTGTTTTTTTTTTCTCTCTCTCTCAATCTCTCTCTCCCTCTTCTTCTTTGTCCTCGCCGACACTTGTTAAAAAAAAAAGAAGAAGAAGGGGATTGGGCTCGTTCCAAATCTGGATTCCCCTTCGTTCCAGCTCGGTTTCAAAGGGGGAAACCCCCTTCTCTCTTTATTTTTTTTTTAAAATATAACTCTCGCCGGCGCTTTCTCTCCCTCTTTTTCTCTGTCGCTGGCGCTCTCTCTCCCTCTTCTTCTCTGTCCTTGCCGGCGTGTGTTTAAAAAAAAAAGAAGAAGAAGGGGTTTTCCCCTTCGTTCCAGCTCGGTTTCGAAGGGGGAAACCCCCCTTCTTTTTTTTTTTTTAAACACACACCGGCGAGGACAGAGAAGAAGAGGGAGAGAGAGCACCGGTGACAGAGAAGAAGAGGGAGAGAGAGCGTCGTCGAGAGTTATATTTAAAAAAAAAAAAAGAGAGAAGGGGTTTCCCCCTTCGAAACCGAGCTGGAACGAAGGGGTCCAGATCTGGAACGAGACCAAATCTGGGCTCGTTCCAGCTCGGTTTCGAAGGGGGAAACTCCCCTTCTTCTTCTTCTTCTTTTTTAACAGGTGTCGCCGAGGACAAAGAAGAAAAGGGAGAGAGAGATTGAGAGAAGGAAAAAAAAAAAAAAGTTGCCGGCGGCCGGCGGCGGCGAGCGCCGGAGCTATAAAGAAAAAGAAGAAGGAAGATGATGAAGTGGAGAAGAAGAGGAAGAGTAAGGGAGAAGGAGAAATAATAAAAAAAAAGAATAAAAGAATAATATTTTATTATATTTTAATATATTTTTATTTAAAAAATTTAAAAAATATTTTTTTTTATTAAAATAATGGTGCCACATCAGCAATCCGTTAGGGTTTAACGGAAAATTAGACGGCAGGGACCAAATTGCTCCTTATCTCAAACCTCAGGGGTATTTTTGTTGAGTTTGAAAACTCAGGGACCAAAGTGTAACTTAACCCAAACCTCAGGGACTAAAATTGTATTTTTCCCTAAAAATTAATTTAAATAAGAATTGAAAAAATTAATAGAAAAAGATTGAAAAAAAATAATATGAGGGACCTTTTAAACCTATTTCTCAAAAGTTAATGACTCAAAAGATCCATTTTGAAAACTCAGTGTTCTCGTAAATCTATTTCTCAAAACTCAAGAACTAAAAAGGTCCATTTTGAAAACTCAGGGACTAAACATGCATTTTCCTCAAAACTCATGGACCAAAAAGGTATTTTTCCCAAATTAAAATCTATATCTAATAGAACTCTAACCTTTCAATTTAGTGTCGTACAACAAGTCTATAAATTTTATAAAATGTTCAATAAGTGAAGGACTTAAATGTAAAATTGAGAATTTTGAGACTTATTAGACAAAAAATTAAAAATTCAAAGACCTAATTGACCATTTTTAAAATTCAACGACCTATTAATAATCTATTTGGAATACATTTTTTAAAAAATATTTTCAATAAAAATGTTCTCATATCTTACCTTTTTTAAAATGTATTTTAAATAAAATTTTTTTCTGCACTATATTCAAAAGTGATTCTATTAATTAATTACTAACATGCTTTTTTTCTTACTAAATATTTGATTTTTGGTTAATACTCTTAAAGTCATTTTTTTTAATAATCTCTCTCAACTTCTCTTCAAAATTAAATTTTAAATTAATTCAATTCTTTCAAGTCTTTTTTATTTATTAAAAAAATTAATAAAAAAAATACTTTTGATCATTTAAAATACACTGTTAAGTTCAGGAACCAAACATACACAAACTTCAGAATTCAAAGACTAAACATTTAATTTAACGTTTAAGTTATCCCGAAGTTCTTATGAATACCTTTAATATTTTTTTTTTCCTTTAAATTATTTCAAACACACTACTAGATATTAGATGTGAATAGAAAACTACAATGAAAATCCATCCCACTTTCTGTGTGAATAGTGAGATTCTCTAATGTTGATTTTTGTTGTTTTTCACACGTATGTTGATATGGAAAATTTTGGGTGCCTGCTTTTAATAATTAAAGGAAAGACCAAAAGATCTCTTGAATTTTTTTGGTTAGATTCTTCAATTTCACCCAAACATGTTCCCTAAGTTTCATAAAAACCCTTTGAATAATCCCATTTTCATGATTGGATTGTTTGAATAAAAACCATTTTTTTTCTTAAATCATCATCACCATCATTTTCTTTCATTATTTTCATTATCTAGATAGAGTTGCTGTCAATAATAAATGTTGAGATAAGGCTATATTTATAGATGACAATTTCAAGATTGCTATCAAAACGAGCATAGTTTAGCGGTAATTGACATTTGCCTTTGACCAAGAGGTTGGAGGTTCGAATCCCCTCACCCCCAAATGTAGATGTACTCAAAAAAAGAAAAAAAAAAAATCAAGCTTGATAAGATTTATTTTATGATACTTTACATTCAATAATTTTTTTTATCTAAAATTGAGTAATTTTAAGTTTATTCCATTTTAATCTTTAAACTTTAAAAAATTTGATTGTATTACATTATTTGTCCGAAGTTTTCTTAATTAAAAAAAGGAAAAGGTAGAGAAAATGCTATTAAAAGTTGAAGGGTTAGATTAAAATAGGCGAGATTGTTCACACGTAACTTCGAAGATGGAGACACGTGGAATAAATATGTAGTTGTATTTATATTGTATGTGTGTGAGATTACAATCTCTAATGTTAACCCTCTGATTCTCTCTCTTGTGTGTGAATGTGTTTCACTCGAGGGCTGGAATGCTTGATCTCGAGTCTGAAACATCAATGGATTCTTGGAGCTTGAAGTCTTCGGGTGTTGAAGTCATAGAGTCTTGGAGTCTTCAAGGATTGTTGAAGTCTTTCGGTCTTGAAGGGTCTTCAGTCTTCAAGAAATGTTTAGATCTTGAATAGTGTTTGGTTTTCAAGGAGTGTTGAAGTCTTGAAGAGTGTTTGGTCTTCAAGAACTTATGGATTTTAGAGAGTCTTCAATCTTTAGCCTTGGTGGAGTCTCTCTGAATTCTCTGGTTCTGCTTGAGAGCTTTAAAATTTTGAATTCTTGTCTTTGTGAGAGTGTAGAATTTCTGAACCCTTAAAATGAAGGAGAACCCATCTATTTATAGAGTTCTCCATGGATGGGCCCTAGTGACTTTTGGGCCTAACAACTTGGATTTGGGCTTTATTGGTCTTAGGTTCAACTATTGGATATTTGTAATGGGTGGCAATATCAAGCTAAATAATGGCAAATATAGCACTTATTAAAAATATTTGCAAATATGGCAAAATTTTTTAATTAGTTTTTTATATTCCCGTTTTGCCCCTAATTGCGCGCGCAGGTTCTCGTTCTTCTTTCTTCTTTCCGTTTGCTTCTCTATCGTGATCGAAATTTTATTCCGATTTGATTATGGTTTTCTTTTTTCTTCTTTCCGATCGATCAGTTCGATTGTTTTCGATTTCACGGATTTCACGGATTTCACGGATTTTATTCTGATCGAGTATCGACGCCTCTTCCGGTCGCCGGATTTTAGAGATCTCGCCGGAAAGAAAATTCGAAAGTTACAGTCGGTTTGGATTTTATCGAAAGGATCTTTTGGATCTCAGATTTTACCGAGCAGGTTTGGATTTCATCGGTTTTGCTTACGATCATGTAGAGTCTGTAGATTATGAATGTGGTGATCTTTTTGTCTTTTGCTTTAACTGCAATGGAAATAAATCCTTTCTTGTTAAGAAATTTTGAAAGAAACAGAGATTGGATTCTCGACGTTGATCTCCGAATGACGAATTCGTTCAATCTCTCAGCCTTTCAATTCGAAACACATGGCTCTGGTTCGCCGTTGATTAGAAAAAAGATAACCAATAGAAAACCCACCGATTTAATTCTATTTCTATCACAGATAGATTCTATCTGTGATAGAAATTTTTCTATCACAGATAGATTCTATCAGTGATAGAGATTTCTATCACTATCACAGATAGATTCTATCAATAGAAGATTTCTATCACTGATAGAAAGCGAGAACAAAGTTATCATGTTGAGCAATTTGTAGATGTTGAAAATGTTGATTAACTGATAGAAATCGAAGGGAAAAAAGAAAAAGAAAAAGAGCGAGCGAGAACAAACCTCGAGTAGATGTTTTCGTTCCACAAGTGAGCGAAATGATAGATTAGAAAAAAGAGAACCAATAGAAAACCCACCGATTTAATTCTATTTCTATCACAGATAGAATCTATCTGTGATAGAAAGTTTTCTATCACAGATACTTGTGATAGAAAACTTTCTATCACAGATAGATTCTATCAATAGAAGATTTCTATCACTGATAGAAAACTTCTATCACTGATAGAAAACTTTCTATCATTTATAGAAACTTTCTATCAGTGAGAAAGTTTTCTATCACTGATAGAAAGCTTTCACTGATAGAAAACTTTCTATCACTGATAGAAAGCTATCACTGATATGATAGAAAAGTTTTCTATCACTGATAGATTCTATCAGTGATAGAAAACTTTTCTATCAGTGATAGTTCTCACTGATAGAAACAGACACAATATAGAAAACCAACCAAAACTTATAGAGAACCGAAAGTGACAAATACAAAACAAAAATCAAACAACAACCATAGAAAACCCAGTAAATAAAACAAGAACATTTATAAAAACTTTCTAGAACTTCTATCACTGATAGAAAGCTTTCTATCAGTGATAGAAAGCCTTCTATCATTGATAGGAAAATATAGGAAAATGCACTGATAGAAAATGCAGAAAAATGCTGATAGAAACACCGATAGCACTGATAGAAACAGACCAAAAAGACCACCACTTATAGAGAACTAAACAACAACCATAGAAAAACATGAAAAACACCCGTTAATAAAAAAAATTTGATAGAAAACGAAGAAAAAAAAAGGAAAAAGAGCGAGCGAGAACAAAGTTATCATGTTGAGCAATTTGTAGATGTTGAAAATGTTGATTAACTGATAGAAATTGAAGGGGGAAAAAAAAAGAAAAAGAGCGAGCGAGCGAGCGAGAACAAACCTCGAGTAGATGTTTTCGTTCCACGAGTGAGCGAAATGATATAATCGGAAGAAGAAAACAAGCCGAAATGAACTGATAAAACCAAACAACAACCATAGAAGAACACCAGTTAATTGAAAACGCTAATTAATTGATAGAAATTGAAGGAAAAAAAAAGAAAAAGAGCGAGCGAGCGAGCGTGAACAAACCTCGAGTAGATGATTTCGTTCCACGAGTGAGCGAAATGTATAATCGGAAGAAGAAAACAACCGAAATGAACTGATAAAGGAGAACAATTGAAGTCAATGAACTGAAAGAAATCAAAGAAAAAAAAAGAGTGAGTGAAACAAACCTGAACGGAAGAACGAACTGAAGACGATCGAGAAGTTGAATGCAAAGGAGAGTAATTTGGGAAGCTGATAGAAAGAAATGGAGAAGGTGATAGAAAGAAATGGAGAAGCTGATAGAAAGAGATGGGAATTTCGTGGGTTCAGGGTTTAACATGGGCATTTCGGTAATTTCCCTTTTGCAACGGTGAGATTTTGCCATTTTTGCAAAACTTTTCGCGGGCCGCTAAATCTGCAAATATTTTGGGCCGGGTTGCTATATTTGCAAGCGGCCCTCAACTATTTGGTTTTGGGTCTGGTTTATATTTGACCCAAAAATCACATGACCCAAATATTTAAAAGACCAAATTTGATCCAATTAATTATTATTTTTTAATTAATTGGTCAAAGCAATTAATTTGATCAAAATAATTTATTTTTAATTAATTGATCAAATGGACATTTGACTCTAAAAATTTATAATTAGTCAACTTTGTCTTCAAATTAAATTTGGGGCACATGTCCATTTATAATTGGTCCCAAATTTAATTATTTGTAATTTCGTCATTAATTTTAAATAATGACGTGACAATTTGTGATTGGCCAAAATTTCTCATTTAACAGAGATTTTTTTAGTTCAATTCAATAACATTTGAGTATAGGGAATTCAAACTTCTTAACTTTTGGTCGAGGCTACATGTCAATTATTCCTAAACTATGCTCACTTTGACGGCTTGTTTATTATCTTGAGATTATGCCAAAATTGTCTCATCCTCAATTAGAAGAGAAAAAGTTCTATGCAAATTTTTTTTCATTTTTAGCCATATCCTTAGTTAATAATATCGATAATTAACATTTTGGAGATTATTGATAAGTTGATTCAAGGAATATATTATAGATTTGCAATCAAGGTAGGTGACTTGACTCTTGGAATGCCTTTGGCAGTGGTGGACTACTTAAGAGAAAGATTTTGAACAAAAAAAAATCAATTTTAATAAATAAATAATTAAAGAATTCTAATAAATAAATTAACAAAAAGTGGAAAGTACATTCTAATTTTCAAAATACCTATTATCTTTTCTAACTCAATCTTTTATGTAAACTAGATTTTTTTTGAAGGTGCATCGCACGTGGTTTCCTTTTTTAAAAAGTAAATAAAATAAAATAATTGTAAAATTATGTATTACTATATAATATGCATATTAGACATTAGATGTATATATATTTCATTCACATATTTTGCATTCCTTTCTTTTTCTCACATTTTTGTTATTATTCGACATGTGATTCATAGAACCACATACAAATAGAATGACATTATATTGTACATTTTGAGTAACTGGTGAAATAATATAATAGAAAATTATGCAAAACACACTTTATGATTCTAACTCATCTTCCAAGCACAAATAAAGCATAAACTTATTAATAGGTAGAGTCTCACCACAGTAAAAGTCATTTTACTTCTAAATGGATGGTAGCAATGGAGATGACCATGATGGAATAATATTAACAATAATATAGTATATGTATATCCCAAAAACCTGAGCAATATTGGGCAATATCCTTGTTGAATGATCTTGATTGCTTGAAAACAACTTGGACCTAAATCGATTTACCATTTGGAAAGAATGTGACTATGGTAAATAGGAGATCTCCAACAATCCAATATATCTCACCTTCCAACTTCATTTGCGTTAGGAGCTTACTTGAAGCTTTCGTCTATATTTTTCATGAACAAGAAAGTAAGAGCTAGAATTCCTAAAAAAAAAAAAAAAAAAAATACAAAGTAAGAACTAGAACATACGTGAGAATGAAGAGCTTTCGAAGGTAAGACATTTTGGGCCCGTTTGGTAACATTCTCGTTTCTTGTTTCTTGTTTCCAATTTTATTAAGAAATCTAAGCATTTAATAACTAATGTATGTTTCTTGTTTCTCATGTTTTAGAAACACTCCCAAAATTTGTATAGAACTTTTGGGAACAACTAAAACTAGTTTCTCATTTTTTGTTCTTGTCTCCAATTTTTTCCAAACATAAGTAAAAATATAGGTTTATTATTATTGAATGTATAGGTGTTAGGGTCACGAAATTCTATTTTTCTTTATTAAAAATGAAGAAACGGATACAAGAAACGAGAACGTTACCAAACTGGGCCTTTATAAGCAAGCAAGTTTTTTTTGTGTTTGTCAGTGGACTGTCTAATGTCGAATTTATATCGAGAATGTCTTGTTCATTTTCTGCAACTTAAAATGGAAAAACGAAGAGACTTGGTTCATTTTGGGGAAGTTAAAATTATTTAACATCTACCATATCCTTTGTGTGAGTATTAAATTGTTACCCCTTGATTAATTATATTTAACTACTAATTAACTCTAGCCCCGCCAACTATTTAGAATGTTTAGGTTCTATTTGGGAGTTTCCCTCATTTTATTTTTCTTTTATTTCTTCTCCTTCCCTTTGGCTTCCCACGTTTTCAATTTCTCAATTGCTAGGTTATTTTTATTTTATTATTATTATTATTTTTTGAAATAATCTTAAAAGCAAATGAGAGCATTTGACAGAGTGGTTTTTTCCTTTCTTTGTTTTCTTTTGTGAAATAAGTATATCAGTTATTAATATATAGTTCAAAAAATCATCTCACTCCTAACAAAAATATAACCAACGTAAGGCATGTTAAAAGTTTTATTTCAGTAGTATTTTTTTTAATACTTTATTTAAATGGTTTATTATTAAGCTTTCATCAACAAATTTATTTATTTTTACAAGGTTTATTTTCAATTAAAAAAAAAACCATGTAAATATTGAATGTTATTTGTTGATGCCAAAATCTAGCCAAACGACTCACCTGATCTTCACGTAACATCAACGGTGAATTTATTTGAAGGGGAAAGACGTGGCCTGCAAAATAAGAGAAAATTGTGCACCGCCACACCGACTCTGTGAAGGGAATAAAAGTTCCCACGCAACGGAAGCGCATCGAAAGGACCTTACGCCGTATATTAATTAACATTAAAATACCGTTACGAAAAAACTCAAATACACTTTAAACACACTTTAAAGATGCTGGAAAATTGGTTTAAACATGCTGAAAAATAAATCTAAATTTATTTTCATGCTTTTCTAAAGAAAAGGGCAAGAACCGTTACAAACCTTCGTTGTAGACTTGACCGTTCTTCGCCAACGACGCTCCAACGATCGAAAACGCAGCAGCCTCCTTGTCTTATAATTGCTGGAAATTTCTTCTTGATTGACACAATAACCACAGAGGTTACACCGGTATGTCTCTAAGTCTAGGAGGCAAAAGACTTGTGGGAGTCTTTCTCTAAGAGGGAGGCTAGAGAGAATTCTAGGTCTTGTCTTGTGATTCTAAGAGCAAGAGGAGAGTATCCTTGACCAATTAGGTCTAGTGTTCTATTTATAGAAGAGAGGTCATGAATAAAATATTCAATTAAATCAATCTTTTCCAAAATTGATTCAATCTTATTCCTTATTTAATCAATCCATGATCAATCAATTCCACAATTGATTAATCTTTTGCACAAATGACTAATTACTTCCATAAGTGATTAGATCATTTCCATAAATGATTAATCACTTCCTTAAGTGATTAATTATTTCCATAATTGATTAATTCCCGGTTAATGAATTCTTTAATTAATTAACCACCAATTAAATATCACATATTTAATTTCCGGCCTTGAATTGATTAATTTGCCCAAATATATTTTAGGCCTTAAATTAATTAATTCATTATTTGAACTCTTTCAAACTTCCATAAATTTATATTAATATTTGAATTTCTTCAAATATTAATTTCTCTCATAATAATATATCAATATATATTATATTTGTTTCCCTTGGTAAATTGAACATTTTCAATTTACATTTATTACTTAGTTGCCTCAAATTACTTTATGAGCTACCAGTGGGACCTAATGGACCTGCAGATCAGAAGCTCCAACGATATGAGATTAATTGGTCAAACTCATTAACCAAATTAATCAATATTCGTTAACTGTGTGTACATTCCACTATAGACTCACAGTTGTACTCTTCTCACTGCAGATATATTTTCTGTGTCCACGGACATAGACCAATATCGACTAGTTAGTCCTTCACGAGTGTCCGTAACACCAGCTGGGTCAAATTACCGTTTTACCCCTGGGTTACTTCTATTTCCTTAAGTACCAGTTCTCCTCTAATGAACAACCTGTTTGTGGTCCAACCATCAAACAGAAAACCCTCTCGTGCCATTGAGAGGGTAGGGCCCTTTGTTCAAGACTCGGAGTAACCACTTAAGGGAACACTCATCTGCTTCCCTAAAGTCGGGAAGGAGTGAATTCCATCTTGTACGATTATGTTCCCTGCTCCCCATTCGGTTTTGTCCCTAAAATGATAGGCTTATTGAGTCGGCGTATTGGCCACTCTCACCCATGCAAATCAAAGGACAATCTCTCATGAGCAGGAGTCCATAATCAACTCAGGATTAAGACTAAGTTGTCTAGGTTGTCCTAGTGAAATAGAAAACCAACTAGTTAACGGTGTTATAACTAGTGGTTACTATTTCGCGGTCCGGTCTTATGCAAACTCATTGCATAGGATACCCCCACTCGCATGTCTCCTACACGAACGCGTTGGATCGTAGCGTTTGTATCAAATACAAAGTGGGTCGTATCCATAGTGTCACCAGGATAAGGCACCCAGTCTTATCCTTATACTATAGACCCTTTAGGCTGTTTCTTGAACAATGATCCCATATGTCGCTACATATAGTTCAAGACTCATATTGCAGCCTGAGATGTCTAGTTTATTGGATTAGGGTTATTTTTAGGCAAAAACAAATATAAAATAACTAATAACATTTAATGGAAAAATATATCAATATTATTTCATTAATATCCGGTCAACGGTTACATTCACTATCTACGAGTTTTAGGGCATAAAACCTAACACTCTGATGCTTAATTAAGTCAGTTGGGAGATCGTAAGTGAAACAAGTAAATTAAGAATTAAGAAGAAGATTCAATACCTAGTTGAGTCCCCCTATCTTAGGGTTAGTTTCTTCTATTTATAGTTGAAATTAGGGTTTTCCCCTTTCTTTTAGGAGATGGAATAGCCCTAGAGATTGATTCGGGCCCAATGGGCCTCCGTGGGCTTGTTTCTCCTCTAGGCTTTTATCATTCTGACTTTCTTTAGAATTAAGTCCAAATTCACCCACAACATTAAGCCCCCACTCTTGAATTGGGATTCAGGGATGACCTGTTGCTATAAGTCAAACGCCCTGAGCCAAATTTAAGAGTATAATTCTCACTCGTGTCGATTTGTGTGCTAATTTCTTCTTCACTTCACTTGGGCAGTTACATAAGCCCTTCCGAGTTCAAACATTCCAAGGCTAGCCCTAGATGCTTTATCATGAGGATCTCCTCTAGATGGATGAAAGTCGATTTGCAGATGAGTCTTTTTATCACCAGTCGGTATTTGAGTTCTTGTTTGTAGCTAATTTAATATCCTGAAAAAGAGGTTGTTCTGGTTTTTGCCATTCGCTTTGCTTGTGTGAAATGACTTAGGTCTTAACCTCAACTACAAGTGTAGTTTACTATTTTGAAGCCTCATGTGGAGGTGCTTCTTTTCCATTAGTCATTTATGTGATTAACACGGTAAGACTATAGGGTCGTCCCCGGGTTCTTTTCATGCTATGGCAAATTTTGAGTTCCTTAGTGTATTGATCGGCCTTGGCTCCTTAAAAGTCAGCCCCGACATTGCCTTCTTCAGATCATAAGACTTTGTCTTCATAGGCTCAACTAAGTGGAGAATATGAATGGCTCCACTTAGGTGAGGGCTTGGGGTAGTTGAGAATATGGGTAGCTTAACTTCTGCAAGAATCGATCTCATCTCAACCAAGTGTAGAATATGGGTGGCTCCACTCGATCAAGGACTTGGGAAGGTTGAGAATATGGTGGCTCACCTTCCGCAAGAATCAATCTCATCTCGACGGTGGCTCCACTCGGTTGAGGACTTGGAGAGGTTGAAAAGGTGGATCAACTTCTGCAAGAATTAGTCTCATCTCGATGATGCATACACTCGGCCGAGGACTTGGAGCCTCATCTCGACAGTGCGTACACTCAGCCGAGGACTTGGAGAGTTTGACATGTGAGTGGCTCAAACTCTGCAATAATCATTCTCATCTCGACGGTGCTTACACTCGGTCGAGGACTTGGAGAGTTTGGCATGTGAGTGGCTCAAACTCTGCAAGAATCATTTTCATCTCGACCGTGCGTACACTCCGTCGAGGACTTGGAGAGGTTGAAAAGGTGGATCAACCCCTCCAAGAATCAGTCTCATCTCGACCGTTCGTACACTCCGTCAAGGACTTGGAGAGGTTGAAAAGATGGATCAACCCCTGCAAGAATCAATCTCATCTCGACCGTGTGTACACTCCATCGAGGACTTGGGAAGGTTGAAAAGGTGGATCAACCCCTTCAAGAATCAATCTCATCTCGACCACGCGTACACTCCGTCAAGGACTTGGAGAGGTTGAAAAGGTGGATCAACCCCTCCAAGAATCAGTCTCATCTCGACCGTTCGTACACTCCGTCAAGGACTTGGAGAGTTGAAAAGATGGATCAACCCCTGCAAGAATCAATCTCATCTCGACCGTGTGTACACTCCATCGAGGACTTGGGAAGGTTGAAAAGGTGGATCAACCCCTTCAAGAATCAATCTCATCTCGACCATGCGTACACTCCATCAAGGACTTGGAAAGGTTGAAAAGGTGGATCAACCCCTCCAAGAATCAATCTCATCTCGACCGTGCGTACACTCCGTCAAAGACTTGGAGAGGTTGAAAAGGTGGATCAACCCCTCCAAGAATCAATCTCGTCTCGACCTTGTGTACACTCCGTCGAGGACTTGGAGAGGTTGAAAAGATGGATCAACCCTTGCAAGAATCAATCTCATCTCGACCGTGCGTACACTCTATCGAGGACTTGGGAAGGTTGAAAAAGGTGGACCAACCCCTCCAAGAATCAATCTCATCTCGACCGTGCGTACACTCCGTTGAGGACCTTGGAGAGGTTGAAAAGGTGGATCAACCCCTTCAAGAATCAATCTCATCTCGACCGTGCGTACACCCCGTCGAGGACTTGGGGAGGTTGAAAAGATGGATCAACCCCTCCAAGAATCAATCTCATCTCGACCGTGCATACACTCCGTCGAGGACTTGGAGAGGTTGAAAAGGTGGATGACCCAACCTCTGCAAGGATCAGTCTACACATAGGCTTTTGATAAGCGAGTGTATCATTAAGCTTCTAGCCAATCAAACTATAATAAGAGCACATATTAATAGGAAAAAAAGTACTACCCTTGCTCAAGAATATTCTAGACATAAGAACAATCAAGTAGCTTAGGAACTTGAGTACTAAATCTTTGAAGATGTAGATGACATAAATATATGGATCAAGTTCTTTATGGAATTGAGAATAGTATGGGTTTTTTGTGTAAATAAATGACCACAAAGTCACGAGGCCAAATTTACTGCCTATCTGACTGCTTTTTTACTTAATTATGGAAGGGTATTCCCTGTGTAACCCCCTACTCAAGCAAAGTTTTTTTCGAAGTAAAAGTTATGCTTGAGTAATTGATGTCGACATACCTTAATGTTTTCATGTCGCGTAACTCTCCCCTATTGGCACTTGTGGGCCTCGGCCTCCTAAGGATCGGCCTTAGCACATGTCGACTCAGCTAAGGTCGTTCCATAAGTCGAGTACCTTGGAGAGCATAGGTTTTTCCACTCTTCCAAGGACATTTTGTTGGCTCAGCTACTCGGGCTTTCAAGAGCTCCATTTTGTCTCCTCGTGAAACAACATCAGCAGATGACATTATGTAGATATGGGAAAAAGACTAGTCATTGAAAAAAAAAATATATAAGTATGTTGTGAGTAGCTTGCAACTTATGAACAGTTTAATAGAATTACATAGGGTAAAAAATGTATCAAAATTCTTGTAACTACGAATTGAGTAATAATAAATAAGAATAGGTAGAGAACATACCCAGAATGTTAAGTCCATGAAGTGGTAAAGACTTTCATTTAGCTAATATGAGCTATCTTCAACCCACTTGAATTTCTCACCCCATATTGTTGAACTCAAAATTAAAAATGAAATATTTTTAGTTGGATATTTATGAAGATGCCATAGCATAATTTTTGTGCAAGTAAATAACTAACTTGATTTACATTATCTACTTGATCCCTTTTGGTTTTACAAAAAAAACTCATCCATTATTTTTCCTATTCTTTACTCAATATAAATAAGGGTTAACCACACAAATGGCTAAATTAAATAGTAATGGCTAAACTATTCGAAAGTTTTGAATATGACCATAACTGGTTATTGAATGTTTATATATTTTTCTAATGGACAAATATTCCATTGAAATAGGCATTCTCACTCTTGGGAGTAAATTTTGGAAGCTAGAGAAACTTATTGCTAGAAGATAGGAAACAACAAAATCTAAATTAATTTAAAATTTATAGACTTTATCCCTAAAATTGATGGTAAATAAAATTGAAAATTGGTAAACATTAATATAACTAACAAATTCTTGTACTTTTTACTCAAAACAAAATGTTGCACATTATTTGAAAATATGAGTAAGTTTGATTAAGGGATCTTTCCAATAATAAGTAAATTTGTGTTTAAAATTTTAAAGATAAAGTAACAAATCTATTTGAGCAATATGAATATTTAAAATCTTAAATATAAAGCAAATATTTGTAATATATTCACTAAAAATAGCCCTAGGTTTAATTTCAAATGGAATTGCAGTCTCTAGAGAGCGTGATTTTTCAGCGTGTTTCAATCATAGTGGGTTTTGCGTTTTTTGGATCGACCGGTGGGAATATTGTTTCGAAGCTCCACACAAGCACACAAAAAGGAAAATCTGGAGCAATACAAACTACTCATAGATTCAAGAGAAGAGTTATTTCTGGTAGGTCTGAGATTATTGACTTGACCAAATCTTGAACGTTTATCTGATTGTAGAACAATGGATGGATTTGGATTAGATTCTGCATAAAATTAGTAAGCATACATGGTCTCGTATGCATTGTACCATGAAAATTTTCATCCCCTCTTAAAGGCAACGTGGGCTCAAATTTGTTTGACCAAATAGGGAGAGAAACAGCAACATGTTGTATAAGTTATATATTTGAAGTAAACTCTCAAACATACATAAACGAGAACAGAAAGCTTCCTTCTTCACAGACGGCGCCAATTGTTGATGCCAAAATCTGGCCAAGCTACTCACCTTCACGTGACACCAACAGTGAATTTGTTGAAGACGGGGAAGACGTGACCTGCACAAAGTGTGGTGTAAGCCACCTGCACTCCAATACCTAAGTCAGATCAACAATAGAAAGTGTTTTCCTCGCTAATTTTTTGAACCCTTTTTGAGGTGCGAAGGGCGGAATTTATGCATGTGTCCTTTGTTAGGGTTTTTTCGTTGCTCGGGGCCATTCGGGTCAATTTGGGAGCTGAAAACGGGTCAAATCGGGGCATGCGACACCGGTGGGAGAGAACCGGCTTGGCCCACATATGGGATCGGCCAAGGCTCGATCCTTCCGGCCTTGGCCCAGCTCCCTTAGTCCGTCCTTCTCCCGGTATTTGGCTCTCCGTTGCGCTTATGGATTGGTGTTGTGTTGTCCTTGTGGCTTACGTGTCCTTTTGAGTGGATCAAAAATCACCCACAACATTATTATTTTATAAAATGGATGGAAAAGAAGCTCTTTCATAATTGTAGGAAATGAGTAGGAAAACTTTTGGTATTCCAAAAACTTTTTAAATTCTCAAAATTAAATGGTTAATTTATTTTAGATAAATTTAGCAATATTTAGGAAAAATACATTTATGTTTTTCTCTCTCCTTAAATGGTTGAATTGAAAGCCTATTGCCCTTCCCTTGAACGAATATATATATATGTTTTATTTATTTATTTGCACTACTTTTATAAGGTTATGCGGTGTATGATATATTTTTTTATTTAAAAAATATTTAAGGGACAATTAAGATATTATGAAAAAAAGCCAGACTAATATCGTCTAAAAAAGTTTCTTCCACATTTGTACTTTTATAATACTAGAAAACATTAACCTGCGTTGCACATATAAAATTTATATTGTAATTTTATTTATACAAACTTTTATTTTATTTTTATTTTTTATAAATGATGTGCTTTTATAATTAAATATATAAATTAATATTAATAAATTGAGTAATTTGAATCTTCATTGTACACAGAATAAAAAAAAATGTCAAAATTTAATGAGACATTGCAATTTCTATATTTTGCAAACTATAAAGTTTTTTTTTTCTTTTTGAGAAGAACTATAAAATGTTTCTAAAAAAACACTTTAGAAATAAAATAACAATAATGTTAGTAAATTTGCTAACTATAAAATTATCATAAGCCTTCTTTTAAAGCTTTATTTAAAAAAACATTATGCAAAACTATTTTTGAATCAATGCAATAAAATATGTAATAACTCCTATAAAAATCTAGAGTTAACAACCTTTAATTTTGTTTTTCTTTGTTTTTTCTTTTACTGTTGAGGTTTGTTCTTATAAATATAAATTAACATGAGTATTTTTTAAAAAATAAATATTAATAATAATGAGTTACAAAAAGATAATAATTTTAATGCTAATGTGTTATTATATTATATATTTATTTAAAGAAAAAATGAATATTTTGATAAAATTATTTTAAAAAAATAAGAAATGTACAACTACTTCTTCATCGAGGACAATAAGTATCAATACATCTAGAGTTCCAATGTTACAAGCATTATTGTTTTAGGCTTAAAAGAAGTATAAACTTTGAACCAATCTTTGTCATAACAGACATGTCTATTGGCTCTAGAATCAGCCCACCATCATTCAACACTTTGAACAATATAAATATCAGTAATCATAGCCACAAACGACTCTTCGGTAACATTGGCCTGAGGTACAGGTTCTTGTTTCCGGAATCTGCAAATTCGAGCAATATGCCCACTTTTGCCACAAACAAAACAGACTGATCTTGAGTGTTGAGGATGTACTTGGTTCTTACTCACTTGGCTTGGATTTTTCTTATTAGAAAAGTGAGGTTTGTTATTATTTTTCATATAATTCTTCTTTGCCTTTAAGTAACTATTCTTTGGAATTTGACCATTAGGTAAATTATCATTCAAATAGATAAGATCTACCTTGGTGAGAATTTCATTGCCTTCTTGAATCAATGCATCTTGCCACATTACCATCAAGTTTACTCTGTAAAACTTTCAATATTTTATTGGCAATTGTAAGAATAGTATGATAATAATCATAAAAATACTCAGTAAGAAAACTTAAAAGAGAGTATAGGTAATTGTACTCATTTTTCTCATGTTTATCAATTTTCTGTTGGTGTTCCATGAACTCTTCAACGCTCATGCTTTCAGAATAAACATCTTATAGAAATATCATATGTTATTTGTAATTTCCCCCACCAATTGCTCTCAACATCAATGTGGTCTCTTATGTTACAACATTCCCCCACTCATTTTAATATTTAAAATAACCAAAATCAATTGGTCATAAGAAATTAAAGATAATTATGCATCATAAAGGTGTGACTCTGCATTGAATCTATACTAGTGAGATAATAATCTCTACTATAGCGTTAGTAGTGGTCTCTGACTTGAACTCTAACAATTAAGGGGAAATAGAGGATTATTATCCACACATAATTATCCATGTGTTGACATGAGCTTTATTGGTTAGCACGTTACGGCCTTGTGCTGATCCCAGTATTTCATGAGTGTATTTGAGAATAAGCCCCATATCCTCATAGAGAGTGGCCCCACTCTCACACTCATATAGGTAAAATCTATCAAGGGTGCTTCTATAACTATGACACCCCACTCATAAGAGCTACAAATCTTATTAAGAGTTTATTGAAAAACTCAACCATCCATAACGTTATAGGATAAATTCACTCACACCATAGGGATGGATTAATATATAAAGATAGTGCATTTTCACGGCCACCTTATAATTCTTTTTTCCCTTTGAACCTAGTTCTCAGGATCTCTAATCACTAGGTGGGTATCCTTATATATGGCTCATGATAATTATAAGGGCTTCAATCCCATCCCCCTCGATGTGTTCCAGACCTTTTATCTAGTAAAGACCTTTGTTAATGGATCTACAAGATTACCACAAGATTTAATGTTACATTAATAATCCCATTACTCAAATAAGATCTCACAGTACTGCGTTTTCTTCTAAAAGGTCTGGCTTACCGTTATAAAAAACGGTTTTTTACTCTACCAATTGTGGCAGTGCTATCACAATTTTTCGTCTTCTCTCTTCTCTAGCGTGCAGCTCCAGCGAGTAGGGCGGAAGCGGCTGTTCACGACAAATTGGCGGTGTGTAGACAACGAGTTTAGCAGCAGATCGATGCGTTTTGGGTATGTTTTCTCTTAGGTTTTTCGTCCTCAAGGCCGATTTCTCTCTCTCCTTCGTGGACTCCCTCTCTGTTTTTTTGGCGAGTTTCATGCACGACAGTGGCTGGTTTTGCGTTTTCCAACGGGTGTTCAACAAGGATGCGGGCAACATTGTTTTGGGGCTTTTTCGACGTTTCCGACAAGTGTTCAGCGT
This sequence comes from Luffa aegyptiaca, assembly GCA_017139565.1. Lineage (NCBI taxonomy): Eukaryota > Viridiplantae > Streptophyta > Magnoliopsida > Cucurbitales > Cucurbitaceae > Luffa > Luffa aegyptiaca. The sequence goes on from CM029397.1 coordinate 11,895,226, forward strand.
GGGTAAGTGAGGTTTAAGGTGATTTTGGTCAATTTTATGTTTAATCACCGTTACCCATTGATTGTGGCCATTGATTTTAAGGTACTCTGGCATTTGGAGGGTAAATTGTCGAATTTAGATGAATTTGGAAGCCCGAACAACAAGTTGTGTTTCTGTTTTTGGGTAAGTTCTAGGTATTAAATCACCCCAAATTTTATTGGCTCCTAATTCAATGTTTGGTTTAAAAACCCTCCATTGATTTGAGAATATTTTCTTCCCTTTTGTGTATTTGATTAAAGACCTTGGAGCTAAGGAGTTATATAGTTTTTATCAAGCAATTATTTGACTTAGGTAAGTAGCCATTGGATTTAATGAAGGATTGGAATTCCGTAATTCTGTAAAGCGGAAGCGTGATTGGGTCTGATTCATAATTAATTTTTTTAATCTAAAATACCAATACATTGGAAATAATCTTAGAACTATTCTAAATTTATATTAAGGCTAAGCATACAAAAATATTAGATCTAAATCTAATTTATATAGTAACAAATTACTTACTCTCGTTGACGACTCAGATTAAATTCACCAACTGCTTGTGAAATAATCACGAACTACTGCGAACACCACCACTATGGCTACACCAGTATGACTCTGAGACTTCTAGAGGCAGGAGACTGGTGGGAGTCTAGAGGGAGCCTTCAAGGGAATTTTCTGAGAGTAGGAGAATGAATGGGATACCTTTCACCCCACCCGAGGGGTCCTATTTATAGGAAAAAGGCCAAGACCTTTTCCTATTAGGAAAAGGTCATGAATAAGATCAAATCTATTATCTTATTCATATCTAATTTTAATAAATAATTAATTAATTACCCAATTAAATATCACATATTTAATCTTAGGGATTTTATTCAATTATTTATATTAATATGAATCCAATTCATATTAATTATTTGAACTCTTTCAAATATTTTCTCTCAATAATTAATTTTGAAATTAATTCAAAATTATATTATAAAGTTTCATAAACTTTATATTATAATGTATCAATATACATTATATGATTCCCCTAAATAAATTGAACACTTTCGATTTATAATTTATACTTAATTGCCTCAAGTCTCTTTACGAGCTACCAGTGGGACCTAATGGACCTACAGATCAAAAGCTCCAACGATACGAGACTAATTGGCTAAACTCATTAACCAAGTTAGTCAACATTCGTTAACTGTGGGTCACTCCACTAAAGACCCACAATTGCACTCTTTTCACTGTAGAATATTTCTGTGTCCACGGATATCGACCAATGCAGTAAGTCAATCCTTCACGTGTGTTCGTAACACCAGTTGGGTCAAATTACCGTTTTACCCCTGGGTTACCTCTGGTTCCTTAAGTACCACGGATCCCTCTAATGAACAAGTTGTTTAGGGTCCAACCACTAAACAGGAGTTCCTCTCGGGCCAGGAGAGGACGGCGCGCCTTTGTTCAAGCCCTGGAATCAGCCCTTAGGGGAACACACATCTACTTACCCCAATAGGAGAAGAAGTGAATTCCATCTTGTACTGTTATGTTCCCAACCCCCATTCGGTCTTGCCCTTGAAATTGTAGGATTATTGAGTCGGCGAACTGGCCACTCTCACCCATACAAATCTAAGGACAATCCCTCCTGAAAGGAGTTCATAACAAACTCAGGATTGAGATTGAGTTACCTAGGTCATCCTATTGAAATAGAAACCTAAACTAGTTACCGACGTTACATCTAGTGGTTACTATTTCGCGGTCCGGTCTTATGCAAACTATTGCATAGGATACCCCCACCCGCATCTCTCCTACATGGATGCTTTGGATCATTGCATCTGTATCGAATACAAGGTGGGTCGTATCACATAGTGTCACTAGGATAAGGTACCCAGCCTTATCCTTATACTATAGACCTTTTAGGTTGTTACTTGGACACCGATCCCCGTATGTCCCCACATACTAGTCCAAGTTTCATTTAAACAACCTTGGATCTTAGTTTATTGGATTTAGGGTTTATTAATGCAAACTCGATTATTCAATAACCAAATTACTGAATCACTCAAATAACGCTTTATTGAGATCGATTAATTTGTTTCATTTACTATCTACGAGTTTTAGGGCATAAAACCCAACATTTAATTCTATGTTTTGACCCATTTGAGTGAAAGATTAAATGTGCTAGCATGAATTTGGATTTAAGCTCTAAGGTTTGCTTTGGTTTTAAATAAGCATGATTGATTTATCTTAAAGCATGGAAATAGTACGAGAGAGCTTTGGTTAATTGTAGCATGTGGAGCTTTCTTACATTGGAATTAGCCTGGTTTATGGGTTGTTGGAGTTGGACTATGATATTGTTTAATTGTGATGAAGGATTGAGAATGCATGATGTATATTGTTAGGTATGGCTTTGAGTGAATTTATGTTGGGCTCTGATAGCACGCATAGCGAGCTACTTTCTCGGTTTATTTTAGTTAGTCTTCGAGTATTATTTGATCGTTTTTATGCACTTTAATGTTTATTTTGTAGGAAATGAATTCTTGGAAGAAATGTTGAATTAGGAAGTTGATCGGATGCTCGGGACAAAAAGAAGAGCAAAAGAAGAAAAAAGAATCAAAGTTGGAGGCTTAAGTTTGAGGCTAACCCGAGAGCTAGCGTCGAGACGCTGCTTTCTGGGCGTCTTGACGGTGGTTTTCCTTTTCTGTTATTTGCGGTGGCAGGGACAGCGTCGCGACGCTACCGACAATTTTCCTATATATACAATCTTTTGTGCTACGGATTAGGGGAGTCCATTTGGTGAGATTTTAGCCCTAATTTCGACTAGAGACCTTTGGTGGGAGCTGAAGCAAGGCCAAGGAGTGGGAACCAAGCTTGAAGACGTGGAGATCGTGACGGGGACGTGTCAGTTTCAACGGATTCAAGAGTTTTCATTTTCTTTCCCTTACCTCTTGTTGTTGTTATGGCTTTTCTTTCAAGTTTTATTTGTAGTTTTTTGACTATGAGTAGCTAGCTTGATTGTCTTAGGAATTGATGTAGCCCTTTGGGCGTTGATGGATTATTTATTGGTTATGTATTGCTTTGAATTCATTTATGCATATTCTACTCTTAATGCTTTTGACTCATTGGCCATGAATTGAATGATGTTTTCTCTAAGTCTTGCTCGGGAGAGGGGATTTAGTTTAGATCGTGTTGTGCATAACTAAGATAATCTTGAGATCGGGAGATGAGAGATAGTCTTAGAAATCGTTAAAGGATTAGACTTAAGGCCTTGCATGTTAATGAACTTAGATAGGGATATTAGGTTTATTACATGTATGAGAATTAGTTATGCTCAGGAGAGATAGCTATGATAATAGTTTATCCTAGATTTATGAATCCTTACATGTTCACATATTCTAGCAATTAATCCACAACTCCAATAGGTGAAATCAATTCCCAAAGAGTCTTTCCATTTGAGTCTCCACCTTTATTTTATGCTTTTTGTCTTTAAATTTATCTTTATCATTAAGCTTTTCTCCCTAAATAAAATTGGACAAGATTATTCACGGTACTTAATTTGCTAGAAAACCAATCCAGAGGACGACACTCGTTTAATCACGAAAACATTATATTATTACTTGACTCGTACACTTGCGGTAAGCAAATTGCTCATCAGGCTCTGATTTTCTAAAGTGATTGTGGTTATATTAAGCCTGCAAACATGAATCCCATGACTAGAATGTCAATGACTTATGTTACTCTAGGTTATAAACTCTTAGTAGTATCTATGATAGGGCTTAAAAGCATTCCCTCCACTTTAGGGACCTTAGCCATGTTTTAGGGCCTCAGGTAAAGGATCCTTAAGTCTTATGTTAGCTAGGGTTATTTCTTTCCCCATATCAGGACTGATGGAACCCAGTTTTTAGGCAGGGGATCGTGCATTCTATCAGTTGACTGGTAGATTCCAGTTTTCAGGCATAAAACCGTGCATTCCATCAGTCGACTGTTAGAGCTCAGTTTTCAGGCACGGGATCGTGCACTCTATTAGTCTCAGGTTGGTGTTGAGTTCAGGCACGAGATCGTGCGCGGATGGCGCTCAAGCATGTTTTCATGCACCAAATTGCTCCACTTTATTTTATGTTCATGATTCAGGGGTGTTGTGTTAGGATAGGTGTAGTTCTGCTAGAGGATTTGTCAGCTAGTCCCTAGTTTACTTGCCTTACTCGACTGGCCCACACAACACTCTAGTTGACACAGGTTGGGGATAGGTAATCACCCTAGACGAAACATTTCGTGTACCTAATTATAGCCCTACGGTTAGAAACCCGAATAACTGTTCCAGTTAGGTCTCTATGATATTAAAACCCAGAAGTTAAGTTTCATGATATTAGATCTCATGCTATCAATTGGAGTCCTTAAGTGGGCTACTTACTAAGTATATTCTTATATACTCACCCATGCTACGTGACTTTTCTTTTCAGGTAGTGCTTGAGGGCGTCTAGCGTTTGGCGAGAGCTGTGACTTGGTTAGTTATGAGAATGCAGCTGTGAGCCATGATTCTTCCCTTAGGATTTCAGTTTCTTTCATCTTAGGACCAGTTTTTAAGTTGAGATTTATGTTTTTGAACAATTGATTTCTTTGAAGTTACATTTAGATGTTTTAGAAACTTTCTTTTTATTTTTATGAATTTTGTTTTATGTTTTGGGCCCACTTGAACTAAATGGAAGTTATTCTTCTTCTGCTTATTGTTTTAAAAGAAAATTTCCTACGTTCTATGCATGTAGTAGCTTCCCTCAGTATGGTTTTAGTTTCCATTTAGTCTGGTCGTTACACATAATATAATAAAAAAATTAGGGTTGTGGCTTGGCTCAAAAGACCACTTAATTACAAGTTTGCCATCCCAACTTAATTAAATAAATTACCACCAATTCCCAATCATTTTAATCTCTCTCTTTATATTAATTTCACAAAATTAAATCCAACTAAACTCATACTCAAATAAATTAAGATTTGCCTGAAAATGTCGACATAACATTTGTAGTTTGTTCACAAATATGGATTTGTCTCAAAGGTTTTTCAACTGGTTCTTGAAATTGAATCTTCAACTTCTTGGAGAATTGATTAGTGTCTTAAGATCTTCAGTTCTTCAAAGAAATTTGTCATCTTTGAAACATTCTTCTCCTCAAGTCTCAGGTCTTCAAGAGCTTCAAAGGATCTTTTGATCTTCTAGAAATCTTCTGAAAGTGCATTTGGAACCCTAAAAATGAAGGAAGATCACCCTTATTATTTATAGACTTTTCCATGGGTGTTGGTTTGGGCTCAATTGACTTTGGACCTGATTCATACGACTTGAGCATTGTCTTAGGCCTAATTATCCTATAATTAAAGCCTTGAGGGAAATTGTGCTAGATGGCTAGAAAAAATAAGCCATTCAATTTTTTGGCTAAAAAACTTTCGTATTCTCGGTTGTGGCTGCTGCAAATCAAAGAACCTCCAATCGGGTGGTGATTTTCCATTTTTACCCCTGGGTATATCCGTGCATATACAGACGCTGTTTATAGTGTCATTACATGTACAAGATCTTTTTTGTTCCACATTTCGTGGGATCCTCGCATTGTCTATAACTGATTTCACCAGATCCCATTTTCTTCTCCTTCTAATAGTCAAAATCGATTTTTGTTTATATGCTCTATTTGTACTCAATCTCCAACCCCTCTCTCAATTAGTTCAAATATATAGCTTATTCCAGGTCTTCTTTATACCACGGTTGGAATAGTGTCTGATATATTTTTATCAAAAAAATTACCATTAACACAAAATGGCGGGACATCAAATTACGATTTTGTTCGGTGGTGTTTGAGACGTGGCGGGACTCTACAGTGGTTTCAAGTTTGGTGTTGTGACGTGTCCTTGTGATGCTAACCTCTCTCAACTCAAGGTATGTGCTGCGAACTACCTCAATTTGGTTGACAGTAATAGTATTTGCCGATTGACACTCTTTAGGAACTGGTTAAGCAACCCGATAAATATAGTCCTTTCAGAAGATAGAGATATTTTTTGGATGGTAAACGGGTTTCAGAATGGCACGTACAGGGATTGTTGTGTAGTTGTGGACGTGCAGGGGGTAGATACTGCTATACACAATGGGGGACAGTCGCAAGCTCATCCCGGGGGGAGACAAATTTTGAGTTTGTTAACTCAGATGGGATTGACGCGTTGACCGACATAGTACCTGTATCGAAGGGGTGCGCGTATTTTCATGCAAAAAAATCTCAAGAAGGTAGTATCTTTACTGGCCCTTAAAGGGAGTTTCCAATTCAAGATAATTAAATCCAATAGCAAGCAGTATACAGTGGCATGCATAGACGACTCATGCCCATGGTATATACGCACTTCTACCTATCGCACGGGGCAGTTGTGGATTGTGAGGAAGTTTATCAACGACCACACTTGTTCTTTTGATGTCGTTCAGAATTATCACAGGCAAGCGACGACAAGTGTTGAGTGTGAGTATGCGAAGACTATAATGAGGATCACTAATAGGATGCACTGTACACCTCGGGACATAATAGAGTATACTAGGAAAACGCACGGGATCAATATTAGTTATGACAAAGCATGAAGGGGTAGAGAAAAGGCGTTAAGTGAGTTGAGAGGATCTCCTGAAGAGTCTTATGCACAAATTACAGCGTTTGCAGCTAGGTTGATCGAAAGAAATCCAGGTATATACCATTTGTATTAACAGTTTATAACATTCTGTATTTAGTATATAATAATGTTATCAACATCTTCAAGTACGTACACTGCCCAGGAAGTTGATTCAAATGACAGGTTCAAATTCTTCTTCATGAGTATTGCAACATCCATAGACGAGTGGAAACACTGTCTCTCGGTTATTTTTGTAGATGGTACATCTTTGAACAATAAATTCAGTGGCACCCTTTTGACGGCTTGCACATTTGAGGTGAGATTTTAAATTCGTTTTTTTAAATACCCAGCTTGAACATTCATTTTTTATACTACATACATGGAATTAAGTTGGAAGTTCAAAGGGTTACACAGCAGGTGGTGTAATTCCATGTAAATATGTTACTGAGTGTTGTATTATGTGTATTCCGTCATTCCATTTGTCGTCTATGGGTGTGTAATTGAGTGTACTCATTCTTCATTTTTGTTTTTGTGAATAATATGTTTATCTGCACAGGGGTATTGGTTTTATTTTTTTCCAAAAGCCAGTTCTTCATTATTAGGAAGATGGTAGAGTTTGCCGTAGGAAATTCAAAATAGGTTGTTAGGGTGTTGCAATCATGTATTTCTCTCTCTTCCTAATAAATCTCCAACTTTTTGGTTGCATTTCTCTCTCCTAATATTTGATCTAAACGGTAGAAAGTTCTTAGACATGTTGTTAGGGGCCATTTTGTCTTCTTCAATTAAGAAGTTATTAATTAAAATCACGTTAGCCATTTAGTTAGTTTCGAAACCTTTTTAGCTATTTTTCAAATCCCACCTATTTATTTTAGCCATATATCTCGTTGCCTCTATTTAAAATTTTGGTCTCATATTGCTATAGGCTCGTTTGATAACATTTTTATTTCCTATTTTTAGTTTCTTTTTCTCATTTTTTAGGAAACACATGTTTAATAACCAATCATTTTTTTTTTCTAAATTCTTAGAAACGCTTCTAGAAAAACAACAAAATTTGAGAAACTACAAAAAGTAATTTCTCAAAATTTTGTTTATGTTTTTTTTTTTGTTAATGTTTCATGCACGTATCTCATATTTCTTTCCCCTCCTTTCTACATCTATCTTTCATCTTCCTCTCTCTCATTTCTCTCTCTTCCATCATGGTTTTTTTAATACTTTCTCATCATTTTTTCCATTCTTTTTTCTCTTTTCGTTTATTTCCTTCTTTTCTCTCTCATTTCCTTCTAAATAGATTAATAAGATATTTTATGTTTTCCATTAATTGTCAAAGAAAAAGATTATTTATTATTTTTAATTTTCTAATTTTACTTGTGTGTATCATTGACTAATGAAAAGTACATACATTTTTAAAGAAAAAAATAAAAATAAATTGTATTATTTAATTCAAGACATGTGAATACTGTGATGAAAATCTAAACCAAAACATAACACAAATCAAAGAGGGAGAAGAATAAACACAAAGCAATTATAGTGGTTCAACCATTTTGCAATGGTCTACATCCACTGTAGGAAGGCAACTGCTGATCGATCTTATTTCCACGAAGAAGAGTTCACAAATACAGAGTACAAAATGGAGATTCACTCCCTTAACACACAACCTCTCTTCCCAGATGAATTTTCCCAACTCACAAACTCTCTGCTCACCCCAGTCACTCGATACAGAAGAATGAAAAGATGCAACATATTTATAATTCCCATTCTGTTACAACGAAATTTAGAGGGTGGGGCCATATAACAAATACACAGAGAGTGTGTTGACGAAGCTTGGGAAATATCTGCTGAGCTGAAGGGTTGAATAGTCTTCTTCTTACGTGGACAAAATGAAGGTGTGACTTGGCAAAACTTTCACAAATCTCCCTCTTTGCCGTGTTACACCTCTCGAAGTTTCTTTAGAAATGCTGCTACCTTCTCTTCTTCATAATCAACTGAATTTAGCCAACACCTACCTTAAGTAGGTCTAGAAGATGTTGCATCCTTGAAGCAGTTAGTGGCTTTGTAAGAAGGTCTGCTGAATTATTTACTGATGCAACTTTATGTAGCTTAACTTCATCATTCAGGGTCTTCTCTCTCAGGTAATGATACCTGATATCAATATGTTTCGATCTGTCTTGGTATTGGGGATTCTTTGCTAGTGCTATTGCACTTTGGCTATCACTGAAAACAGAAAACAGATTAGTAATACCAAGCATTTCATTAATCAGACCGTTCAACCAAGTACCTTCTTTTACTGCTTCTGCCAATGATATATACTCAGATTCGGTAGTGGAGAGAGCTGTTACTGACTTTAAATGAGACTTCCAACTAACAACATTATGAAATAACATAAAAACATAGCCTGATGTGGACCTTCTTTTGTCCAAATCAGCTGCAAAGTCAGCATCTGCATATCCTATTAAGGCACTATCATCTAAGCTCCCTCTCGAATAAATCAACCCCTGATTTGTAGTTCCTTTTATATATCTTATAACTCATTTGACTGCTTCCCAATGAGGTTTGCCAGGGTCACTCATGAATCGACTTATGATACTCATTGCAAATGCTAAATCTGGTCTTGTACAAGTCATCCCATACACGAGGCTTCCTACTGCATTAGAGTAAGGGATTTATTGCATTTCTTTTCTTTTTTCCTCACTGGATGGTGACTGGTTTTTAGAAAATCTGAAGTGTTGTGCTAAAGGTATTGGCACAGTTTTAGCATTTTCAAGGTTGAATCTTTTAACAACTTTTTCAAGATATTCTGTTTGGTTAATAATAACAGTACCATTCAGTCGGTCTCTAAGAATATTCATTCCTAGGATTTTGGTTGCAGGGCCAATATCCTTCATCTCAAACTCGTTTTTAAGCTGTATTTTCAACTTCTCAATTTTTTTGATATCTTGGGCTGCTATTAACATGTCGTCCACAAAAAGCAGTAAGTATACTACAACTATCCCTTTTTCCCTTTTAATGTAAACACAACTATCAAACAAGCTTCTCTCGAAACCATAACTTTGAATAAACCCGTCGAACCTCTTGTACCATTGTTGTGGGGATTTTTTTAATCCATACAATGATTTTAACAGTCTACAAACTAAATGCTCTTTCCCTTTTACTTCGAAACCAAGTGGTTGTTCCATATAGATTTCCTCCTCTAATTCCCCATGGAGAAAAGCAGTTGTAACGTCCATTTTCTCATATTCTAAATCAAATTGAGCAACTAAAGACAAAAGGACTCGAATGGAGGAATATCTAACAACCGGTGAGAAATTTTTTGTGTAATCAATACCATATTATTGAGTGTAGCCTGTAGCTTCTAATGTAGCTTTAAATCTAGGTTTATTCTCACCTTTAACACTCGATTTCAGTTTATATAGCCACTTGCATTTTACTATTTTGTGTTCTTCAGGCTTCTCTACTAGAACCCAGGTGTTGTTCTTATCAAGGGAAGATATTTCTTCACACATTGCTTTCTGCCATTGCTCTTTATATTCTGATTTTAAAGCTTGTTCATATGTTAAGGGCTCTAAATTTTCTTCTTCTTCACTGCATATTAATGCATGGGCTGAAGTGTCTGGAATTTCAATTGTGTTGGGATTTATGCCCTAAAACTCGTAGATAGTGATTGTAAACAAATTGTATACTTATTTCAATAAAGTGTTATTGAGTTTCTACAATAAAGTGTTATTGAGTTTCTACAATAAAGTGTTATTGTTAAATATTGCACAATTTGACCCAAATCCAATAAACTAAGATCCAAGGTTGTTTGTATGTAACTTGAACTAATATGTGGGGACATACGAGGATCGATGTTCAAGTAACAACCTAAAAGGTCTATAGTACAAGGATAAGGTTGGATACCTTATCCTGGTAACACTATGAGATACGACCCACTTTTTATTTGATACAGACGTATTGATCCAAAGCGTCCATGTAGTAGTCATGCAAACGGGGGTATCCTATGCAATGAGTTTGCATAAGACCGGACCATGAAATAGTAAACCACTAGATATAACACCGTTAACTAGTTAGGTTATTGTTTTAATAGGATGACCTAGGTAACTCAGTCTTAATCCTGATTGTGTCATGAACTCCTTCTCATGAGGGATTGTCCTTTGATTAGCATGGGTGAGAGTGGCCAATACGCCGACTCAATATGCCTTCCTTTTTGGGGACAAGACCGAGTGGGAGGCTGGGGACATGACAACACAAGAAGGAATTCACTCCTTCCCACTTCTAGGAGAAGTAGATGAGTGTTCCCTTAAGTGGTGACTCCGGGACTTAAACAAAGGGATCCCGCCCTCTCACTGGCCCGAGAGGGACTTTCTGTTTATTGGTTGGACCATAAATAGGTTGTTCATTAGAGGAGCACTGGTACTTAAGGAGACAGATGTAACACAGGGGTAAAACGGTAATTTGACCCAGTTTTGATTACGGACACTCGTGAAGGATTGACTTACCGATTTAGGTCTATATCCGTGGACACATAAATGTTCTACAGTGAGAAGAGTTCAGCTGCGGGTCTTTAGTGGAATGACCCACCGTTAATGAATATTGGTTAACCTGATTAATGAGTTTAATTAGTTAACCTCATATCATTGGAGCTTCTGATCTGTAGGTCCATTAGGTTCTCCTGCTAGCTCGTAAAGAGTAATTAGGAACAATTATATCTTGAGAGAATTTGAATAGTTCAAATTCATATTGGAAATTAAGTTAATTGTATGAGATACAAATTAATATAATGTATAGTGATACAATAAAATGTAAAGTCTAATTTGAGATTAAACTTTATTATTATGAGAGAAATAAATATTTGAAGAAGTTCAAATATTAATATGAATTTGATTCATAATAAATTTATAGGATACAAGAGAATTTGAAGGAGTTCGAATTTTAATATGAATTTGATTCATATTACAGAATTAATTAATTGAAGGCCTGAAATTAAATATATGATATTTAATTGGGTAATTAATTAATTAACTAATAGAAGGTCTGAAATTAAATATATGATATTTAATTGGTGATTAATTAATTAAAGAATTAATTAATTGGAAATTTATCACTTATGGAAATGATTAATCACTTATGGAAGTAATTAATCATTTATGGAAATGATTTAATCGCTTATGGAAGTGATCAATCATTTATGGAAAAGATTAATCAATTATGGAATTGATTGGTTATGGAATTGATTAATTATGGAAAAGATTAAATCAGTTATGGAAATAATTGATTTTAAATGAACATTTTATTCATGGCCTTTCTCCTATAAATAGAACTCTAAACCTAGGGTTTAAGTACTACAACATATGGCCACCATAAGGTCATTCTTGCCTCCCTCTCATATTCTCTCAACCCAAGAACTCTAAGGAGAATTTTCTCTCTAGAGTTTTTCCCATTCAAGATTACGTAGTCCCACAACTACGTTCCTAATCTCAGAGTCATAGCGGGGAAGATCAATTGGTGGTGTCCCAATTGTTGACGCTTGGTTTCTATGAAATCAAGAAAGACGTTCTTGATATTTCAGAGATGACAACAAGGAAATGTTTGCTTCTCCCCTTTAGAATTAGTTCTAAGGTTGTATGCTTAGTCTTAATAATTGATTTAGAATAGTTTTCTAAATTTTTTTCAATGTATTGGTATTTTGGTGGAAACAAAATTAACTACGAAACGGTCCCAATTACGCTTCCCCTTTAACGAAGTTAGGGAATTCCAAATCCTTCAAATTGAACACTCGGCTTGTTCATATCGAGATGGAGGTCTAATGGTGCGTCTTTGCCTATCACGAGTGAGTTAATAGTTTGTTAAGTCTTCTTCTAATTGTGCAGACTGTGAAGGAGGGTTCGAATTTTCTTCAATCTGAGGTTCATTTATCATATCAGTTTGTGTTTGGACTTGTTCAAGAGTTTCTAAATTACTCTGGTTTGAACTGGATGCTATATTCTCAACAATCATTCCATCACTCTCTAGCAATATATCAAATGACTCTTCTTCCCCTGAAACTTCCTTTTGATAATTGAAACTACCCTCCTTTTCCCATGACATATCAGTTGTTGGGTTTTATGCCCCAAAACTCGTAGATAGTGAATGTAAACAAATTGTATACTTGTTTTAATAAAGTGTTATTGATTTTCTACAATAAAATGTTATTGTTAAATATTGCACAATTTGACCCAAATCCAATAAACTAAGATCCAAGATTGTTTGTATGTAACTTGAACTAGTATGTGGGGACATACGGGGATCGATGTTCAAGTAACAACCTAAAAGGTCTATAGTACAAGGATAAGACTGGGTACCTTATCCTGGTAACACTATGTGATACGGCCCGCTTTGTATTTGATACAGACGTATTGATCCAAAGCGCCCATGTAGTAGACATGTGAGTGGGGGTATCCTATGCAATGAGTTTGTATAAGACCGGACTGCGAAATAGTAATCGCTAGCTGTAACACCGTTAATTAGTTAGGTTTCTATTTCATTAGGATGACCTAGGCAACTTAGTCTGAATCCTTAGTGGATTATGGACTCCTATTCACGAGCGATTGTCCTTTGATTTGTATGGGTGAGAGTGACCAGTACGCCGACTCAATAAGCCTACCATTTTGGGGACAAGATCGAGTGGGGAGCTAGGAACATAATCACACAAGATGGAATTCACTCCTTCTCGACTTTTGAGGAAGTAGATGAGTGTTCCCTTAAGTGGTGTCTCCGGGTATTGAACAAAGGGCCCTACCCGCTCATTGGCCCGAGAGGGGTTTCTGTTTGATGGTTGGACCACAAACAGGTTGTTCATTAGAGGAGCACTGGTACTTAAGGAGGTAAAGGTAACTCAGGGGTAAATCGGTAATTTGACCCAACTAGAGTTACGAACACTCGTGAAGGACTAACTTGCCGTTATTGGTCGATATCCGTGGACACATAAATATTCTGCAGTGAGAAGAGTGCAACTGTGGGTCTTTAGTGGAGTGACCCACAGTTAACGAAAGTTGACTAACATGGTTAATGAGTTTAGCTGATTAGTCTCGTATCGTTGGAACTTCTGATCTGTAGGTCCATTAGGTTCCACTGGTAGCTCGTAAAGAGACTTGAAGCAATTAAGTATAAATTGTAAATTGAAAGTGTTCAATTTATTTAAGGGAATTATATGATGTATGTTGATACATTATAATATAAAGTTTATGAAAACTTTATAATATAATTTTTGAATTAATTTAAAAAATTAATTCTTGAGAGAAAATATTTGAAAGAGTTCAAATAAATTTAATATGAATTGGATTCATATTAATTTTAATTTTAATAAAATCCCTAAGATTAAATATATGATATTTAATTGGGTAATTAATTAATTATAGAATTAATTAATTATTTATTAAAATTAGATATTGTTCAGATAATAGATTTGAACTTATTCATAGACCTTTTCCTATTAGGAAAAGGTCTTGGCCTTTTTACCTATATATAGGACCCCTGGGGTGGGGTGAAAGACATCCCATTGACTCTCCTTCTCTCAGAGATCTATCCCAAAAGACTCCCACCAGTCTCCTGCTTCAAGAAGTCTTAGAGATATACCGGTGTAACCAATTGGTGGTGTTCGCACAAGAAGGTTGTTGCGTTTTCGATCTTACTAGCAAGAAAAGGCGAATTGATCAAGGCTTTCTACAAAAGTAAGTTTTTCTTTGAAATCCTTGATCACTAGATCGTCTAGATTAGATCTAGTTAATTATTTAGCATGTTTGTAGCCAAGTTATCTTGCTTAATGTGAGAGTATGCAGCACACTCGAACATTTTGAGATGGCTAAGGTTTGGAGGTCTACCAGTCCACACTTCTTGTGGAGTTTTCATATTTAGGGCCAACGATGGACTTCTATTAATTAGGTATGCTGCTGTGTTTACTACATCTCCCAAAAATACCTTAGGTAATCTTGCATTGGCCAACATACACCTCACCCTCTCTAAAATTGTTCTATTATACCTCTCGACCAGCCCATTTTGTTGAGGTGTATTTGGTACAGTCAAGTGTCTTTGAATTCCAGCTTTTACACATTGATTTAAAGTTCTCACTAAGATATTCAAGGCCATTATCAGTTCAAATCTTCTTTATCTTTCTATTAGTTTGATTTTCAATCAATGTCTTCCAATTTGAGAAAGTTTCAAACACTTCACTTTTGTTTCTAAGCATAAACACCCATAATGCTTAGGAAATACTTGGCTCCACCTAAGGTAGGTACTCTAGCCGGGCCCCATAAGTCTGAATGGATGTAATCTAGAATTCCTTGAGTTTTCTAAATTGATCTACTAAACTGAACACGGGTAGATTTTCCTAGACACACTGTTCATAAAATGGCAAATTAACAGCGTTTGTATTCCCTAGCATCCCCTGTTTTTGCAATTCTTTTAATCCTCTTTCACTAACATGTGCTAGACGTTTATGCCAAATAGAAATTTCATTTTCAGTTTCAGTTGGAGCTACATTTGCTGCACAAACTGCAAAGGATCCATTTAAGGTATACAATCCATTCTTTAAACTGTCGGTCATCACACTCATGGAGCCCTTGGATATTTTCATGACCCCTCCCTCTGATTAATACTTGTACCCAGCTTTATCTAAGGTTCCTAATGATATAAGGTTCCTCTTTAAATCAGGGACATACCTTACAGCTGGCAAAATTTTCTGAGTCCCCCCATATAGGCTGAGTTTGACAAATCCAACACCCTTAATCAAGCATTGTTGATCATTTCCCATTAAGACTTTTCCTCCCTCTAAGTTTTTAAAGTCTAGGAAATAATGCTTATGAGGGGTCATGTGGTATGAACATCCGGAGTCCAAATCCACTCTTCTAAAGGATTTATGTCTGAAACAGTGAGTACCTCAGCTGAATCATACATTTCATGTACATTTGCTGAGTTTTGGTTGTCTTTCTTAGTTTGATGCTTATTCTTGTATTGAAGCTTCCTACAATCCTTTATTAAATGGCCTGGTTTACGGCAATAGAAACACTCCCTCATTTCCTTGCCTTTTGATTTTGATCTGTGTTTACTTTGCTTTTTTCTATTAGATTTTGGTGTATTCAATCTGACTTCTATCATACCTCTCACTATTAAGGCTTCATTTTCTTTCTTCTGAGTTCGGGTTTCCATATCTTTGGATCGAAGAGCATCAAGGACAAGTCTTAGAGTTAAGGAATCTCTTCCATATTTAATGGCAGCTTTTATCTCTTTATAGTTTTCGGGCAGTGAGTTCAAAAGTATTATAGCTTGGTTTTCATCATCGATTTTCTCCCCAATTTTTGTGACATCTAGACAGATCTTAACGAATTCGTCTAAGTTATCTTCTAAAGATTTAGATGAGTCCATTCGGTAACCAAATAATCTTTCCTTTAAAAGGACTTTATTCGTTAATGATTTATTCAGGTACATGGATTCTAACTTTTTCCACAGTTCAATAGCGTTATTAATCTCATCTACCTGACGTAATACAGAATCTGAAAGATATAGAATCATCGTGCTGAAGGCAATTTCATCCATCTCTTTATGTTTTGCCTCAGATAAAGGTTCGACTAAATCCTCTGGTTTTTCTAAAATTTTCGCAACCTTCAGTTGCACTAACATAGCTTTAAGCTTTTTCCTCCACAAACTGAAATCTCCTTTCCCATCAAAATTTTCTAATTCAAACTTTGCAAACATTATCGGAAAGAGTATTTCACAAATAGACAGAGATGGCAAGATGATTCTAGGTTATACAGTCTAAACCTAATTGATCGAATTAGGGGTACTAACCTCTGAGCGGGAGCACTTTCACTAATCGATCTGATGATCTTTGTATCTTCTTCAACCTCAGCTACTACTGCTTGCGATTCATCACCGAAGTTTGCTCTGATACCATTTGTGATGAAAATCTAAACCAAAACATAACACAAATCAGAGAGGGAGAAGAATAAACACAAAGCAATTATAGTGGTTCAACCATTTTGCAATGGTCTACATCCACTGTAGGAAGGCAGCTGCTGATCGATCTTATTTCCACGAAGAAGAGTTCACGAATACAGAGTACAAAATGGAGATTCACTCCTTTAACACACAACCTCTCTTCCCAGATGAATTTTCCCAACTCACTAACTCTCTGCTCACCCCAGTCACTCGATACAGAAGAATGAAAAGATGCAAGATATTTATAATTCCCATTCTGTTACAACGAAATTTAGAGGGTGGGGCCATATAACAAATACACAGAGAGTGTGCTGACGAAGCTTGGGAAATATCTGCTGAGCTGAAGGGTTGAATGGTCTTCTTCTTACGTGGACAAAATGAAGGTGTGACTTGGCAAAACTTTCACAAATACGTTCGATTGTCTAACCTTAAATAAGTATCGCATTATCAATACACGAAATATATATCAATATCATGTTGTTCAATAATAGGCCAACATCGTTAAGGTTATTTGGTTGGATTGAAAGAAGACATTGTAGATCAAATTTGAACAACATTTGAAATATAAAATTTATTTATCCTTTTTAATTTTGCTTTGGGACTGAATAAATACTATTAACTCTTTATAATAGTTTTATTTTTTGGTTTAATGCATGTTATATTTTATTATATTATATGTAATAAATTTTATTTGAACTAGAAAAACAAGAAATAAGAAATGGTTACAAAGCACATTTTTGTTTCTATTTCTTTATTTTAAGGCAAAAGTAATTATCAAACATATATTTTTGTTTTTAGTTCTTAAAAAACAAGAAATAAAAAACAAGAGATAGGAAATAAGAAATGAAAAATGAGAACGTTATCAAACGGACCCTATATGATCCAATTTGATCGTGTTAGGCTTATCCAATCAAATAGTCATATGATGCAAATAAATGACATTATTTGGAATTTGCTTTTTTTTTTCTTCAAATTTAAATTGAGACACTTGTCGATTTGTAATTTGTCTCCAATTTAATAATTTTGTAATTTTATGAAAAAAAAATAATCACATGACAATTTGTGATTAGTTTAACTTTTTCATTCAAAGAGATACATTTTCTTTAAATATGTACTCCTCGAGTTTCTTCCATCGGCCACCACCACCCTCACAAACTATTTAGCCTACCCATGAACTTGTTTTTATAATAACCACCGTATTAATCCTTACTTTTGTCATATTCAAAATCACTTTGAATAATTTAAAATCAATTTTGATGATATGAAAATCACGTTTAAAAGTTTAAAATCAAACATGAAATTGATTTCGAATAATTAAAGGTATGTTTCAGAGTTATTTTAAACATGACAAAAGTGATTTTAGTTATTTCATAATCACTCCCAAACATAAACTAATTATGTAATAGACAAAACTCAAACTACCAAAAAGTTGGACGATAATCTGAACATAGTTTAACTGGTTAAGCATTATAACCTTGATAAAAGAAAAAAAAATCAAAGTTCGAACTCACATCCACATATTGTTGAACTAAAAAAAAAAACATATTGATCAGCTCGTTTGATTTGATCCAAATTTTGGGGGAAAAAATGGTATTTTTTTGGTTTAGTTTTGTTGCAATCAAGAGGGATGGTTTCATTTTTCATTTTGGTAAAAAGGAACTGTCTGGGCAAGAACACCCCTACAATTTCAATAAATTTGGATTCAATGGTCTAGGGCTCGTTTGGTAACGTTCTCGTTTCTCATTTCTTGTTTCCAATTTTATTAAGAAATCTAAGCATTTAATAATTATGTATGTTTCTTGTTTCTCATTTTTTAGAAACACTCTCAAAATTTGTATAGAACTTTTGGGAACAACTAAAACTAGTTTCTCCTTTTTTGTTCTTGTTTCCAATTTTTTTCCAAACATAAATAAGAATATATGTTTATTATTATAGAATGTATAGATGTTAGGGTCATGAAATTATATTTTTCTTTATTAAAAATGAAGAAAAGGAAACAAGAAACGAGAACGTTACCAAACGGGCCCCTAATAACTCTACTTTTTTTTACCTGTTAAGTTAACTAAAACCTTAAACTAATAATTTCATCAACTATAATTTTAAACATGTTTGAGTGACACAATTTATATTTTCCATTAAATTTTGTAGGAAGTTTCCCATACATTTTATCTTTAAAAAAAAAAAGGAAAAAGGCATAATCAAATTAAATGCATGTTTATCTTTGTAATTAGTATTGAAATTTCACTCATAAAAGTATCTCAAGTAATTTGAGAAATGAAATTTTAAAAGTGAAAAAGTGATATAAGGTGTAATTCTTGTGGTGGGCTATACAAACAATAGGTAAGCAAAGTTGAGCCAATGAATGCAAACTTGTCTTTATCGCGGAAATCCCTTCTTTGATAACACACAAGAAACGAAACGTTGTAGTTGAAGTACTAATGGAATCTCTAAGCCTAATTCAACACTAATATGCTATCTTCATCGTGGTCTTCTAGGTTTAGTAACCTTTCTTTTTTTTTCTCTTTTTTTTTTTTTTTTGTATTAATTTACAGCATAACCTCCCTAGTGTTGGTGTTGGTTAGCATTTTAGAGGAGTAATACATTAACAATATGCAGGTAATAGTGCACAATGTGAACTATTTCTAGGCTTATTTATTACTAGTTTTGATGCTTAAATGACTATTTTCACATGCATATTTGTGTATTTTGTAAGATACTAACATTTGGACTAGAACGGAGAATTTAAAGAAACTACCTAAAATAAAAAAGAGAGCAGGTGGATACAAATAGAAGAAATCAAGGAAAAGAAGAAAATCAAACGTCAAGTTCCAAGGAACAATGTTGAGACACTATCTATAGAAGGTGCAATGCTCGAAACATAGAGGAAAAAAGCATCATTGCATTTTTGCTGTGGAGTCTCAATGTTGTTCATAGTGTCTCAATATTGCATAGCATCTCAACCCTGTTTGTAGCGTCTCAATGTTGCTAAATAATTTTTCTTATAAAGTAGGTTTTTGTTCACCAAAAAGGGAGAATATTCTATTTTATTATTTTCTTCTCTCTCTTCTTATTCTTCTTCACATGGCCTGTCCTTCTTCTTCAGCACATGGCCGGCGACCACCGCTCGCCGACGACCTTTATTTTTTCCGTTCTTTCTCTTTCTCCTATTTTTCTTCTTCCTTTTTCTCCTTTTCTCTGACTTTTATTTAAAAAAAAAAACTTAATCGAGGAGGGAGAGAAAGGATCTCACTCCTTGTTTTTCCGGCAAAGCCAAGTTATCCGCGTCGTCGCACGCCGCAAAACATCTCTAAGAACTGTTGTCGTCGGAGAAGAAAGGGAAAACAGAGAGATAGGGAGAGAGATCGTGTGAAGGTCGAAGAAGAAAGAAAACCCACCGCAAAACCACCCTCGAACTGCTGTTGTGTCGTTGTCGTCGTGGGTTCAATGCTCGCTGGAGAAGGCGTTGTACTTCATTTGCTTCCAACGCTCAAATCTGTCGTCTTTGTGAGCTGCCTTCTTCACCCGAGAGAACGCTCACGACTTCAGATCTGAGGCCAACGAATGAACGCACGCATTCTAGTAAGGAGACGACAGATCTGAGGCCATCGTGGGTTCCATGCGTGGGTCCCTATCAACTTTGCGAGAAACTCATAAAATCGAAAGCCAAATGCGTGGGTTCCATTCGGCGTTTTCTTCCTTGTGGCTTTCGATTAGCCCTAAACCCGAACACCGCTCTCAAACCAACCGCGCCGAAAGGGGGTTCCAAACGGCAAGAACGAACGGCGAATCGAAACCCACTGGATCGCACACGAATGGAGAATCGGAACCCACTGGGCAGAAATCGAAGCAGTGGTTTTCGTGGGTACTGGGCTAGGCAAAATGAACGGCGAGAGGAAAAAAGGCATGCGTTTCGTTTTCGGTATAGATCTGAAACGAGGAGGTCCATTTCAAGATCTGAAAAAAAAAAGTTGGAGAAGAAGAAAAGAAGAGAAAAAAAGGGAAAGGAAAAAAACATCGTCGACCGGTGTGCAGAAGAAAAAGAAGAAGAGATGGAGGAGGAGAAGAAGAAGAAGGGGGAGAGAAAAGAAGTTAAATTAAAATATATATATATATATATATATATATTAATTATTTTAATATATTTTTATTTTGAAAAATTTAAAAATAAATTGTTTTAATAAAAAAAATAGGTGTCATGCCAGCAAACCGTTAGTTTTTAATGGAAAAATGGATGGAGAGACTAGTTTTTAATGGAAAAATGGATGGAGAGACTAAAATGAAACTAAATCTAAACCTCATGGACTAAATTGTCGAGTTTGAAAACTCAGGGACCAAAATGAAATCTAACCCAAACCTCAGGGACTAAAAGTGTTTTTTTCCCTTAATTAATTTATATTACGTCCACTACCTCGCATGCATAACATAGTCCAATGATCACCAAGCTATTTCTAATTAATCTTAAACAAGTCATCCAAGATCTCGCAATTACTTACAAAAATTAATCGTGTTATGCACAAGGGTCCGAAATTGAATTAATCAAACAGAACAAGAATTCAAATTCAATCAAGACAATTTTATCATGCATCTTAGGCCTATCAAGAGTCTACACTAATCATGCGAGAATTAGCGATGGACTTGCCTTAGCCTAGTGGCTATCCCAAATAACTAATAGAATGCATACAACCAACAAATTCAAACTGGTGTCAATTCAAAGAATCCAATCATACACATTGGTTTAAACGAGATGACATGAAAAGCAACAATTGAATCTATTCATATATATATAAAAAAATAAATAAATAAATAAATAAATAACCAGAAAACTCAGCCAAGGTCTACAATCATCCAAAACAAATCTCAATCCAACAATTTAATGAAAATTACCTACTCATAGTCAATGGAAACAACAAAATAAATTCAATACAATGCATATAAATTAGCCTAAAAGGGTCTAGGTAGCTCAGAAAACCAAACAAAAGCGAAAAGAATCGAAAATGTGAGAAATATCTAACCTAACGGTGCGAAAAACAGAACTACATATTTATAGAAATCGTCGTAGCGTCGAGACACTAGGATGCAGCTTCTCGACGCTGAGCGTTCTGTGTTCCACGTAAAATCGAGTTAGCGTCTCGACGCTGCCCTGTTTTCCAGTATATTGCCTTCTTTTTCCAGTTTTATCTCGGCTTGCTTCCTTTGAGGCTCGAACCTTTGATTCCTTGGCACTAATCTTCAGGCTCGCCACGGTCCGCTCGGGTCTTTTCACCTTCTCATCATTCGTGAACTTCGAGATGACTCAAAAACGCTCCAAATGGCCTGAATTAGCACCAATTCGTGTGGCTCGTCCCCAATGCCTCCAATGCCCGAATCGCCTGTAAAATAGACAAATAAATTGTAAAATACATTCTAACAAGTCTAGATTAGCATAAATAAGATATCACGAATTATGTGTTATCAACCAATAAAGCTCAAGTCCACTAAGTCAGGTCCAAAGCTAATTGAGCTCAAACTCACACTAGACACTACCCAAGAGAAAAATATGTAAATAAGAGAGTTTTCCTACTGTTTCAGGGTTCAGAAAAATTCAAAACTAGAGAATTCAAAGAAAACTCTCTTGAAGACTTCTAAAAAATCAAAAGACTCACTGAAGCTCTTGAAGACTAAAGACTCCTCCAAATCTCTTTGAAGACTAAAAACTTTTGAAGACCAAAGACGCTTTGAGGGTTAGAAGACTTTGAATATCAAAGATCTCTTTGAAGAACTCAAGACCTCAAGATAGCAATTGACTCCTCAAAAAGTTGAAGATTCAATCTCGAAAATAAGCTTCAAAGCCCTTGAGACAAATTCATATTCGAGAACAAGTTGCAAAGTCCTCGAGTGAAGCACACATCCAAGAGAGAGAATTAGAGAAATACATTAGAGAGATTGCACACTTACATAAATCAATACAAATTCGTGTTCAATTACACGAACACAATTTGTTTGTTGAAATCTCATGTAAATAAAACGATTTAAATTTTTAGTCGAATTTCAAAAACAAACACATAGGTTTTATAAGACTATGATAGCTTAAAATTATGCTACCTATTTCCTAGTCATTTTAGCTAGTTTTGTGCTTAAATTGTGTGCTTGGATGTCTTTTTATGTTTAATTTGTAAAATTCGAGCCAAAGAAGCAAAACCGGAATTCGTGAATCAAATTTGGAGGATATTGAGAGCTTTTTTGATCAATTTGAAGTTTAAAGATAAAAAAATTGTAATGGGTGGCTAAATTAAATAAGAAATAGCAAATAGAGCAACTTTTAAAAGAAATTGCAAATATAACAAATATTTTAAATGATTTTTAAAATTCCTATTTTACCCCTCATTTGCGTGCATTTTCCCCATCTTCTTTCATTTTTTTTTTTTTCGTTTTTTTCTTTTCTCTGATAGACTTCTATCAGCAATAGATTCTATCCCTGATACGATAGAATTCTATCGCTGATAGACTTCTATTGCCGATAGAATTCAAATATTTTAAATGATTTGTTTAGATTCCCGTTATAACCCTCATTTTATTTTAGAGTGCATTTTTCCCTTATTCTTCGTTTTTTTCATTTTCTATTTTTTCCTTTTCTCTGATAGACTTCTATCAGCGATAGAATTAAAATATTTTTAATGATTTTTTTTAAATTACCGTTTTACCCCTCATTTGCATGCATTTTCCCCTTCTTCTTTCATTGTTTCCTTTTTCATTTTTTACTTTTCTTTGATAGACTTCTATCAGCATTAGATTCTATCGATGATACGATAGAATTCTATCACTGATAGTCTATCACTGAAAGAGCTATATCAATGATAGAATTCTATTGCTCACTGATAGAATTTAAATATTTTAAATGATTTTTTTAGATTCTCGTTTTACCCCTCATTTGATTTTAGCGTGCATTTTTTCTTTCTTCGTTTTTTTTTTTCGTTTTTGTTTTTTCCTTTTCTCTGATAGACTTCTACTAGAGGTAGAATTTCATCGTTGATATAACTCTATCAGTGATAGTCAAAGATAAAATTCTATTAATGATAGAAGTCTATCGTCGACAAAATTCAAATATTTTTAATGATTTTTTTAAAATTCTATCGTTGATAAAAGTCTATCAGAGAAAAGGAAAAACTAGAAAAGGAAAAAACGAAGAAGAAGGGAAAAATGGGCGCTAAGATCAAATGAGGGGTAAAACGGAAATTTAAAAAAATCATTTAAAATATTTGAATTCTATCGACGATAGAAGTCTGTCAATGATAGAATTCTATCGCAATCGTCGATAGATTCTATCAGAGATATATTTCTATCGCCGATAGAACATTATTTTGGTCATTCAGACGGTCTGAAGGTAATTTTTTTTTGCCATTTTTGTAATTATTTTTCCAAGTTTCTATATTTGCTAATATTTTGGCCCATTTTTTTATCTATGCAACTGGCCTTTAAAGATAAGAAAAATTGATGATCAAGCCCACATGCCCAAGAAGAGGGTGTTTAGAAGATCAAAATGGTGTCCAAAAGCTCCATTTAAGAAAAGGCAATCATTGGAGCGTCTCAACGCTAGTATGCGTTGACAGCAAGTTCCAGAGTTGCCAATGTAGAGACGCTGTCTTGGGAGTGTCTCGATACTAGGTGCTTGGGCAGCAAGTAAAGTCTTCTATAATTTAGGCATTTTTCAACTGCTTTAGGGGAGCCAACTTGGGTTTTTTCAATCCTAAACCCTAAACCCTAAACCCTAAACCCTAACTATAATTAGATGAGGGATGGAATAGAATTTGGAGAGATGAGACTAAATTGATCGAGAATCTGGGGCTCAAGACTCGAGATGATCGTGACGGGAGCGTTGGATCAACACACAACGGGTTATTTTCTCTTAAATTCTCTATAACTTCTTATTGTATTTGAGTTAGGATTATCGATCAAGATTGTTGGAAAGATTGTTGGGCTGAAATTATTTCCATTTTAGACTAAATCTTGTGACCTATGGTGGTTAATTTAGCCAATTGGATTATGTAGCTTAATTGTTTTGATATTGTAATTTATTTCTTCAAATTTCATCTATGCAATTTATGCTTAATACTTTTAATCCCTTGATCACAGATTGTTGGGTTTTATGTCCTAAAACTCGTAGATAGTGAATGATTAACGAATTATACACTTGTATCAATAAAGTGTTATTGAGGTTTATGCAATAAAGTGTTATTGTCATATTAAGTCTATAATTGCACAATTTGACCCAAATCCAATAAACTAAGATCCAAGGTTGTTTACATGTAACTTGAACTAGTATGTGGGGACATACGGGGATTGGTGTTCAAGTAACAACCTATACCTTATCCTGGTAACACTATGTGATACGGCCCGCTTTGTATTCGATACAGACGTATTGATCCAAGGCGTCCATGTAGGAGACATGCGAGCGGGGATATCCTATGCAATGAGTTTGCATAAGACCGGACCACGAAATAGTAAACCACTAGATGTAACACCGTTAACTAGTTAGGTTACTGTTTCAATAGGATGACCTAGGTAACTCAGTCTTAATCCTGAGTGTGTCATGAACTCCTTCTCACGAAGGCTTGTCCTTTGATTAGTACGGGTGAGAGTGGCCTGCACGCTGACTCAATAAGCCTACCTTCTTGGGGACAAGACCGAGTGGGGGGCTGGGGACATGACAATACAAGATGGAATTCACTCCTTCCCCTATTGGGGCAAGTAGATGTGTGTTCCCTTAAGGGCTGATTCTGGGGCTTGAACAAAAGCGCGCTGTCCTCTCCTGGCCCGAGAGGAATTTCTGTTTAGTGGTTGGACCCTAAACAGGTTGTTCATTAGAGGGATCAGTGGTACTTAAGGATCCAGAGGTAACCCAGGGGTAAAACGATAATTTGACCCAACTGGTGTTACGAACACACGTGAAGGATTGACTTACTGCATTGGTCGATATCCGTGGACACAGAAATATTCTACAGTGAGAAGAGTGCAGTTGTGGGTCTTTAGTGGAGTGACCCATAGTTAACGAATGTTGATTGACTCGATTAATGAGTTTAGCTGATCAATCTCGTATCATTGGAGCTTCTGATCTGTAGGTTCATTAGGTCCACCTACTAGCTCATAACGGGTTCTGAGATAATATAGTCTTGATTATTAAAGAGAAATAATATAATGTATGGAGATACATTATAGTATAAAGTTTAATTAAAGAATTAAACTTTATAATTAATTTTGGATATGATTCGAAATTAATTATTGAGAGAATAATGAATTTAATTAAATATGTGATATTTGATTAATTCATGAATTAATTAATTTAATTTAATTTGGTTAAATGTGATTTAATCAAATTAATACTATAATTTATATTAATGTACATTTTGATGCACATTAAAACTATAGGTTAAATGAGAGATAAAATTGAATATGATTCAATTATAAAATTAATTAAATATTTGATATTTAATTAATGTGGATTCAATTTATGAGATTAATTGAATGGCCAATTTAATTCAATTGAATATGATTCAAATTGAATTAAATACCTTATGGTATAATTGATTTAATTAAATTAATTATAATTATTTAATTAATTAAATGATAAATGATAATTATTATTTAATTAATAGACGGCCTGGATCGCGTTGATTATGATCAACGGTAGAGATTAAGTAGGGAATAACTCCCTCCCCACTTATCTTGAGGGGAGAGGGAGTTTTCCCACGGTCTCTCATTCTCTCAACTTCACATAAAACACAGAGAGAATTCTTCATTTTTTCTCTTTAGTTTTTCTCTCAAGAACAGAAAGTTTCTTTGCTGTAATTTTCCCCTTCAAGACAACGAGGATCCCACAATCCTATTCTCATAGCCCAAGAGGATAGCAGATGTTCACTTGTGGTCGTGTCTTGATCAAAGGAGCATAGTGCAGTATTTGTTCATCGAATCAAGTAAGTTTTCTAGATCTAAATAGGTTTTAGATCTAATTTTTCCAGCATACTTAATCTAATTGTTTAATTTAGAAATTGTTTCTGTAATTGATTTGCCAACGTATTGGTTTTTCTAAAAATTGAAATTAAAACGAGACCGTTCTTGATTTCTTCCGCTGCCAAAAGGAATTTTAATCCTTCACATTTTTCATCTGTTTATTTTATTTTTTTGATCCAAAAGTAAAAGGCATTGCTCAATATGAAGATAAAAGCCAAACAAAAACGAGTAATGAGAAACGAGAGAGGAGAGAGGAGAAAATTGGAAAGAAGATGGCACAATAACGAGATAGATTTAAATTAAATTAATACTTTAGAGGATTTGAAATAAAATAATAGATATGTTCTGATAGCGAGCGTATCAAGCTATTTTTCCCTAATTAATTTAGTTAGTCTTTGATATTGAATTGGCCAAATTTATGTATTTTAGTGTTTTATTTGTAGGAAATATGTATTGGAACGTAATTGAGAAAATGGAAATGATCGAGTGTTCGGGACTCAAAAAGATGTCAAAGAAACAGAGTGAATCGAAGCTAAGAGCCTTTTGAAGTGTGCAAACCGAGGGCCAGCGTCGAAACCCTTGGTTCTGGGCGTCTCGACGCTGGAGCTTTCCTTTTTTATTTTCGGCGACAAAAGGTCACAGCGTCGCGACGCTGTGACCATAGCGTCTTGACGCTCTCGGAATTTTCCTAAACAGAATGCTCGGTTTTGCGACAGCGTCGCGACGCTGTGCCTATAGCATCTCGACGCTGTCGACTATTTTCCTATAAATAGATTGCGATTAGGGCTGGCCAAAGGGATTTATTTTGATGCAATTTCCACCCAAAGCTCGACTAATACCTTCTGTGGGAGCTGTAGCAAGTTGGAGGAGAGGGATTCAAGGGCTCGGCTCGTGGAGATCGTGATGGAGACGTGCGGTTTCGGCGACTTAGCGTTTAATCTCCTTTCCCTCTTGAATTTAGTTGTTTTAATGGTTGTTTTAGACTTATGCTATATCGTAACGTGCGGTATGAGTAGCTAGGTTCGTTATCTTAGGGATTGATGTAGCCCTTTGGGCAATTATGGATTGATTTTTGGATGTATTTCATGTTTTCATTTATGCATAACGTTTTCTTAATGCTTTCAATTTACCGGCCATGAATTGATTGATGATCGTGTTTAAATCTTGCTCGGGAGAGGGGATTTAGCTTGGATATCGTTATGCATGACTAGGATAAATCTGGAGATCGGGAGATGGTAGATAATCTTAGAAATCGTTAAAAAGGACTAACCTTAAGGCCTTGCATGTTAATGAATTTAGATAGGGATATTGGATTCATTGCATGTGAGAGAATTATGTATGCTCGGGAGAGATATGTATGATTGTAGTATTCCTAGATTTATGAATCATAGCATGTTAATCATCCATTAATTAATCCATAAACCCAATTGGTGAAATCAACTCCCTAAGAATTTTGCCATCGATTGATTGTCATACTTTTAGTTTTGTGCTAATTTGTCTTTCAATTTCACTAAGTTTGGTTCTCTAAATAAAATTGGACTTGAGTATTTTCGGTAATTAGTTTGATTAGAAACCCAATCCAGAGGGCGAATTTCGATCTTTAAAAGATCACTATATTATAACTTGGCTCGTACACTTGCGGTTAGCAAATCGTGCATCATGTTCTTTCCCCATTTTTCTTCATTCTTGTTTTTTTAGGGTTTAAAATAGTTCTAATTTTATTCCCATTTTGAACAAATTTATTTAATACTCTACATATAGAAGACATGTTTGTTCTTTCCTCATATTCTTCTTGATTCTTCCTTGTGTTTTAGGGTTTGAAATAGTTATCATTTTTATTCCCATGTTGAACTAATTTAATATTCTAAAGGGTTGATGTAACTTAAGTTTGATTCTTATATTTGAAAACTTTTTGTATTTTTCTATTTATTCCTCTTTTAAGATAAGAATAATTATGTACTTAATGCATTGTTTTATAGGCTAAAGAGAATTGATTAAAATCCTAGGTTCCATCTCTCAAGAGATGAGACGCTTGTTAATCTCTCTTTCTAAGAGGAATCAAGTTCTTTGACAAATCATAACTTTCTTTACTATCTTGTCGAATTTACGACTCGGGATAACAAAAACAAAAGAGTTTTTAGAGGTGTAGAGAAGTCCAAAAAGGAGGTTTAAAAGACGTACACATTTCAACACCCATTTTAATGTTCTTGTCTAAAGAGTATTTTGTAATTATTTTTATGTTAAATTATAAGTGGAACTTTTAGATTTTTTTTTTTTTTTTTTTTTTTAAGCTCAAAACTTTTAGATTTTGTTTATTAGATTCTTCAACTTGTAACTTTGTGTGACCTATTTGACATTTTTTAAAAATTCAGGGATCTATTATACATAAATTTGAAAGTTTGGTCGTATTAGATATAAAGTTCAATTTTATACGTAATAGTTCCATTAAATTTTATAAAATATTGAATATGTTAGACATATTAGACACTAACACATGTAAATGAAGGAAAAGAGTTTTTAGTAATTGCATAAACTCTCTTACAATGAAATGAAAGAAAACTCTCACTTAAATACATAATGCAACACATGGAAATAACAGACTTTAGTAACAATTTTACATAACTGTTTAACACCAGTAACTAAAACAAATAACAGTCTAAACAAGAAGACCTGACGATAAACGTTCCTTCAATTCATCCCAAATGTCTTTGACACTCCCAGTATACATAAGACTAGCAGCGATCTCCTTTGAGATTGAATTGATGATCCATGAGGCAATAATGTCGTTGTTACATTGCCAAGAAACAAGACGATTACCCTTGGTAGGCTTCTTGATGACTCCATTAACAAAACCTAGTTTGTTCTTCCCAGACAGAGCCATACGCATTGCCTTACTCCATGAGATGTAGTTACTGGCACCAATGAGCTGTTGTGTTACCAGTGTGGCAGTCGACGTAATTGAATGATGCAAATGATACAATTGCACATCCAAATCAGGGGGATTCAATCGCTGGGTTGGATGTAGACGAAAAAGAGGTGTTGGTTCCAGCCATTAAAGACAGGGCGAAGTTCTTCTTGATCGAGGAAGAAGTTCGCAAAAAAAAAAGCTCACTTACACACGAAATGCGGGTAAAAGAAAAAAAAAACAAGTTCTGATACCATAACACGTGCAAATGAGGGAAAAGAGTTTTTATTAATTGCATAAACTCTCTTACAATGAAATGAAAGAAATCCCTCACTTAAATACATAATGCATCACATGGAAATAACAGATTTTAGTAACAGTTTTACATAACTATTTAATACCAGTAACTAAAACAAATAACAGTCTAAACAAGAAGCCTAATTAGCTATTAGACACAAAATTGAAAGTCTAGAAATTTATTATGTATTTTTAAAGTTGAAAGACTATTACACATTTATTAAAGTTAGAGGACTTATTAAACACAAATTGAAAGCTTTGGGAATAAACTTGGAAGTCTTTTGTACTTTTGCCCTAATTTTCTTTGTCGTCTCTTTGTTTGAGCGTGTTGAAAGTGGAGACCTCACAATTTATATGTTAGAAGAGTCACCCCACTCATTGCCAATTAGTTTTGAGATGGAACCCCATGTTATCTAATATGGTATCAGAGCCCATTAAACCCAAACGGGTATTCGGTCCAATAAAGAGAAATTGGGATCCGATCCAAGAATGGTGAACCCAAAAAGACACCATCTTGAGGGGCATGTTGAAAGTGGAGACCTCACAATTTATATGTTAGAAGGGGCACCCCACTCATTGCCAATTGATTTTGAGATGAAACCCCATGTTATCTAATAGAGCGGTTAATGTTTTGTGAGTTTTTTTTTTTTCCCCCTCTTTTTATACTTTCATTCAAGTTTTGAAACATCACTCAAGAGATGCAGGCTTTTTAATTATTTGACCAAGCTTACAATACCTTTTGCATTGATAAGGACAAAAACATAATTGTTCTAAATATTTGATTTTCATATAGGGACATCAAAAACAAATTTGTTAATTTAATTAGCCAATTTAGAATTAATTTCCAATACCTTGTGTCGAAGTATTAAAGGTGAGTTTGAAATAACTTTTGAAAGAGTGAAAAGGGTTTTTAGCGCATGGAAGATTATTTTTTTTATTTTGTTAGAGTAAAAATATGTTGTTAAAAATTCTGAAAAACTCAAAAGCACTGTACTACTTTTAAAGTAGGCACATAATTATGCAATTTTTTTTCCCAAACCTTTTGAAAGTGCTTATTAGGATATGTTTGAATTACCTTCTTATTTAAGCACTTTTTGAAAGAAAAAAAATATGTTTTCAATAAATATAATTTTATATTTTACATTTTTTTTTAAAAATGTTTTAAATAACAATTTTGTTTTTTTCACTACATTCAAAAGTTATTTCATTAATTACAAATATGTTTTTTTCTTACAACATATTTCAAAGATTTCCGATTAATAATTTTACAGTCTTTTTTTTATATATAATTTATCTCTCATGTGTTTCTTCACAAAAATCATTTCAAAATTAATTCAAAATTTTAAAGAATTTTTATTTAATAATATTAAAAAAAAAATTATCATCTAAGATCATTAGAAAAACAATACTAAACACATTTGAAATTATTAATTTTTAAAGAGGTGGTTACAGAAAAATTGATTTACTTAAAAAGATAAACACACAACTGTAATTAGAATCACTTGGATCAAATGTAAAATATACACGTTCATGTTACTCCCAAAAATGTTTCTATGAGTTTGACGCTTGGTTCATGTACTCTGTATTTTGTTCAATTTTAGTCAAGGTGCTTTCAAATATCCAATTTTAGTTCATACACTTTCAATAAAACTTAAAATTGATCTCTACAGTGAGTTTATTGTTGATTTTTCTTTTAAAAAAAAGTCTTTATTAGCCTTCCTTCTACAGATTTTGGGTATATGTTCACATTGTGTCTTTTCTTCTATGAAATTTATTTTATTATTTAAACTTTTTTCATTAAATAAAATTTTGAATAAATGACGCAAGCAACTCAAATCAATCCAACCTAAATATTTCATAGCTAGGTTCGATAAAGGTTATTTGAGGAGGAAGAAATTTACATTATGATCAGTTAATTCGGGACCAAAAAAAAAAAAAAAAAAAAAAAAAAAAAAAAAAAAAAAAAAAAAAAAAAAAAAAAAAAACTGCCTCAACCCAACCAACGCCCCTACTCAAACGTACTTGAGCTTAGTATTTTTAGAATTTTCAAAATAATCATATAATTGAGCACCACGTTAAAAAAAAAAAAAACTTTTATAGTGACTTTTTGAGGCTTTTAAGAAAAGTGTTTTTATAGAAAAGAATTTAAGTGGCCACTTTTTCCATTAAGACTTTTACTAGGAGCACTAATTAAGTGCTTCTAAAAACACTTTTGAGTGCTTTCTCAAAATGCTTTTTAACCATCTAAAATAAAATCAATTTTTATTATATAACTAAACATAATGAAAAATCTCTTAATTCTTTTTATTGAGTTAAAATACTTTTCATCCTCCAAAAAGTCATATCATCGAGAGAAGTGTATAATAGGCAGAACAAAATCAAACCTTGGAATTATTCTCTTTTCAAATGCTTTCTTGTTTCTTTTTTGAGAAAATAAAAATATATATATATGTAACAAAAAAATGGATAAATAAGAATGTCATCAAACGAGCCTCTATTTAGATCAAATTGAACGCCCTTTAATCGAGTAACCAAATTTAAGAACATCGCATCGCCTAAACATACCTTGTCTGCATCTGAACCAGAGAGATACGAACCAGAAAGACATGAACCATCTGCATCAGCTGGCTTCAACATTCTGATCCAATTTTCAGCACAAACCCAACTCCGAAATGTAGCTTCCACTGCTACTTCTCTTTCAACAACTTACAATTTTGTCTTATTTAAAGGGCTTCCCTCCATCCAATATCATAGCAGATGCCCCAACCTGAAAAAAAGCATCACAGTAAGAACCCAATTCTCACTCAGAAACAAGTTCTCATAAAGCCCATTGGCATAATACTAAGATTGGTTTGCTATATGTAAATGAAACTTAGTAGAAAACTTTATGGAAAAAAGAGAAACTTGAAACAGAAGAATCACTATAGTGATATGGCTACATTATGGGATAAAAATGATGGTAGTAAAGATTTTTTTTTTTTCTTTTCAGATTTCAGTCAATGAATTGAAATATTTACATTTGCTTACTAAAAGTGGCTTGAGGTTGTTGAGCAGAGAACAAATAAGGTGCGCTTCATGCCTCGACTGCCCAGTTCATATGCCGACTACTATCCTTGGTTGCTGCCTGAACACTGCTTCATTGGCATATATGGAGTTCGGTCTTATGCTTCAGTCTAGATGGATATTTAATCATGGAGAAAACTTGGCCATCACTAAGCTGGTAGCCATGAAAACGATATATAGCACAACAAGGCAGAATCCCCAAAACCGAGGCACCCGAAATCTGCACCAAATAATTACAAGTAGGGAACCCATCAGGCTGAAAAGTAGGAACACGAATGCAATCACGATTCCAATATGAAATTGAAGCTGATAGGCCTCTGGATAATTGTTAGCTGTTTGTATAACCAAAGCCGTTCCGAGCCCAACAAGCATGTTAAACATTGGCCCTGCAAAGCATCCAGCCATAGCCAGCAAGGGCTGGCCTGCTTTTGCAAGAGCAACGTCAGCCACAAGATCCCCAACTGAATTTCCCCAGGCAAGCACAGTGAGCCCGAGTAGGGCTGGAGGGAGTTTCAGAAGCACCCCAAGAGCTGCAAGACAGTTCAGCAGTTCCCCAGCAGTGGTCGAAATCCAAAATACACTCATGACAAATGCTGCAAGCACCACAGAGACTTGCTCGGTTTTGGGGGGCTCAGTTTCCATGACAAAGTGAACAATTGCAAGAGAGGAGCTTGCTAAGAGAACTACTAACCAAAGAGGTAAATGTGTATGGGGTAAGAGGAAAGCAATGGGATGGTTAAAAGGCATGAATGAGTTACAGGCATATAGAAGGGCAACAGGACACAGAGAAATATTCGCCGATGTAAAGAATCTGCTCCATTCGGAAGGTGCAGGCTGGGGAATGGTGAGCTTCAAAAGAAACGAGACAGGAGCCTCCCATGCTTTTGGGATCTAAACATGCAACAGAAAATAATATATACATCAGTAGTGAACCCGGGTGCATCTTTTAAGACAATATCTATTTTTATTAGATTTTAGAATCGGTAACATTTTAAATGTAAAAAGAAAAAATGTGGAAATAAAGTCGAGAGGATTTATGATATTTTTTCCAAAGTATAATTTTCAGATCTCTTTTATCATGAGTTTCAGATTAAATCTTCAATTAAAGAAGCAAAGCCGACAAAAAATAGGCTTAATTATCTCAATTCTCAAACTATAGGTCTAATACAACATCCATTGAAAGTTCAACCTTTAGCAGTCATCCACACGACTAGAACATCTAAAAAATGCCCTAACTATGGAAATTTGCAACTAAACTACTTAATGCTCTATGACATCAAAGAAGTTTGGTGAATCTATTTTAGAACTAAAATTTATGCTAGCAATAGTGGAGAGGCCCACATTCTTTTCTTTGCTATCTGAATTGTAGAACTCAATTTCATTTCATATCTCAAATATATTTAATCAACTTATTTCCTAAGAATAAAACAATACACAGATTTGCTTTTCAAAAAAGTAAAAACTACATTATACCTAAAAGCACACAAGATCCTCTCCTGAAAAAATAAAAGCATAAGGGGTTGACTTCCCAGTTGATCCATAAAGCTTCACCAATGTCAACTAATCAAAAAGTACCGAACAGCCTTGTAGCTTGTTGGCCAAGAGTGATGGATTAAGTTTCATTAAATCTCTTTGGTCCCAGGTTCGAGGCTTAGTAGGTGGAGAAGAAGAGAAAGAGAAGATGTCAACTAATCAGAAAGTGACACAAACTACATGAACTTCAAACAAGTACAAAAAGAGGGGACAAAAAAAAAGGGGGTAAATTGCAAAAACCACCCTTGAATTATGAGGATTGTGGCAATTACACCCACCAACTTTTAATTGCAAAAATTAAATCCCTAAACTTAGTTAGATGTTAAAATTGGCCCCCTGCCGTTAAACACCTTTCCCAATTCATCTATAAACCTATTTTCTTCTCTACCTCGAGCAGACAAGCCTTTCAGCGTCGAGTTCTCTTGTGCCGCCACCATCACCAACAGTGGTCATCTCAGGCCATGGGTCATTGCCTAAGTTCAAGTTTGTCTATCCTTCTTCATTAAAAGTAAAATCAACACCACATATTTTACTTTTATTATCACATCACACAGTATAAACGACACATGTCGATCAAACCCTATAAATTCGTCATTAAGGATTTCAAAAAATTGTTGCTCATCATCACATCGCAATGAACCAGACAAGACAGATGACAACAAACACAACTTTATCCTCTGATTATTGTTAAATGTGAAAAATTTAGGAATGCTCAGTTCATTTTAAAGTAATTGTCCGGACCAAAACCCTTATCCTTGCTAAATTTCTCTTTGAAATATTTGACTCCACAGTCTCATCCCCCCAAGTAACACCTAGAGTCGTAGTTTTGGATTATGTTTCTTCTTCCCAGTTTATTGTGTACAGAATCATCCAGAAGTTTTTAGCTTGTGTGGAAATGGAGTTGCAGAAGATGAAATCTCAATTATTCTTCTAGTGTAGAGGTTGAAGATGTCATTATGGATCTGTCGAGTTCATCATCTTCTTCCACATTTTCTCCAAACCTCTTTTGGGATTAGCTTTTTTACGTGGGTGGGGCCAATTTTAAAATGGCTCTTAGAAGAGGAAGCCATCAGAGAGAAGAGAAAGTAGGTTAGAGATGAATTGGGAAAAGTGTTAAATGGAAATGTTTACCCTTTATTAACTGCAAGGGGCCAATTTTAACACCTTCCAAAGTTTAGGGGTTTAATTTTTGCAATTAAAAGTTGGTGGGTGTAATTGCAACAATCCCCATAGTTTAAGGGTGGTTTCTGCAATTTAGCCAAAAATAAAAGTTAACAAGGCTTAACCAATCAGGGAACTACACAAAGAATAAGAACAAGAGAAATTATACAAAACAGCCTCTAACTATTGATAATTTTTTAGAACTCAAGGATCTGTACTGAAACAAATCTTGTTCAAGTAAGAACTTTTTAGAGAAGATCAAGTAAGACAGTGCCTCAACTACTGACAATTAAAAAATAATAATAATAATCACAAAAGCCTATCTCATTGTACTCAAAGTCTTTGTAAACTCATTATTCTGAACTTAGCAGAGATTGTTGTGAAAACCTTGTGCCAATGAGTATTATTACTTGCACTATTCTGCTGTGAACTTTTAGTTTAGAAGCAACTTTAAATTTAGAAGCATGAACTTGAATAGAGGCATGAAAACGCACAAACTATTTGACTAATCTTGAGACTCCTCCCACAATCTATTAAAACCTTTAAACAAATTGGCTATGTAACCATTTCTATTATAAGCTTAAACAAAGGTGTTAAAATAACCAGATCATCCTGAACCTCATCCCTTGATCCATCAAAATCTTTAAACAGATTGACTATGCAACCAGTTCTATGAATGAACTTAAATAGAGGTGTTAAAATAACCAGATCATCCAGATGCTCCTCCAACAATCTATAACTTTTAAACAAATTGACTATGAAACCAATTCTACAAATGAACTTAAATAGAGGCCTCAAAGCGCACTGATCACAAACCTCCTCCCATGATCTACCAAAACCATTAAACAAACTGACCATGTAATCACACATGAACTTAGATAGAAGTGTTCTCAAACCTACTTCCACGATCTATCAAAACCTTTAAGTGGATTGACTAATCTTTCAAAGCATTTAAACAAATTGACCGCCATAAAACAGAGGTCTTAAAATAAGCAGATCCCGAACCTCCTCTCACAACCTATCGAAACCATTGAACAAATTGAGTACACCAATTCTATGATTTCATTTTCAATTACTAGAAACAAACTAAACCATCTAAAAGCAGTCCCAATGTCCCCTCTATAATCAATTGCAGCAAATTAATGGTTCCTCACTTCATCAATTCAGATTCAAGTGCAAGCTATAATATAAAAAAAAAAAAACAATGCATCTCAAATTAAAATCCGGTATTACAAAAGCATACCATTCCAAGAGCTTCCCAAAAGCCAAAATTGGTTTTCCCTTCATCCACATTTTTGTAGCCTTCTCCAATCTCACAGTCTTGAGGCACCTCACCATGGTAAACTTCAGCTTCTCTGGCCACTCCCATATCAGCCCCACTCTTAGCTTTTCCACTCCCCATTCCCAAATCCATCCAAAACACAAGCCCAACAAAGAACAGATAAAATCCAACAAACCCAATAGCTTGCCAGAGGAAAATTTCTGCACTAAGATACACATAGAACAAGAACAATGCTGCAGTTAAATAAAACAGCACATCCCTCACAAACTGAGCCGGATTCACCGAAAACGGAGCAGCATAAATGGCCACGAATCCAACCACAAAAGCCGAAACAAACGTCCCTGCAGAGAGAATTGCACCGAACCCAGTTCGATACTGCCCACCACGAACCGCCGCAACAGACGCGAACACATCGGGAGCACCATTACCCAATGCCAAGAGCGTCACGGCAGCCATACTCGGGGACAAGTTGAGGTGAAAGGCGAGCTTGGAAGTGACAATGGAGAAGTGATCCTGAGCGGTTTTGATGAGGATGTAGAAGTGGAGGAGAAGAAGGAGAGTGAGAAAAGGGACAGAGAGAGATGGGTTTTGATCGAAGAAGCATAAATGGAAATACAAGTAGTTAATGAGGCCATCGGAGTGAGATTCAACAGAGGAACAAGATGGGATCGGCGAGGCACTGGAATTGGAGTCGCCGGCGGCGATGAGGGACCTTCTGGAAGCGGATTCCGGCGAGCGATTGGGAGTGAAGAGGATGAAGAAGATGAAAACAGAGAGAATGGAGAAAGAGAGAGAGGAAGATTTGAGGAATGAGAGAGAGAGTGCCATGCCATTCCCAAAACAAATCAAAGCATCTCTCTGCGATTGAATCTGGGTATCAGAATTTGGGGGTTAGTAAAATTACTTGTTCAATCAATGGCGAGGGCGAAGCATTTTGAAGATGATAAGCATGGCGGATCTGTGGATCGATAGAAGAGCCTAATGGGTGCCCGCGGCTGAAACAAAATCGAAGTGAGAACTGAGAAGGCAGAGTCGATCCCCCAATGGCGTCGGTGGAAAAAGGATTCCGACTCTCGACGCGTTTTTTGAAGAGTGAGTGAACGAATAGATGACACCCAAATTTCTGGAGGACGGTGTAATCTAAAATTAATTTTGGGTTAAAAAAACATTTTTAGTCCATACTTTGTTTCAATTTTCCTTATCTTGGTTTTCATTCCGGTTAAGGAGACATGAGAGTTTTTAGCTAAATTCCAAAAACAAAAACAAGTTTTTGAAAACTATATTTTTTTTCAAAATTTGACTTGGTTTTTGAAAACATGGGAATGATGTAAGTTCAAACCAAAGAATTGGATAGGTAAAAGGAGTGTTTATAAGCTTAATTTTCAAAGACCAAAAACAAAAAACGAAATGATTATCAAGCGGGGCCTAATGACTCAATTTTACATCAAATAAATTAGCTCATTGCTTTAAAATTTAATTTAATAAAACAATTTTACCAATGTAAATGGATTAGAGGTCTAATATGTTTATAAACTATAAAAATTAAGGCTCTATTTGATAACGTTTTTTTATTTTTTGTTTTTGAAAATTATGCCTACAAACACTACTTCCACCTATAACTTTCTTTGTGTTATTCTTTATTTTCTTCCCCTATTCTAAAAAACTAACTCAAGTTTTGAAAACAAAAAAAAAATAGTTTTCAAAAACTTGTTTTTGTTTTTGAAATTTGGCCAGGAATGCAAATATATCCTCAACAAAGCTAAAAATCATTCTAAGGGAAGAAAACAAGCTTAATTTTAAAAAACCAAATAGTTATCCAATGGGGTCTAAATTATTGTTGTTTTAGGAGAATTTTATGTAAATCACAAATTGTCGTGTCATTATTCTGAAATAATAACAAAGTTACAAATGATTTTTTTTTCAAGAAAATGTTACAGATGATTAAATTTGGAACCAATTATAAATTAACATGGGTCCTAAATTTAATTTCAAGACAAAGTTGGTCGATCCTAAATTTTAAGGTCACACGTGACACGTCCCCTTTAATCAAATTTAACCTATTTGACAAATGTCAACTTTTAGAACAAAAATATTTTTCTTAACTTGATATTTTGTTCTTTTTTTACGATTTTACCCTCATTTAATATTATCTCCCATATATTAATTCTCTATTCTGAATTTATTTATTTTCCTAATATACATATTTTCAATCATTTTATATATTTATGATAGAGTTAATTTGCAAATAGACAATTTTTTATTTTAATTTAGTTACTTTTATATTGATATTCATATGTAACTCTATATAATAATCCAACATATATACTATATTTATATATATTGCTCCATCTTTATTGAGATGTGTATTTCATCTATTATGGATTTCGTCATATATACTTGATATTATCTATATATACATATACATCTTTTTAAAAAAATTGTATAAAAAATTTATACCTCATATTATTAAACATATCCCTACATTTAGGAAATTTAAACACGATATGCAATTATATAAAAACAACATACAAAATATAAACATGTATATATTTTGATGGTCGTTGTCGGAAAAATGAGCTTGTTTGCCATAAACAGAACCTTCGTAGATTGTTTTAAGGAAATATACAATCCATTGAAGGAAATATATCATCATTTGAAAGAAATATATCGTTGTTGGTCGCTATTTTGAATCTAAATGTCATTGGTCGCTATTTAGTGTTTGAAAAGGTTCAAATTTTGAAGATCTAAAGTCGGAATGGAGTGGGTGTTCATATTTGAGTTGAGTAGATGTATGCGTACTTGTTCGACCCAAATTGTCAGAGTCAATCGATTGGGGTCGTGAATATCGTGGGTTGAACATTAAATGTAGGGGAAAATATGAAACAATTGTTGTGTCGTGGATAAGACCAATGTCTTGAAAGCAATTTCGGCACGACCATGGTTCTAAATCGTTTACGCCGGTTGCTCCCCAAGGTTAACACAACACCCTCCTCGTTCGTGCACTCGAGAGAGAAGGATTGGAATCAAGGAAGTTTTAGGAGACGAAAGTGGAGGAAGAAGAAGTGTGTTTTACTTTGCTTAATATACAAGCTTTTATAGGGAGGAATTAACCAACGGTCATTCTCCCACGGATCGCCACGTGTCAAACGATCAGCTATGGAACAGTCAGTCTACGGAAAACGCGGACAGTCAACAAAACGAAGAACGAACGATCAACGGTCAGAGACGAAACGGACGGACGGTCAGCGTGGAACAATTCAGGCAATACTGTAGTGACACGTGGAGGAAAATAAAAATATTTTGGCCAAAAAATAAAACCCACTTTCTTTATTTCGCGCGATTACCCAAACTCGCTCATCCGATCGACCAATAGCAGCAGCACGCGCGTGTGGGGTGAAGACTTGGTTCCACTCTTGACTACTGTTAGAAGAGCAAGGAAGAGTGATTGTATAAATACACTCTTCCCAACTCTAAATTTATCCATGTGGGACAAAAGTCTTCATGCAACACTACACTAGGCCTAGGGATGTTCACGGGGCGGGGCGGGGACAGGGAAGCCGTCCCCGTCCCCGTCCCCGCCCCCTAAATCATTCCCCATCCCCGCAAAATTCCTCATTTAACTTTGCGGGGATCGAGGCGGGGATTCCCCGCGGGGAATATGCGGGGATCAGGTTCCTCGCGGGGAATTTTTTCCTCGTTCTTTTTTTTTATTTTATTAAATGCCAATAAACTGCTATTTTTTAATTTCATAATAGAGTTTAAAACCTTCAAACATCATTTCTAAAAGTTTAAATATGATTTTCAACTTAAATATTCCACAATTACAACATAGTCTTAAATATAACAAAATTACAACATTAAACAACAACAAAGCATGAATACAAAGTCATAGTCTTAAATATTAGACAATTACAACAGTCTTAAATATTAGACAATTACAACAGTCTTAAATATTATACAATTACAACATAGTCTTAAATATAACAAAATTCATACAACAAACAACAATAAAGCCATAAATGTCCTTCTTGATAAAAAAAAAAAAAAAAAAAAAGAGCCATAAATGTCCTTCTTTAGTCACTCAAACTTGTAACACATGATTCCTGAAAAAAAAAAAAAAAAAAAAAAAAAAAAAAAAAACTGTTATTATAAATCAATAATGAAAAAAATTAATTAGAATACACAAACTAATTATTTACCGCATCTTTTGGATCACGATCCTCGAGAACAGTTTCCAATACTTTAGCATCTATGGTAGTATGTGTATCTATTTAAGACAAGTACAAATAAAACTTAGTAAATAGTAATAAGAAAACAAATTAAAGAAATAAATTAATAATACATACTCATACCTTCATCCCAAAGCCAATTTTGAGCACACATCAAAGCTCATCTTAAATCTAGGATCTAATACTGTAGCTACTGCCAAAACACCATGAATCACACTCCAATATTTTTCAAACTTAGTAATCATTCTTGATGCCATCACTTTTATCTCCTCAATATCAGAGTTAAGCCACTTGGAAAGTTCCAACCTAATATCACAAATTTCTGGAAAAAAACACATTGGAAGTTGGATAACTTGACCCAGAAAACAACTCAGTCATATTGTAAAAGGGTTCTAATTTGTCACACATTTCTCTTGCAAAATTCCAATCAGTCTCTGATGGAAGACATTTATATTGTGGCTCATGCTGTTTTAGACGAGGAAAAACATTTTTGTATACTAAAGCAGTTTTAAGCATAAAAAATGTTGAATTCCATCGTGTCATGCAATCAAAGCCAAGCTTTTTAGTGCATGGAATTTGCAATTGACGAACAGCTTCTTCAAATTTTTACACCCTTTTTGCAGACGAAGTCCAAAAATGAACAGTGTCCCTGATTCTCTCTATACCATCAGAAATTACAGCTAATCCATCATTCACTATCAAATTTAAAATATGTGCACAACAACGCATGTGAAACAAGCTTCCATGTAACAACAATGTCCTCAATTCTAACTTATCTAATAGGATCTCAACCATTGCATCATTTGTTGAACAATTATCTACCGTTAAAGTTGATAATTTGCGATCTATGTTCCAATCCAATAAACATTCTATAACAATGCATCAGAAAGTAATCCTCCAGTGTGTGGATGTGGCACATATACAAACCTAGTATGAGTGATAACATATTAAAATTGAATTTTTATGTTAAAGAAATAATAATATTGTAAAGACATAGGAAATTTAAATTTACCTCAAAAGTCTACTCTGTAAGACCCAAGATTCATCAATGAAATGTGTTGTGATAGCCATGTATCCCTTCTTTTGGTTACTAGCAGTCCAAATGTCAGTAGTAATAGCAACTCTACTTCTATTGTTTTCCAAAAACTTCATTGTTTTAATTCTCTCTTCTTCATAAATTTTTATAATATCTCTCCTCATTGTGCTTCTAGAAACCATCTTAAACAAAGGTTGAACACCACTCATGAACTTTCTAAATCCTTTGTGCTCAACCATGTTAATAGGATATTCATGTAAAATGATCATACAAGCAAGGTCTCTCCTAGAAGCTTTATAATCAAAAGTATACGAAGTTAGCACAACTTTTCCATCATTAGTTTTGTTTGGTTTCAAACATGATTGCCTAATGTCTCTTTGTTTCCTTAAAAGACATATTTTGAAATGATCATGTAAATGTTTTGTCCCATTTTTTGATTCTCCTCCCAATTTTTTCCCACAATAGTTACATATTGCTTTCATTGTATCATTTATTTTTTGTCTTTTGTAATGATTTCATACTACCGATGTTAACCTACTACATTTTCCTCCCTCTTCAATGTCTTCATCAATCTCGAAGCTATCTAATGTAATAGGTGTAGATGGTGATTGATTATTATTACTACTACAACTATCTTTTGGTGTTGGTTCACTCATGTTATTAGAAGTTGGAGTTGAACCAACTTGTAACTCCTTATTTATGTTTCCTGAAGAAGTCATTTTCACCTACAATAATAAACAAATTATGGCATTAATATACTACCTTTTTAAAATCACAAATAACAAGTTTCCAAACACACAAAAGACGTGCAAAGATTCATCAACGGAGAACTAAAGAAACAGTTTGGATAAGAAACCTTTTGTTAAATTTATCATATATGGGTTGGTCTAACGTAATTTGAGGCCTTAAATCCCCAACTGGTTGACACATCTTTGTCTTCTATTTTGAATGATTCATTTGTAAATCTAATATTACCACCACCATGTAGCTTCTAGTATATTTTTCCCCTATTACTATAGATTTACTTGTTGTTAAAGGTTACAGGGTAGATGCTGAATAATTTTAGAGCTTAGAGTTTGGATGTACTGATTAAAATCCTTTTGCTTTGTCTGTTTATATTTTTTTTCTTTTGTCATTTCTTGTAATTTGACATGTGTGATTTCACTTGGAGATTTTTCTTTTTCGAGATTTTAAAAAAAGCTAAAATAATTGAAATACTAATCCAGATTTTTAACAACACAAGGGCTAAAAATTGTATGGCTGAATGTGATTTTTATTTGCAAGCAATGTACAATGAATATTCAACCGCCAACATACAAATTGACAAGGATTTTACTGCGAAGCTTTCTGGGTATGGTTGTGTTGGACAAATTCCAACACCTGAGGCAGATATTTCAAACAATTCAGTGGTGAGTTCTTTCTAAAGTTAGAAGAGGAGCAAAGCAAACGGAAGCCAACTATCTTCAATTAAAAAAAAAAAACAATAGAATTATTTTCCAGGCTCATCTTTAACATACAAAATTCCCCAATTTATGAAGATCGATCTTTCACATGGTTTTGGCAGCGAGGAATCACAGAGAAACCAGAGAGATAATTTGATCATAGAGATAGAAATCATAGAAAAAATTGGGACCAGAGAGATAGAAATCGCAGGGAAACCAGAGCAAAGATTGGGAGGAGGCGAGGAATTAAAACTTACCGAGAAAATGGTGGAAGATAGAGGCCGCGAGATGCAGATGGCGGCAGGAGGAAGGAGGAAGATGAGGCGTAGACGACGGCAAAATATGCGGCTAAAGGTGAGGTCCGTGAGGAGGCGATGTGAATGAGAGAAAAAGAAGGAGAGAAATGGGTGGGGTTGTTCTGTGCAGCTGGAGCTTGAAAGAAAATGAAAACTAGGGTTTCTTTGTAAGTTATAACTATTTATACTTAATAATATAAATTTTTTTTATGTATAATTATATTCATATATATATATATATATTTTAAAAAAAATTGGCGGGGCGGGGACGGGGTCGGGGACGGGGACGGGGAATATATTCCCCGTCCCCGGCCCTGTTTAGGGAATGGGGAAAATTTTGCCCCCACTCCCTCCCCCATTCCTCGTGT
Organism: Luffa aegyptiaca; assembly: GCA_017139565.1. Classification (NCBI taxonomy): domain Eukaryota; kingdom Viridiplantae; phylum Streptophyta; class Magnoliopsida; order Cucurbitales; family Cucurbitaceae; genus Luffa; species Luffa aegyptiaca. The sequence continues at coordinate 11,939,409 of CM029397.1, forward strand.
ATTCGGGGATTCCCCACCCCGTTCGGGGCGGGTCCCCGCGGGGTAAATGAACATCCCTAACTAGGCCAAGATTAAGTCATTCCCAACAATCCCCCATGAATGACTGTAAACAACATTTTCAATAGTCATGGTTTAGACCCCCACAACACGCTTGTATCCTCATGTTTTTCCTTGATTCCGCGATACAACAGTAGAACAAATGTTATTTAAGGTCGTGCACTAACATCTTAGGTCATCGTGAAAGCTCTAGAAAGAGATTATTTACACTCTTTCATAGAAGGCGACCACACCTTCACAATCACGAAATGCTTCATCAAGTCTATCACAGATAAACCACTCAAAATTTGAGCTATGAAGACTTTCAAAAATGTGTCCATCAAGTTCGTACTTGGACCATTCAAATAAAGGGCTATGGACTCATTTCAACAGTTTGAGTCCCATACATGCTGAGGACTCTAGAATTACTCTCCTTGTTAGGCCTTTGGTGGGAGGATCCGCCAAATTCCTCTCAGACCTCACATACTCCAAGGAGATAACTCCACCTTTCAACAGCTGTTTCACAGCTCCATGTCTCAGATGTATATGCATTCTCTTGCTGTTATATACACTGCTTTTGGCAATTCCGATGGCTGCTTGTGAGTCACAGTGCAACGAGACTGGCACTGATGCCCCCCACAGTGGTACGTCTTGAAGTAAACTTCTCAACCACTCCGCCTCTTGCCCTGGAAGCTCGAGAGCTATAAACTCAGATTTCATGGTGGATCGCGCAATGCACGTCTGCTTTGCAGATTTCCATGATATAACTCCTCCACAAAAAACAAACACATACTCGCTAGTTGAGCTTACTTCATCGTTATCAGTTACCCAGTTTGCATCACAATAACCTTCTAATACTGCAGGAAATTTGTTAAATTGCAAACAGTAATCTATTGTACCTTTAAGATACCTTAACAAACGACGAAAAGCAACCCAATGTTCCTTATTAGGATTATGTGTATACCTACTCAATCTACTCGCATCATATGCAATATCAGGTCTAGTATAATTCATCAAGTACATCACGCTACCTATAATTTTTGCATATTCAGATTGAGAGACACTATCCCTTTTATTTTTCTTAAGTTTCATACTAGCATCATAAGGTGTTCTTACAGGTATATCATCAAAACAATCAAATCTATTTAGCATTTTTTCAACATAGTGTGATTGACACAATGAATACCCATTTTTGGTTTTCCTTAACTTAACACCAAGTATCACATCAACCTCACCTAAATCTTTTATCTCAAAGTGCGAGGATAAGAATAACTTGGTATTACTTATTATGTCTAAATTCGTACCGAAAATAAGCATATCATCAACATACAAGCAAATAATCACATAATCAACACCAAACAATTTCGCGTAAACACATGTGTCAGAAGATTTCACCCTAAACCCATTGTTTACTAAGGTCTTATTAAATTTTCCATACCATTGTTTGGGGACTTGTTTAAGACCATAAAGAGATTTTTTAAGCTGACATACCTTGTTTTCTTGACCAAAAATTACAAAGCCTTCAGGTTGTGTCATCTATATCTCCTCTTCTAAATCTTCGTTGAGAAATGTTGTTTTCGCATCTATCTGATGTATTAACAGCCCACGAATAGCTGAAAGAGCGATCAAACACCTAATAGTAGCTATTTTAGTTACAGGAGAATAAGTATCAAAGTAATCAATACCTTGTTTTTGTGAATAGCTTACAACCACTAATCTAGCTTTGAATTTTTCAATTGAGCCATCTGGTCTAATTTTCTTTTTAAAAATCCACTTACACCTAATAGGTTTATTTCCCTTAGGTAAATCTACCAAGTTCCAAGTTTGATTCATAATTAAAGAATCTAGTTCACTTTTAATTGCCTCTTTCCAGAAACTGGAATCTACTGATTTTAAGACTACTTGGTAGGTTTTAGGATTCTCATCTATTAGATACGTGCATGCAAATTGATTGTCTATTGTATTTGAGTTTTCAACAAGAAAAACAGTTAAAAAATCCGATCCAAAATCTTTTTCATTTCTCTTTCTCTTACTTCTCCTAGGTTCATGTTCATGTATAATATCAGAAGTAGATGGAGGACAAACAGACACCTGACTAAATTGTGAGATGTTATCCGACTCATTAACTATCTTAATCATAGGAAAAATGTGTTCGAAAAATTCAACATCTCTATATTCACAAATTGAATTATCATCCAAACACATAAACCTATATGCAGTGCTATTATGAGCATACCCAATAAAAAATACACAATCAAAGGTTTTAGATCCTACAGTAGGTTTCTTGAATACCGGATATACAACTTTAGCTAAGCACCCCCATACCTTCAGATAGCTCAGGTTCGATGAATATCCTTTCCAGAGCTCATATGGTGTCTTATCCAGTTTTTTGTGAGGAACCCTATTAAGAATGAAACAGGCAGAAAACACAGCTTCCCCCCACATACTGTTAGGCAATCCAGAACTTAATAACATAGCATTCATCATTTCTTTTAATGATCTATTTTTACGTTCCGCTATGCCATTTTGTTGAGGGGAATATGGTGCAGTACTCTCATGGATAATCCCATTTGATTCACAAAACTCCTTGAGAGACTTATCACTGTATTCACCTCCCCTTTCAGATCTTAACCTTTTAATCTTTTTATCTAGTTAGTTTTCTACTTCTACTTTGTATTTCTTAAACATGCTACTAGCTTCATCCTTTGATTTCAGAAGATATATTTTTGTGTATCTAGAGAAGTCATCGACAAAAGATATATAATAGTTTTTGCCCCCTTTGCTAGTAGTGTTTTTGAAATCAGCTAGATCAGAATGAATTAATTCAAGCAGTTCAGTACATCTTGTTGTAACAGACTTAAAGGGGTTTTTAGCAAATTTTGCCTCTACACATACAGAGCATCTACTATTTTCAAGTGTCTCAGATACATTAAGAAGATGCAATTTTTAAGCCTTTTAATTGATGCAGTATTCACATGACCTAGTCTACCATGCCACACATCAACAAATTCAACAATATAAGCAGAACGAGATGTACTTTCATTCATTTCAACAGAAATAGAGACAGTATTTAAAACAAAAAGACCATCTGCTAAATATCCCTTACCAACAAAGTCACCATTTTTTGTGATGACAACCTTGTCAGCTTCAAACACAATTTTAAGTCCTACCCTGTTCAACAGACTTCCAGACACCAGATTCCTACACAATGAATGGACATACAACACATCATTCAGAGATAAAGTTTTTCCAGAAGTAAGTTTCAAGAGAACCTTCCCTTTCCCGAGAACTCCAACTGTGGCTGAGTTCCCCATGTACACACATTCGCCGTCAACAGTGTCCTGGAACTCGTGGAACAGGCTTCAATTTGAGCAGAAGTGCCTTGAGGCGCCGGTGTCAAGAATCCAGTCTGATTTATTTTCCACCAAGTTTGCCTCCACCACCACTACAACGATGATGTCGTCTGTTTCAACAACGTTGGCTTGTGCACCAGCAGGCTTCCGATCTGGTTTCCCGTTCCTCTGGTTACACTAATAGGATTTGTGCCCTGGTTTTCCGCAAACATAACATATCAGCTTGAACTTCTCTTTCTCTATTTTCCCACTAGGAGACTTGAATTATTGGTTCCTCTTCTATGAGGATTTGTCTTTATTTTTATTTTTAAACCTGTCTTTTGATGCAGCAGAAGATTCAACCAAGTTAGCATTAACTGAATTTAAAGACTGGGAATGCAACTTATCCTTTTGCCTATTGGCTTCTTCAATTCGCATGTGGCTGATCAACTCTTGTAACGTCAGGTTCTTCTTCTTGTGCTTTAAATGGTTGCGGTAGTCGCTCCATGAAGAAGAAAATTTTTCGAGCAAGACATTCACCTGAAGAATCTCGCACATCTTCATACCCTTTGTCAGAATGTTTGCCACCAGATTCTCGTACTCATGAACTTGGTCCATCACTGGTTTGTCATCCACCATTTGAAACTGCAACCACTTGCCAACCACGTACTTTTTCCTGCCTGCATCATCGCTGCCATAATGATATGACAGCCCAAGTCAATTGGATCTAAGAACCCTTGTGGATATGCAAACCCCTAGATCTCAAATGCTAAGACCCCCAAAACAAGATGATTTCATCCCAAGGAAGAAGATAGAACGGATTTACCTTGGAGATCAAGATCAAGAGTAGAGAAAACACGTTTCTAAACTCGAGATTCGAATCACTCCACAAGTAGTTTGATCAATGCTACTTGAATGATCCTAGCATGCAAATCTAAACACAAGATATGCAAAGTTGCTCATGGCCTTTAGGCTCAAAAGACTTCATTTTCATTGAAATTCCATCAAAACTAATCTTCCCTCAAAGCAACTACATAGATGGTGTTGGGCTCCTAGAGTGAGTAGAAATATGGTATAGAAGACTCTAGAATTCCTGTGCAAGCATACACAGTCGGCAGCAAGTAATATTATCAATCCGAGTCCTGAACTAGCTTCCACTTTACCTATTTTGTGTAACTTTCTAATGGTTTCAAGGTAATAAAAATGATTTAGTTTTGTAAGAATAATGCTGAATCAAAATAAACGACAGAACAAAGAATAAACAAATAGGCAGACAGATTAGAGGCAGGCGCTGGTTAGGTTTAGTAATTGTTTTAAAAGATGCTCTAGCAATATTATTGATCATGCAAACTCTCGCAGTATTATTAGCGGATTCCTCCCGGAACTCCGGATCTTTTGGAATGTGTTTCAACCCCAATGAAGTGCGACCGATCAAGCACTAGGCAACTGGCTATCCCTAGCTCAGTCACTGGCGTTCACCAATACACAATGATCATAGTGTGGATAATTGCCACACACTCTCTAAATCATCCCTGAAACTAGAGAGAGGTATTCACACCGGCTGGCCAGGCGGGCATAAAATAAGAATGAAAACAACAATTAACCAAGATGCAATAATCAATATTATTATTAGAGTTTAAGCATGGCAACTACATCTTCCCTAACCAACGCCTAAAACTACTTAGTTCATAATAAGCATGGAAACATGAATTACAATCTGAGTAGGCATATCCATTTACACAAGATAATAAAGAAAATAATAATCTCCTTAATCAGCTTGCGGATGATGGTGTTCTTGGTAATCTCCAATCTTTCTATACTATTCGGCTTCCAAGGAAAGTTGGAATGAATTTGACTTGAGCGGCTATCTCCTTTTATAGAGGTGGTAGGAGGCTTGAATTAGGTCAACATGGACATGTGTAGGGCTCTCCTTGCTCCTTTATCCCGAAAATAACTCAACAGAAGTCGGTTCATGAAGTTGGCTAACGAGCTGTGACGTGGCAGTTTTGCTCCCAGTTTTGCTGCAGCACAGAATTTGCTCCCTCAAGTCGCCCAGCAACAGATTCTGCACAAAATGATTTCCAAAGCTTCCATTCTTCCAAATGGGTTAAAACATGTAATATATATCTAAAATCAACCCTAATAAGCACAAAAGACACACAAATCCCTATATAAATGAGGCCTAAATAACTACCTTTTGGGCAGTTATCACACCCCCAAACTTGAACTATTGCGCGTCCCGAGCAATACTAACCAACCTTCCTTCAAGAATTCAAAATATTAGACAAAGAATAGCTTAATCAAACCAGAAAATCCAACACTACCTTCAACCTTTACCTGAGCACTCTGCAAAACCGAGCTCTGCTGCAGCAAAATAATTCTTCCGGCATGGACAAATAATCACCACTTTTAACTCAATTCTAAGAACTTGCCACAGCTTAACTCTATTATCAGACACATCAAAACACATTTTCAAGGGGTTTAAATTTTTGTTTTTCAGACTTAAAGCAACCCTACAGTCATAAGCTCTTAAGCACGAGATGACCCACTTTATGGTGCAGTATACCCATGCCTCAAACTTATCACCAATTAGGCTAAATACTCTTTATAAAGCTAAAAAATCCTTAGTTATTCCATCTCTTGCCCCTCAGAATGGCAACATTTTATGATGAAGCTCACCTAAGTTCTGGGAAACAGAAAAACTGCTGGATCATCATTCATCCTTCAAAACTTTTGCTCCATGAATTTTCTCAGCAAAATTTTCAACAAATAATTTTTCAGCAAATAATTTTTCATAATTTTTCATATATATATTTCCTAGGTCACCTTTTGACGCGAAGACAAACTGTGGGTATCACAAATATCCCCGGTTACTCAATAACCTAACAAATTATTTAATGAAGGAGAGGAATGCTCGAGCAAAATAATTGGAGTAGCAAAAAGTCCCCCAAACTTGAATTATTCATTGTCCCCAATGAATCATTAAAATTTAAAATGACACCCCCAAACTTAAATTTTTCTATCTGAATTTTTAAAACTAAGCGTGGGACTAGACCTAAGCTTAAAGCGGATCAAATAAGTCAACACTACCTCCAGAATTTTTCTTCGCCGCAGCAACAGTCCAGGCTAGAAGAAATGCTCAAGCAAAGGGTTTCTGGAGATCAGAATACCTTGATCTAATTAAGCTTATCCAGTCCAAGCTTCAAAAATTCAGAAGAAAATGGTTAAGTTAGTAATGCTCAGATGTGCCAAACAAAACAATATTTGATTTCATTAAAGATCAAGATCACATATTTACGTAATCATGACAGAGATAGATTTTAAAGCAACAGATAAAAACAAAGAAACATAACATAACATAAGCAGAACGAACAAAGCACAAGCAAGACGAGCACACAAAATCATTCATCAAAATATTTGCTCGCAGAAACTAAAACTTCCCTTTAATTCTTCTTCATCTTCAGGCTCTGGGTTTTCTTCTTCCTCTCAAATGATGGGCGGGGGTGGAATGCATAAGTTCATAAAATCATCAATGAAAATTAGGAAGGCTTGATATGGTTTAGAAAAATTTGCTTGCATAGCCCTCCTTAGTGCGGTGTCTCTTCTATGAGCATAGCTACAGTAGGTTTGAAGTTGTCTCTCAGTGAATTCTAGCCTACTGAGAACCATCTCAAGTTGCTCCAACGCTCTGTGGACACCTCACAACAAACCACCCTGGCGTGACTCACCTCTCTGGATTTATATCACTGGAACTCTCTGGGACTCTGAACCTTCAAGTGAACTCGATCACAGGGGATAATGGAGCCGTATGTTGTAGGCAATAATCTCTTCTTGACAAAGCTGAGCCAAGTGTTAGTCTCACTCTTCAAGTATGCTGACTGGAATGTTCTTACCTTCGTCCTAGACAACCTCCACTAGGCATTTAGTTGCTCATTTGAGGAAGCAACTAATATTTCCTTGAAAGCAGCGTGGGAGAAAGTCTTGCAAATTAAACAGAGAATTAATCACTACATGGCTCCAGTCGAGAACAATTCCACAAATAATAATCAAGAATCCTTCATTTTCATCGATGTTGGCGTAGAACTCCCATTCTATTTGATCAACTGTGGGCTCCGGCTTTGCGCACAACCGTTCCCAACTGTGATTAGTGATGTTTGCTCAAGGAAAATGTCAGAACTCTTTGCCACCATCAAAGCCGCGCTCCATTAGAACATCTCGCTTCAGGACTTCTTGATATTTTTGTCTCGCCTCTTCATGAATAAATCTCGCGTACCCAAATCTTTTTTTTTTTCCTCTCTTAGACCTCTTCTTCTTTTTCTTTGGTTTCTACGAAGCCTCTTCAATCATATCTTCCATCGTATCCTTATCTACCGGCACTTCTCCTTTCGTCTCTCTTTCTTTCCTTGCTCGTGTTTTTGCCATAATAATAATACACAAAGAAAAATTCACATCAGTAGTAATAAAAGATGAGAGTGAAAAACATACCTTATGAGAGATCGCATAAATAAGGCACTAACTCAAGGATCTTCAACGAATAATTAGCCCCTAATTATCTCCTAATTAATTTAAGTTACCGATTTAACCGCATGGACTCGTGGGAAATTTTAATATGTCAAACGGTAAGATCTTCCCATCTACTGCGCTCCCTCTGTGTCTAACAACCATAACGCCAGCTGCCCTCTGCTGAACACATGACATCTTTGGTAATTAACTGCATGGCCACTTAATTATCCTGCTAACGAAAATAAAATCTCAACGGTAAAATATTTAATTCTTAACCACATCCGTAATATTCTGATGATATATTCGCTCTAACCAGAAGATTGCAAAAACAAACTGAGCAACAAGATTTTCTTCTAGAAGAATCTTTTGTACGGAAGATTACAATTCAAATTCAAACCGCCAAAATCAAATCTAATTTTATTCTATCTTTAGCCGAATAAATCAGGAAATATATTATTAAACCTAACCTAAACAGAAATATCAAATAACGAAAATACAACCTAAAATCTAATCTAAACTAATCCGATTAAATCAATTAAATTAACGATAAATACAACTAAATAAACTGAAAATAAAATCTACGAAAATATGGATAAATTTAGAGTTGGGAGGAGTGTTTTTATACAATCACTCTTCCTTGCTCTTATAAAAGTAGTCAAGAGTGGAACCAAGTCTTCACCCCACACATGCGTGCTGTCGCCGCCGTCGGATGGGCGAGCAAGTCCGGGTAACTGTGCTCCCGCGTAATAAAGAAATGGGGGTTTTATTTTTTGGCCAAAATAATTTTATTTTCCTTTTTTATTCTTTTTTTTATTAGTATTTTCCTTTTTTATTCTTATAAAGCCCCACGTGTCATTGTTGTCTGTCGCCCACGTGTCATTACGGTATTGCCCGAATTGTTCCACGTTGACCGTCTGTCCAGCTTCTAATCGTTGACCGTCTGTTCCGTGCTAAAATAACACACAGTGAGCCCCAGAATAAGAAATTGAATCTAAAATCGAACTTAATAAATAAACATAAATTAAACATTAAATGAAAGGATATTCATATAATCTAATATAACATTTGTTGCTCATTTAATGATGTTCATTTTCTCTTCAGGAGATTTAATGAGATTTGCAACATCTATTTCATATTTCCAAGATTAATCATCTCTTCAGGAGAATGCAAAGTTTGCTTTTACACATTGTTCTCATTTTCGTACAACAGGTACAAAACTAATGCATCTTTTATATCATATCTAAAATACGAAACTTTTCTTTCAGTAACCACCACTAGATGAGTAATTGCTTCTTCCTTTATTATTGTTCATGATCTCAACATTGACAACAATTATTCGATATTGCAATATTCACTTCAGGGAATGATATTCAAACAATTGGTTGAGATTCATGATTTTTTTATCAAATGCTCATTTGATTGATTTAATCTCAATAAGACATGATGTTTGCTCATCACATATTTAAAATTTTATTTCTCAATATTGCTACTACAGGAGCATAATCTATAATTGAGAAGAAAGAAGCATTATTCTTGACATATGCTCACTTGTTTAAAATCACTTATTGATTAAAATTATGCAACTACAAGTGCATTTAATTAAAGTGAGCATTAAACTTGTGCAACTACAGGTGCATTTAATCATGAGTCATTCTTGATTTGAAAATGATGCAACTTCAGGTGCATTAATTCAAAGGGAGCATTTTTATGCAACTTCGTGTGCATAACATCAAAATTAATTAACTTTAGGAAGATCAACTAACTATTATACAAGTGTTGCAAACTTTGCCATTGGAAAATTTTAACTAATACATGTGTCTATTATGAATTTCAAAAGTTAATCAACACAAACAAAAATATTCAAACATATATATGGTACCCAAATAAACAATTGTTGGTAAACAACATGTTGCAATATTTCTATAAGATATATAAACAATATATACAAAGTGTTCTGTACATAAAACTATGAAAGTATATAAAATACTCTGTATATATATTAAATGCATATGATATAAAATATATAGAGAATCATGTGAAAATTATACCGAACAAAGAATACATAAACTAACGAGATCAATATACAGTAGCAAAGCGATAAAGTTTAGAAAATGTACATGATTTGAAATTGAGATATATATAGAGTATATATGTGTATCATGTTCATTGAATATGCATTAAACACTCTAGATCATTACAGAAGTAATAAGGATACAAGCATACTATCAACATTTCAATTATGTGGATAATATAATTAACATAAATGTCATTGGCAAATATAGAATCATAAACAATAAAAATGATTCGAATGTTAATATCATCCATACATAAATATGATACTTTACTAATCACATATAGTATGCATAATAACAAATAATATGATAATCTTGCATAAAACATATGTTGTCAACGTTCAATACACAATGTATATACAAGGTATTTATAATACATATACACTGTATATGTGAAACGTACAGAAGACATTTGCAACCAATAATGGAAAGTAAAATGAACCCTACCTTCAACTGAACAAAAATGGAAGAGAATCGTGCTGATAACGTGTTATAAAACGTGTAGAACAATAAAAGAACACTAAGAACACTTAGAGAAATAGAGAGAGCAAAGGTAGGGAGAAGAGAGCAAATGAATTGCATTCAATTGAGTTGTTGTTTAACACTTCATAAATCTCCCTATTTATACTAGTACAATAGGGATGGTTACAACTTACAAGACCTAAATTAGGAGAGGGATGGAGAGTCTTGAGCCTAAAGTTAAGGAGTCATGGGGAGTTGCCCTAAAATGGTGGGGTTGAATTCCCTAAAATGGATATCTATAATTCAATATACAGTGTATTTGTAACAATTTTTTTTTGTGCATTCTTAGGTAAATCCTTTTTTTATATATTTTTTTTAAATCACAAAAAATTAAAACCACCCGGACCAAATATGGGGTCTACACGGTCAGCTATGGAACGGTCAGTCTACGGGAAACGCGGTCAGCTACGCGCAGAACGGACGGTCAACAAAATGAACGCTGTTAGCAGCTACGCACGGAACAGACGGTCGACGATTAGAAGCTGGACAGACGGTCAACGTGGAACAATTCGGGCAATACCGTAATGACACGTGGGCGACAGACAACAATGACACGTGGGGCTTTATAAGAATAAAAAAGGAAAATACTAATAAAAAAAAGAATAAAAAAGGAAAATAAAATTATTTTGGCCAAAAAATAAAACCCCCATTTCTTTATTACGCGGGAGCACAGTTACTCGGACTTGCTCGCCCATCCGACGGCGGCGACAGCACGCATGTGTGGGGTGAAGACTTGGTTCCACTCTTGACTACTTTTATAAGAGCAAGGAAGAGTGATTGTATAAAAACACTCCTCCCAACTCTAAATTTATCCATGTGGGACAAAAGTTTTCATGCAACACTACACTAGGCCAAGATTATGTCATTCCCAACATTAAAATGTCCATTGAGGGTTGAACGCCACGGGAAGGAGCCACCAAATGTGAGGGAGAGAGAATGGTATTGTAGTGTGTTGGAGATGAAGAAGACACTCGGATCAGTTGACGCTTAGAAGGAGGAAATCATGTGGTTCGTTGGAGATCGCATGGAGTCATTGTCAAAGGGTGATCATCGTTGTGCGTCAACTGTGAAGACCCTGGACGTGTAGTTCATGGTTGTTGGAAACACATGAGCTACTACTAGAAAGATATAAATACATAGAAGGGGTGGTTGAAGCTTGCACGAACGGGAAGATGGATGGAAGAAAAATAGGGGAAAATAATTATGGCTCTCTTTTTTCATTTATTTTGGAGAGAAATTATGGAACTATGCGTGATTTTGGGATATTTTGAAATATGTAAATGGTTATGGATAATATATTTAGTTTATTTTATTCATTTTTAAAATTCAATGGGCAAATTGGTATAATCACTCTTTATTGGGCTTAAATTGGTTAGGCTTGTGACAATGCTGAATTTTTTTGGGAAATCCTTATAAATGACTATAAAGAAAAAAGGGGGCAACTAGATAAATGGCTATTTTTAACAGAAATTATAGTAGATGGGTTCTTTTGATGACCAAATTTCAAAAATGTCCATAATTAATATAATTATTATTGGTAGGTTTTTATCCATTAATTAGTTTATTTCTCTTACCAAAATACCCTCACATTAATGAATGAAATCAAATTTAATTTAATATTATATTTTAAACTAAATATAAACAATAAAGTAAAAAAATATTTTGAATTTACTTTTTTATCCTAAAATCGGATCCAATACCAAATTTGCAATTAATATTTGATTCTTCTCCCTAATTTTGTATGGATTTTCCATTTTAAGTTTTAGTTATCATTATTATTATTATTTTCTTTATTTTTTTTTCTTTAGGCCAAATAATATATTTTCCTTCTACAACTATTTTGCCTAAAAATAGGAATGGCAGGTTCGTCTTCCACGTTAATTTGTTGCAATTGGCTATTCCTATTTGGAATTTTCATTTTCAATTTAATTTTAGATATTTTTTTTTATTAAACTTTCCTTTTCATTTTATTCATTTTCTGTAGCAAAATCTTTTAATTTTCCATTTTATTTACCATTTTCGAGGGTAGTCTTCTTCCTCAAAGAATAACACAATTTTTTTTCCAATAACACCGTTTGCCCTACAATTTCTTTTCAATTCATTTTTTGTTGTTTCCTCCCATTTATTTTTCATTTGCCGAAGATCGTCCAACAACATTTTCTCCTTCATTTTCTTATTTTTCATGCATAGGACCCCAATATTCTATAAGGAGGGGTATGAATTCGAAAAAATTATGATTTGGCTAATTTCGTACCGGTTTGTATGTGTTATATATATATTTACAAATTTATAATGTATGTGTTTAATACCCTTTATATACCTGAATACATACCCGGTATGAACAATAACAACCTTATAATGTATGTGTTTAATACAATTCGGAATTTCTTTTCAATTCAACATGGAATTCATACCTGGTATGAATAATATACACTAAAAAGTATAGAAGGTATGAGATTTATGTGAAAAAAATTACTGGAATCAATATATATATATATATATATATATATATGTCTTAATCTTTATGGTGGATGGACTCCTCTAACCCATTATATATATATGTTCAAACAGGGTATTTAATTAGTCATCCCAAACATGTTATGTATATCCAAAATCATCTTATCAACCGAGTATATATTCTATGTCCCAAATTATTCTATGTTTCCCAAATTATTCTATGTTTCAAAATTTTTATACATTCAAACATGGGTATTTAAAACAAGTACTGGTATTTATTCTCTGTCTAAAAAATTTTATACATTCAAACAAGGGGTATTTAAACAACTATCTCAAACATAATATGTATATATATCGAGGGGTATTTAATATAACATCAATTACATGTTAAAATTCAGTCGGGGCATTGTAGTCACATACGTTTTATTTATATAATATACCGCATTATGTATATTTCAAACATGGTATTTTTTTATACATCCAAACATCATGTATGTATATCTCAAATAGGGGTATAAATCCCAAAGAAGGTAGTATTTATTATATGTCTAGAACATTACCAACTCCACGAAAAATTATACACATTATCAACTGAAGTATATATTTTTTATCAGGGTATTTAATCTATCACCAATTACATATTTCACAGAAGAACATAATGCTAATTACATGTTAAAATACCTGTACAGATGAGAGGACATATTAAACCCCATGGAAAAAAAAAATTATACACATTAAACCCTATGAGAGGCTTAATGGTTCTAGAAGCGACGGTAGAGGAGGATACACAATCGGCTTGCGTTGAATCTCCCACTGCTAAGATTTTTGCGACCCTGGTTTTCATGTGATATGCAGTAACCTTCTTGTTCGGCCTTGATGAGCACTCAAATCACCAAATTTCCACTGGAGCTTGAAGCTGCTTTGCTTGCAGATGAATTCAGCAATGGCGGAACCAAAATCCTACCGTCGAAGAAGGTCGAAATCAACATGGTTCTTGCAAAAGCGTGTGAAATGAAAAAAAAAAAAAAACTAGGGAGAAGAATTCCTAAGAAGGCGACAATTTTTGGCAAACACCTCGCTGTCAAATTCTGGAGAAAAGGAAAAAATGGAAAAATTGGGAAGTGGTAGCAAATTCGATAAATGGGCAGGATTTAAGGAAAGGATGAGCACGATTTGAGGAAGAGATTTCAAATTTATCTTATTTCCTTTTTTGTTTTATTTTCATTTTATTATTTATATGTTTAATTATTTTCCATCAAGGGCAATCACGTAAATGGGCTTAGGAAGGTTGAAAATCGATGGACATGTTTGTAAAAAATGGTTCTTAAAGACACTATTGATAAATAGGTGTGTAATAAAGGTTATATGTGTAGTTACCCCTATTTTTAATTGGGCATTTTGAAAAATGGCCATATGATTTTTTTTCATTTGAAAAATGGCTAATTGCTATTTTTAGTAGGTTTTTTTTACAACGAATCGGACGAAAATGCCCCTAAACGAAATCTAAATCCAATGAACCGATAAATTCAAATACAGCGTAATTGCAGTGAACTATAATTACAAATACGTAAATTTAGGAGAGAATCTAGCGTTTACCCTTAATTTAAGAGCCCATTGAAAATCAATCAAAATTCAAATTTAACAAACATAACAAATAAGATAACAAACATCAACCAATTAGCACAAATCAAGGGGGAGAGTTGTAGATTTTTTTAAAAAAAAAAAAATCTGTTAACTCTTACCTTAGAAATAGGGCGTGCACGAAAATGATTGAATCGGTTAACTAGTGTGTATTTAAATTACTAAATTCACTTACACACAAAAACCCTATTTTCTTTTCCAAACCCTCAATAACCTAACTTCAAAGTGTAATCAGTAAACTTGCAAATGATTTCAATCTTGAAAAACGGGAAGAAATCATTACTCACAAATGATTACTAGAATAATAAAAAACATTCAAGTTTATAAAAAGACAAATTATGCAAATACAGTGTATTCAGTAAACAAATTATGCAAATAAAGTGTATATAGTAAACTAACATATTAGACAACATGCAAATAATATACTATGGTAAAAATCAAATCATTTAAAAAACGAGAAGAAATCATTACTCACTATTTCCCTTCAACTTAATTCGAAAATTGGGATTTAGTATTTACCTTATTTAAAAAAAAAAAATATCTGAAACCCTTGAGATTCTTCCCAATTTTCTTCGGTTTGTGCGGTCTTTCCCATTCTCATCTTCTTCCAACCATTACAAACGAAATTCTTGAGAAACCTTCGATTTTCTTTTGGGCACTTTTCTCCCTTCTATTCTTCCTCCAAAAGCTTTCATTTGGAAACCATTGAAGACTTTGAAAAAAAAAAAAATACTTTGTGTTGAAAAATAAGATACAAGGAGGAAAATAATGATAGATAAATACAAATACAATATTTAACATACCTATGATGCAGATCAATAACCCTTTCAATGGTGATATGAACGACAGAGCAAACAATTGATGGATGACAAAAAGTTGGGAAAAACGATGAAGTTGCTGATTAGATAATTAAAATCTAAGAATCTAATCGAAAATTAAAAATGAAAACCTAATTTCTATGTAATCTTTCACTTTTAATAAAAATAAAATCTCATTTTTAATTTTGAGAGATAGGAGAGAGAAGAAAGATATTGTAATTCCTTGATTTAAGGATAAACTTTTTTTTTTAATTAAATCAGATAGTGGTTTCCTAAAAAGGTGTGAACGTGAAACTTGACTCAAGGGTATAATTGGAAAGACAATCCTCCCGAAAATAGGTTAAAAAAATGATTTAGCCATTTTTCATTGAAAAAATCTGTTTGATCATTTTTTAAAAATACAGTGTAAATCTGACCATTTTTCTATGGTCGCCCAATGGTGTTCGATCAACCTTGTTCGGATAGATGATGAAGAGTGAAAATTGATGTTGTAAAAATCTTCTGGAAAACCAAAAAACGTATATTTTTCGAAGAAAAGATAAAGATGGAGAAAAATTGAGCAGTGAAAATCTTCTGGAAAACAGATTGCAGATGGAAGAGAGAGAATTGATCCTGTAACTATTAGTTCCTTGAGTCATGGAATTAGAGGTTACATATTTATTTAAAAAATAATAATCAGATACGGCTACACAAATATAGGAGAGACATGGGGATGACTGAAGGGTAAAAATGGTATTTGGTATCGCACGAAAATAGGTTAGAAAATCGAGTTTGGCCATT
Source organism: Luffa aegyptiaca (assembly GCA_017139565.1). Classification (NCBI taxonomy): domain Eukaryota; kingdom Viridiplantae; phylum Streptophyta; class Magnoliopsida; order Cucurbitales; family Cucurbitaceae; genus Luffa; species Luffa aegyptiaca. The sequence continues at coordinate 11,955,570 of CM029397.1, forward strand.
TTTTATTAAAAATCCGGTTTGGCCATTTTTCAAAAGTACCTGTAATTTTTTGTCATTTCTAAGGATTTCCCTAAAAAAAAATCCAGTTTAGATAGATAGACAATAAAAAAAAATGGAAGAAAAATGGCTAAAATGTAGAAATCACGTGGGTGTATTTGTACCCCAGAGTTCCTTTTTTACCTTTGTTGTATCGTTTCCTCCTTCACCCTAAAATTAAGGAGACGGTGTATCTAAATCATTTCTCTCTCTTCCCTCTCGATTTGGTTTATTTTTAAATTTATATGATAGATTTTGTTTCCCCTAGATTTCATTTTTAAATAAAAAGATTTTATTTATGGTTTGCTTTAAAAATAAAACTTACGTTAGTTCTATTTGTTGTCTTGGTTCAAGAGTAGCATGCTGATTTCATCGTCTTGAAAATGGGTGTAGGGATGGAAGAATTGAAGTTTCTATCAGATTTGTTCGAAAGTGGGGTTGATGAAGATGGTGAGTTGGAAAGAGGCTATATGGATCTGTTCAGGGATTTGAGAAACAATGATGTTTTTTATGTCCATCAATGGTTTCTGAATGCTCCTTCGGTCATAAAAATTGAAGCCGTTTTGTTTGGTGGGTAAGAAAATTTGCTGAGTTGCCGTGATTGAGCACTCAATTAGGACTAAATATGACTTAGGTCATACTAGGTATTTGCATGTTTGAAATTTAAATCTAAATTTTTTTTTTTTTTCCTTTTTTCATTTTTAGATTTAAAATTTGTGTATGATATTTTGTTATTTTAATATTTTTAATTACTCAGAATTTTGTTTAAAACTATTTTAAATGTTTTCGAAATACTAGGTATTTTCATTCTAAAATTTTATAAATTTGACTAAATCTTCTTATTATTTGAAAGTTTGATTTCGAAAAGATTTTAAATTTAAGTTTTTTTTTTTTTTTTTTTTTTTTTATTTCCAGGTTTTAGATGTACCTCGATTTCAAATGAACTTTGATTATCTCACAAATTTTACAAATTGTTTATTTATTTGTTTGTGTTATGAGATTTGGTTACCTCTAATTTTAGGATTTGATTTAAGATTTGATTTAATTCTATTTTAAATGTTTCCAAAATACCAGGTATTTGCATATATTAAATTCTCAAATTTTATAAATTCGATTAAATATTCCCTATTATTTCAAAGTTTGATTTTGAAAAAAATTTAAATCTTAAGTTTTTTCTGGTTTGAAGTTCTAAATATACCTCGATTTTGAATAAGAAATTTAATTATCTCGAAATTTTAGGAAATTTCATTTATTTGTGTGTATGAGATTTAGTTCTTTTAGATTTGCCTTTTGTATTTATTTTTAATTACCCATAATTTTTTGTTCATGGTTGATTTATGGGATTTGAGTTGTTTTTATTTGAATTTCAAATTTGTTCTAATTACCCTCTAATTCCAATATTTTGTTCTTCCATTTTTTAAATTCTTTTGTATTTTCGGATTTTTTTTTTTACAATCAACCACTCATTTTTTAAATTCTTTTATATTTTCAGATTTTTTTTTAATAATCAACGACCCTTTCCTTAAGGATTTAGTTTATTTATTTAAGGAAATTTCAAATGGATTTAGTTTGATTGCAAATTCTGTCTAACTACTTTATAAAGGGTATTTTGGTAAGTTAATAATTTCAATTTTTAATTCAAAAAATTGATTTGATCATTTATCTAAATAATAGGGTAATTTGCTATTTTTCAAAATGGATTATTTTTTATTTTTTCTATTCTTGTCGTTAACCCTTTTTAAAAAAATATGTAATTTGATGTTTCAAATGGCCTATCTATCTAGTTAACTCTAAAATTAACTTGGTCAAATTGGGTCATATGGTATTTTGGTCAAATTTAAACAAAACTAGACCTGAATCCAATAAAGTCCAACTCGAATAGTTGAGCCCAAAGCTACTAAAGCTCAAGTTCACATGTTCGTGGAAAGCTCTTGAAAAGAGAACCTAGAGAGAATTTAGAAAATTTTGGAACTCAGCGCACTCAAAAGACTTCTAAAAGATCAAAAGGCTCCCTAAAGCTCTTGAAGATCAAAAGTTTCCTTGAAGAACTAAGGACGTTAAGACACCAATTGATTCTCCAAGAAGTTGAAGATTCAAACTTGAGAACAAGCTGCAAAGCCCCCAAGACAAATTTACAATCAAGAACAAGTTGTAAAGCCCTCGAGATAAATCTACATGAACAAGTTGTGAAGCCCTTGAGACAAATTTACATTCGAGAACAAGCTACAAAGCCCTCGAGACAAATCCACATTCGAGAATAAGTTGGAAAACCCTCAAGACAAATCTACATTCAAAAACAAGCTGTAAAGTTGATAACACTCATTTATGAGGGTTATTTAACCTTAGAAATTAAACCAAATTTTACCACTTGTAGTTGTAGTTTTGCATTTAATGATGTATTATGTATCAAATAGAGCAAATTATAGCAACACAGAAAGAGAGAGGAAAGTTTCTGAATAATGCTCAGTGTGTTGAGGCTGAGTAATACAGCTTGTATTAATAACAGTAGAAGACAATACGTGTCAAGCAACTATAAGAGAGAAAATAACAAATACAGAAGAAGAGATAATAAGGCAAAATAACAAAATTATATGAATAATAATGCTAATATCCCCCCTCAAGTTAACAGGGTTTAGAAACCACAGTTAACTTGGATCTAAGATTGATGAACCGTGGAGATGGGAGAGCCTTGGTCATTATGTCCGCGAGTTGGTCTTCAGACGGTACAAAACGAACGAGCAACTGCTTGAGTGCAACTTTCTCCCTGATGAAGTGGTGATCCACTTCAATATGTTTCGTCCTCTGGTGCATCACAGGATTTGCAGCCATGTAGGTTGCGCTAACATTATCACAGAGGAGTAAAGGGGAAGACGACTCAATACCGAGCTCTTTAAGCACCGACTGAACCCATGATATCTCAGTTGCAGCGTTGGACATACCCCTATACTCGGATTCGACACTTGAGCGTGATACAACTTTCTGTTTGGAGGATTTCCAAGACACAAGATTGGATCCAACGAAAGTGCAAAAGTCGCTGGTACTTCGTCTATCATCAGGGAAACTTGTCCAATCTGCGTCCGTGTAACAAGTGATAGAGGAAGATGAAGAAGGGGTGAGAGCAAGACCAAGGTGAGAAGTACCTTTTAGATAACGAATAAGTCTTTTAACAGCTTGAAGATGTGAAGATGTTGGCGCATGAAGGAACTGGCACAAGCGATTTACTGAGTAGCTGATATCGGGTCGTGTGAGTGTGCAGTATTGTAGGGCACCAACGAGGCTACGGTACTCCGAGGGAGATTCCAACAGTTCACCATCATGTAAAGAAATTGGGGATCCAGCAACCATGGGAGATGCAGTAGGCTTACAGGAGTTCAGATTTGCACGAGCGACCAGGTCACAAATGTACTTTTGTTGCGACAAGAGAATCCCTTGAGCAGATCGAACAGCCTGAATACCAAGAAAAAAGGATAGATCCCCCATGTCCTTCAAGGAACTGATTATGGAGATTAGAAATATAATGCTGAATCATAGAAGCATCATTGCCTGTGACCAAAATATCATCAACATATATTAGAAAAATCACAATAACAGAATTAATACGAAGAACAAACATAGAAATGTCTACACGAGAAGCCTAAAAACCCCAACTCAAAAGACAATAGCTTAGCTTAGAAAACCATGCCCGAGGACTTTGCTTTAAACCATATAGAGATTTGTGCAACCGTAAGACATGGTTAGGAAAATTTTTGCTCTCAAAACCAGCTGGTTGACTCATGAATACTTCCTCATTTAGATCACCGTGTAAGAAGGCATTATGGACATCAAGTTGACGTATTGACCAACCGGAGGATACCGCCAAAGACAAGACAATTCGGATTGTTGCTGGCTTTACTACTGGACTGAAAGTCTCGAAGTAATCTATACCGAAGGCTTGGTTATACACCCTTGAGCAACTAGCCTTGCCTTGTAACGATCCACACGTCCAAACTGATCAAGTTTCACCCGGAACACCCACTTATAGCCAATGATTTTTCTATCAGTAGGCAATGGAACTAAGGACCAAGTACCATTGTGAAGGAGAGCATTATATTCGGCAACCATGGCCTCTTTCCACTTTGGATCTTGGAGTGCCAACTTGTGATTCTTTGGCTCAGAAGCAATTGCAGGCAAATCAGAAGAAGAGGCCAACCAAGCCCGTGGCTTGAAAATACCATCTTTGATTGAGTAATCATTGGATGAGTATTAACATCTGAGGAGGGCGGGCAACAAGGGGAGAGTGAGAAGAAGATGGGATGGACGAAGGACTAGATGTAAAAGATGGGATGGGAGATAAAGATACAGGGGAAAAGGATGAAGATGGTGAAGAAATAGAAGATATAGATTGCGAAGGAGATAATGATAATGAGGGGGATGAAGGGGCTGGCTGTGGTGATGGAGAATGGGAAGAAGGAATGGGAGTGGAGAGTGAATGTGCAGCAGCAGCCGTCACGGGTGAAAGAGCAGCAGGAGTAATTGGCAACGGAGAGATAGGAGAGGGATGACTGGAATTAGATGAAAAAGGGTATGATTGAAGAGATAAGAGAGAGCCTAGCAGATACATATAGTCAACATGAGATTGTTTAACAGACGAGGGAGGAACAGAACGAGGGTTATGAAAAGGATAAGAACTTTCATTAAAGATAACATGGCGCGAAACATATAGCTTACCCAAAGACAGGTCCAAACAAAGATAGCCCTTATGCGAGTTACTATAACCCAAAAATACACACTCTTTTGAGTGAAATTGAAGCTTATTGTCATTGTAAGGATGAAGGAAAGGGAAGCATGAACACCCAAAACATTTTAAGAGATTGTAATCGGGTTGCTTATTAAATAACATGAGATATGGAGATTTAAGATTAAGAACAGGGGTAGGGAGCCGGTTAACAAGGAAAACGACAGTCTGAAATGCGTAGGACCAAAAATTATGGGGAACAGAAGAGTGAGCCAAAATAGAAAGACCAACCTCAACTATGTGGCGATTCTTACGTTCAACGCTCCCATTTTGCTGAGGAGTGTAGGGACACGTGATCCTGTGAAGAATGTCATTAGTAGACAATATAGGATAGAGAGGTTTGAATTCAATTCCACCATCTGTTTGTAAATCTTTAATGGTAGTATTGAATTGATTTTCGACCATGGCTTTAAACTTAAGAAAAAAAGACACAACATCAGATTTTGATTGCAATAAATAAAGCCATGTAAATCTAGTATAATCATCTATAAACAATAGAAAATACCGAGCACCATTGATAGATTGTATAGGGGCAGGACCCTAAAGATCTAAGTACACAAGAGAAAAAGGTAAAGCAGACCGAGAGGATGATAAATGAAAGGGTAATCGATGGCTCTTGGCCATTTGACAAGAAGAACAAAATTGATTACCCACGTTTTTGAAAGGCAAATTACAACTCTTAAGAACTTTATGAACAATGGAAAAAGCCGGATGGCCAAGACGATAATGTCATTTCGAAACATCCTGCACAGAAGACAGAAGCGCCACAGGTGAAGGGGGGAGGATGATTTGGAGAAAGGAACGGAGAGCTTGTATAAGCCTCCATCAAGCTGACCCCGAAGCAGAGTTGTCTTGTTGAGAGTATCCTTCACAAGAAAGTAAGAAGAATGAAACTCAACAAAAGCGTGATTATCCTTATAGAGTTTTGCAATACTTATGAGATTATGAGAGAGATGAGGAGCATGTAACACAGTAGATAATTTTAAAGGCTTAGAAAAAGACGGAGAAGATAAGACAGCATAACCAATATTACTAACGGGGAGAGACTTACCATTGCCAACGACTACCTACTCATTACCATAGTATGGAGATGGTTGCTGAATATTGGTTAAGTTCGGCGTCATATGATGAGTAGCACCGGAGTCCATGAACCAAGACTCATCAGGGTGAGGGGATGGAGAATTGGAGGATGAATCGGATGGAACAGAGGACACAGGAGTCTGGATAGGGGCTTGAGGGAAATGAGAAAGCATAGCTTGAGGAGATGAAGCTGTAGGTGCGCTATACAGAGGGTTATGACGGTTATAACACACGAGGGTGATATGTCCCATTTTACCACAGATTTGGCATTGTGGTCGTGACTGATTTGTGGAAGGCCAACGCGGAGGGCGAGAGGAAGAGGTTGGGCAACCCAAGACACCAGGGTAAGGATTAGGAGCAGGAAACTATGAAGGAAAAGTAAAAGGAGAAGGTGAAACAGGGCGAGGAGCAGAATTTTGGCAAGAGTGACCTGATGGGCGAGACTGGAGTTTGGCATTGGTAGAAGGCAGAGACAGATTGGCAAGATTGGCCTGAGCAAGGTTCAACTGATCCACCAACGATTGCTTCTCCAGCCTAGCATCATAAGCAGGCAACAAGCTCTGAACGTCTGCTAATGAGGGTCTGTTTGTGCAATTCTGAATAGAGGTAACAAACGGATTGTACTCTGAACCCAATCCTTCAAGAATATAAGCCAGATGGTCACGATACGAGAGAGGTTCACCGATTGCGGAGAATTTGTCAGCGATGTCCTTGATCTGAGAGAGATACTGAGAGACTCAGAGGCTGTCCTTACGAATTTTCTGCAGTTGAGATCGAAGAGCCATGATACGAACCGTTGAGGAGGATTCATAAACTGAGCGTAAATGCTCCCAGATTTCATATGCAGAGGAGCAACCAATTATCTCCCCAATCTTATCTTCAGTCACACTACTACAAAATTGAGTATACACTACACTTTAATTTAGACATAAGACCATAGTTTTTTTAAAAACCATGGTATGATGTTATAGAGATTGAACTAACCATGGTCTAAAATAAATACACTCATTTAGAGACCACATTTAATAAAAACCATAGTTTAAAAGTATGTTATACACTATGAGTTTTTAAAACCATGGTGTAAATACTATCTTTACATCATGGTCAATAAAAACGATGGTCTAAAAGCATATCATAAACTACAAGTATAAAAACCATGGTTTAAAAGCCAACTATTGACTACATTTAGGAAAAACCATGGTCTAAAAGTATACTATAGACTCTGAGTTTTTAAAGCCGTGGTGTAAATATTATCTTTACATCATGGTCAATAAAAATCATGGTCTAAAAGCATTTCATAAACTACAAGTATAAAAAACCATGGTTTAAAAGCCAACTATAGACTATAATGTCAACAACCATAGTCTAAAAATTAAAATGACACTATGGCTAATATTAATCATGGTTTGTAGTCAAATTATTGTTTTACTTTAGGTCATGGTTTCTAAATACATGGTTGAAAATTGTATCTATATACCTACTTTACACCACAATCAATAAAAACCATATTCTAAAATCATACGATAGACTATAGCTATATAAAACCATGGTCTGAAAATTAAATTTACACCACGATCAATTAAATCTATGGTTTAAAAGCCAACTACAGACTACCATGTTAACAAGTATGGTCTAAAAATTAACCTTGAACCAAGGCTAATGCTTAACCGTGATCTAGTCAAATTATTGTTTTACATTAGACCTTGGTTTGTTAACACCATGGTTGAAAGTCTTTGGTTAAAAAAAATATATATATATATCATGGTTGAAAGTGTATCTTGATATCAACCTTAATGAACACTATCGTTATTATAGACTACAAGGTCCTAAAAATGTGGCATAAAATTTTATTTGACACCATGGTCAATGAAAATCATGTTTTAGAATCATATTTATAGACTATAGGTATACAAAACCATGGTCGAAAAATGAAATTTACACTATAGTGAATTAAAACCGTGGTTTTAAAGTCAACTATAGACTACCGTTTCCACAACCGTGGTCTAAAAATTAACTTTACACCATAGTTAACATTAATTGTGGTCTATGATATTATTGTTTTACTTTAGACCATGGTAACACCATGGTTGAAAACATATCTTTATGTCAAACTTTTAGACTAAAGGTTTTTTAAACCATGGTGTAAAAGTTTATAGACTACGGTGACCACAACCGTGGTCTAAAAATTAACTTTACACCATAGTTAACTTTAATTGTGGTCTATGATATTATTGTTTTACTTTAGACCATGGTTTGTTAACACCATGGTTGAAAGCATATCTTTATACCAAGCTTTTAGACTACAAGTTTTTTATACCATGTCCAAACGCGTACTATAGACTATAGGTAAAGAAAATCATGATCTAAAAATTAAATTTACACCACAATCATTTAAAATTGTGGTCTAAACGACAACTATAAACTAGTGTTAACAACATTATTACACCATGACAAACGTTAACCATGATCTATAGTCATATTTTTGTTTTACTAAACTATGGTTTTTTAACACCATGGTCATAAGTGTATCGTTATACCACGCCTAAATAAACATTATTGTTGTTGAATTTCTCATTAAAAAAAACATCATTGTTGTTGAATTAAAAATAATAATAATATAATTAAATTAAATAAACCATTATTGAAAACAAACATTTACTCCAAAGTTAAAATAAATCATTATCTATTGGTCATATTTCTCATGTTTTGTACCTAGTTTTTTCCTTTTACCAAATCCATTAAGATGGTGTATGATTAATAATTATATTCTTATATATAATTTAATTTAACAAATCCTTTAGAATTTTGTATGATTAACATATAGTTATATTATTATATTATTTTCTATTAAATATATGTTTAAAAATGATAAGATTGTCTAGGAATCTAAATCAATATACTCAATAGGAGATGTAATTTAAAAAAGAAATTTATGGGACAATTAAACTAAACATAATTTTTTTAAAAAAAAAACAACTTAGGGGAATGTAAGGATTTGAACCATAGACATCATGGTTAATAACACAAACTTTATGCCAATCAAGCTATATTCATGTTGACATACAAAACATAAATTTAGTTTGCTTTAAATTATTATTATTTTTTAAAAAAACGAATATTTTATTTGTAATTAATTTATTTTAATTAATATTTTTCAAAAAAAAGAAATTTCATTTAAAACCAATAATAATAATGACAACGACAACGATAATGATGATTATAATCAAATTTCTTGTTATTGTGGTGTTTTTAAAGTTCAAAATCAATGAATAATCATATACTACAAATTTTATGTTAAAAGTTTTAAGTATGTAGAAGCTTACATTTTAATGTAATTATTATCATTTTTTTTATTTTTTGCAAAAAATTATTATCATTATTGTTCTCTTTATTCTTATTATTCTAAATGAAGCTAACAACATATTTATAAGAGAGAACGAATATTAACTTAAATTATATAAACGTTCAACTTTAATTAGTAATATATCATCTTCAAGCTCTGTCTAAATAAATCCCTTGTTATCAAGAGTATTCATTAAAATTACAAAGATGCATCAAACAAAAAGCTAAAGATGAATGTTAGGATAAATCAATCAACTTTTAAAATGGAAGATTAAGAAATAGAAAGACAATCACTACTACAATTTTGATCTTTATTGACGCTTGACTTTTTTGTTTAGTTGACGTTTGTGACTTGAAATGTTAATAAAAGTTTTATTTTTCATCTTGAAATAAATTATTAACTAAAAAAATAAATATATTGACAACTATAAAACGTCAACAAATGTTTCTATTTATGTTGACGCGATAAACTATCAACTTTGATAGTATTATTAAAGGTAATTTTTCGTCTGTCTTTTGCATTTCCGCCTTTTTCATATAGTTGACGGTTTGTAACCGTCAACTATATCCATTTTTATTGACGGCTAATAACCGTCAATAAAGATGTTTTCATTGACAGGCAACAATTATCAATATATATGGTTTTATTGACGGATTTTAAATGTCAATGACTATTGTTTATACTTGACAGCTAAAAATTGTCAAGATATACTTGTATCTCTAACTACCATATTATAAGGTGTGAATATTCTATTTAAGTTGTATATTTAACTGATTTGTTATATATAAAATGTTAATTTTATAAGGTTGATCTCCAAAGTTATAAAAATGCATACTTTTTTAACTTTTAATTTCATATACATATATATTAGGTTCTGACACTCCTATTTTATATTAGGTTAATATGAAGATTGTGATTCTTCTTAAAATATTGTTTTCTCTCCGTTTCCTTGCAATGGTTTTCAATGTTTGGAAAAGACATATTTACATTATTCCTAACTCAATTTTAAAAACAAGAACAAGTTTTTGCAAATTACTTTTTTTAATTTTCAAACCTCGACTTGTTTTTTAGTTTTCAAACACTGACTTCGTTTTTGAAAACATAGGAAAAATGGTAGATAAAAAAAAAAAAAAATTGACTAGTAAAAGTAGTGTTTGTAAGCTTAATTTTCAAAATCCAAAAACCAAATGGTTATCAAAAGGGGCCTAAATTTTTTCAATTTTCAGTATTAATATTTTGGTTAGATTACAAATTTAGTATCTAAAATCGTAGATGGTGCGTAATAGGTCTCTGAACTTTCAATCTTCTGTCTAATAATTTTATTTTAAAGTTTTAATATTTAAAAAAAATAAAAATTTGATATCTTAAATCTAGTTTTAAATATTTTCATGTGAATTTGTTTCAAAATATATATATATATATATATATATATATATATATATATATATATATATATTTTCATGTGAATGTGTTTTTAAATTTAAACAACAATTAATTTAAAATAATTAGAAATCTAATCAAATCAAATCATTTAAAACATTTTAAAAACTAATGGATACAAATACATTAGAAATTAATTAATCTAAATAAATTTAAATTTTAAATTATTTTGAGAAAATTAATGTAACGTCAGCCTTAACCGTAAATTCTTATTTCTCTAATTTGAGTTTAATTTCTTGAAATTGGTGGGGAAAATGGGGGCATTTTTGTAAATATGTTGAAGTTGGAGTAAAGCCCTAAGCCATCATCTTCTTCTCCTTCACGTGTACCAGCCGCATAGCCTCCCTCTTTTTGGTCCCTTCTTCTTTTCTTCAGCCGTGAGCCTACAACAACCTTCTTTTCAATCTTGGGCGGCGGCGCGGCGTCCTCCGGCGACGGCAAGCAGCGGCGACAGAGGGTGCGGCCAGCAGGTACCTTTTTTCGGTATCTCGCGATTAGCCGTCTCCCACACTCGATTCCTCTTGCCATCCTCGCGATCCCTTTGTTCTCCATCTCTAACTCTCGATTTTCCAGCATATTTCAACTCGCAAGGTTCATTTTTGTTAGCTTTGGTGGTTGTGTCGTTGGAGCACGCGGACAGCAACGTTTGGGGGGTCGATTCCTCTGTTTTTCGGCGTTTCGTATAGTGGGTAAGTGTTTAGAAGCCGTTTCATGATGGATTTTTGAGTTTTATCGATTACCCATTCGTTATTCTGGTGTTTTGAGTGTTGGATCTCCAAGTTTCTGCAATTTTGGAGCGTGTTCGCTTTGGGTAAGTGAATTTAGTCAAGCATTTGGTGGTTTGTTTGTATTAGAAGGATACCCATTGATATTGGCTTTTTGTTTCAAGGTGCCCATTGCGTTCGGTGGTTAAATTGCCTATCTTAGGCAAGGTATCAAATTTCCATCTAAAGGTATGTCGACCATGTCGACATTTCCAAGGGGGAAGTTTCGATCTCCCCCCCCATGTCGACGAAATTTCGTCGAAATCTCGAATGTCGAGATGTGTCGATTTTTTTTAATTGTTTTTTAATATATTTTATAGTTTAAGTTTTAAGTTTGAACCTAAAGTTTCATTACCTTCCCTTGTCCCGGTGGAAGCGTGCGTGGCTGACATCTGTGTGGGTTAGAGTTCGAATCCTGCTTAACGTATTTTTATTTCATTTTTTTCTATTTTTTTAAATACAGTTTTTTTAAACTTTTATATATATTTTTTTTATTTTTCAACCTCCATTTATTTAAACTTTTTATACTTTCTTCTTTTGCTTTTCATTTATTAAATTTTACATCAAAACACTACAAATTTTCAAATTTATTTTTTAGTGTTTACTACAAAAATAATTTTTAATTTATTATTTTAATTTTAAATTTCTATTATTTTATTATTTTTAGCATCTATAGATACTTTCATTTCATTTCAACTTCTTCACGCCACAATTCTCAAATTCTCAATTATAATTTTACATTTTTATTATTTTATTATTTTTACCATATTATATAAATATTCTCATTTCATTTTAATTTCTTCACACCTTAATTCTCTTAAATTCTCCCAAAATATTTTCCAATTACTTTCTTAAATTAAGAGCTCTAGCCTTCTAGCTCTAGTTATCTATCTTCACTTGTTAAGTTAAGTTTAAAGGTTTTCATGTTTCTTTACCTTTAAACTTAAATTTTCATTTAACAATTCAAATAATTTTCATCAATTTTCAAAATTCTTGCACATATCGACATTTGAATCGACAATTCCATCTAAATATTATCTTACTTTTTAGATATGATGATAAAAAGGGATCCATTATAGTCTAATTAAACTACAATTAAAGTTTCATTGACTAATTCAAACAATTTCCATCAATTTCCATAATTTCCGTAAATTTTCCCGGAATGTCTCTCGACATTTCCATCGACATCGACATTTCCATAAAATCTGGACCTCGACATTTCCATATAATCTGGACCTCGACATTTCCATCGACATCGACATTTTAAACCTTGATCTTAGGTGGAGTTGTGAGCTTGGACAGCAAACTTTGTTGCTGTTTAGGTGAGTTTTCGAGAGTCAAATCATTCCCGAATTTAGTTGACTCCTTATGCCCTCTTGGTTTAATTGAGTTTATGAGTTTTAGATTATTTTCTCCTTTTTGTTTATTTGTTTAGGGGTTTGGAAGCTAAGGAGTTTATTGTTTTGCCAAGCAAACTTATTAGCTAGAGTAAGTAGCTATTGGACTTAATTTTCAAGTTTAACCCCATTGCATCCTTGTTGGATTCGACAAAATCTAGTTTGATGCTTTAAACTAATTCCCTTTACGAATTTAGCATGCTTGTAAGAGCTAGCTTAAGTCTTATGTTGCTTCTGGATTTAAAAGTGCATGACGAGTTGCATTGCGAAGCATGATGTGGGAATGAAAACTTGTTTATTAATTATAGCATATCTGACACTGCTTCTGGATGGATTAGTACTCTTTAGATTATTTTGGAAGCATGTTTGATTGTTTGGCTTGGTTGCTTTGAATGTCTGGTTGGTTGTGGACGCAAGGTCTGCCTCACTTTGGTTGTGGTTGTTCTGAGTACCAGTTTGTGGTTGGGCAGTGTTGAATATAGAAGTGTTTTATTTACTTTTCAGGTGATAGAAAAATTTGGGATTTTCTATTCGTATGTCATTATGCTGCCAAAATTTCGGTAGCGCTACAGTGAGTGAAAAGGCTAAGTTTAGAAGTATCCCTTGGGTTATGAAGGGTTTAAATTGGCTGGCCGAGTAGTTTAGTCCACGAGTTTTCCAAGCATTTTTTAGTATGACTTATTGAGAGAACCATACGAATGAATGAGAATAGACTCTGTATAGGGACCTTAATCATGTTTAGGGCCTCAGATAGACTTAAAGGATCCTTAAGTCTTATGTTAGCTAGGGTTATTCCTTTCCCCATCTCAGGACTGATGGAACCCAGTTTTCAGACACGGGATCGTGCATTCTATCATTGACTGGTAGATTCCAGTTTTCAGGCTCGAGATCGTGCATTCCATTAGTCGACCGTTAGAGTCCAGTTTTCAGGCACGGGATTGTGCGCTCTATTAGTATCAGGACGGTGTTGAGCCAAGGCACGAGATCGTGCGCCAGATGGCACTCAGGCATGTTTTCATGCACCAGATTGCTCCACCGTATTTTCTTGATTCAGGGGTGTTGTGTTGGGATAGGTGTAGTTTTGCTAGAGGTTGTCAGCTAATCTCTAGTTTACTTGCCTTACTTGACTAACCCACACATCACTCTAGTTGGCACAGGTTGGGGATACGTAATCACCCTAGACAGAACGTTTCATTAACCTAGTTATGGCCCAGGGTTAAAAACCCGAATGAATGTTTTCAGTTAGGTCCCTAATGATGTTAAGACCCAATCACAAGTTTCATGCTAGTAGATTCCATGTCATCAGATCTCATGTTATCAGGGTTATGAAACCGTGTGTGGTACATGGTGTTGGACCAAGTATTGCCATCAACTTTTTAGTTTATGAGAGCTTGAGATTATTTTGGCTATCTCGAAGGTAAAAATTTTGTGGTTAGATTATTTTGACACAGAAGCGCGGATAGACATTTTTTTTATTCCTCTTGGCTCCTATTCTGTTTCGTTTATCTTAAATTTGACACGTCTCAATTTCTTTTTACTTTAGCTTGTTTTAGATTATTGTATGTATGATATTTTTCCTGTTAATTAAAGATGATAATGCTACTCTGCTGGAAAGAGGCCTTGCAAGGACAATCTCTGCAAAGTTGCATAGTTCATCAATTAAAACAAACTTAATTAGTTCATTTCCTATATTTCCTGCTATATTTCTTTACCTCTTTTTCTCTCACACACATCAAATATCATCCTTCTCAAACTTTTGTAACTTAGGTTTTTGACATTGAATGAGTCCTTCTTGACGGAAAATCAAGCTAAATTGAGAGCAATGTAAGTTTAATTGCAAGCTTTCAATCTTTTGCCAACTTTCTTTTGCAAGCTTTCAATCTTTTGCCAACTTTCTTTTGCAAGCTTTCAATCTTTTGCTTGGTGTTGCCATCTTCCAACTTGCCCACCTTAAGTTTAATTGTTTACCGATTTATTCTCTCTGGGTTTGCAGATGCTTTTGAGAAGTAGGAATTGATTATTCGCTAGTTGGAGAGTTTTGAGCCTACAAAAGAGGTTGGTTTTTATTATTTGTTTTTGTAACAATTAGTTACTTCTTTGAGTTGTAATTAGGAAGTCATATTGTTTGCTCATAATGTAATCATATGTCTTTACATTGTCCATGTTTGGAGCATTTCGATATTCACTATGAGCCACAGGTAAAGTAGAAAATATCAGAGTAGTGTCTCCTTTTTTAAATTTTGTTTCAATCTTAGATGAGGTTATCTTAAGCAAGTGGATAAATTTTTTCTTTAACGTGCTTAAGAGATCTTTTAATATTGATAAATTGTTTTATGGGTTGATGTACACATGTATTTTCAAACCACTGCAAAATGCCAAAAAAACGCTGCTATAGATGACTTTTTGTAGTGTTCTTTTCAGTTTTATTTCATTGGAATGTGTCTTGTGTCTTGTGTCTTGACAACAAACATGTGCTTATTTTTATGTACCCTGGGGAAATGACTTACAAAAGATTTGCTTGCTTATAAAACCGAAGGTATCATGAGTTATTGTTACTTTTTAAGTATTACTTCACTACTCTAGTATTGTAGATATGCCAATCTTTACAAAGTCCTTTTTTTTAATGGTAATTCAAATGTTTTTCTAGACTTATTTGGACTTTGCTTGGTTTATTCATGTCATCTATGCCATATTATTTTTTATGATATGTGGAACATTTGTTGCTAATAAAGTGGTGTTGATTGGTTTTATTGAGTTCAATATGTTATCTACAATTTTTAAGATTTAATTCCAAATTATAGTGTGCTGGCTAACATTATATGTTATATTGATCTATGATGTGATGATATATATAGCAAACCAAATCATCTTTTGTGTAGTTAAATTTTGTTTGCACTTCTATTACTAAGAATAATTAATCTATTCTTTTGCTTTTGTTTGACAGGAAAGTTAGCCAGTCAAAGATAGACATATATGACTTGCACATGGAACAAGTGGTTAGAGTTATCTTTTCATTACTTAGTTTGTTGTTTTGATTTTTTATTATAGGTTAACTTTACTTCATTCCTTATTTTTGTTCCTTTACATTAGTACAAAATATATAATGACTTTTTATTTATTTATTTATTTTGTTAATAGGGTCAAGGCTTTTATGCATCAAGAAAAAACCTGTCACGGTCAAGTTCGCACTAACTTCTTTAATGACACGTCTCAAGCAAAAAGGTTTTCTTTGGTATTGGAAGGGCTTTTCGTTTTTCATAGATAGAGGGCTTTTTTTTTTCTTTTTTAATGTTTGTAAGGAACAGATGTCTTCTCTCAAATTTTGTCAAGGTTGTGGTTAGATTTTTCTTTCTTTGTAAACATTTGAGTTTAGTTATCTTTTATTCTCATTTGTGATTTGTGATGGTTCACAACATTAATAAAAAAAATTTGTTTCATTATTGTTAAACGTTCAATTCAAATCTTCAACTTTGGTGTATCTTAATTTAATTTAGAAATATTTGCTTACATTATAGTGGATTACATTTTTACTTCCAACAGATTCTCAAATTGCTAGTATTGGACTTCCCAATGATACTTTTTGTTCTTTGGTTCGATTCATTGCAATATAGCATAAAGAATTGTTGCAATATGTAAAGACCACGACTAATGCCGACTATGGTCTATACGACTATTATAAAGAGCTATTGTCTATACTAGACTACAGTTAACGTCACCCATAGTCTATAATATCAACCATGGCTAACGTCAACCATGGTTTATATAGTTATAGACCAGGCTAATGTTACTATATAAACCACGACTGACGTTAGTTGTAGTCTATAGTATAGACCATGGCTAATGTCAGACATGGTCTATAACGGCTAACGTCAGTCGTGGTCTATTACTATAGACCACGACTGACGTTAGCTATAGTCTATAGTATAGACCATGACTAACGTCAACCATGGTCTATAATATAAACTATGGCTAACGTCACAGTTGACGTTAGTTGTAGTCTATAGTATAGACCACAGCTAAAGTTAGCCATGGTCTATAGTATAGACTACACTGGAGAAGACCATGGTCGCAAAACCATAGTCTAATAAAATAAACCATGGTCATATGACCGTGGTCTATATCTATTTTTGTAGTAGTGTTAGGGATGAATAAATCCAACTCATTAAGATTCTGTTAAACTTTTGCCAAAAAAGGAATTGGGGATTCACCTGGGTTTGTGCTTGATCCAAGAACCGTGTAGGGGCAGGGGTGCCATTGATAAAACACTCCATATCGTAGGCGATTATGTGATTCAGAAGTTGGTTCTTCCAAAGAAGGTAATTCGAGTCTAATAGCTTGATGGTAAGAGGAGGAGTTAAGGTGGGATAAGGGGAAGAAGCTTGTTGGGGGGGGGGGGGGGGTGGAATAAAGGGTTGGGCATTGGGATATGTTGGAAAGAAGGGTAGAGAAGATGGTGATGCTGGTGGGAATTGAAAACCAGCAGGTCCAACATTCGAGTTGAATTGATAGGGTATTTGATTCTGAGGAAAATTTAGGGACCAAAAGTATTTTATAACTTTAATTTTTGTAATCTTACCTCAACTTCCCTAGATTGAGTGTGATTTATGAAGGAAAACAATCAACACTACTTCAACTTCCCTAAATATTTGAATATGTTTCTTTTAGAATAAATTTCTCCAGCATCCATTCTTCAATGAAATATTGGATATCTCAATTTGGAAATGTGGGTGTATATTTTTTTAAAAAAAGATCATAAAAATATAAAAATTATTTAAAATTATGTAAATGAATAAAAAATAATAATTCATGCTTTAGTGAATATCTTCACAATATACTAGAAAATATCAATGTCAATATTGAATTCACAGACATAAAAATGATGGAAATGAATAGAATTATTTAAAACTTAAAATTAGATTAAAAATAAGGCAAAATACATTTTAGGCTGAGATGACATGGTAGATGAGGGTGTAACTTTTATTATTTTTATATTATTATTTTTATGAAAATGACTTTAAATTCTTTTAGGTTAAAAAACAAAATTGTAATTTTAGGGCCAACACATATATTTGGGAAGTAATCATATCATATATATTTAAAAGCCACTTTTAAAAAAATATATATATATTTCAAATGTTTCTAAATTTTGCACAGGCAATTAGAGATAGCCTTCCTTCAATACAGTAGGGGCTTGACTCAACTCAAATTACGCATTTGCAGTTGACAAAATTGCAAACAAACATATATTGCACAAAAATAAAATTACAATAGAACTTTCAAAAAAAAAAAAAAGAAAAAAAAAAAAAACATTTTGTAGTGAGATTTGGAGGGGTGCGCCAGGCCCAAGCAGTAGTGCAAGGCACGGGCGACGCTCGAGAAGCCCCGATAGCAAGCTACCGTGATGGGCCCTCCCCCTTAAAAAATTAATTTAATATCATGTGGGCCGATGGCCCACGTATCAGATATTAAACTGATAAGAACAGATACTACACTTGATCTTAGCCAAAAGGCCGAGAAAGGTATGATTTGTTCAGTCATCCCAACGCCTTTTTATACTCAGCCTCTTGCTCTCCCTTATGCGACTTAGGCGATGTGGGACAAACTGATTTCCTCATCCTCGTAACAGAATTCATTCAACTTCTTTATCTTCTTCATCCATAGTGGTTTTTTTATTTTCTTTCTTCACATGCTTTCTTTATTTCTCTCCTTTTCTTTTTCGTGGTTTCTTTCTTTCTTTTCATTTTTTTTTAAAGGGTTTTTTTCTTTCTTTTCAAATATATATTAAAAAAATTTGGAATCATGGAATTAGTCCTTCAACTTTGATAGGTAATAATATACTTTCTCTTATTTACATATTAGTCTTTAAACTTAGTTAATTTGTAGCATTTTAATTCTGAATTTTTTCATCAAAATGAAGTGTCACTTTTTATTATACTAGTGTTTTACCACGTGTAATTTTTTAATTTTAAAATATTTAGAATTATACATAATTTTGGATAAAATATTTTTCAATGCAATAATTTTTTAAAATTATTCCTGATTCATTTTATATATTCTTATATTAGTCTTATTCAATCCGTCGAATATTTGTATAGTTTAGTATATGTTTGGGGGAATTTAAAAAAATTGTAATCATTTGATGAGAAAAAAAAATACAAAATTAAAATTAAAACTAAATTCAAAAAGGAAAAAATTATAATCATTAAGTTTAAGAAATAAAAAGAATTACAAATTAAAAATAAAAATAAATTAAAAAGCGAAAAAAAAAAATAGAAAGTTGAATCCGCTTATGCAAGAAGCAAATTCAAAGTTGGAATCAGCCCCCAAAGGGACGGATTCCCATGAAGTCAAAGATTTGGCATGCTTTTCCAAATATTTTTCAAAACCCTCTATTTCTCCCAATTTTTTAAAAAATGCAATTTATAACTAATTACCCGGACTTTAAAGTTTATCCTTATCTTCCATTTTTATTTTCATACTTATATTCACTTCTCATTTTTATGGAAGATACATTGAACTTTTTATGTATATAAATTTTTTTTAGAATTTGAAGTGGGTGGCAAATTGGACCAAATTAATAGCAAAATATAGCACAATGTAAAAAAAGTTGCAAATATAGCAAAATCTATCCGAGTATATTACTAATAGACACTGATAGACTCTGGTTAATTAGAATCTATCTAATAGACTTCGATTATCAGAATTTATCAGCGATAGACTCTGATTAATCAGGATCTATCAGTCTACTAATAAACTCTGATTATTCAGAGTCTATCAGTGTCTATCGCTGATAAACTCTGGTTAATCAAAATCTATTAGTGACTATCATTGATTGACTTTGATTAATCAAAGTCAATCAGTGATAGTCACTGGTAGATTTTGATTAATCGAAGTCTATTAGCGATAGACACTGATATACTTTGAATAATCAGAGTCGATAGACAAGGATAGAATCTGACAACAGCTTTTTGGTCTTGTACAATTAATTTTGCTATATTTGCAATTAGTTTGCAACTGTGTTATATTTGCTATTAATTTGGTTCAATTTGTCGTCTATGCAATTGTCCCTTTTCAAAAACCAAAAACAAAAAACGAAATGGTTATCAAATGGGGCCTCAAATTCTACAATTAACTATGATTAGATAAAAATAATAATTTTAGAATTAATTTATCCACATGGGGAGATAAACCTTTTACCTTCTACTTTTTCATATTCCATTACTTTAATGTTTATGGGTGCACTTAAATTGCATTATCTCGTACTACTCTCTTAATGAATTTTTAGATTATATTTTATTGTTTTTAAAATATTAATTAAAAAAAGTTATGTTCAAAAAAAAAAATTAAAAAAAAGTTGTTTTACCGTATTTGAAATCATTTTTTTATTAACTTTTTTTTTTTTGTTTATTACAAATTCTAAATATTTTTAAGTTAACTTTTTGTTATATACTAAACATTTCAACCTTAATAAATATTCAATTAAGTTATTAATTTGATTTCATATTATAATTATAATTATAATTAAAGACAATTTATTTTAACTTCTTGAAGAATGAAATGATAAAACTCTTTATATTCCAACGTTTTAGATTCCACACAAATTCTTGCTGATAAATAACTTTTAATTCATTCTCGATAATTCATTTTTAATTTTTTATTGATAATTAATTAATTAATTGAAACTTTGTGAGGAATTATGGTACACATTTTTTTCTCAACAAAAGAAACATAAGCTTTTTTTTTTTTTTTTTTTTTGAGTACATCAACATTTGGGAGTGGGGGGATTTCGAACCTCTGACCTCATGGTCGAGGGTACATGCCAATTACCGTTGAGCTAAGCTCGTTTTTGACAAAAGAAACATAAGCTTGTAATTGATAATTGATTGAACAAACTTTCATTTTTCAACAAATATTATTAATAAAAAATACAATATAAAAGAACAATAAAAATATAAATAGTAACAAAAAAAAAAAAACCTCAAGATCCTAATATACACCAACTTCTTAAAATATATTTGTTCACTTGACAAATATTGATTTACAAATACAATTATTCAACTTCATAAAAATGGAGTTGTAACATAAGTTTGGGATCCGGGATATAGATTTGGCAAATGCATCCCTTGGAATTTGAATATAGCACACTAACACCTTAAGATGTTTTGAATATTGAAGATGTTTTAAGAGCAAAGAAAACAAAGAGTAGGGGTGAGCATCATAGACCGAAAAACCGAGCTGACCGACCGAAACCGACCGAACCGACGTCGGTCGGTCGGTTTTTTGATTAAATCGGTCGGAGTCGGTTTTTTCTATAGAAAAACCGACTCATCGGTCGGTCGGCGAGTCTAAGAAGACTCAAACCGACCAGAACCGACCGAAAATTAAAAATTAAAAAAAAAAAGGTGTGAAAACGCGTTAGTACACTGGCTGCCGCAGGCAGCATTAATGCGCCTGCAGCAGCCTTGGGAAGACCATCAGCCGATGGTCTTCCCAAGGAATACAATGATATTTATTTTTTTTTTTTTAATTTTCTTTTACTTTCTTAAGCACTCCTTATCTTCTTCTTCTTTCATTTTTATTTTTTTTTGAAACCCCAGACTTCTTCTTTCCTTTCATTCTTCTTCTTTCTCTTTTCTTTTATGTTCCTTTCTTCTTCTTTCATTTTTATTCTTTCTCTTTTCGTTTATGTATTTTTCCTTTCTTCTTTCTTTTTTTTTCTTCTTCTTTCCATCTGCTTTCATTTTATTACTTTCTTCTTCGTTTCTTTTTTTTCTTCTTTTTCTTCTTTCTTTCTTTTTTTTTTTTACTTCTGTCGACTGGTTTATCTTCTTCTTCTTCTTCTTTTTTTTTTATCTTCTTCACGTCACGCCCTAAAAATCGACCGAAGCCGACCGACCGCCGGTGTCATCGGTCGGTCGGCGTAACTCATCCCTTCCAAACCGACGAAAACCGACCGTCAGAAACCGACTTGTCGGTGGTCGGCGTCGGTTTGAGCCCAAAACCGACGCCGACCGACCGATGATCACCCCTAACAAAGAGAACAAAAAATAAAGAAATAACGAAGCTTCAAGTTGTTGGTGAAGAAAATAGTGAAAGAAACCCATTTTAATTACAGTGGTGGGAGATGATAGTTACAAAACTTTTTGAATTATATAACTTCTAATTAAAATTTCATTATGATTTATAATTAAAAAAAATGGTAGGAAAAGCTTTTTAGATTCCAACCTTTTAGTATTTCACATGTATTTATTATTGATAATTAATTATTAATTAACTAATTTACTATTTATAATTAATCGTTAATGACACATATTGTAAATTAGTAAATGAAAGAAAGGACAAAAGTGTCTAAAAAAACTTTTCCAACATCCTCACCTTTTAATATACTAGTTTTTTAACACGTGCCTTGCACGTGGTATTCCGATTATTTTATCATGTTGATAGTATTTTATTTTCATATCATCATATATAATAATAAATTATATATAAAACTTTTGAAATCTCATCATTAAATATACTTAAAGATAAAATCATAAATTTTAGAAATAAAGACATAAACTTTTTACATTCTAACATTTTCTTAAAGATAAAATCATAAATTTTAGAAATTAAAATTATATAAATTGAGAGATATGACTTTTCATATTCTAACATCTTCTCTTAAATACGGTTAAGTAGGGAGGTGATAATATGAAAAGAAAATTAAATATTTGATGTTAATATTAATATTTTTTTATAAAGAGTGGCTTCCGATGTTTGTTGTTGTAAAAAAATTATTTTTTATTTTAATTAAATAATAAAACAAAAATATATAATAAATATTTTTTTAAAAAAAAAAAACTATTAGTATGGGTGGTGAGTAAATTTTTTTAATTATCAATTTTTTTGTGCTAAATCAATTTAATAAGAAAAATTTAGGTATTATCTTAAAAAAAAAAAGATAATATTGTCCAAAAAAAAATTTCACCTTCACACTTTTATGAAATCATAAATTTTAGAAATAAAGAGATATAACTTTTCACATTCTAACATCTTCTTGAAGATAAAATCATAAATTTTAGAAATTAAATTATAGAAATAAAGAAGTAGAACTTTTCATCTTCTAACATCTTCGTTTCAAATTTTAGAAATTAAATTATAGGTTATGTATGGAGGTAAGAATATGCAAAGAAAATTAAATAGTTATTATTATTATTATTATTATTATTTTATAAAGAGTGGCTTCCGATGCTTTTCGTAGTAAAAAAATAATTTTTTTTTATTTTAATTAAATAATAAAACAATTGTTAATATGTGTAATAAATAAAATTTTTTAAAAATGGATAGATTTGTTTTAATTATTATTTTCTTTTTTGTGCTAAATCAATTTAATAAGGAAAATCTAGGTATTATCTTAAAAAAAAAAAAGATAATGTTGTCCAAAAAAGTTTTTTTTTTCCACCTTCACACTTTTATGATTAATGGCATGTTTTGTAAATTTAAAATTTGGTAAAGGAACAAAATGATCCAAAAATGATTATCCTTCTTAGCCACTTTTTAAGGTAGCATAAGATTAGATAAGATAAGATTATAGATTTAATTCATTCACGATAATTAATTTAATTTATTATTGATAGTTAATTAAGTAATTAATTTTTATTTATAATCAATTGAAAACTTTGTGAGACATTAAGCTACACGTTATATTTTTTTTTCTCAACAAAATAAACATAAGCTTGTAATTGATGCAACACAATTTATTTTTTCAACAAATATTAGTAATTGGCGCGGCGGCGATGGCGGTCGATGGTGGCTGGACAACAACCGATGACAGAGGTTTAGGATTAGGTAAGGAGGATTAGGGTTTTGGTAGGGAAGAAGAACAAAGGGTTTTTAGTGAAATAATATTATTTTAATAATATTTTATTATTTTTAATATATTTATATTTAAAAATTCAAAAATAATTTTTTAATAAAAAAATATAGTGTCACGTCAGCAATCCGTTAGTTTTTAACAGAAAAGTGGATGGAGGGACTAAAATGAAACTAAAACCAAACCTCAAAGACTAAAAGTGTATTTTTCTTTTTTTTTCATGTTGTCTGTAAGGATTTCGATTTGGTCAATTTTCTTTTTTTTTTTTTTTTAAAAAAATCAAGTTTTCAAGTTTGCTTAAAATTTCATTTTGTAAATTTGATTTTTTTTTTTAAAAAAAAAAGTCAGGTTTCATTAAAGTTTGATTTTGTCAATTTTTTAATTTCACGTGTTGTGTCTATGCGGAAGTTGTTTTTGTTTCGCGGATTGTGTCTATTAGAAAGAGTTCGATTTTGTCTTTTTTTTTTTTTTGAAAAAATTAAGTTCATTAAATTTTGATTTTGTCAATTATTTATTTTTTTTTTTTGTTTCACATTTTCAGTCTATTAGGAAGGATTTCGATTTTGTCAGTTTTCCTATTTTTTTTAAATCAAGTTTCATTAAAAATTGCTTTTGTCAATTAAATTTTTGCTTTGTTTCACATTTTGTGTCAACTCGAAAGATTTCAATTTTTTTAAAATCATGTTTCATTAAAATTTTCTTTTGTCATTTAATTTTTTTCCACGTTTTGTGCTTAATGGGAAAGATTCCAAATTTGTTAATTTTCTTTTTTTTTAAAAAAAAAAAATCAAGTTTTCTTAAAAGTTTATTTTCTCCATTTAAATCTTTTCAATGTCTATTGGGTAGGATTTAGATTTTTTCAATTTTCTTTTTCTTTTTTTTTTTTTTAAAAACATGTTTCCTTAAATTTTGATTTTGTCAATTTAATTTTTTTTGTTCACGTTTTGTTTCTACTGGGAATGACATTGATTTTTCCCATTTTTTTTTTTTAAAAATCAAGTTTCATTAAAATATGATTTTTTTCAATTTAAATGTTTTTTTGTTTAGATTTTTGTGTCTACTTGGCAGGATTTCGAAATTCATAGTTCACTATTTAAAAAAAAAAAAAAAATCAAGTTTCGTTAAAATTTGATTTTGTCAATTTATTATTTTTTTGTTTATCGCGATTTTTTTTTTTTCATGTTTTGTGTCTACTGGAAGGAGTTCGATTTTGTCAATTTTTTTTTAAAGAATCAATTTTCATTAAATTTTGATTTTGTCAATTAATTCTTTGGTTTCACACTTTCTATCTACTGGGGAGGATTTCGATTTTGTCAATTTTCATTTTTTTTTAAAGAAAAATCAAGTTTCATTAAAATTTGATTTTGTCGATTTTTTTCACATTTTGTGGGAATGATTTCGATTTTTTCAATTTTCTTTTTTTTAAAAAAATCAAATTTCTTTAAAGGTTTATTTTTCTATTTAATTTTTTTTTGTCACGTTTTGTGTCTATTGGGAATGATTTCAATTTTGTCATTTTTTTTTTAAAAAATCAGTTTCATTAAAATTTAATTTTTTCATTTTACTTTTTTGTTCACATTTTGTATCTACCAGGAAGATTTTGTGAATTTAAATGTTATTTTTGTTCATGTTTTGTATCTACTGGGATGGATTTCGATTTTGTCAATTTTTTTTTTTAAATCAAGTTTCATTAAATTTTGATTTTGTCAATATAATTTTTTTTTCTATGTTTTGTGTCTACTAGAAAGGTGTTGCCATAGAAAATTTTCTTCAAGTAATTGTCTAAGTTCGTGAAATTTAAATATGCTAATTTCATGAAATTAGATTGAATTGGGTTCAATTTAAACCCAAATTCATTAAGATAATTGGGTTATAAGCCCAAAGTTTCAAGCCCAAGCCCATGAATGGGCCCAAATGCATTTCAGGTTCAAGTCCATGGATGAGCCCAAATGCATTTCAGGCCCAAGCCCATGGATGGGCCCAAATGCAACCAAGCCCAAACCCAAGTCCACGAAGGCCTTTGGGAAACTCTATAAATGGGAGGCATGACCTCTCATTTGCAGGACGACAGAAAGAAAGGAAGAAGAGAAAGCTCTCAGAAGACTCTGAAGATTGAAGCTCCTCCTGCAAAACCGAAGATCAAAGCTCAGATCCTCGTCAAATTCAGCTGCAGAATTGAAGAACAAGACCCCGATCATCTTCAAATCTTGATGCAGAACTGAAGAACGAAGCTTAGATCCTCTTCAAATCCTACTGCAGAATCAAAGATCGAAGCTCAGATCCTCTTCAAATCTCACCGCAGAACTGAAGATCGAAGCTCAGATCATCCAAATCCTCCTGCAAAACCAAAGACTGAAGCTCAGAGCCTCCTGCAAACCTGAAGACTGAAGTCTACCTCAATCCATCCAGAAGAATTCAAATCCTTCTGAAGAACAAACCTTCAGAACTCTGAAGACTAAAGCTTCCTGAAGACTCTGTAGATCAAGCTAACTTGAATTTGTGAGAGAAAACATCAAAGGATTGTAACTAGAGATTGTAATCCACTAAACTCATACAAAAATCAATACATACAAGAAGTTGTTTCATGATCAAATTTCTCTCCTGAAATCTCGTGTGAACAGTTTGGCACGCCCAGTGGGACCTCTCTACCTTTCATCTCTTTCTCTCATCCAAGATCTACGAAAAAGAAGTGATGGCATCTAAGAAAGCTGCTTCCAAGACTTCAAGCGACTCGTACGTGGGACCAATTACTTGCGGACTCTCCAAGGAAATTCAGAAATCAGAAGAAGAACAAGCCTCTGTCATTGCAAATATGATATGGACTCAAATGGCAGAGCCAAACCAAGGCGGGATGGTCATGCAGGAAAATCCTTTATTTGACTATTCTACTTCATCTTCTGAACAGGCAAAAGAGACATCAGATCCTGACGTGATGTCTGTAATGATGGCCGACATAGGTACAGGTGAAGAAAGAATGGCTGAGCTGTAAAGAAAGATCAACATGCTGATGAAGGCGGTTGAAGAAAGAGATTATGAAATTGCATCTCTGAAGAATCACATAGAAAGTCGTGATGCCGCTGAGTCAAGTCAAACACCCGCTACAAAGAATAATGACAAAGGGAAGGCTTTCATGCAAGAAAACCAGCCTCAACATTCCACTTCGATTGCTTCGTTGTCCGTTCAGCAGCTCCAAGATATGATTATGAGCTCCATTAGAGCTCAATATGGTGGACCTACTCAAAATTCTCTTATGTACTCCAAACCATACACTAAGAGAATTGACAACTTGAGGATGCCTACCGGATATCAACCTCCAAAATTTCAACAATTTGATGGAAAGGGGAATCCTAAGCAGCATGTTGTTCACTTTGTTGAGACATACGAAAACGCTGGGACTCATGGAGATCTCCTAGTTAGACAATTTGTCTGAACCCTAAAGGGCAATGCTTTTTATTGGTATACCGACTTAGAGCCAGAGATGATCGACAGTTGGGAACAGCTTGAAAGAGAGTTCCTAAATCGCTTTTATAGCACAAGGCGAACTGTCAGCATGATAGAGCTCACAAATACAAAACAACGGAAGGGTGAGCCTGTCATTGATTATATTAATCGTTGGAGAGCTCTAAGTCTTGACTGCAAAGACCGACTCACTGAGCTATCCGCTGTCGAAATGTGCATTCAAGGAATGCACTGGGAACTTCTTTACATACTGCAGGGCATAAAACCCCGTACTTTTGAGGAATTAGCAACCCACGCTCATGATATGGAGCTAAGTATTGCTACCAGAGGGAATAAAGACTTTCCAGTCCCCGATATGAAGAAGGAGAAGAAAGAAGTGAAGAGCACCGAGAAGGCCTTGAAAGGTGCTACAAGAGAATCCATGGTCGTCAATACGGCCCCTCTGAAGTTTACTACTAATGGAAGAGAAAAGAAAATAGAGAAGCGTCAAAATGAAGGCGAGAAACGTCGCCTAACTTTGAAAGAAAGACAAGAAAAAGTCTACCCTTTTCCAGACACTGACATTCCGGATATGTTAGAACAATTGTTAGAAAAGAAACTTATCGAGCTCCCTGAATGCAAACGGCCTGAAGAGATGGGAAAGTAAATGATCTCAACTATTGTAAATATCATCGAGTCGTTAGTCATCCAGTGGAGAAATGTTTTGTGTTAAAGGAGCTAATCTTGAAGTTAGCTCGGGAAAGGAAAATTGAGCTAGATCTTGATGAAGTAGCTCAAGCAAATCACGCTGTCGTGATAACTCATCCTAGTGTCCAGTCGCCTACAAGTTTACCGTATGATCAGAGAGGAAGCTTAATCCAATTCGGCACCTTCGAACCTATTATCGCTTGGTCTCAACTAGAAGCCCCAAGAAATGAGTTCCTAGAAAGAGTCCTCTACGAAGAAGATCTTCAAGAAAAAATTAGACAAATTTAAGACGAAGATGGAGGTTGGACAATCGTAACTCGATGAAAGAACCGAAAGCAAAGTTGGGTTCAGAAAGAATCTCGCTTGTTTCAAGAACATAAAAGAAAAAGCACGCTGATAACTGCCCAAAAGGTAGTTATTTAGGCCTCATTTCTATATTGATTTGTGTGCCTTTTGTGCTTAATAGGGTTGGTTTTAGATATATATTACATGTTTTAACCCATTTGGAAGAATGGAAGCTTTGGAAATCATTTTGTGCAGAATCTGTTGCTGGGCGACTTGAGGGAGCAAACTCTGTGCTGGAGCAAAGCTGGGAGTGAAAACTGCCACGTCACAGCTCGTTAGCCAATTTAATGAACCGAATTCTGTTGAGTTATTCTCGGGATAAAGGAGCAAGGAGAGCCATCCACGTGTCTAAGTCAACCTAATTCAAGCCTTCCTCAACTCTATAAAAGGAAGTAGCCGCCCAAGTCAAAGTCATTCCACTTTTGGGAGAAAACATTCCATTCTTGGGAAGTTCCTTCCACCTTTGGGAGCCGAATAGAGGAGAGAGATTGGAGACCACCTAGAAGACCATTATTGAAAGCTGATCAAGGAGATTAGCATTTCCTTTTATTATCTTGTAATTATGGACATGCCTACTCAGATTGTAGCGTGCGTTTCCATGCATATTATGAACTAAGTAGCTTAGGCGTTGGTTAGGAACTATGTGATTGTTGTGCTTAACTTTAGTAATAAATATTGATTCTATGCATCTTGATTAATTGTTGTGTTCATTTCTATTTTATGCCCGCTTGGCCAGCCGGTATGAATACCTCTCTCTAGTTTCAGGGATGATTTAGAGAGTGTGTGGCGATTAATCACACTACGATCATTGTGTATTGGTGAACGCCAGTGACTGAGCTAGGGATAGCCAGTTGCCTAGTGCTTGATCTGTCGTACTTCATTGGGGTTGAAACACATTCCAAAAAAACTGGAGTTCCGGGAGGAATCTGCTAATAATACTGCGAGAGTTTGCATGATCAATAATATTGCTAGAGCATCTTTTAAAACAATTACTAAATCCTGACTAGTGCCTGTTTCTAATCTGTCTGCCTATTTATTTATTCTTTGTTCTGTCATTTATTTTGCTTCAGCATTATTCTTATAAAAACCAATCATTTTTACCATCTTTGAAACCATTAAAAAGTTATACAAAATAGATAAAGTGGAAGCTAGTTCAGGCCTTGGATTGATAATACTTATTACTTGCTGCGAACTGTGTATACTTGCACAGTGTTCTAGAGCATTTTTATATCGCATTTTTACTCACTCTAGGAACCCAACACACGCCTCGAAGGAAAAAAGGGAAGAAGTATACGAGAAGGCCCAAACCTATCTTAGAGGAAAGTGAGGAGCGTATCCAACCTCCACAGCCAGTAACTCTAAAAGAATTCTTCCCAAGAACTTTTCTAGCAGGAATCGGTCAAACTGTTACATCTCACGTTGTCAATGTGATAGAAGATAATAATGTCACCTCGACCGCGTCAGAAGCCATCACGAAACTGGAAGACCTACCTTCCTTTAGTGTAGATGATTTACTATCGCTCCCTCAAGAGACGAAGAATACTCTCATCGAAGTGTTAAAGGATTGTAAAACATATGTTGTTGCTCCATGTTGCATGTCCATAGCTTTTACTGATGAAGATTTACTACTCGGATCAAAACCTCATAATAGGCTTTTGTTCGTCTCAGGCTACATCAGAGAGCAAAAGGTTAGTCGAATTATCATTGATGATGGTTCTGCCGTCAACATAATGCCCAAGTCTACCATGAATCAGCTAGGCATTCTGATGCAAGAATTGTCGAATAGTAAGTTAGTAATTCAAGGTTTTAACCAAGGCGGGCAACGAGCGATTGGCATGATTCGCCTAGAGCTCATTATTGGAGATTTAAAGGCTAACACTCTATTTCATGTTATATACTCTAGGACCACCTACAAGTTATTACTAGGTCGTCCCTGGATTCATGAAAACGGAGTGGTTACTTCCACGTTACACCAGTGTTTTAAATTCTGTCAAGATGGCATCAAGAAGGTTGACACCGATACCAACCCATTCTCAGAAGCTAAGTCTCATTATGCAGACGTGAAGTTTTATATGAAGAATGACAGTGTAGGGGAAGCTATGTCGTTGATATCAGGCAGAAATGCTGCTATTTCATCCCTAAATTTATGGGCTTTTGTGTGCTTTTATGGTATTTTTATATTGAATATCTATTTAATTTCATTATTTTGTCCCTAGGGGAAATTTGTGGAGAAATGGAGAAAAAGAGGCCAAATATATGAATTTCAAGCCTCAATCTCCAAGTTGGGTTAAGGAGGAGCCCAAGATTTATCATGCAAAGTGTTGGACCAAAAAGAATTGGAGGAAGCCCAAAAATCTGCTCAATCTGCGCTGAAGATGGTTCTGGAATCGTCACATTGTCGCGACGCTAGGGGGACAGCGTCGTGACGCTGTCCTATTCTTGCCGCACAAGCCAAACTGACGTCATAGCGTCGCGACGCTACCCCATTTCCAGGCCTATAAAAGGCTCCCCTCTCTCCCTCATTTTGGCAGGACTATTAAAGCGATTCGTAGAGAGAAAAGACTAACGAAAACAATGGCCCAACAAGACAATGCTCCTAAGGCGATCAGAGATTTTCTCCAGCCAATTCTCTCGACTAAAAACTCCGATATTGTCTACGCTCCGATCCAAGCAAATAACTTCGAATTGAAGACGGGGTTAATCCAGATGGCAAGGGACAATTCCTTTAAAGGACACCCTTCGGAGGACCCACATTCCCATCTTCGATCATTTCTTGAGATTTGCGAAACAGTGAAAATGAATGGAGTTTCGATCGATGCAATTTGACTGAGGTTGTTCCCTTTTTCTCTTCAAGATAAAGCCAAGGACTGGCTAGAGTCGTTGGAACCGAGTAGCATAAACACCTGGGACGAGCTAGCTCAGACGTTTCTTACAAAGTTTTTCCCGTCCGCCAAGACAACCAAGCTCCGTACGGAGATTGGTACTTTCAGACAGTTGGATGATGAACAATTATATGAAGCATGGGAAAGATACAAGGAGATGCTAAGGAGATGCCCGCACCACGGCTACCCCGACTGGCTACAGGTACAACTATTCTATAATGGTTTGAACTCTTCCACGAAAGCTGTTCTCGATACTTCTGCTGGTGGGAGTTTTCTTTCCAAAACTGTTATGGATGCAAAGAAACTCTTGGAGAAAATGGCTTCAACTAGTTATCAGTGGCCCACGGAGAGGGCATCAACATCAAAGAAGGCTGATATCTATAAAATTGATGAGTCAAGTTCGTTGAAAGCGCAAATGGCGTCTCTGACGAATGCATTGACCAAGTTGACTTCTTCTGAGGTGGTTAAGTCCATTTCCACCTTAGCAGAAGGCTATTCAAAGAAGGAGAGTCAGGACTTGGAAGAAGTTCAATACGTTGGAAACCGTACTTTTACTCAGACTCAACGACTGCCGAATTTCTACCTCTCGAATTTGTGCAATCATGAGAACTTCTCATATTCAAATAATAAGAATGTTTTACAACCACCACTGGGGTTTGCTTCCACGAGTACACCAGAAAAGAAAAGCAACCTTGAAGAGATGGTGGCTCTCTTCATCAAAGAGCGGAAGGTACTGAACGTAAGCCTCCAATCATCAGTGAACATTTTGGTGACGACCGTGAACAACCATGACATAACTCTCAAGAACATGGAAGTGCAAATGGGGCAAATTGCAACAGCGGTGAACGCCCTTCAAAAGGGCAAGTTTCCTAGCGATACTGAGGTAAACCCTCGAGAGCAATGCAAGATGGTTACACTAAGAAGTGGGAGACGTTTGGAGAGTTGCTTGGATGAAGAGAAGAAGAAAAATAAGGAAGAGAAGATGAGTCGGGATGAAGATGTACGGACTGAGGCACAAAAAACCTCCATAGAAAGGTCCCAAAGTCCTCCCTGCTCTTTTGATTTAAATTTTAGTTCTACTAACAATTTTGCAGGTGAAAAGAAGAAGTTGAAAGAGAAAATGGAAGAAAAAGAAGAAGAGGTGGTCCCATGTAGACATCACGACAAAGGGTCGCACATTAGTCCGTCCAAGAGGAGGGGCGAATGTCCAACCTTTGACTACAGGGAGTTACCTTTTCCCCATAGGTTTAAGAATGTAAAATTAGATGAGCAATTTACTAAATTTTTAGAGATGTTCAAAAAGTTATCTGTTAATATTCCTTTGGTAGATGCTCTTTCTAACATGCCTAACTATGGGAGATTCATGAAAGAAATGTTGGCTAGGAAGAAAAATTTGAATAAGAAAGAAGTGTAGATTATCTGAAAATAGTAGCACTATAGTCACATGGAAAATGCCTTTGAAACAAAAAGATCTAGGGAGTTTTACTGTTCCCTGCACTATAGGAGAGGTATCTTTCGATAGGGCCTTATGTGATCTAGGAGCTAGCATTAATCTTATGCCCTATTCCCTATACAGGAAGATTGGACTCACAGGTCTTAAGGATACTGATATCACCCTCCAACTTGTAGATAGATCAATCACCCAACCGATGGGGATAGTGGAAGACGTATTGGTAAAAGTTAACAAGTTCATCTTCCCAGTTGACTTTGTCGTGCTAGACATGCAGGAGGACAGAGAGGTACCCATCATCCTTGGCAGACTGTTCTTAGCTACTGGTAAGGCCGAAATAAGTGTGCACACTGGTAAGTTAACTCTTAACGTTGATGATGAGAAAGTAGTATTCAGTATCTTTGGTCAGGACGATTCAGTTTGTAGTATACATACTGATCTTTCCATTGGCTTAGATTTACTTACTGATGATGATGAGGAAGAAGAGTTAAATTTAGGCTTATAGCTAGGGGATTTGCCTATGGATGATGTGAATTTTGATCCTGATGAATTCTTTGATGATGCATTGTTTGAAAATGAATTATTGAATGCTGAAATTCCTACTGTGGATATTTATTAGGGGTGTAAATTTTTCGGGTCGGGTCGGTTGTACGGACAACCCGACCCGACCCGACTCAATGTTGACCCGAATCGGGTCGAGTCGGGTCGGTTTTTAAAAATACCCTTAATACAGAGGGACTTGTAATTGGGCCATCACATCTTCCTTGGTTAGGGCTGCCTCACGAAATTGAACACAACATAGAGAGAGAGAGCAGATCTACGAAAAAATAGAAGGAGAAGGAGATTGTCGCCGCCAGGTCTCGGTTCGAAGGTCACCGGAGCATCGCTGCACTCACCGGAGAAGACGCCAAAACTGCAAAAAGCTGAGAGGAAACTGAAACCCTAAAACTAAATGGGTTCTGCATATTTGCATTTTTGCGTCGTTGAAGAGAGAGAGAGTCATTCGTGCTTTCTGCATTTTTTGGTTATCGTTGGGCGTTGGCTGGAGTTTCGCTGGAGGAGACGTGGGGTCTCTGTTCGTCTCGGATCTCTCTTTCACCGGAGGAGACGTTGGCCGAAGAAAGCTGAAGAGAGAGAGAGCCGTTCGTGCCTCGTGGATCTCTCTTTCGCCTTGCGCCGTTGAAGAGAGAGAGAGAGAGAGGGAGGGAGGAGAACTGAAACCCTAAATCTAAACCGAGTCGTTCGTGCCTTTGTATTTAACTTAAAGTTGAGAACCGAACCAAACCGAACCGAACCGAACCGAGTCGGTTCGGTTCGGTTCGGTTTGGTCTGGTTATATATAAAAACCGAACCGAATTGTTGGTTTGGTTCGGTTCGGGTTTTTTCACCCCTAATATTTATGAGCATGATTTGCCTGCATTAAATTTAGAAGAGCATTTGAAAGATGAAAGTTTTGAATCTGATCCTTAAATTGTTGAATATTTTGAATCTGATGATGAGGAGTCAAATGATAGCTCTATAGAATTTGATTGGAATGCTGAGTCTCATGAGCATATAGAGATAATACCTGATGAATGGTTAGCCTTAGTTGATAGACCACCTCAGGATCTGAGACCAGTTGATATTATGATGTTTGATGACTCAGTAAATAATTATTTTGTGAATATGGACTTAGAGAAAAAAATTGATGTTGTTAAAATTTTTATGACTTCTTAATATGATAAATTAGACTTGCACACAGAGTGCAAGGCATGAGAAAATTTAAACAAATAATCCATCATCATCCCCAACATACTGATCAAGACACCTTTATAATGAGCAACAAACTGGTCAACAATCGGAATCACTAAGTCTAGCTCATGCAAATCAAAATTAATAAGCTTCAGGGAAATATAATTTTGCATAGAATCAACTAAATCTAACTCATCATCTATTTCCATTTCTCCTATCATGCATGACATATCACATGAATCAGACTTAGAATCTAAAGAAGGTTCAAGCTCAGGCTCACTAACTTCATTAGACTTACCTTCTTGCTGTTGCTCAGAATCTTGGATATCCGAAGAATCGGAAGAATTTACCTTTCGTGCTTGAAATATGATGAGTCCAACATACGTTGCCAAGCTCGAAATTATCTCCTTAGCCTCACTGGGTGTTTTGTCTAGTGCATCCCCGCCACTTGCTATATCCAACACGCTTCTGTCATCGGGTGATAATCCTTCAATAAAGTGCAACAACAAGGACTCCTCAGACAATGGGCAATGAGGAACTGCACATAACTGATTGAAGCGGTCCCAGTACTTGTGAAAGTATTCATCAGGTGTTTGGGTGATGTATATGATTTCTCTTGTGACTTCGAGGTCTCCAAGAGATGGGAGATGACTTGGATCAGGAGCTGCAAGGTATTGCTGTTGGGTTTTATGCCCTAAAACTCGTAGATAGTAAATGTAACATTTGACTTGCTTCAATGAAGTATTATTTCTATATATTTGTTTTGCCTAAATATAACCACAAATCCAATAAACTAAGAACCCATGACTATATTATGTATACTTGAAATTTATGTGTGACATAAGTATGGATCAAGTTCAAGTAAATAGTCTAAACGATCTATAGTATATGGATAAGGTTGGGTACCTTAATCCTGGGGACACTATTGGCGCGACTCGTTTTTTCTTTAAAGATAGACGATGTGATCCTAATCGTTCATGTATAAGACATGTGAGTGAGGGCGTCCTATGCAAAGAGTTTGCATAGAGATCGGACCAGGAGATAAGCCACTTTCACTTTACAACACCGTTTACTGTTGAAACCGAACATCTCATACATATAACCTAGGTAACTCGATCTTAATCCTGAGCTAACTATGAACTGTTTATTTAGGATTATCCTTTGATTTGCATGGGTGAGAGTGGCCAAACATCGCCGACTCAATAAGCCTACCATTTTGGGGATAAGACTAAATGGATAGCTGGGGACATAACTTTGCAAGATGGAATTCACTACTACCCGTTTTAGGGTTAGTAAAGGTTGTTCCTTTAAGTGCTGACTCTAAGTCTTGAACAAGGGGCCCCACCCTCTCATAACCTTGAGAGGGACTTGGTTCAGTGATTGTATCGCGAACTAGTTGTTCATTAGAGGATCAGTGGAACTTAAGGAACAAGATGTAACTATAGGGGTAAAACGGACATTTGACCTAGCTCTAGTTACGAACAACCGGTGAAGGGTCGACTTACTAATCATGGTTATCTAAAGTGGACAAGAAATATATCTACAGTGAGGGGAGTGCAGCTACGGGCTATAGTGGAGTGTCCCGGAAGCTAACGAACGATGAATGACTAGGTTAATGAGATTAATCGGTTATCATCATTTCGTTGGAGCCCATGATCTGTAGGTCCATTAGGTCCCTCTACTAGCTCAATAGGAATAAAACTTGGAACAATATGATAGGTTGATATTTGAAACGTTCAAAATTCGAAAAAGGATACAAAAGTCGCTTATATACGATATTTAACGACATATTAGCTTAATTATGAATTAAACTTAAAATGAGAGTTATATATTTAAATATGATTTAAATATTAAACACGTGAATAGGGATTCATGTTCGAGAAAATTCGTTGGGAGAAAGAAACCAAGATTGCACAAATGGTATTAATTTAATATGAGATATTAAATTAAATAATTTTATTTTAATAAAATAAATGATATTTAAATAAAAATAAAAATAAAAGAAAGTGGGATTATTCAGAATTTTATTTGCAAATTTTGAATTTAAAAGAAATTCAAAAGTTAGCAAATTTTGGAGGTGGTTCTTAATGACTAATCACTTGTAATTAGCCTTATTGCACCACCTAATCCTGTGACTCAAAATGATCCCTATTTGTTGTCAATTTTTTGTGCAATTCTTGTGCATGGTTTTTCTCTATATATAGAGGATGAGCTGATGAGACTTAGTGGATTTTCTTCAACCAAAAATGCTGCCAAAATTCTTCCAAGAACTTCCATGTTCATACTCTCAAGCTTGCTTATACCCATAAGCTTTCCTTTCCAATTCCTATCAATTGAGGATCCCACAATCCGTTCCAAGGCCTGAGGATAGTAGAGAAGATCCAAGTGGTTGTCCAAAAGTCGTTCGTGTGAATTATAAAGCATTGGATTATACGAATTGGGAGCTTCAAGAGGTAGGTACCTTATTACTCTGTTTTTTGTTCTTATGAACAACATGACTTCAAGGATTAAATTGATCAAATTGTGTGCCTAAGATCCAAAATTGCTTCCGCATGTGTGATATAAACACCTACAATTGCATCATGTGCTTGGCCATGGGATTAGCACGCCGAGGCTATGCTGGATTTCATCGTTAAGCTCTGCAAAAAGAAAAAAAAAAGCACAAAAAGAAAACACAATCCTATAAACACTAGAAAACGCCCTTCCCCGACAACAACGCCAATTTGACGGGACTTGTCGAAGGTCCGAGCAAAATAAAATTTATAATCCACGACACTACTACTGATTTTGTAGCAATAGCGGTCGGGGTCGAACACAGGGAAGGGGGATCTAATAAGTGTAGGATTTTATGCTTATGAAAACGGGAGGATTTTTGATTGAAGAACTAGCTAAAAAAGTTAAAATAAAATAACTGAATGCTGAATTTTAAATGACACAAAACTAAACATGCAAAGATAAATTAGACGGAGTTAAATTCATAAAAAGGAGATTGTTGGATTGGGATTAATTATGCTTGATTCTAATTCATTGGCTTCCTAATTTTCTCTAATGGCTGTTCTAAACTGATTTCATTAGTCCGATTGGCTTCTGGGTTACTCGGAGGACCCCCCTACACTAACCTGTGCTAATTAACTCGTTAATTGTGAATTCGGCAAATAACAAGATTAATTAATGTGGACTTTATCGCTCGCCACCCCTTATACATAATGTAGTAACCATCCGAGACCTCTGCAACGGTTACTACCTATATCTAACTAGATTATTAACAAGCAATTTTACAACTACCTATTAAAACTAGTCGCTTTGGGATCGTGGGTCCGGAGTCATAAGAACTAAATTCAAAATGCAATTTAAATCGAAATTCCTACAACCTTTAACATGTATCCTAGGCCTATGAAGGGTCGTCTCGCGTAAAGAGTGACTTGCCTCAACTTAGTGGCTATCTCAAATAACTAATATAATACACAAGCGGTAATTGCATAGGGCGTCAATCCTAATTGACTAGCCTCATGTATTGGTTTAAACGGGATTTCATGCAAAACTCAATGAAAATACAACAAGGACAGAAGATATGAACCAGAGATAAATAACATGAAAGAATCCATAGTAAATGACCCACAATGGTCTAAAGAAGTTTAGCTACGCATAGATGAAGTAAAAGAGATAAATAACATGAAAGAATCCATAGTAAATGACCCACAATGGTCTACAAAGGTGCTGGAAAGTAAAAGAGGCAAAGAAATCGTAAAAGGGACCCAAAATCTAACCTAACGGCGGACTAAACCGAGACTACATATCTATAGAAAACACGACGGCGTCGAGACGCCAAGGTGCAGCGTCTCAACACTGCGAACATTCATCTTCGACCCAAAATCGCGTCGGCGTCTCGACGCCAGCCTCATGACTCGACTTCCTGCTCTCTTTCTCGGCTTGGTCTCGCTTCTTCTCGGTTCGGGGCTTCAATCTTTGGCTTTCGGTGTCACATTTCAGGCCCGCTTCAGCACAATTGGGTCTCTTCACCTCCTCTCCGTCCAAGACATCGAGATGGCTCCAAAAACTTCGTAATTGGCCCGAATTAACACAAATTAGCGTGATCGGCTCCCGACACGGCCTAAGCTCAATTAACCTGTAAATAGGACAAGTAAAGCATAAAATGACTCTAACAAGCTTAGATTAGAGGCGATAAAATAGGACTATTTAGGTCCTATCAAATACCCCCAACCTAAATCTTGCTAGTCCTCGAGCAAGACACACACAAAGCAAGGAGAAAGGCGTTGTGCATATAATTGATAAGTGGATTTAATCCTCAAGACTCAAACATTCCAAAAACTAAAGCAATCAAGAGACATTCGCAAGAGAGACAAATGAGGGGACAAATCAAATTTTTTTCAAAGATTATCTTGCACAAGAGAGCTCCATCCCACCTAAAAAAGACTTTACTAGTCCGGGATTGGCTTACTCAACTCTTATCCTATCTTCCCCCTACACTGGCACTAAGGTCTTGCTAAAAGGCCCAAATGGAACAAACTA
Source organism: Luffa aegyptiaca (assembly GCA_017139565.1). Lineage (NCBI taxonomy): Eukaryota > Viridiplantae > Streptophyta > Magnoliopsida > Cucurbitales > Cucurbitaceae > Luffa > Luffa aegyptiaca. The sequence goes on from CM029397.1 coordinate 11,994,340, forward strand.
GGTTGCTTCCTCTTGCTTAGGCGTCTGATCAAGGAATTCCTTTCTCTTTTTCTCTCTATAATTTTTTTTTCTTTCTTTCTTTTTGCCTTTGCTCTTTCTTTTTTTTTCTTTTTTTCTTTTTTTTTTTTTGCATTTTTTTTGGATAGGGCACTAGCTTTCACACTACATTGCAGGGACCCATAACCCGAGTTTTACTCTTGGTTGGCCTAACTGATCACACTGCAGGTAGCGTTTTTTACCCCTAAGCGTTTAGGCTCAATGCAAGCATACTCTCTTTTTCTTTTCTCGCAAAGTAAAGATGGCGAGCATATGATTTTTCTTTTCTCTTGCCTCGCCACCCCTGACTTATTTTTCCACTTTTTTTATTTTTTTATTGCATGCATATTTTCTTTTTCTCTCCTAGGCAAGACTCCACACACTATTTTGCAAAAAAATTAGACTTTCTAGCTTAACCTTACACCTATCGGGGTGACAACAAGAATATGAGTTAAGTAACTCGCTCCTAAGCATTCAAGTCCTACTTTAAAGCAAGAAAGACACCCAACATGTGCAAGACATATCCAAGAAAAGTTTTTAAAAGGCTCCTTTTTTTGAGCACTCTCGGTCACAACTCATCGAAAGCAATAAATTTTCGAAAAATTTGAGTCAATCCTAGGAAATCATCATCACTTAAGCAAACATATACACAACAAGCATGCAAGACATTTCATTAAGCACAAACGTTGGCCTGACGCTCAGATGCTCAAGGCCCAACAGAAATATAAAGTATAATTCCCCACCCCCAACCTAAATTTTACATTGCCCTCAATGTAATAAATCATGAAGAACAAGACAAAACGTATAGGGAAAGAATAGAACTTCCCTGAATTTCACGCTCATGGGTGGTGAATCACGTTTTCTCATAAATGTAGAAGCTTCACTTTGGGTACTGCCATTTCTAAAAGGAAACAAAACAAAAAAACAAGCATAAAAGCAACTAATAAAAATAAACCTATCTAAGAATTGAAATGACAGAAAGCAATAAACTTTGCAAATGTTTAAGGTCGTTTGCTCGACCACATTCTCCTCACTTCTCATCCAAAATCAACCTCTTTGATTTTCATTACATCCTTTTTATTTTTCTTCTTTTTGATTTGCTCCTGCAAAGATAAATTAGACTTGCACACAAAGTGCAAGGCATGAGAAAATTTAAACGAATAATCCATCATCATCCCCAACATACTAATCAAGACACCTTTATAATGAGCAACAGACTGGTCAACAATCGGAATCACTAAGTCTAGCTCATGCAAATCAAAATTAATAAGCTTAGGGAAAATAGAATTTTGCATAGAATCAACTAAAGCTAACTCGTCATCTATTTCCATTTCTCCTATCATGCATGACATATCACATGAATCAGACTTAGAATCTAAAGAAGGTTCAAGCTCAGGCTCACTAACTTCATTAGACTTACCTTCTTGCTGTTGCTTAGAATCTTGGCTATCCGAAGAATCGGAAGAATTTACCTTTCGTGCTTGAAATATGATGAGTCCAACATACGTTGCCAAGCTCGAAATTATCTCTCTAGCCTTACTCGGTGTTTTGTCTAGTGCATCCCCGCCACTTGCTATATCCAACATCCTTCTGTCATCGGGTGATAATCCTTCAATGAAGTGCAATAGCAAGGACTCCTCAGACAATGGGCAATGAGGAACTGCACATAACTGATTGAAGCGATCCCAGTACTTGTGAAAGTATTCATCAGGTGCTTGGATGATGTATATGATTTCTCTTGTGACTTCGAGGTCTCCAAGAGATGGGAGATGACTTGGATCAGGAGTCGCAAGGTATTGCATCATGTGCTCAGCCATGGGATTAGCACGCTGAGGTTGTGCTGGATTTCATCGTTAATCTTTGCAAAAAGAAAAAATAAAAAACACAAAAAGAACACAAAATCCTATAAACACTAGAAAACGCCCTTCCCTGGCAACAACGCCAATTTGACGGGACTTGTCGAAGGTCCGAGCCAAATAAAATTTATAATCCACGACACTACTACTAATTTTGTAGCAATAGCGGTCGGGGTCGAACACAGGGAAGGGGGATCTAATAAGTGTAGGATTTTATGCTTATGAAAACAGGGGGGATTTTTTATTGAAGAACTAGCAAGAAAAGTTAAAATAAAATAACTGAATGCTGAATTTTAAATGACACAAAACTAAACATGCAAAGATAAATTAGACGAAGTTAAATACATAAAAAGGAGATTGTTGGATTGGGATTAATTATGCTTGATTCTAATTCATTGGCTTCCTAATTTTCTCTAATGGCTGTTCTAAACTGATTTCATTAGTCCGATTGGCTTCTGGGTTACTCGGAGGACCCCCCTACACTAACCTGTGCTAATTAACTCGTTAATTGTGAATTCAGCAAATAACAAGATTAATTAATGTGGACTTTATCGCTCGCCACCCCTTATGCGTAATGTAGTAACCATCCGAGACCTTTGCAACGGCTACTACTTATATCTAACTAGATTATTAACAAGCAATTTTACAACTACCTATTAAAACTAGCCGCTTTGGGATCGTGGGTCCGGAATCATAAGAACTAAATTCAAATGCAATTTAAATCTAAATTCCTACAACCTTTAACATGTATCCTAGGCCTATGAAGGTTCGTCTTGCGTAAAGAGTGGCTTGCCTCAACCTAGTGGCTATCTCAAATATCTAATAGAATACACAAGCGGTAATTGCATAGGGCGTCAATCCTAATTGACTAGCCTCATGTATTGGTTTAAACGGGATTTCATGCAAAACTCAATGAAAATGCAATAAGGACAAAAGATATGAACCAGAAAACTCAGCCAATATTATTAGGAATCAAGACATAAATCCAATCCAACGATCTAAAGAAGTTTAGCTACGCATAGATGAAGTAAAGCGATAAATAACATGAAAGAATCCATAGTAAATGACCCACAATGGTCTACAAAGGTGCTGGAAAGTAAAAAAGGCAAAGAAATCGTAAAAGGGACCCAAAATCTAACCTAACGACAGACTAAACCGAGACTACATATCTATAGAAAACACTCCGGCGTGGAGACGCCAAGGTACAGCGTCTCGACGCTGCGAACATTCATCTTCAACCCGAAATTGCGTCGGCGTCTCGACGCCAGCCTCATGAATCGACTTCCTGCTCTCTTTCTTGGCTTGGTCTCGCTTCTTTTCGGTATGGGGCTTCAATCTTTGGCTTTCGGTGTCACATTTCAGGCCCGCTTCAGCACAATTGGGACTCTTCACCTCCTCTCCGTCCAAGACATCGAGATGGCTCCAAAAACTCCGTAATTGGCCTGAATTAACACAAATTAGCGTGATCGGCTCCCGACACGGCCTAAGCTCAATTAACCTGTAAATAGGACAAGTAAAGCATAAAATGACTCTAACAAGCTTAGATTAGAGGCGATAAAATAGGACTATTTATGTCATATCAAGCATTCCTAAAAAGAAAAAGAGAAAAAAATATTTGTGAGTTTGGATGATAGTTGAACTCCGACCTATTAGGACTCTTAGCCAGTGTAGGGGGAAAACAAATGGATAAGACCATAAGACTAATCTAGGTTAGTAAAAGAACCATTAGATAAGTCTTGAGCATGCTATTCGTTAATTTTAAGTTTCAATTCTTTGAGATTTCTTTATGAGTATGCGGTGCTTGCTTATTCCACTTGTATGTTTTCCATATTTTCTTAAGAGTTCTAAAAATCATTAAGGCTAGAGTGATTTTTTTTCTTGCATCCTTAGAATTTATTTTGCTCGGGACTAGCAAAAGCTTAAGTTTGGGGGTGTGATAGCAGGTAGAAATGCTGCTATTTTATCCCTAAATTTATGGGCTTTTGTGTGCTTTTATGGTAATTTTATATTGAATATCTATTTAATTTCATTATTTTATCCCTAGGGGAAATTTGTGGAGAAATGGAGAAAAAAAGGCCAAATATGTGAATTTCAAGCCTCAATCTCCAAGTTGGGTTAAGGAGGAGCCCAAGATTTATCATGCAAAGTGTTGGGCAAAAAAGAATTGGAGGAAGCCCAAAAATCTTCTCAATCTGCATTGAAGATGGTTCTGGAATCGTCACAGCGTCGCGACGCTGTCCTATTCTTGCCGCACAAGCCAAGCTGACGTCATAGCATCGCGACGTTGTGACGTCAGCGTCGCAACGCTACCCCATTTCCAGGCCTATAAAAGGCGCTCCTCTCTCCCTTATTTTGGCATCAATCACCATTCCATTTCCTTCCTTTAGTCTTTCTTAAGGCTCTTAAAGCCTCTTTGAGGGCCCAGTGTGAGAATTAGTGGGAAATCATTGTAACAAGCATTTTTGGAGTGCTCGGGAGCTTGTTTCGAAGAGGATCCATAGTGCAAGCGAGGGGTTCTCGACGGTCATTCTCCTAACTCTTACTTTGCTCATTTTTATGCTTTATAGTATGTATATTTGAGAAATTTTGACCATGTATAGCTAAATCCCATTTGAGGGTCTTGAAATGAAAGTTTATAGTTGATTATTATTCTTAATTGTCTATCTCTTGTCCAAATACTGATTATTTGTGTGGATGATCTTAATGCTTTATACAATCTAGCCAATTGTATAATGATTAGATCCCTAATGGAAACTCAACGGAGAAAAGTTAGGATAGATCATAATCCACTCAACTAGGTTTAACTACTCGTAGTGACAGCGAGAGTAGTTGGTTAGACTTAGAGACCGAAAATGAATCAGGGCTAATTAATTAATGAATTTAATAGCGCTAAGGACACTTAGGTTATTAATATGATTTAATTACAATTAGGGGAAACCGAAAGGAGAACCTATGTGCTAAACAGAGATTCTAGGTTTATAATTAGTCGGGCATGAGATAGGACAATTAGAATAAAGGATTAGCTATAATCTGATTTTCAAGGCCCCGTCTCAAATTTGATTCTTTCTCCATTTTTATTTTGATTGATCACTTGAATTCGTTTATTGCTTTATTTCTTGATTTGCTTCAGCATTATGTTTTGGCTCCTAAATAATATTTTGTCTTAGTATTTTTAGTGTTCATTTTATTATCTTGCTTAATCACCGTCTTCCTCTCTGTGGATTCGATACTCGGTATACTTTACCGTTTTATTATTACTTGCGACCCGTGCACTTTGCGGTCATCAGCCGTCAGAAGTTCCTTTGATAAAAAGCAGCAACAAACCTGAGCGACAAACAAGCACGAGAAAAGAGCTGAATGAAAAAGCAGAAACTTCTCAAGAAAGCAAGGTATCTCTTAGCCAAACAAAAGCTGAAGTGGCGAAAAATGAGAAGGTACTATGTTCAGAAGAAAAGAAGACAAACGCTCCGTTCTCGCGCTATGTTCCCTTATCTCGTCGCAAGAAGGGTGATTTGCCATTTGCAGAATGCTCCAATAATTTAAGAGTTGGCGACATTGAAATTTTGAAAGAGAGTTTTATCACACCTCTTACAAGGATATCCAAACAAGAGGTCAAAGACAAACAAGTAGAAGCAACTCTGCCTGATAGACAAACAAAAGACGGGTTTGACCCTAAAGCATACAAACTATTGGCAAAGGCCGGCTATGATTTCACGAACCATACTGAGTTTAAAAGTTTACGGATCTTTGGTCAAAGACGTGAACTTTCCTCAACGCAGAAGAAACTTCAAAAAGAAGGTTATGCTATACCCATCTCAAGGGCTGGACTTGGATATAAGTCTCCTGAGCCGGTTTGAATCACAAGAAAAGGGAAAGCAAAAGTTGCAGATTCGCTTCACATTACCGTGGAAGAAATTGATGATCCCGAAGAAGGTAAAGGAAGCGAAAATCACCAGACTTCTGCTTTTGATCACATTGAACCGTCTGTTACACAGTCTTCGGTTTTTCAAAGGTTGAGTACAATTCCAGTAGAGGGTGAAAGTCAGCATCCAGCTTCTGGCTCCACACGACCTTCAACATTCCAAAGGTTAAGCATAGCTTCTGAAGAAAAAGAAAATGTACATTCAACTCCTACCACACGACTGTCAGCATTCCAAAGGTTGAGTGTAACCACAAAAAGAAGTAAAGAACGATCCCCTATACCAGTCTCTAACATAACAGAGACTACCATCAAGCTAAAAGGTGATGAGAAAATTCGCAGCGCTGTCCCCTCACGAATGAAGAGAAAATTGCTTGTTTCCGTAAATACATAGGGTTCGTTAAAAATAAAGCAACAAGATGTTGTCATCACAAGACCTAGAGAGAAAAGCTCTGATGATGAAGATGACACAGTTGTATGTTGCCACATCACCATAGGGGAAGAATCAGAGACTGAAATGTCTGAAGAAGATGCAGAGGAGGCTCCACCGTCACTTGAAGATGGCGGCCAATCGACAGTTGATGAACTTAAAGAAATCAACCTTGGTACGATAGAAGAGCCACGTCCGACCTTTATAAGTGCATCACTTACTCCCGAGGAAGAAGGCGATTATATGAGCCTACTCACATCATACAAAGACATTTTTGCTTGGTCATATAAGGAAATGCCAGGACTTGACCCAAAAGTGGTTGTCCATCGGCTTGCAATTAAACAAGGATATTGGCCAGTGAAGCAAGCTCAACAACTCTTTCGACCAGAAATCATCCCTCAAATTGAATCTGAAGTCAATAAGTTGATAGAGGCGGGATTCATCCGTGAAGTTAAATATCCAACGTGGATAGCAAATACTGTCCCCGTTAGGAAAAAGAATGGGCAACTTCGTATATGTGTTGATTTTCGCGATTTAAATAATGCATGCCCTAAGGATGACTTTCCACTACCCATTACCGAGATCATGGTTGCCCATTACCGAGATCATGGTTGATGCAACCATGGGACATGAAGCTTTGTCTTTCATGGATGGATCGTCAGGATACAACTAAATTCGGATGGCTCTTGAGGATGAGGAGAAAACAGCGTTTTGAACTCCAGAAGGAATATATTACTACAAAGTAATGCCCTTCGAATTGAAAAATGCCGGTGCTACCTATCAACGTACTATGCAGAAAATATTTGATGATATGTTGCACAAACATGTGGAATGTTACGTTGACGACTTTGTGGTCAAGTCCAAACAACGACAAGATCATTTGAGGGATCTGAATGTAGTCTTCGATCGGTTGAGAAAATATCAGTTGATGAACCCTCTCAAGTGTGCATTTGGTGTGACATCAGGAAAATTCCTTAGGTTCATTGTAAGGCATCAAGGAATTGAAATTGATCAATCCAAAATCGATGTTATTCAGAAAATGCCAAGCCCAAGAAACCTACATGAGTTGAGAAGTCTCCAGGGTCGTTTGGCCTACATTAGAAGAATCATATCTAACCTCGCCGGTCGATGTCAACCCTTTCAAAGATTGATGAGAAAGAATGCAAGTTTTGAGTGGGATGATACACGTCAAAATGCTTTGGACAGTATAAGAAAGTACTTACTCAATCCCCCTATCTTAGGTGCTCCTAAGGCGGGAAAGCCAGTGATCTTATATATTGTTGCACAAGATAGATCTGTTGGAGCGCTATTGGCACAAGAAAGAGAAAACCACAAAGAACAAGCCCTTTATTACATAAGTAGAACCTTAACAGGAGCTGAGCTAAATTACTCTCCAATTGAGAAGATGTGTCTCGCTCTTTTCTTTGCTATGAATAAACTAAGGCATTATATGCAAGCCTTCCTTATACATTTAGTGGCAAAAGCTGATCCTATCAAATATATTCTATCTAGGCCTATCATTTCTGGACGACTAGCTAAATGGACAATCATACTTCAACAATATGACATTGTGTACGTGCCCCAAAAAGTAGTAAAAGGACAGACATTAGCAGACTTCTTAGCAAATCATCCAATCCCATCAGACTAGAAATTATGCGAAGATTTGCTTGATGAAGAGCTGTTATATATTGAAATTATGGAACCCTGGACCATGTACTTCGATGGTGCAGCACGGAAGAGCGGGGCAGGAGTTGGCATTGTTTTCATTTCACCTGAGAAACACATGTTGCCCTATAACTTCACACTTAATGAATTATACTCAAATAACGTTGCTGAATATCAGGCACTCATTATTGGCCTTCAAATGGCTTTAGAATTCGGGATAAAGTACATCGAAGTCTATGGCGATTCAAAGTTGATAATAAATCAAATATTACTCCAATATGATGTAAAACACGAGGATTTAAAACCCTACTTTGAGTATGCAAGACACTTACTGGAGAAGTTTGATAGCACAATACTAAAGCACGTCCCAAGATTAGAAAACAAGACGCAGATGCGTTAGCGAACTTAGCTACTGCCTTAACAATTTTAGATGATGTAGCTATAAACATTTCTCTCTGTCAGAAATGGATTGTTCCATCAAATGCACATCAGTGCGAAGAAATTAATGTGACATCGGCTTATGAAATTGAAGAAGAAGATTGGAGGCAGCCTATCATAGACTACTTGCAACATGGAAAGCTTCCCACTGACCTTCGACATAAAGCTGAGATACGAAAAAGGGCTGCCCAATTTGTCTACTATAAGAATATTCTTTATCGTCGCTCGTATGAAGGCTTTTTTCTTCGATGCTTGGGAAAGGAAGAATCCCAAAAAACATTGGAAGAGGCACATTCGGGCATTTGTGGTGCTCATCAGTCTGGACCAAAGTTGCAGTTCCAGTTAAAAAGAATGGAATATTATTGGCCTACAATGATTCAAGGCTAAATGCAGTACGCCAAGAAATGTGAAGCTTGCCAGTTTCATGCCAATTTCACACATCAGTCACCAGAGCCTTTTCACCCAACTGTAGCTTCATGGCCTTTTGAAGCTTGGGGGCTTGACCTCGTTGGCTCTATAACACCTAAGTCCTCGGCAGGACATTCTTACATCCTCACAGGAAAAGATTACTTCTCAAGATGGGCTCAAGCTGTCGCGTTAAAAGAGGCCAAGAAAGAAAACGTTGTGGATTTCATCCGAACTCATATCATCTATCGGTATGGCAACGCTCATCGTATCGTGCTAGATAATGGAATGCAATTCTCCAATGGCCTGATGGACAAGTTGTGTGAGAAGTTTAGCTTCAAGCAATGCAAGCCCTCCATGTACAACGCCACAACAAATGGATAGGCGAAAGCATTCAATAAGACACTCTGTAACTTATTGAAGAAAGTGGTCTCCAAGATGAAGAGAGACTGGCAGGAAAAGATTGGTGAGGTGTTGTGGGCTTACCGAACTACTCATCGAACTCCTACAGGGGTCACACCTTATTCCCTTGTTTATGGAGTAGAAGTTGTACTCCCATTAGAACGAGAGATTCCATCACTAAGGATGGTCGTACAAGAAGGGTTGACAACTGAAGATAATGCAAGGTTGCGCCTTCAAGAACTGGAAGCACTTGAAGAAAGAAGATTAGAGGCTCAACAAGCACTGGAATGTTACCAAGCACAGATGTCTAAAGCTTTTGATAAAAATGTGAAGCTTCGATCATTTCAAGTTGGTGATCTGGTACTCGCTGTTCGAAGACCCATCATCACGACATGACACACAGGGAACAAATTCACACCTAAATGGGATGGATCCTACGTCGTCAAAGAAGTCTACACAAATGGAGCATACAAGATCGTGGATAAAGACGAATTAAGAATAAGCCCGATAAATGGCATGTTCTTAAAAAATTTTATGCTTGAAATGTAACACTCCTTATCTTAAGAGTCTAAACTACATGATACTCCTGGCCCACATGAGCTTAAAAGGTGAACGACCCAAAAAAAAATAAAAGTAAAGAAAATCTTTTTTATTTGAACTATGTTATGACTTGATCCCTTTTCATTCGAAGGGTACATAGGCAGCTTAAGAAAAAAAAAATTTAATTTCAGTCAAAGTAATAAAAAGAAACTTTCATGCGAGAAATAGAATTCTAGAACTTTATTATAACAAAAATAAAGAAAGTACAGATGCCCAGTACAATGAATAAAAAGAATGTCTAAAAAAAACCCCTTTTACATGAGATAAGTTGCAAGATAAACAAAGACGATTTCAAATTAATGATTCCACTAAAGTTCCTTCAGCTCATCGCGGGTACCCTCCAAAAGTCCACGGAGTGTCGATAGATATTGAACATCTGAAGCGCTGATAGTGGGGGCACACTCTACACTACCAATCTCCTCGCGTATTTGTGAAACCACTAGCCTTTCTCGATCTAGGTCCTTTTCCTTCTCAGAAACCAAATTGGAAAGCTTTTCTGACTCAGCCTCTGCAGTTTTCAATTTGGCCTCTAATTCTCCGACCTTGGCCTTTAATTTTGCAACCTCTGAAACAGAGCAAGCAAGTCACTTTTGAAGTACATCCTTCTCCTCAGCAAAACGACTTTCAACAGATAAGGCCTTTTCTAAGTGGAGCTTCTTTTCCTCCAATTGGCTATCTTTAATTTGTGGAGTTAGGTAAGCAGAGAGTGAAGATTGCATTCCAAGGTATTCTCTCAGTTTCTGGAAGTAGCCGCCCACAAACTCTTGTAGAGGCGCCAAATTATTTGTACTAGCTTCGACCATTGCACCAAATATTTTCAGCGTCTCCTGCTCCAGGTCACCAACGTGTTCAAAAGAGGTACGTACAATCTTCCCGTGAATGCTTTTCCACATTGACAAAGCAGCCTGTCGTCAGAAGTTAGAGATTACGTTCTCAGCACAAAAATAAGAAACTTCGGGTGCTGGGATAGTTTTTTCCCTCCAGTTTGTTGAGGATTCTTGTCGGTGGAGGGAGGATGCAAAATTACGATTTCTTTGCTTTTTGACACGAAACCAATATTCTTTGAGGTAGAAGCAAACACATTGGGACTTGTTAATGATTGATCCTCCAAAGGTACCTGCAAAGTAAGAAGGGATACAAGAGTAAGTAAATGAAATTGCAGCATGTGTTTTAAAAAAAGGATGGGTTGCCAACCGAAGATTGATCGTTGGATGATTTCTTTACCTTTTTGGCCTTTTCCAATGACGATCATCATTGCTACTATGGCTTTCTTCTTCATCACGAAGGTTGTAAGTCGGACGAGTTGACGCCTCAATCGCCCTCTTACCAGCTTGTTTGGTATCCAGATCTTTATGAGGTTTGGGCTTAGTTGAAGGAATAGTAAAACTATTCACTAAAAGTTGTATGCCTTCTTCCAAATAGCGCCCATGTTTTTGCGACCACCACTTATCATAAGATCGAGTGGTTTGATCACGAGGATCTGGTAGGCGCGCTGGGAGGTATACCTTCAACAAAGTCAAAGTTGCAGTACAAATTCTCCAAGAATGAAAAACATTCTCAAGGCTAACCGGGGGAGGATCATTATGTAAATCATTTGGTACATTCTGGTGAAAGCCAAATTGACGGCTGAATCGACAAGGGCTGTAAGCTTCTATAGTCATGAAGTTTCCATGGCAAAAAGACAAATAGCAAGATCAGAGGCATATTGTTGGATTTCCAGAGTGGGTAAAAATATAGCAAAAATAGACTCTAGAACACTGTGCAAGCATACACAATCTGCAACAAGTAATAAGTATTTATCGAATCCAGGGTCTGAATAGCTCTCACTTTATCTATTTTGTATAACTCTTTAATGGTTTCAAAAGTGGTAAAAATGATTGACTTTGGAATAATGCTGGAACAGAATGTAAACAAATAAAGCAGACATATTAGAAATAGGCGTTGGTCCGGATTTAGTAATTGTTTTAAAAGATGCTCTAGCAATATTATTGATTAGGCAAAACTCTTGCAGTCTTATTAGCAGGATTCTCCCGGAACTCTAGATTTTTTAGAATGTGTTTCAACTCCAATGACGCACTACCGATCAAGCACTAGGCAACTGGCTATCCCTAACTCAGTCACTGGCGTTCACCAATACACAATGATCTAGTGTGATTAAATGTCACACACTTCCCAAATCATCCCTGAAACTAGGAAGTGGTATTCATACTGGCTGGCCAGGCAGGCACAAAATATAATTAGCACAACAAATATTCAAGATGCTCAAATCAACATATATTGCATAGAGAATTAGGCACGACAATTACATTACTCCTAACCAACACCTAAGCAAATTTAGTTCATAAAGCTCATAACAACACATGCTACAATCTGAGTATGTGCATCCATAATTACAAGAAATTACAAGAAAATACTAATTCCCTTGGTCAAATCCGTAATTGATGGTCTTCTTGAAGTCCCCAATCTGTCTCCTCTATTCGGCTCCCAATGATGGAAATGAGAAATGATCTCTTCCCCAAGAATGGAATGTCTTTGACTTGAACGGCTCCTCCCTTTTATAGAATGAGACAAGCTTAAAATAGGTTGACCTAGACACGTGGATGGCTCTCCTTGCTCCTTAAATCCGAAAATATCTTAACTAACTTCAGTTTATTAAAATAGATAACGAGATGTGACGTGGCAGTTTTGCTCCCTGTTTTGCTGGATCGCAGATTTTGCTCCCTCAAGTCGCTCAACAATATACTCTGCACAAAATAACTTCCAAAGCATCCATTCTTCCAAATGGGTTAAAACATATAATAATCATCTAAAAGCAACCCTAATACGCACAAATGACACACAAATCATTATAAAACTAAGGCCTAAATAACTCCCTTTTGGAGAGTTATCACTTATAAAGAATGAAGTAGAGGAAAATGATAAACCCTTAACGTCTTCCAAAATTTCGGCTTTATCATTCATGGAGGGAAGACTGGCATGCCACATTATAGAGGTGTCTTGATGAATTAGCTTGCGAGCTTCAAGACTGTTGAAGTATTTTGCACCACCTTCACCAGAATAGTCAACCATCAGGGGACCCCTTACTGGCGTATGCAGTTTAAAATGGGTGCCAAAATAATGTGCTAGCCAGCCGTAAACATAATGAATGGGAAAACAAATATCAGGACGTCCAGTTGAATGTGGCGTATTGAAAATTTGGTCGAGTCCATGATAAATGTTGGATAAAACTGGGACTGCAAGATTGAAAATAACACCTTCGGCCATTATGCTCGCAAGTTTAAATACACCAGGGCGAAGAAAATTCACGTTCTTGTAAGGAAACACAAACACACAACCAATAGGAAAGAAAGGCGACCAGATACATTCGTTCTTTCCATCCTTCTTCTATGCCAAGATCTTGAAATAACTCTTAATCTTCGTCAGACCAGTCGCGTGGTTGGGTGATAGACCCGTCTAGATTATGAGTTAAACGAGGACGAGAAGATTTCTTTGGCCTACGAGAAGGAGGCTTAGCATATTTCGAATCACCTTTAAACCAAAAGGAAATCCACAGGTGAGTAGAAATTTGTTGTCTCTCCATTTGCTGGGATGCAATACGATGATAGGCATAAAAAAGATATTCACAACTCTTGGGTAGATGGTCGTCTTCGTTGCATGATCTTAACAATTCCTCACAACAAGGAATAGTTTCATCGCAAAATCTCCCTTTGATGGGAAGACCTCTAAGTTTCCACATGTCCCACAAAGAAAGGGATATTTCCCCAGATGAAGTGTGGAGGGTGTTGGTTGTAGGACACCAGGCTTCACAAGAGGCCCAAACTATGTCATTGTTGCAATCATAGGAGTATAAAGAAGCTATCACAGTTGAATATAAACCAGAGCCTCGTGGTAGTTTCTTGTTCCGAGCAATGACAAATTCCAGCCACTCCCAGTAACAAGCAATGTGAGTATATTCTCCGTTGAGTTTCAGTAAGGGCCCCCAACGAACCTGACTTCTTTCCGTGTAAAGAAGATCGTAGAATCCAAACCTTAGTGGAAGAGTTTTGGCCTTGAGTCCTTTCTACAGACCATTCCGAAAGAAAATGAGATTTGTCCAATTCAAGGTTTGACTCTGTAATGGAAGTCTCTATTGGAAGAATGGTCCCACTTTTGATAGGTTGATCTTTGTCCAATAGAACAACCAGACTTTTCTTCCCGTTATCTGAAAGCTCTGTGAAATGCACCATGTTCCTACAAAGAAAAAAAAAAGAGAAGGTTAAAAGAAAAGATATGACATTGGTCAAAGCAATGGTGATGATCTTATTAAATCACAGAATATAAAGTGATCAGCCTGAATTCCACCGGAATCAGGGGGTGATCACTTCCGAGGCAGGATGAAAAGGGGCAAGTAATCAGCCTGCATTCCTTCTGAATCAGGGGATGATCACTGCCTGGGACAGGACGTGGAAGACGAGTGATCAACCTGAATTCCGCCTGAATCAGGGGTTGATCACTGCCTGAGGCAAGATGTGAAGGGGGAGAGATCATCATGAATTCCGCTTGAATCAGGGGTTGATCACTGTCTGAGGCCAAATGTGAAGGGCGAGAGATCATCCTGAATTCCGCCTGAATCAGGGGTTGATCACTGCCTGAGGCAAGATGTGAAGGGCAAGCGATCATCCTGAATTCTGCTTGAATCAGGGGTTGATCACTGCCTGAGGCAAGATGTGAAGGGCAAGTGATCAACCTGAATTCCACCTGAATCAGGAGTTGATCACTGCCTGAGGAAACAGAAGTGAGAGAATGACCAGCCTGAATTCCGCCTGAACTAGGGGTTGATCACCCCTCATTTAAGAAATGGATTTTTTTTTCTTCTTAAAAAAAAGGAAAAATGAATTTTTTTTTTCTTAACAAAAAACTTGCTATATTGGGAAATAACTTATAATAAAATGCATATTCAATCAAGATAGAATGAAAAATATGTATTCACCTTCTAGATACAAAGCAAATATTGATTGTGCAATGGAAGGGATGTCAAACACAATTGTTTCCTTTTTTCAAAAAAAAAAAAAAAAACACAATTGTTTCCTAAGATTGAAAAAGAAAGAGATAGGTAGTAAAAATTTTGCATAAAAAATATTCATCGAGTTACCAATAAGAAGAAAGAAAAAAAATGGAGTTATGGCCTTAAAAAAAAAAGAATAAAAAAACATTTTTTTAAAAAAAGGAAAAGTGTACTGAGATGAAATTGAAAAAAAAATATTAAAGAAAGAAACAAAAAAAAGGTTTTCCCACCAAAAAAAAAGGGTAAAAAAAATACACTAAAAAGGAAAAAGAATATTTAAAAAAAAAAAAGGGTGAACATTTTTCAATAAAAAAAATTGATTCAGAAAAAAAAAAAAAGAAGAAAAGTTGAAAATCGGACAAAAAATTTATTTCAAGAAAATTAAAAAAAAAAACTGAAAATTTAAAGAAAATAAAAAAAGGGAAAAAAATAAAATAAAAAGAAAAACAGAAAGTTAAAAAGGAGTAAAATAAGATAAAATTTAAATTTGAAAAAAATAAGGAAAAAAAACTTAAATTGAAAAGGGCATACAGACGTTTTCCCCTTAAAAATAAATAAAATAATTAAAACAAATAGAAAAATGTAAAGCAAAAATAAATAAATAAATAAATAAAAGGTTGAAAATCGAAAAAAAAGGGGTTTGATTTCAGAAAATTAAAAAAAAAACAAAAAAAAAGGAATGAATAAAAAATATCACACAGAAAATTAAGGGTTTGTTTTTTATTTAAAATAAAAATTAAAAAATAGAAAAAAAAAAGAAACCGAAAAGTTTAAAGAAATTAAAAAAAAAAAGATAAAAATGAATTAGAAAGTTAAGATTTTAATAATAATGCAAAAAAATTTTTTTTTAAATTGTACTGTTTTTCTAGCCAAAGTAAAAAAAATAATAAATAAATAAAAAGAAGGGAAAAAGGCAACACATTTCTCACTAAATGACAAATAAGAAAAATTAAAAAAATAAAAATAAATAAATAATAACAGAAAGCTTTAAAATTGAAAAAAAAAGGGCAAATTGCAAAAACCACCCCTAAAGTATGGTCATTGTTGCAATTTTACCCCTAAACTTTGAATTGTAAAAATCAAGCCCCTAAACTTTCATAATGCTAAAAATCAGCCCCCACACGTTAAATCCTCTAACTTCTGTTACTTTTTTTTTTTTTTTTTTTTTTGCAAAACGAACTTCTGTTACTGTTTGGCATTAAAAAAGGGGGGGGGGGGGGGGAAATCGTGAGTTAGCTTCTTTGGCACGCTGTGGCTGGAAAGAAGGGAAGATGAAAGGAACGATCCTTTGAAAAATCGATTGGAGGGAGAAGAAGAAGGGGTTTTCGGCGTTTTCTCTTTGGCTCTTTTTTGGTGTCCTCTCCGATCTTCTCCAACGTTCGTCTTCTTCGGATACAGTGAGTTTTTTTTTCTCTGGTGTGTTTTTTTTCTTCGAATGCAGTGGGTCTTCTTTGAATCTTCTTCTTCTTCTTCTTTTTTTTTTTTTTCTTTTTTCCATAGGGTAGGTGGGTGTGTTTCTACTCTCATTGATCTTACCACTGCTACAGAAGTTGTAGTTTCAGCAAATTATAGGTTGTACTCTGTTTTTTTTTTTTCATTTTTTCATTTTATCGAATGATCTTTAGGAATTGAGTGCTTCTGAAGCGGTTGGTTGGTGAGTTGTGGGAAATTTGGCATAATTTGAGAGCATCTGCGCTTGGAATTTGAATGATCTCTTGTTGTGTATTTTATAGTTAGATATGCTTTAAGTTTTAGCCTCTGTTGTAGGCTTGTAGCAATCTTGGATGACATGATTTAATTGAAATTTGGATGCAAAAGGTTTGTTTGGGTTCAAGACTTGTTTGTTGGTACCTCTAATTAACACTTTTGACACAACACAACATGACACAATCACTGCAATTACCCTGTGGTTCAAAATGGTGTAGGTATCTTTCAGATGTGTTGTGGGAAGCAATAAAGTCCAATCAAGTTCTTTCGCTGTACTAGGGACTGGGAACCAAAAATCTACAATCTTTTGTTTCTCAGTTTTTGTACTTCTATGGGTTTTAGCTACTTCAAAAGATTATATCTGGAAAAAACTGGGGCTAAATCAATTGGAACCGAAGCAAACCTGTTACTTGCTGCTGCTGGAGCTTGCAATGCCATTTTGACTCAGGTTGAAATGTCTCTGTTGTCAGCATTATATGGTGAAAAAAACATTATTTTTCCATCATTCGAGCCCTGAACTTGAGCACTTAATATGCAAAGTGTGATTCTCATTTTTTTTCTTTGTTATTGCTAATTGCTAGTATTTTAATCTTCAACTTTACGACATATTAGATTCTTGTTTGGGATCTGTGAAACTTGTTGTTTTGATGTTTGAATTTTTAGAAATGATAAAATCATAAAAAGGAAGAGGATCGGAAAGAAAATAATAGAACTATATGATATGCTTTTGGCTACATAGAAGAGTGAGTTTGAATAATGATGATTGTAATTTAGTTTCCACAATACTACAGGTTTCGTCTCCATGGTCCATTGCCGAAATAAGGTACTAAAGTCAAATCCATCCTACTTCGTGCCTCGAAAGTAGAACCATATGTCCTGGACTTGGACCTCTCGACAACTAAGTTGGAAAATAATCCTCTACTTGTGTGGATTCTCTTGATACAGAGCCTCAAGATTTGGATCAAACAGGTGGCATGTGGCATATGAGTTGACTATCGTTTCATCACCCAGATAGAAGATCGTGATGTTTCAATATGAGTTGAATATCTCCTTGAAAGATTCCCGAATATCAGCATTTGAAATCTTTCTATTTTGTATTTGAACATGAGACATTTTGGTGAGAATGATTTACTTCCATCATCCCTTGCACATCTTGTATAAATAACATTTTTATTTGTTCACTAATTCATTCATTGAATATAATAAAATGTGCTTCTACCGATTGGATCCTTTCTTATCTTTTGTTTAAAATCTTTAATTGTATATTTATTGTGGGATGAAAGTGTAGTTGCACAATAATTGTCAATATCATCCAATTTTCCTTTGTCTGGTAGAATTTACACAAAAATATACACACAAAAAAATATGTGAATAAGCATTTACACAAAAATTCTAGCAACATTTATAATATATATAAGCACAAAATGTGGAGGGGCATTAGTATCAACAACCACATCTATAAAAAAAAAAAATTGCATTCTTTCAATATAATGTATTTCACGGCATATTTTCATTTCTAAAACAGTGAAAATTTTCCATTCACATTTCAATGGTAACTTCCATTTTTACAAACCCACTACTACACTAAATCAAAGTCACAATTTGCAAAGTAATTGTCAATATCATCCCACTTTCCTTTGGGTAGAATTTACACAAAAATGTACAAAAAAAAAATGTGAATGAGCATTTACACAAAAATTCCAGCAACATTAGAATTCCAGCACAAAATGTGAAGGGGCATTAGTATGAGCAACCACATCTATCAAAAAACTACATCCTTCCAAGCATTGCACTGCATCCTTCCAAGCATTGCATAATCTTGTGGTACAAGTAACAACACCCATAGAAAAAAAAAAAGCACAATTAGTAAAACACTGCTTTGGTACATACAAAGAAAGGGGGATCACTCTCACCTCTATTACAGTCGTTTTGAGCTTCCTTCTTTTCCACAAACCCCATCAAACTTTGTTTTCTCTTAACCTGCAATATATATAAGCACAAAACAAAATATGAAAAAACAAATATTCATGCTAAACATTTTGAAAAAAAAATGGTCATAACTTACCGGAAGTTTAGAAGTTAATGGTTTTTCTTTGACTTGGCCTTTGCAAGATCTAATATTGTGGCCATCTTTTCCACACTTGCTGCACTTCATAAAACTATATTTCTTGCTAACTTTAGTGGAACTAGATGGCTCATCAGGATCTCGTTTTCGTTGTTTCTTTGGTCTCCCAGGTAATTTTTTTATCAAGGGAGGGAGTATAGGTTCCATCTCAGTATTAGGCCAAAGATCTACTCCATTAATGGGTTGAATGTAGTATGAGTATGTAATTTCAAATGTGTGTTTATGAAAATACATATGGACATAATCATCTGGATTTTTTCTCATAAACCAAATACATTGAATGGAATGAGGGCATGGTATTCCAGTCAACTCCCACATATAGCAAGTACATGTGTGTGTATTGAGATCCACTATGTATTGCTTCTTCCCATCCTCTACCTCAAATCTCTCGCCACCTGAAAGTCTAGGAGACCAATTTTTAGAAAGTTGTTTAGCCCTTTCTAACTTTTTGTGAATTTTTGGAGTAAGCTTTCCCCCCCATTTTGCTATGAGCTCTCGTTTTCTATGGACCCTAGACATAAGACTTTTTCTAATAACTTCAAACATCGTAAGAATTGGCTTACTCCTAGCCTCCAATATGTAGGAATTAAATGATTCACTTATGTTATTAAGCAACATGTCACACTTTGAATGTGATCTAAATGCATGTTTTGCCCAATATTTAGTAGGCACTGCATTAACCCAATCAAAAGCCGACTTATCCAACTGGGCAAGCTTTTTCATTTCATTGTCAAACATTGACCTTGTTGTTGCCTTTGCTGCATTCCATAATGCATCTTTGTACATCTTACCTGTTGATAAAAATAACATTGAAAATTTGAAAATTAATCTTGTAAGTAACATTTACAATTACAAGAGAACAAATATAGTCCAAATATAACCTATTAAACAATTATAAACAAACTAAACCTTTCAATTACGCATATAAACAATATCAACAAATGACTCATACAGCTTACCTTTGAAATGTTTTTTTAAATTAGCATACAAATGGCGTAAACAAATCCTATGTTCCGCAGTAGGCGCCACTTTTTCAATAGCAGGAACTAACCCCTAAAGTACCAAAAGGATAAAATAGTTACCATAAAATTACAAAAATCAACAAAAAGAAAAAGAAAAAAAAGTCATATTAGCATAAACATAAACTTACCTTTTGTTGATCAGTCATAAATACCCATCCTTTTTGTTCCACCGGTCCTATGTCATCAAGTAGATTCTCTAAGAACCAAGTCCAAGACTGCTTGGACTCCACATCCACTACCGCTAAAGCTAATGGAAAAATTCCATCATTTGCATCTATTCCCACAGCAGTCAACACTTGCCCATGAGATGCACCCTTTAAATGACACCCATCAAGCCCAATTATTGGTCTACAACCTTGCAAAAAGCCATCCTTACATGCTTTAAGACAAACATACATACTTCTAAAAATAGGTGGCATATGAATTTGAGGTCTATCAATACTTAGTAAGCAAGTACTCCCTGGATTAGATCTCCTCAATTCCTCACAATAATCCCATAGCTTGGCATATTGCATCTTAGTCGTGCCTTCAAGTTTATCCATTGCTATCTTCCTTGCTCTATATGCTTGATACCTTGAGATGCAGATATTAAAATCACTCCTCACTTGATCTACAATGGCTTTCCAATCCATTTCTGGTTGAGCCCTGAATCTATCTAAGTAATTATTAGCAAGCCAACTAGCAGTTACATGCTTATTGGTTGTCTTTCTAGCACAAGAGTGTGTACTATGTAGTGACTTAATTTGATACGTACTATCATCTTGCCTATTTGAAGCATGTAACCTCCAACTACACCCTTCTTGACATCTCACAGTAATCCTTCTTGATTCATTTTTCTGGTAAATCAACTCATATCCACATCGCACTGAATATTCTCTTATTGCATCCCTCAATTCGGTCAATGTTCCAAATTTCATCCCCAAGGTAAACTCTACCTTTTCCTTTAACATAAAAGGGTGAAACTCAACATAATGTTGCGATTTCTCAACACTATCATCGTCAGATTGAATTGGTGAGTTTAGGTGACTGAAAGACTCACATTCAGAATTACATAATTCTTCATCTTCTAAGTTCAAACTCACACCATCATTCTCGAAGTTCAAACTTGCACCACCACCCTCATGTGCATCTTGGTTCTCATTATCATCTTCATCGTAATCAATATTTAGTAATTCTTCAATGTGCACATTGTTGTCACTAATATCACAAATGTCAACTAATTTTAAGCTCTTAGGTGCCCCTTCTATGGCTAGAGGTGTCTCCTCAATTACTTCAATATCCACAATAATATTTTCTGCATTATTTAATACATTCTCAGAGTGCTCTACATAAATATGTAGTATTTTCAAAGAAGTAAGGCAACTTAACATGTTTTGGATATCCTTATCGGACCATAAAAGTCTTAATCCTCTATCAAAATCCATGCCTGGAACTAAAAAATGTATCTTATTCCACTCTAATGCATTTACTTCCCTTAACATGTTTTCAATTTCAAGCATGGATATCATATCAGAGCTACAATTCTCAACTTCATGTACTGCCCCTCCTAAGTACAATGTTCTACCATTATTAACAAATTGACCTCCATGATGTAAAAACATTGTGAATATACACTCCTCCATCTGCACATATTACATATTGTCAACACAACAACCATAAAACTAAAACTATTAAGCTATTCAAATAGAAATAAATATAAAACAAACTATTAAGCTATCTAGCGCAAAGTTTCAAAAAAAAAAAAGAAAAACTATCTAGCACAAAAGCAGCAAGCACCATTTTGAACCACAGGGTAATTGCAGTGATTGTGCCATGTTGTGTTGTGTCAAAAGTGTTAATCTGAGGTACCAACAAACAAGTCTTGTGTATTGCTTTGTTCTTCCACAAACATCATGTCATTAATAATATAAACGCCTTGAACCCAAACAAGCCTTTTGCATCCAAATTTCAATTAAATCATGTCATCCAAGATTGCTACAAGCCTACAGCAGAGGCTAAAATTTAACGCATATCTAACTATAAAATACACAACAAGAGATCATTCAAATTCCAAGGAGACTGAAATAGCCGCAGATGCTCTCAAATTATGCCAAATTTCCCACAACTCACCAACCAACCGCTTCAGAAGCACTGAATTCCTAAAGATCATTCGATAAAATGAAAAAATGAAAAAAAAAAAACAGAGTACAACCTATAATTTGCTGAAACTACAACTTCTGTAGTAGTGATAAGATCAATGAGAGTAGAAACACACCCACCTACCCTCTAGAAAAAAGGAAAAAAAAAAGAAGAAGAAGAATAAGAAGATTCAAAGAAGACCCACTGCATTCGAAGAAAAAAAACACACCAGAGAAAACAAAAACTCACTGTATCCGAAGAAGACGAACGTTGGAGAAGATCGGAGAGGACACCAAAAAAAAGCCAAAGAGAAAACGCCGAAAACCCCTTTTCTTCTCCCTCCAATCGATTTTTCAAAGGATCGTTCCTTTCATCTTCCCTTCTTTCCAGCCACAGCGTGCCAAAGAAGCTAACTCACGATTTTCCCCCCCTTTTTAAGGCCAAACAGTAACAGAAGTTAGTTTTGCAAAAAAAAAAAAAAAAAAAAAAGAGTAACAGAAGTTAGAGGATTTAACGTGTGGGGGCTGATTTTTAGCATTATGAAAGTTTAGGGGCTTGATTTTTACAATTCAAAGTTTAGGGTGAAATTGCAACAATGACCATACTTTAAGGGTGGTTTTTGCAATTTGCCCAAAAAAAAAAAAAAACTTAAAAAGGTTGTTTCGTCTTCCTCTTTCTCCCTCAGTCTCCTTTTTTTGTCCCCCATTCTCTCTCTCTAACTTTCTTCTTGGGTAACTCTCTCTCTTTCTCCTCTCTCTCACTGTCCATCTCCCTCATCTCGCAGCCCACGCCGTCGTGACTCGAAGATGAGCCGGCCGCCGCCGCAGCCTCCTTTTCTTACCGATCGCTAGTAGTGGCCTGATGCTAAAAAAAAAACGCAGAACTCTCCCATAGTCCTCTCTCTCTATAACTTTTTTTCTCTCTCTCACTCGCGCCGCTCCAATCGTCGTCGTCACTTGCGTCGCACCTCAGCTGCCCGCATGCCGCAAGTAACGTCAGCGTCTCTCGCTCTTTTCGCACGCCCTCACAGCCTCTCTTTTCGTCTGATAACAGCCTGAAACAACGCAAGGAGAAAACAAAAAAAAAGGCATGTTCAAAAAAAAATTCTCAGAAAAGTGAAATACCTTAAAGCTCTGATGTGGATGTCTACTAGTTTCCAGCTTAATTTATAGATGAAATGGAGCTTCTGAACCAGTTTGTTATTTTGAATCTTGGGAATTTGTTGGACTCAAACGCTAGGGCATCAGAAAATCGAGGGTTGTTTCGATTTGGTGAAATCCCCAGTTGGTTTCAAATATCTTTATAAATTCAAAAAACAAGAGCTGAATAAAATTGTTTTTCTTTTTCCTAGATTTTGGGTGCATTTAAAATTTAATTTTTGGTTAAATTTCCAAATTTTACACCAAATCAAAAAAAAAAACAAAAAAAACAAAGTTAAAATTCACTCTATTTCAAATTGGGAGGGTGATTTGAATCAAATTTTATTTGAAATTGAGGCCCCATTTGGTTCATGATTTGTTTTCGTTTTTATGTTTTTAAAAATAAAAAATACAAGGGAAACTATGAAAACGTGTTTGGTATACCTATTTTCAAAAACAACTCAAAAAATGGTCTATTTTCAAAAACGATAAAATGTTGTTTTCATTGTTTTCCAATTTTGTTTTCAAAATAATGGAAACACGAGATACAACTTTAAAAACACAAGATACATCTTTCTTTCCATCAAACAATGTTGCATTATCTACCAACAACATTTTTAATTTTTGATATCCAAATTATCTTTGACTCTAAGGGAAAAAAAATACAAAATTAATGTTGGGTAAATAGTGTGTTTGATTGATAATGATATTTTGGTTGTTATTTTTACTTTTTACATAATTCTACTTATTTTGATATACTTCTCCAATTTACAAATCAAAAGTTTCATATAATACAACTATATGGTATATCTTTTTTTTTCCTTATAATTTCAATTCCAACAATTTTTTTTTTTTTTTGAAGAATCAATTTCAGCATCATTGATTTATAATCTCTCTACAAATGAATAAAAGTCAAGTAAAAAAATAATCATATTAAATTAACTTTTTCTAAAAAAAATTAATTTTACCAAGCACCTATTAATACTTTCGTGCATTTTCAAATTCATAACCAAACACAGTTTTCAAATTTTGAATTCAAATTTAAAGTTTTTAAATTAGAACCAAACATGTTTTTAGATATAATGGAAATAAGAAATTTGTTTTCGTTTTCTGCTGAATCCTTTATTTTCGAAAACAATTTTCAAATCACGAACCAAACAGGGCCTGAATTTGTGTCTCAAATCCAAATTTGGGTACATCCCAAAGTCTGTAGCGGATTAAAATTGGACTACAATTCAAGTTTTTTTTTAAGAAAAAAAACTCATCCAAATTCAAGTCAAGATCTTAGTCGAATTCAAGTTCTTTCCAAATAAAATTTGAGTATAATCCGAAATTTTTATCCCAAATCAAGGTTCAACTTAAATCCCAATTCAGATTACATTCATGCTCAAAATTTGGAATTTTTATTAAAATTTGGGCATACCCCAAATTTAAATCAAAATTTGACCAATTTCAAAACTTTGAATTCTATTCCAAATTAAAAAAAAAAAAAAAATAGTGAAACTCAAGTTTCTTTTGAAATCCAATTTGTGGTGAATTTTAAATTTTTACCTCAAATCCAAATTTTCTTATGCTCCAAATTTTACCGAAAACAAGCATGAATTAGAATTCAACAATTTAATTCCAAGTTCAAGCTAAGTTGGGTATAACCCCGAATTCTATTTCCAAATTAAAAAAAAAAAAAAAAACGTGGGTAGAATTCAAGTTTCCTTCAAAATCCAATTTGTGGTAAATTTTAAATTTTTACCTCAAACCCAAATTTTGCCTAGAACATGAGTGAAATAGAATTCAAATTTTATTCTAAGTTCAAACTCAACCTGAAAATAACCTCAAATCCTACTTCCAATTCAAATAAAATTTGGGGTAGCCAAGGTTATGAAGGAAAAAAAAAATTATTGTCAGTCATCTTTTTCAAGATTCACCCACACATATTTGTGCATAAATCTCAAAAAGGGGACATTTGTTGGCATAGAAAATTTTCTTCAAGTAATTGTCTAAGTTCGTGAAATTAAAATATGCTAATTTCATGAAATTAGATTGAATTGGGTTCAATTTAAACCCAAATTCATTAAGATAATTGAGTTATAAGCCCAAAGTTTCAAGTCCAAGCCCATGAATGGGCCCAAATGCATTTCAGGCCCAAGCCCATGGATGAGCCCAAATGCATTTAAGGCCCAAGCCATGGATGGGCCCAAATGCAACCAAGCCCAAACCCACCAAGGCCTTTGGGAAACTCTATAAATAGGAGGCATGGCCTCTCATTTGCAAGACGACAAAAAGAAATGGAGAAGAGAAAGCTCTCAGAAGACTCTGAAGATTGAAGCTCCTCCTGCAAAATCGAAGATCAAAGCTCGGATCCTCGTCAAATTCAGCTGCAGAATTGAAGAACAAGGCTCCGATCATCTTCAAATCTTGACGCAGAACTGAAGAACGAAGCTCAGATCCTCTTCAAATCCTACTGCAGAATCAAAGATTGAAGCTCAGATTCTCTTCAAATCTCACCGCAGAACTAAAGATCGAAGCTCAGATCATCCAAATCCTCCTACTAAACCAAAGACTGAAGCTCAGAACCTCTTGCAAACCTGAAGACTGAAGTCTATCTCGATCCATCCAGAAGAATTCAAATCCTTCTGAGGAACAAACCTTCAGGACTCTGAAGACTAAAGCTTCCTGAAGACTCTGTAGATCAAGCTAACTTGAATTTGTGAGAGAAAGCATCAAAGGATTGTAACTAGAGATTGTAATCCACTACACTCATATAGAAATCAATACATACAAGAAGTTGCCAACAAGAGCACAGCTCAACTGGCATAAAGTTGTATTGATAACCACGAGGCCTGTGGTTCAAATCCCCCCACCCCCATATTGTCAAAAAAAAAAAAAAATAC
The DNA here is from genome assembly GCA_017139565.1 of Luffa aegyptiaca. Classification (NCBI taxonomy): domain Eukaryota; kingdom Viridiplantae; phylum Streptophyta; class Magnoliopsida; order Cucurbitales; family Cucurbitaceae; genus Luffa; species Luffa aegyptiaca. The sequence continues at coordinate 12,020,134 of CM029397.1, forward strand.
ATACAAGAAGTTGTTTCACGAATCAAATTTCTCTCCTGAAATCTCGTGTGAACAAAAGGATTTTGATGTTTTTTTTTTGTAACAATCAAGTTTCATTAAAATTTAATTTTGTCAAGTTTAATTTTTTTTGTTTGATGTGTTTTTTTTTCTATGAGAAGGACTTTGATTTTGTCAAATTTCTTTTTTAAAACATTAAATTTTTAATTTTTAAATTCAAATGTGTTTTTTATTTACGTTTTGTGTCTATTGGAAATGATTTTTATTTGTCAATTCTCTTTTTTTTTTTTTTATTTGTTCAAGTTTCTTAATTTGTTTTCACGTTTTGTGTCTACTGGGAGGATTTCAATTTTTTCAAATTTCGATTTTTTTTTAAAAAAAATCAAATTTCATTAAAATTTGATTTTCTCAATTAGATGTTTTTTTCCATGTTTTGTAAGAAGGATTTTGGTTTTGTCAATTTTATTATTTTTTAAAATCAAGTTTCACTGAAATTTGATTTCTTCAATTTAAATTTTTTGTTTCACATTTTGTGTCTATTGGGAAGAACTTTGATTTTTTCAATTTTCCTTTTAGAAAAATAATTTTTAAATTTAAATTTGCCAATTTAAAATGGACATTTTTTTTATTAATATCGTTATTTTTAAAACTTATTAGAGAAATACTGTTGTTTCGAAACTTTTTGTTAATATATTGTTGTTGCTGACGTGGCAAAAAAATTGAAATTCAAAAAACGTGCTAATTGAGACGTTTTAAAAAAATTGTTTATATTAACATAAGAGACGACCTACACGTGTTTTCTAACAATTTGTCAGGTTGCCAGGTTTGAAATTCGTTTGGCTGGCATCCGAAAGGATCTGTGTTCAAGTTGTATGAAGCGTGATTTTTCTCCCTTTTTTTTCCTTTTCCTTTTATTTTATTTTATTTTTTATAACATTGTTTTAAGAAATCAAATAAGTAATATTTTTTTAAATATATTTTTTTAAAAAAACTAAAATTTTAGATTAAATTTTATTTCACTTTCTTGTACTTGAAGCAACTAAAATTAATTAAGTATTAAAATCAAATAAGTATTGTTTTTTTTAACAGTTTAAATAAATTGAATATCTTTTTTTACAATAAAATAAATTGAATATCATATTATAATTTATTATTTTTTTAATTAGTTAAAATTTAAATAGTTGTAAAAAATTTGAAGTTTAAATAAGTGTTAAAATCAAATGAGTAATCACATTTTTCTAATTTTTTAAATAAATTGAATATTATACTATAATTTATTTTATTTTCTTAAAGTAATTGAAATTTAATTAAGTATTAATTATTTAAACATTTTATTTTAAATTCACATATATATTGATCAATACAGATATACGTACTTGTCAATTAAAATTAATTCTACCTCAAAAAACTATAATAGTTAAGTTTAATTTGAGTAATGTTAATTTAATTTTACTATATTTATAAAGTGTTTAAATAATTAGTACTTGATTAAATTTTAATTGCTTTGTAGAAAAGAAAAGAAATTGTAATATAAAAATTCAATTTGTTTAAGAAATTTTTAAAAATGAAATTACTTATTTGATTTCTTGAAAAACAAATATTAGAGAAAAAAAAAAGAAGGAAACTGCAGGAAAAGAAAAAAGAAAAAATATACAAAAATTGTGTGATGTCTTAATCGAACTTGGGAACCATGATTTTTTGAAGAGACGACCTACGTCAATAAACGGTTTTTTTTTAAACGTCCGTCAATTAGCGCGTTTTTTGAATTTCAATTTTTTGCCACGTCAGCAAGAGACGACCTGCAAACATAAGTTTTTAACAACAATATTTTAATAAAAAGGTATTGGAATTTCAAAGTTCTCTAACATCTTCAACTTCTAACCTCAACTATAGAAAAACTTTCCCTACGTTGTTGGAATTGTAACTTAGTGTTGTTTGAAATTAGATGTCATCGTTTATTTTGTAAAATGGTTTGATCTCAAACACCAATAAAAGGTGAATCAGATAATTGTATGAAGATGGTATCAATATCTTATAGATATTTTCATATTATTTTATAATTAATTCTCTTATTGTTTTTGTTGTTTATGTATGATCATTTTTTAAAAAAAATTATTTCCTACACAATTTTTTATCTAATTAATCAAAAACAAAAAAGAATGGCAATATGATATTAAGTATAGTTATTTTTTAAATTAATAAAAAAATGATTTTTAACACATGTTTAAAAAACTCAACTCTATAATCACCATGAAGGGTACAAAAGATTGAGTCAAATCAATAAATTGAATTGAACCAATCGAGAAGGTACGGTTATTTAATTATGTTGATCAATTCAAACTAAACTGAATTGTTTAAATTTCATATTGTCATTATTTATTTTGTTAAAGATAAATTTAAAAAATATTAAAACATAAATAACTAAATTAAAAATTTTTTATACAATAGAGACTAAATTAAAAAAAACACCCAAACATATACTAAACTATACAAATATTCGACGGATTGAAACTTGATTTTAAAAAAAAAATTGACAAAATCGAAATCCATCCCAGTAGATACAAAACATGAACAAAAATAACATTTAAATTCACAAAATCTTCCTGGTAGATACAAAATTTGAACAAAAAAGTAAAATGAAAAAATTAAATTTTAATGAAACTGATTTTAAAAAAAAAATGACAAAATTGAAATCATTCCCAATAGACACAAAACGTGACAAAAAAAAATTAAATAGAAAAATAAACCTTTAAAGAAATTTGATTTTTTTAAAAAAAGAAAATTGAAAAAATCGAAATCATTCCCACAAAATGTGAAAAAAATCGACAAAATCAAATTTTAATGAAACTTGATTTTTCTTTAAAAAAAATGAAAATTGACAAAATTGAAATCCTCCCCAGTAGATAGAAAGTGTGAAACCAAAGAATTAATTGACAAAATCAAAATTTAATGAAAATTGATTCTTTAAAAAAAAATTGACAAAATCGAACTCCTTCCAGTAGACACAAAACAAGAAAAAAAAAAATCGCGATAAACAAAAAACGTGAAACAAAAAAATAATAAATTGACAAAATCAAATTTTAACGAAACTTGATTTTTTTTTTTAAATAGTGAACTATGAATTTCGAAATCCTGCCAAGTAGACACAAAAATCTAAACAAAAAAACATTTAAATTGAAAAAAAATCATATTTTAATGAAACTTGATTTTTAAAAAAAAATGGGAAAAATCAATGTCATTCCCAGTAGAAACAAAACGTGAACAAAAAAAAATTAAATTGACAAAATCAAAATTTAAGGAAACATGTTTTTTAAAAAAAAAAAAAGAAAAAGAAAATTGAAAAAATCTAAATCCTACCCAATAGACATTGAAAAGATTTAAATGGAGAAAATAAACTTTTAAGAAAACTTGATTTTTTTTTTTTAAAAAAAAAAAGAAAATTAACAAATTTGGAATCTTTCCCATTAAGCACAAAACGTGGAAAAAAATTAAATGACAAAAGAAAATTTTAATGAAACATGATTTTAAAAAAATTGAAATCTTTCGAGTTGACACAAAATGTGAAACAAAGCAAAAATTTAATTGACAAAAGCAATTTTTAATGAAACTTGATTTAAAAAAAATAGGAAAACTGACAAAATCGAAATCCTTCCTAATAGACTGAAAATGTGAAACAAAAAAAAAATAATTGACAAAATCAAAATTTAATGAACTTAATTTTTTCAAAAAAAAAAAGAGACAAAATCGAACTCTTTCTAATAGACACAATCCGCGAAACAAAAACAACTTCCGCATAGACACAACACGTGAAATTAAAAAATTGACAAAATCAAACTTTAATGAAACCTGACTTTTTTTTTTTTAAAAAATCAAATTTACAAAATGAAATTTTAAGCAAACGTGAAAACTTGATTTTTTTTTTTAAAAAAAAAAAAGAAAGAAAATTGACCAAATCGAAATCCTTACAGACAACATGAAAAAAAAAAAGAAAAATACACTTTTAGTCTTTGAGGTTTGGTTTTAGTTTCATTTTAGTCCCTCCATCCACTATTCCGTTAAAAACTAACGGATTGCTGACGTGACACTATATTTTTTTACTAAAAAATTATTTTTGAATTTTTAAATATAAATATATTAAAAATAATAAAATATTATTAAAATAATATTATTTCACTAAAAACCCTTCGTTCTTCTTCCCTACCAAAACCCTAATCCTCCTTACCTAATCCTAAACCTCTGTCATCGGTTGTTGTCCAGCCACCATCGACCGCCATCGCCGCCGCGCCAATTACTAATATTTGTTGAAAAATTAAATTGTGTTGCATCAATTACAAGCTTATGTTTATTTTGTTGAGAAAAAAAAAATATAACGTGTAGCTTAATGTCTCACAAAGTTTCAATTGATTATAAATAAAAATTAATTACTTAATTAACTATCAATAATAAATTAAATTAATTATCGTGAATGAATTAAATCTATAATCTTATCTTATCTAATCTTATGCTACCTTAAAAAGTGGCTAAGAAGGATAATCATTTTTGGATCATTTTGTCCCTTTACCAAATTTTAAATTTACAAAACATGCCATTAATCATAAAAGTGTGAAGGTGGAAAAAAAAAACTTTTTTGGACAACATTATCTTTTTTTTTTTAAAGATAATACCTAGATTTTCCTTATTAAATTGATTTAGCACAAAAAAGAAAATAATAATTAAAACAAATCTATCCATTTTTAAAAAAATTTATTTATTACACATATTAACAATTGTTTTATTATTTAATTAAAATAAAAAAAAATTATTTTTTTACTACGAAAAGCATCAGAAGCCACTCTTTATAAAATAATAATAATAATAATAATAATAACTATTTAATTTTCTTTGCATATTCTTACCTCCATACATAACTTATAATTTAATTTCTAAAATTTGAAACGAAGATGTTAGAAGGTGAAAAGTTCTACTTCTTTATTTCTATAATTTAATTTCTAAAATTTATGATTTTATCTTCAAGAAGATGTTAGAATGTGAAAAGTTATATCTCTTTATTTCTAAAATTTATGATTTCATAAAAGTGTGAAGGTGAAATTTTTTTTTGGACAATATTATCTTTTTTTTTTTTAAGATAATACCTAAATTTTTCTTATTAAATTGATTTAGCACAAAAAAATTGATAATTAAAAAAATTTACTCACCACCCATACTAATAGTTTTTTTTTTTTAAAAAAATATTTATTATATATTTTTTGTTTTATTATTTAATTAAAATAAAAAATAATTTTTTTACAACAACAAACATCGGAAGCCACTCTTTATAAAAAAATATTAATATTAACATCAAATATTTAATTTTCTTTTCATATTATCACCTCCCTACTTAACCGTATTTAAGAGAAGATGTTAGAATATGAAAAGTCATATCTCTCAATTTATATAATTTTAATTTCTAAAATTTATGATTTTATCTTTAAGAAAATGTTAGAATGTAAAAAGTTTATGTCTTTATTTCTAAAATTTATGATTTTATCTTTAAGTATATTTAATGATGAGATTTCAAAAGTTTTATATATAATTTATTATTATATATATGATGATATGAAAATAAAATACTATCAACATGATAAAATAATCGGAATACCACGTGCAAGGCACGTGTTAAAAAACTAGTATATTAAAAGGTGAGGATGTTGGAAAAGTTTTTTTAGACACTTTTGTCCTTTCTTTCATTTACTAATTTACAATATGTGTCATTAACGATTAATTATAAATAGTAAATTAGTTAATTAATAATTAATTATCAATAATAAATACATGTGAAATACTAAAAGGTTGGAATCTAAAAAGCTTTTCCTACCATTTTTTTTAATTATAAATCATAATGAAATTTTAATTAGAAGTTATATAATTCAAAAAGTTTTGTAACTATCATCTCCCACCACTGTAATTAAAATGGGTTTCTTTCACTATTTTCTTCACCAACAACTTGAAGCTTCGTTATTTCTTTATTTTTTGTTCTCTTTGTTAGGGGTGATCATCGGTCGGTCGGCGTCGGTTTTGGGCTCAAACCGACGCCGACCACCGACAAGTCGGTTTCTGACGGTCGGTTTTCGTCGGTTTGGAAGGGATGAGTTACGCCGACCGACCGATGACACCGGCGGTCGGTCGGCTTTGGTCGATTTTTAGGGCGTGACGTGAAGAAGATAAAAAAAAAAGAAGAAGAAGAAGAAGATAAACCAGTCGACAGAAGTAAAAAAAAAAGAAAGAAAAAAGAAAAAGAAGAAAAAAAAGAAACGAAGAAGAAAGTAATAAAATGAAAGCAGATGGAAAGAAGAAGAAAAAAAAAGAAAGAAGAAAGGAAAAATACATAAACGAAAAGAGAAAGAATAAAAATGAAAGAAGAAGAAAGGAACATAAAAGAAAAGAGAAAGAAGAAGAATGAAAGGAAAGAAGAAGTCTGGGGTTTCAAAAAAAAATAAAAATGAAAGAAGAAGAAGATAAGGAGTGCTTAAGAAAGTAAAAGAAAATTAAAAAAAATAAATAAATATCATTGTATTCCTTGGGAAGACCATCGCTGCTGCAGGCGCATTAATGCTGCCTGCGGCAGCCAGTGTACTAACGCGTTTTCACACCTTTTTTTTTTTAATTTTTAATTTTCGGTCGGTTCTGGTCGGTTTGAGTCTTCTTAGACTCGCCGACCGACCGATGAGTCGGTTTTTCTATAGAAAAAACCGACTCCGACCGATTTAATCAAAAAACCGACCGACCGACGTCGGTTCGGTCGGTTTCGGTCGGTCAGCTCGGTTTTTCGGTCTATGATGCTCACCCCTACTCTTTGTTTTCTTTGCTCTTAAAACATCTTCAATATTCAAAACATCTTAAGGTGTTAGTGTGCTATATTCAAATTCCAAGGGATGCATTTGCCAAATCTATATCCCGGATCCCAAACTTATGTTACAACTCCATTTTTATGAAGTTGAATAATTGTATTTGTAAATCAATATTTGTCAAGTGAACAAATATATTTTAAGAAGTTGGTGTATATTAGGATCTTGAGGTTTTTTTTTTTTTGTTACTATTTATATTTTTATTGTTCTTTTATATTGTATTTTTTATTAATAATATTTGTTGAAAAATGAAAGTTTGTTCAATCAATTATCAATTACAAGCTTATGTTTCTTTTGTCAAAAACGAGCTTAGCTCAACGGTAATTGGCATGTACCCTCGACCATGAGGTCAGAGGTTCGAAATCCCCCCACTCCCAAATGTTGATGTACTCAAAAAAAAAAAAAAAAAAAAGCTTATGTTTCTTTTGTTGAGAAAAAAATGTGTACCATAATTCCTCACAAAGTTTCAATTAATTAATTAATTATCAATAAAAAATTAAAAATGAATTATCGAGAATGAATTAAAAGTTATTTATCAGCAAGAATTTGTGTGGAATCTAAAACGTTGGAATATAAAGAGTTTTATCATTTCATTCTTCAAGAAGTTAAAATAAATTGTCTTTAATTATAATTATAATTATAATATGAAATCAAATTAATAACTTAATTGAATATTTATTAAGGTTGAAATGTTTAGTATATAACAAAAAGTTAACTTAAAAATATTTAGAATTTGTAATAAACAAAAAAAAAAAAGTTAATAAAAAAATGATTTCAAATACGGTAAAACAACTTTTTTTTAATTTTTTTTTTTGAACATAACTTTTTTTAATTAATATTTTAAAAACAATAAAATATAATCTAAAAATTCATTAAGAGAGTAGTACGAGATAATGCAATTTAAGTGCACCCATAAACATTAAAGTAATGGAATATGAAAAAGTAGAAGGTAAAAGGTTTATCTCCCCATGTGGATAAATTAATTCTAAAATTATTATTTTTATCTAATCATAGTTAATTGTAGAATTTGAGGCCCCATTTGATAACCATTTCGTTTTTTGTTTTTGGTTTTTGAAAAGGGACAATTGCATAGACGACAAATTGAACCAAATTAATAGCAAATATAACACAGTTGCAAACTAATTGCAAATATAGCAAAATTAATTGTACAAGACCAAAAAGCTGTTGTCAGATTCTATCCTTGTCTATCGACTCTGATTATTCAAAGTATATCAGTGTCTATCGCTAATAGACTTCGATTAATCAAAATCTACCAGTGACTATCACTGATTGACTTTGATTAATCAAAGTCAATCAATGATAGTCACTAATAGATTTTGATTAACCAGAGTTTATCAGCGATAGACACTGATAGACTCTGAATAATCAGAGTTTATTAGTAGACTGATAGATCCTGATTAATCAGAGTCTATCGCTGATAAATTCTGATAATCGAAGTCTATTAGATAGATTCTAATTAACCAGAGTCTATCAGTGTCTATTAGTAATATACTCGGATAGATTTTGCTATATTTGCAACTTTTTTTACATTGTGCTATATTTTGCTATTAATTTGGTCCAATTTGCCACCCACTTCAAATTCTAAAAAAAATTTATATACATAAAAAGTTCAATGTATCTTCCATAAAAATGAGAAGTGAATATAAGTATGAAAATAAAAATGGAAGATAAGGATAAACTTTAAAGTCCGGGTAATTAGTTATAAATTGCATTTTTTAAAAAATTGGGAGAAATAGAGGGTTTTGAAAAATATTTGGAAAAGCATGCCAAATCTTTGACTTCATGGGAATCCGTCCCTTTGGGGGCTGATTCCAACTTTGAATTTGCTTCTTGCATAAGCGGATTCAACTTTCTATTTTTTTTTTTCGCTTTTTAATTTATTTTTATTTTTAATTTGTAATTCTTTTTATTTCTTAAACTTAATGATTATAATTTTTTCCTTTTTGAATTTAGTTTTAATTTTAATTTTGTATTTTTTTTTCTCATCAAATGATTACAATTTTTTTAAATTCCCCCAAACATATACTAAACTATACAAATATTCGACGGATTGAATAAGACTAATATAAGAATATATAAAATGAATCAGGAATAATTTTAAAAAATTATTGCATTGAAAAATATTTTATCCAAAATTATGTATAATTCTAAATATTTTAAAATTAAAAAATTACACGTGGTAAAACACTAGTATAATAAAAAGTGACACTTCATTTTGATGAAAAAATTCAGAATTAAAATGCTACAAATTAACTAAGTTTAAAGACTAATATGTAAATAAGAGAAAGTATATTATTACCTATCAAAGTTGAAGGACTAATTCCATGATTCCAAATTTTTTTAATATATATTTGAAAAGAAAGAAAAAAACCCTTTAAAAAAAAATGAAAAGAAAGAAAGAAACCACGAAAAAGAAAAGGAGAGAAATAAAGAAAGCATGTGAAGAAAGAAAATAAAAAAACCACTATGGATGAAGAAGATAAAGAAGTTGAATGAATTCTGTTACGAGGATGAGGAAATCAGTTTGTCCCACATCGCCTAAGTCGCATAAGGGAGAGCAAGAGGCTGAGTATAAAAAGGCGTTGGGATGACTGAACAAATCATACCTTTCTCGGCCTTTTGGCTAAGATCAAGTGTAGTATCTGTTCTTATCAGTTTAATATCTGATACGTGGGCCATCGGCCCACATGATATTAAATTAATTTTTTAAGGGGGAGGGCCCATCACGGTAGCTTGCTATCGGGGCTTCTCGAGCGTCGCCCGTGCCTTGCACTACTGCTTGGGCCTGGCGCACCCCTCCAAATCTCACTACAAAATGTTTTTTTTTTTTTTTCTTTTTTTTTTTTTTTGAAAGTTCTATTGTAATTTTATTTTTGTGCAATATATGTTTGTTTGCAATTTTGTCAACTGCAAATGCGTAATTTGAGTTGAGTCAAGCCCCTACTGTATTGAAGGAAGGCTATCTCTAATTGCCTGTGCAAAATTTAGAAACATTTGAAATATATATATATTTTTTTAAAAGTGGCTTTTAAATATATATGATATGATTACTTCCCAAATATATGTGTTGGCCCTAAAATTACAATTTTGTTTTTTAACCTAAAAGAATTTAAAGTCATTTTCATAAAAATAATAATATAAAAATAATAAAAGTTACACCCTCATCTACCATGTCATCTCAGCCTAAAATGTATTTTGCCTTATTTTTAATCTAATTTTAAGTTTTAAATAATTCTATTCATTTCCATCATTTTTATGTCTGTGAATTCAATATTGACATTGATATTTTCTAGTATATTGTGAAGATATTCACTAAAGCATGAATTATTATTTTTTATTCATTTACATAATTTTAAATAATTTTTATATTTTGGATATAATACCTTTTTAACCCCTCATGTTTCGAGTCTGTTTCTAATAGGTCCCTACGTTTCAAAACCGGACAATCAAGTCCCTACTGTTTCGGAAATGTATCTATTGAGTCCCTCTAAGGCTGACGTGGCAGCTTAAAATAATAAAATATTGATTTCTAATTAAAATAATAATAAAATAATAAAAATAATAATAATATTATTAAAATATAATATAATAATAAAAAAATTATTATTATTAAAAAATCTTCTCTCTCTCCTCTTTTCCCACTTTCCTCTCTTCTTCTCTCCACCGCCCCTCATCCCCCACCTTTTCTCTCTTTTTCTCCCCACCGCCGGAGCTCCTCTCGTTGCCGTCGGAGATCCTCCCACGATTTACATTTTTTTTTATTTACGTTTCTTCTTTCTGGATTACGATCACATGAAGATATGGAGAAAGAGAGAGATGGGTGTCGTCTAGTGAATTCAAACGGACGAAATAGAGGAAGAAGAAGAAAGAAAATGTGAATTTAAGTTTTGGGATTGAAATTAGAATTGGAAAGGACTTCTCTGTTCTCTCAAAAACAACCTTTCTTCTCTCTTTTTGCACAAATGTACAAACACTTGCACACGCAGAGCTGATTGTGGGCTTCCCTTGCTGCATACCAATCACATGGGCAGTTATTGAGAAAAGAAAAAAGCTTTTTAAAATCCAAAATTTCTCTCTCTTTCTCTGTAAGATGCTATTTGTTATGGGTGAATTTGGACCTAGCTCTAAGAAAGTCAGAATGATAGAAGCCCAGAGGAGAAACAAGCCCACGGAGGCCCAATGAGCTTGAATCAATCTCTAGGGCTACCCCCTCTCCTAAAAGGAAGGGGAAAACCCTAATTTCAGCTATAAATAGAAGAGGTTCACCCCAAGGTAAGGGGACTGAACTAGGTATTGAACCTTCTCCCTAATTCTTAATTTACTTGCTTCACTTATATCTCCCAACTGACTTAAGCATCGGAGTCGGTGTGGCAAGCACCACACCAGTGCTTATTTTTCTCTTATTTTGCAAGTTATGTCTTTCCCCTTCAAATAAATTCACCGTTGATGTCACTTGAAGGTCAGGTGAGTTGCTTGGCCAAATTTTTGCATCAACACTATTGACAATAACAGTCAAGAAAGAGGAGAGAAAGAGAATCATTGTGTAGTGGGTAGATAAACAAATCGCAAAAGAGGAATTGAAAATTCATTTCTAAACAGATCTTTACAGCCTCTGGAGTCGTCGTCGTCGTCACTGTTCGTTGCCGGATAAGTCTGAACGGCGGGAGTCGCGGCTGTTCACACGAGATTTCGACAAGGAAATTTAATTCGTGGAAATGAACTTGATTTTATTGAATTTGTATGTAGAAGTGTTACAGTCTCTAATATTTATCCTCTGATGCTTTCTCTCAAAATGTAGAGTCTGATCTGAGGGCTGGCGAGCTTGATCTCAGACGGAGGAAGGTTGAATCTTCAACTTGTATCTTGATGAAGAAACGGTTGATTCTTTGGAGTCTTCCAGTCGTTGGATCTTCTGAGTCTTGAGATGGTCGAATTCTGAATCTTGGGTCTTCTGAATTCTCTGGACTCTCTGACTTCTGAAGACTCTGGACTTTGGGAGAATGCTCTGGACTCTGGCTTCTCTGACTCTGTCTGAATGCCCAAAATGAATGGTAGCCTCCTCTATTTATAGAGTTTGATGGACCTCATATGGGCTTGGGCTTGGGCCCAACCTTTGGGCATAGGCTATATTTGGGCTTTAATCCAACTCATTTTTAATAAAATTGGATTATTTTAATTTAGCCCAATTTCTTCAATGATCTCGGGTCACATTAGTCTCGGGTCCAATTGCCACGTGGCATAATTTGATTGGTATCGGCTTATGTCATCTGATGGATCAATAATAGACAAGTGACATTGTTTGATTTGCCGAATTTTAATGTCTATTAATTTAATTTAGAGACACATGTAAATTTGTAATTGGTCCCAAATTTATTTCATCATTAATTCAAATTAATGACGTGGAAATTTGTGATTGGCCGAAATTTCTCACTCAACAAATGCCCCCTTTTCGAAATTTATGCACCTATATGCTTGCATGGATTTTGAAAAGCATGATTTGTGAGGAAAAATATATGACGTTTAGTCATAACTTTAATTTGTGTCGATAGGCGAAATTAATCAGAATATTAACTTATAATTCCAAATAATTTCGTTTTTGCTACCAACATTAATTTTGGCCAAATTTTAAATTTTGGTTTCCAATACTTTTTTTTGTTTTGAAATTGGAAAATAATTTTAGCCCAAAGTTGTGACATTTTTTTTTTCTCTACCTTGGACATGAATTTGGAGGTAGATAGGTACTTTGAACAAGAATTGGAGGTCTCTTGGCTTGTCAATTTTATTAGGCCAAAATTTCTCTCTTGATTCATGTAATTTGGAGGCAAATTTTTTTTTACCTAAATAGTAGTTGTAGGAAATTCACTGCCATATTTGTTTAGGCTAAAATTTCCATAGCCACTACCAAGACTTTTCCTTATGTGTTTGACCTAATTTCTCCCTTATAAATTGGAGAAGTTGCATAAGCCAAGACACAAAGCCATTCAAGCTAGAAGCCTGGGTAAGAAAAATTCTCCTCTTTAATCTTCTTTTCTTCATTTGACTTCAAATGTTCATGTATATTATTTTTTTTTTGTAGGCCTTGAATTCGAGCAATAATCTCCCTTCGTGCTTCTTTCTCGCGTAGTCGGTGAGTATAAAAAAAAATCTCTTGAAATCTCTTTTTAGTTACTGTCATAAGCTTCAATTTTTTTTTTTATGATGCCGTTGTCGCCGTCTTGATGCATAATGTGTTTGCTTCACCTATATGTTCAGCCGCTTTAAACCCGAAGCTCATATATTTGTCTCAGTTTTTTTTTTTAAACTCAATTTCAACGTCAATATAAGACTTCACTCTTATTATTCAAACCTCAGTTCCATGATGTGATTTCAATATGCCTGACGCATACAAATTAACCACGAACTTTGACTTCTTTTTTTTTTTTTTAAAAAATCGTTGTTTGCATCCCGTATGTACATTGTACATATAAACCTCCTTAGACTTAGGTTTACTCCACGAACTTTTTTTTTTTTTTTTTTTTTTTTTTTTTTTTTTTATATATATATATAAATTCACTAATGATTGTTGCCACACAGTAATGAGACTTTTTCTTTTCTTTTCCTTTTTTTTTTTTATTTTTTTTATTTTTTTATTTTTCTTTAAAAAGCTTAACTTCTGCTAATGTGTTGATATACACACATATGTGTATTAGGTTAAAGGCGCTGACAACTTTCATATTTTTTTTTTTTTGTTTTTTTTTTTAAAGAAAAACTTAACTTCAATTTTCTTGCCGCCTAGTGTGTTAATATGCACATAAAAAAAAAATTTGATTTTTTTTTTTTTAAACCTTCCAAGTTAGATTTTTTTTTTCTTGATTCATCATTTTTTTATTGCATGCCCCCATTTTTTTTAACACTTTTAGCCTGTTTTTAATTTTTGCTTTGTGACCTTTTTTTTTTTTTTGGCAATTTATTATTATTTTTTTCTTTTTGTAGGGTTTTGGAACTAGCAAATTTATTTGACAATCTCTTGGGGCACAACATTAATCTTTGTCCACCATTTGGAAGGTATATACATATTCAAACTCTATTTTCTTTTTGAATATGCATATATTCCATCGGTGTCTTATTGAATATCGCACATATGAACTGTTTTGATTGCGCCATAGATTTTCTTGTCTCCTACTTTTTTTATTTGCACACATATTATTGCAATCTATTTCTTTATTGCTTGAATGTGTAAGCATCGTGCAACAGTCGTCACCAAATTCGATTGCAGTAATTTCACTCCTGCTAGACCAGTCCCCATTTTATTGGGTGATCTGAGTAACCTGCAGGGGTAGTAACCAGATTCGCCTACAGTGATGCACTCCTGCTAGACCAGTCCCCATTTTATTGGGCGATCTGAGTAACCTGCAGGGGTAGTCATCAGACTTGCCTTCAGTGATGCACTCATGCTAGACCAGTCCCCATTTTATTGGGTGGTCTGAGTAACCTGCAGGGGTAGTCACCAGATTCGCCTTCAGTGATGCACTCCTGCTAGACCAGTCCCCATTTTATTGGGTGGTCTGAGTAACCTGCAGGGGTAGTCACCAGATTCGCCTACAGTGATGCACTCCTGCTAGACCAGTCCCCATTTTATTGGGTGATCTGAGTAACCTGCAGGGGTAGTCATCAGACTTGCCTTCAGTGATGCACTCCTGCTAGACCAATTCCCATTTTATTGGGTGGTCTGAGTAACCTGCAGGGGTAGTCACCAGATTCGCCTACAGTGATGCACTCCTGCTAGACCAGTCCCCATTTTATTGGGGGATCTGAGTAACCTGCAGGGGTAGTCACCAGATTCGCCTACAGTGATGCACTCCTGCTAGACCAGTCCCCATTTTATTGGGTGATCTGAGTAACCTGCAGGAGTAGTCACCAGACTCACCTACAGTGATTCCACTCTATCTAGACCAGTCGTTTTGATGACTATAGTGTCTTATAGAGTTGAATATATATATATATATATATTTTGTATTATTGATTATTCATGCATCACTTTCTTGCCTTCATAACTTCTTGGATAAGATTGACATTTTTTTTGTGTAGAGAAACTTATCTCCATCATGGTGTATTTCACTGAGCACCCTGATCCTGAGAAAAACTACTTAGTCATCTTGAAGGATAGAGATCAACCTGTTGAAAATGGCGTTATTCTTCCTGTAGGAGAGACAATATGCGGTAATTTTAGGGGATCACAACATTGCCTGGATAATTCAACCTCTTTGTCTAGATGGTCAGAAGAAAGACTTTTGAGTCACGACTCTTCATTGAAGGCGTGGTTTTTAGAGTCTCCAATACATAGCAAAGTGCCGGGTGAAAATCCAGAATCAACTTTAGGTCGTCGAATTATTGGAGACGAACAAGTTCGTTGGGGTAACTCAATAAGAATTCATGGAGAATTCTTTTATATTCCTGATTATTGGGAATGGTTAGAGGTCGTAATTTCTTTAAATACGCCGATACTGAAGAAGGCTCGTTTGTTTGATGCTGTAATGGCTTCCCTATACACTTATGACTGCAATAATGATATAGTTCGAGCTTTTTGTGAAGCATGGTGTCCATCCACAAATACACTTCATACATCATCAGGAGAGTTGTCTATCTCTTTATGGGACATGTGGAGATTAGGAGGTCTTTCCATCAAGGGTAGGTTTTATGATGAAGTTGTTCCTCGCTGTACGGAATTATTAGGTTCGCCTGATCGAGAGGATGAAGATTGCCCAAAAAGTTGTGAGTACCTTTTTGCTGCGTACTATCACATTGCATCTCAACAACGCGATCGCCTTCAAATCCCTATCAAATCGTGGACTTCTTTCTGGTTCAAAGGAGATTCGAAATATGAAAAACCTCCTTCCCGAAAGCCGAAGAAGACTTCTCGTCCTCGTCAGACCCATAATCCGGATGGGGCTCCTATCAAGCGTCACAGCTGGTCCGAGAAAGAAATGGATCTATTTTGCATGTTGGGCGTAGAAGATGAATTGAAAGATAAGACATACTTGGCTGCCTTTCTTTCTTGTTGGTTGTGCGCATTTGTGTTTCCCGACCAACGTGCTTCTCTTCGTCCAGGAGTTTTTAAAGTCGCCAGTCTTGTGGCTGAAGGTTACGTTTTCAGTCTTGCTGTTCCTGTTTTAGCCAATATTTATCATGGGCTAGGCCAGATTCACAGTGCATCTCCTTCTGCTGGATTTTCAAAGGCTTGTTTCCCTCTGCACTATGTCCATGCTTGGTTGGCTTATTATTTTAACACGCATTATGCAGTTCCAGAAAAAGTTAGGGGCCCAATGATGGTTGAGTTTTCCGGAGAGGGTGGAGCTAAATACTTTAATGATTTTGAGGCTCGTGTACATATCCACAAAGGTAAATATGTATCGTGGGATGCAAATCTTCCTCCTCGCAATAAAGGCATGGTTCTGACAGATGATGACAAGCTATCATTTTGGCATTCCTCATTCTTTATAAGCATTCGATCATGCTTCTTATCTTCACGATGTGGGTCTTCAATGGTCATTGAATCTTATAATCCTTGTCGATTTAGCCGACAATTTGGATTTTATCAAGACGTGCCAAACGATCTAAGTGAAGAAGTTCCTGAAGCCACCTTATATAATGTATTGCGCTTTTGGATGATATGTGTTCGAGCAAAAACATTGTCTCAAGTTTATCTCCCTGCACATGCGATGAAGCCACATATCCAAATTACCCAACGCTACTGGAGCTGGTGGTTGGCAAAAAATGGAAATTATCTTGAAGAAGGCATAGAAAAGTTGGTGGCTAGTGCCATTCCTCTTCCTCCCAAACCGAAATTTCCTAAAAAGGTTGGTAATGACAACGGAGGCAAAAGGATTCGCATGTTTGAACCTGGTGAATTTTGCTCTAAGGATAATGATGGTAGTCATAGCAGTAGCGACGATCATCACTGGAAAAGGTCTAAAAAGTCCAGACAACCATCAGTATGTGAAGATGAATATTTTGATGGAGTTCCTAGCGCATCACAATTTCCAGAACTCCCTGCACCACTGGTAAGTTTTTTTTTTTTTTTTTTTTTTCATTCCTTCTCTATTAATAATATTTTACTATTATTATTATTATCATTATTGCTTACTTTTTTTTTTTATTTTGCAGTCACCTTTAAATGATCTCCTTATAGAAGCCGAGGGGCATCATAGTCCTCTTTCTTTCGTGAGTCCAGACGTTTTTTACTCTGTAGCTGCGCGGGTGGGCAATTCCAAAGCGCCAACGGATAGAGTCGTGATTCAATCTTGTCATCCTGTAATTGATGAAATTCCTGAACAAAAGAAGACAACGACTCATGCAGCTGCGTCTGAGATCTCTGATTACTGTGCTGACGATGTTATTTCCAACTATAGGAAACAGTCTGCCCTTGCCCTGTGGGAGAGCATACATCCGAAGATCATACGCGCTCCGTTCGACAAAATACCTCGCCTTAAACAAGAGGCAGTCAAAATATTTCATACAATTTTTGAGATTCGTGTACCCGGCTTGGATTCTCTTAAAGAAATTGTAAGTGCGTATTTCAAGAAGGTAGAGAAGTATAACCAGCTACAGTCGTCATTTTCTTCTCAATTAACTTTGGAGAGTAAGAATCGCCAACTGGAAGAGACTAGGTTTAGCTTGGAGAAAATACTATACAGTGAAAGTGAACTACTAAACGCGAAAGGTTCACTTCAGCAACAACATCTGCAAGCATTGCGAGAAGAAGAAGAATTGGAAGCTAGGCTTGAAACTGTGAAAGCTAAGCGAGTTGAGATTTCTAAGTCGATTATCGAGAATGAGGATCTTTTACAACAAAATCAACTCGAGGCTTCCAAACTGCGAGGGACTATAAGTAGTATTGAAGATGCCCCTGTTCTTACTGATGCTGATGCTAAAACTCTGACGATACTTCGTGGAATGTTGGAAGATGCACAAGAAGAGTTGAAGAACTACAAGTGGATGCCATGATCGGACTTCAATTTCTTTTTGTAGCAATTTTTTTATTTTTATTTATTTATTTATTTATTTTTGATATCGAAGATGTATCCCTTTTTTTTTGTAATAGGAAAACTTTGTCATTTAATATCAGACTTGTTTCTCATCATAATTCACTTACCATTTTGTTGTATTATTCAAGAATGAATCTTATTTTTTTACCAACATGGGATAATGATTTTTTTTTTTTTATTTTATGGACTGAGCTTAAAGTTTCCTTTAAGTTGCCTACGTACCCATTAATATATGGGATCAAGTCATAACGTAGTTCAGGGTACAAATTTGATTTTTTTTTTTGGGTCGTTCGCCTTTTTAACTCATGCGGGCCAGGAGTATCATGTAGTTTATACTCTTACGATAAGGAGTATTACATTTTAAGCATAATATTTCTTGAGAAACTTGAAATGAACGAGGTCGTACCTTTTTGTTGAAAGCTTTAGACATGCGCGCTTGATAGCATTCCAAAGCTTGTTGAGCATCCAATCTTTTCTCATCTAATGCTTCTAACTCTTGAAGACGTAGCTTAACATTGTCTTCTACAGTCAAACCTTCTTGCACCGCCATTCGCAACGATGGGATCTCTCTTTCTAGGGGGAGAACAGCTTCTACTCCATAGACAAGAGAGTAAGGCGTAGCTCCTGTTGGAGTACGATAAGTGGTCCGGTATGCCCATAACGCTACACCAATTCTTTCTTGCCAGTCTCTCTTCGTCTTGGAGACTACTTTCTTCAACAAGTTGCATAATGTCTTGTTGAATGCTTCAGCCAACCCATTTGCAGCAGCATTGTACATAGACGAATTATATTGTTTGAAGCCAAACTTTTCACATAACTTGTCCATCAAACTGTTAGAGAATTGTCTTCCATTATCTGTCACGATGCGATGAGGAATGCCATATCGATAAATGAGATGATTACGAACAAAATCTGCTACATTTTCTTTCTTTGCTTCTTTTAATGCAACAGCTTCAGCCCATCTTGAGAAATAATCAGTTCCTGCAAGGATATAAGAGTGTCCTGCCGATGATTTGGGTGTTATAGGACCAACAAGGTCAAGTCCCCAAGCCTCAAATGGCCATGAAGCTACAGTTGGGTGAAGCGGCTCTGGCGACTGATGTATGAAGTTGGCGTGAAATTGACAAGCTTCACATCTCTTTGCATATTGCATCGAATCCTGAACCATCGTAGGCCAGTAGTAGCCCATTCTCTTTAGTTGAAAATGAAGCTTTGGCCCAGACTGATGAGCTCCACAAACACCTGAATGTGCTTCCTCTAATGCTTGCACTGATTCCTCTTTTCCCAAACATCGAAGATAAAGGCCTTCATATGAGCGACGATATAGGGTATCTTTGTAGTAGATAAATCGAGATGCTCTTCTCCGTATCTCAGTCTTATGACGCGTCTCGACAGGAAGCTTTCCATGCTGTAGGTAATCTATAATCGGCTGTCGCCAATCTTCTTCTTCAATCACATAGACAGATATTGCATTAGTTACTTGATTTTCCTTTTCAGTTGGAGGCACGACCCACCTTTGGCAGAGTGGAATGTTTAGAACTTCACCTTCTGAAATCGTCAGAGCAGTGGCTAAATTTGCCAATGCATCAGCCTTTGTATTTTCAGATCTTGGAACATGTTCTATCGTCACACTCTCGAAGTTTTCCAATAATTGTCTGGCGTAATTGAAGTAAGGTATCAAATCTTCATGTTTTGCCTCATATTGGAGCAACAATTGATTGACTATCAATTTTGAATCTCCGAAAATTTCAATGTACGTCACCCCGATCTCTTTGGCTATTTGAAGACCAATGATGAGCGCTTGATATTCAGCGACATTGTTCGAGCACATTTCTCCAAATGTGAAGCTATATGGCAACATATGTTTTTCAGGCGAAATGAATATTACTCCTGCCCCTGCGCCATTCCTTCGAGCTGCTCTGTCAAAATACATAGTCCAAGGCTCAGCTAATTCAATGTAGAATATCTCTTCGTCAGGCAAGGCTTCAGATAATTTCCAGTCCGACGGTACCGGATGGTCGGCTAAGAAGTCTGCTAAGGCTTGCCCCTTCACCGCCTTTTGCAGAACGTAGACAATGTCATATTGCTAAAGTAAGATTGCCCATTTAGCCAACCTCCCTGAGATAATTGGTCTAGACAAGACATACTTGATTGGATCAGCCCTTGCCACCAAGTGCACCGTGAAGGCTTGCATGTAATGTCTCAGTTTGTCAATGGCAAAGAAAAGTGAAAGACACATCTTCTCGATGGGTGAATAATTTAGCTCTGCCCCATTCAAAGTTCTACTTAGATAATACAGAGCACATTCTTTGCCTTTCTCTCCTTCTTGAGCGAGTAATGCCCCGAGTGATCTTTCTTGTGCAGCAATGTACAATATCAACGGTTTTCCTACAATTGGAGCGCTTAAGACAGGAGGATTAAGCAAATACTTTTTAATGCTATCAAAAGCATTTTGACAAGCTTTATCCCATTCAAAGATTGTGTCTTTTCTCATCAGTCTTTGAAATGGCTGACATCGACCTGCTAGATTGGAGATGAACCTTCTGATGTAAGCCAGACGCCCTTGGAGACTTCTTAATTCCCGCAAGTTTCGTGGTTCTGGCATTTTCTGAATGGCGTCAATCTTTGTTTGGTCGATTTCAATTCCCCGATGCCTTACTACGAATCCAAGAAACTTTCCCGATGTCACGCCAAACGCACATTTAAGAGGATTCATTTTCAACTGGTACTTTCTCAAACGGTCAAAAACTATCTTCAAATCTTGCAAGTGGTCCTCT
The DNA here is from genome assembly GCA_017139565.1 of Luffa aegyptiaca. NCBI lineage: Eukaryota > Viridiplantae > Streptophyta > Magnoliopsida > Cucurbitales > Cucurbitaceae > Luffa > Luffa aegyptiaca. Next base: position 12,040,837 of record CM029397.1, read on the forward strand.
CGTTTCTTGGATTTGACCACTAGATCATCAACATAGCACTCAACACGTTTGTGGAGCATATCATCAAAGATCTTCTGCATGGCTCATTGGTAAGTTGCCCCAGCGTTTTTTAATCCAAAAGGCATCACCTTGTAACAGTATATTCCTTTTGGAGTTCGAAATGCTGTCATCTCTTCATCTTCAAGGGCCATTCGAATTTGATTATACCCTGATGATCCATCCATGAAAGATAAGGCTTCATGTCCTGTAGTGGCATCAACCATAAGTTCAGTGATGGGCAATGGAAAATCATCTTTGGGACATGCATTATTCAAGTCACGGAAATCCACACATACACGCAGTTGTCCATTCTTCTTTTTGACTGGCACAATGTTTGCGATCCATGTTGGATATTTCACTTCTCGAATGAACCCCGTCTCTATCAGCTTGTTGACTTCAATTTCAATTTGAGGAACGAGCTCCGGTCGGAAACGCCTTTGGGCCTGCTTAATAGGTCGATATCCTTGTTTAATCGCAAGATGGTAGACTGCTATTTTTGGATCGAGTCCTGGCATCTCTTTGTACGACCAAGCGAAGACATCTTTATATGTAACGAGCAAATTCAAGTATTCACGTTCCTCTTCAGCACTAAGTGACGCACTGATGAATGTCGGGCGCGGTTCTTCTGTCGTACCCAAGTTTACCTCTTTGAGTTCATCAATCGTTGATTGACTGCCATCTTCTAACGATGCAGGTGCTTCTTCAGCATCACCTTCAGAAATTTCAGTATCTGGCATTTCTTCGAAAGAAATATGGCAGCAATTGGCATGTTCTTCTTCAAGCTTTTGGTTCACCTTCGAAGGGTTAGTTAGAATGACTAACTGTCGCTTTACTTTTAAAGCACCTTCTGTATTTATGAGAACATAAGGTTTTCTCTTCATCCGTGAAGGAACAGTACTGGAAAATCCGTTGTTGTCATTCATCTCGTCGGATTCATCTATTTCAAGACTCTTCAACTTTCCCTTGCATTGGCCATAGGTTGCTTGAAGGCGATTGAACACGGATCTCGGCGGTTCATCTACTTTCTTCGATGTAGACACACTCAAACGCTGAAACACTGAACATCGGGTAGGAGTAGAAGTTTTGCTTTGACCTTCCTTTTTCGAAGATGAATATTTCAGCCGCTGATGAACTGAAAGACGAGTAGTCGGCGCTTTAATGCGATCGAAGACAGAGATTTTCTGGCTATCATCATTCTTTTTATCTTCTGGATCGCCCATCTCTTCTACTGTTATATGATGTGCATCTACAACTTTCCATTTTCTGGTTATACGAACTGGCTCTGGGGGATTGTACCCTAGTCCGGCTCTCGAGGATGGTATGGCATAACCTTCTTTCTGGAGCTTCTTCTGTGTCGGAGAAGGCTCAGATCTCCCATCGAAGATTTTTAGACTCCGTATGTGTTGTAAAGTCGTATCCTGTCTTTTCTAGGAGTTTGTATGCATTTGGGTCAAATCCAGCCTTCGTTCGTCTTTTCAGCAAAGTCACTTTGGTACGATCCGTCTTTGATTCCTGAATCACTTGCTTGGTGATTGCTGTCAGAGGCGTGGTGAAATTTTCTTTTAGAATCTCCACATCACCAACCTTCAAAATTCCTGAACATTCTGTGAATGGTGATTCCCCTTTCTTGCGTCGAGATAAAGGAACGTAGCGCAATATAGGGACGTTTGACGATGCCTCTTCCTTTGGAGCTTTCGATTTTGCAGGGTGAGCGGATGTTTCCTTTGATTGAACTTCACAAGCATCTATTTCTTCGATCGACTCCTTCTTCGCATTCTTTGGATGCTCTATTTTCTGACTTTCAATCAGAGGAATCTCGCCTGGGATGATCCCTCCTGCTTTATCATTCTGCATATAAAACTTTGCATCTGCAAAGTGGGATTCTGCCTCTGAGAATGGATTAGTGTCGGCTTCAACTTTCTTGACACCGTCTTGATAGAACTTGAAACACTGATGAAGTGTAGAAGATATCACTCCATTTCCATGAATCCAAGGACGACCTAACAATAACTTGTAAGTGGTCTTGGAATCTATGATATGGAATAAAGTGTTGGCCTTCAAATCTCCAATAACAAGCTCCAAACGGATCATACCGATTGCTCGTTGGCCGCCTTGGTTGAAGCCTTGAATGACCAACCTACTATTTGATAGTTCGTCCATTGAAATTCCTATCTGTGTCATGGTTGACTTAGGCATTATATTCACCGCAGATCCATCGTCGATAAGAATTCTGCCAACTTTTTGCTCTCGAATATATCCAGAGACAAATAAGGGCCTATTATGAGGCTTCGATCCCAACATCAAGTCTTCATCTGTGAAGCTAATGGACATATAACATGAGACACATTTGTGTTCTTGCAAGTCTGGAACGTCTGAAACGTTAGAATTTTTCAATGTTTCAACAATAGCATCTCTGGTTGCTTGAGGGAGTGACACCAAATCATCTATTGTGAATGAAGGTGAATCTTCTGGCCTCGTCATCACCTGAGATGGACTTGAGGAAGAATCGCCTTCTTCGCACGTATTGACAGCATGACATGCGACTATCTCAGGGATGTCCTCATGATCGTCATTAAGAAAGTTCTTCGGGAAGAAATCTTTAAGGGTCACTGGTTGTCGAGACATAACAAAATCTTGATTCTCTTCGACAACTAGTTTAGGCTTTCTCAAACCTTTTATCTTTCTTTTCTGTTTTTGTGACATGTTCTTTCTCCTGTAGTTTCGGAACATGTGAGGCTCTCTTTGAACGTAATGTTTCTTTTGCTTCTTTCGACGAGTTACCAAAGTCCATCCTTCGTCTTCATTTTCAACAGACTCAAGTTGGTCTTGGCAGATTTCTCTTGCAGATTTTTGCTAAAGCCAAATAACAATCGGTTCTAATGTCCCGAACTAGATCAAACTTGCTACTGAATCATGAACCGAGCTTGGAGCTACTCGGTTGTTCAGATTCGTTGCTATCGTCGCATGATTTGATTGAGCTACCTCATCAAGATCTAACTCAATCTTCTTTTCTTTAGCTAATTTCAAGATTAGCTCCTTCAGGACGAAGCACTTTTCCACCGGGTGACTGATGACTCGGTGATATTTGCAGTAGTTGGGCTCATTAACTCTCCCCATCTCTTCTGGTCGCTTGCATTCTGGTAGCTCAATAAGTTGTTTCTCCAGGAGTTGTTCTAACATATCTGAAATGTCAGAATCTGGAAAAGGGTAAACTTTATCTTGCCTTTCTTTCAAGGTCAGACGACGTCTCTCACCTCCCTCTTGTTGTTTCTCTATCTTCTTTTCTTTTCCTTTTGACGAAAACTTGAAAGGAGCTGCATTGACTACCATTGACTCTTTCGTAGTGCTTTTGGTAGCTTTCTCAGTATTTTTAACTTCTTTCTTTTCTTTCCTGCCATCGGGGACAATAGAATCTTTGTTCCCTCTAGTAGCAATGCTCAATTCCATGTCATGAGCGCGGGTTGCCAACTCCTCGAAAGTGCGGGGTTTTATTCCTTGCAAGATATAGAGGAGTCCCCAATGCATGCCTTGGGTGCACATTTCAACAGCAGACAATTCGGTGAGTTTGTCCTTGCAATCTAAGCTCAAAGCTCTCCAACGGTTGATGTAGTCAAGAACCGGTTCACCTTTCCGTTGTTTAGTGCTAGTGAGCTCCGTCATACTAACGGTTCGTCTTGTGTTGTAGAAGCGGTTGAGGAACTCCTTCTCAAGTTGTTCCCAACTATCGATAGTCTCAGGCTCAAGGTCGGTATACCAATCGAAAGCATTCCCCTTCAGTGTTTGTACGAACTGCCTGACTAGTTGGTCTCCTCTAGTACCAGCGTTTTCACATGTCTCGACGAAATGAGCAACGTGCTGCTTGGGATTGCCCTTCCGGTCGAATTGTTGAAACTTTGGTGACTGGTATCCATGAGGCATTCTCAGATTGTCGATTCTCTTGGTATACGGCTTGGAATACAAGAGAGAGTTTTGAGTCGGTCCACCATATTGAGCTCTGATGGAATTCATGATCATATCCTGAAGCTGCTGAACGGACAGTGAAGCAACAGAAGCGGAATGTTGTGACTGATCTTGTGCAATGATCTTTCCCTTGTCTTTGATGGCAGGGGTCTGACTCGATTCAGCAACATCCCGACTTTCCATCTGGTTCCTGAGAGAGGCGATTTCTTGGTCTTTCTCTTGGACCATCTTCAGTAGCATGCTGATTTTCTTCTCAACTTCAGCCATTCGTTCTTCACTAGTTCCAGCATCAGTCATCATAACAGACATCACATCAGGACTGGATGTTTCGTTTGGTTGCTGAGAAGAAGAGATGAATTTGCCAAGCATCAGATCTTCTGCAGTGGCGATTTCAAGTTGAGCAGATTCTGTCGTGCGTCTCAGCATCTTGTTTGCAATGACAGGAGTTTGGCTGTCTTCATGTTGGGTTTCCTTGGAGCGACTGCGAGTAATTGGCCCCACATAGGAGTTGCTTGAAGCAGCGATCTTTGAAGAAGCTTCTTCGGAAGTCATGATTTCTTTGCGAGAAAAAGAGATGAGAGGTAGAGACTGTCCCACTGGGCGTGCCAATTTGTTCACACGAGATTTCGACAAGGAAATTTAATTCGTGGAAATGAACTTGATTTTATTGAATTTGTATGTAGAAGTGTTACAGTCTCTAATATTTATCCTCTGATGCTTTCTCTCAAAATGTAGAGTCTGATCTGAGGGCTGGCGAGCTTGATCTCAGACGGAGGAAGGTTGAATCTTCAACTTGTATCTTGATGAAGAAACGGTTGATTCTTTGGAGTCTTCCAGTCGTTGGATCTTCTGAGTCTTGAGATGGTCGAATTCTGAATCTTGGGTCTTCTGAATTCTCTGGACTCTCTGACTTCTGAAGACTCTGGACTTTGGGAGAATGCTCTGGACTCTGGCTTCTCTGACTCTGTCTGAATGCCCAAAATGAATGGTGGCCTCCTCTATTTATAGAGTTTGATGGACCTCATATGGGCTTGGGCTTGAGCCCAACCTTTGGGCATAGGCTATATTTGGGCTTTAATCCAACTCATTTTTAATAAAATTGGATTATTTTAATTTAGCCCAATTTCTTCAATGATCTCGGGTCACATTAGTCTCGGGTCCAATTGCCACGTGGCATAATTTGATTGGTATCGGCTTATGTCATCTGATGGATCAATAATAGACAAGTGGCATTGTTTGATTTGCCGAATTTTAATGTCTATTAATTTAATTTAGGGACACATGTTAATTTGTAATTGGTCCCAAATTTATTTCATCATTAATTCAAATTAATGACGTGGAAATTTGTGATTGGCCGAAATTTCTCACTCAACAGCGGCGTTGGTTGGATGGAAATATGGGTTCCTTTTGCTCGTAGTAGTCGCCGGTCGGAAGACAGAGGGCTTTGCCACCACTGCTCGACACGTCGGAGTCTAAAGAATCGCGTGGGTCGTCGATCTGCCGTGAGATGAGGTGCATTTGTGGTCGGAGAAGAAGGCGTCACTTGTCGGAGGGGTTGTCGCTGGCGCAGCTGCTTGTAAGAGGTGGAGGATCTCCGGCGACGGGGAGAAAAAGAGAGAGAAGGTGGGGGATGAGGGGCGGCGGGGAGAATAAGAGAGAAAGTGGGGAAAGAGGGGAGAGAAGATTTTTTAATAATAATAATAATTTATTTATTTATTATTATTATATTATATTATATTTTAATAATAATAATTATTTTATTATTTTATTATTATTATATTATTATTTTAATTAAAAATCAATATTTTATTGTTTTAAACTGTCACGTCAATCCTAGAGGGACTTTTTTTTTTGTTTTTTTTGAAGAATGACCTTAGAGGGACTCAATAGATACATTTCCAAAACAGTAGGGACTTGATTGTCCGATTTTGAAACGTAGAGACCTATTAGAAACAAATTCGAAAGATGAGGGATCAAAAAGGTATCTTACCCTTATATTTTTATGATCTTTTTTAAAAAATATACACTTTCCAAATTGAGATCTCCAATTTTTCATTGAAGAATGGATGCTGGAGAAATTTATTCTATAAGAAACATATTCAAATATTTAGGGAAGTTGAAATAGTGTTGGTTGTTTTCTTTCATAAATTACACTCCTTAAATAATTTTAGAGGTAAGATTAAAAAAATTAAAGTGGTCCCTAAATTTTTCTAAAGTAACAATTTAGTCTATAAACTTATAATTTCATATTTGTAACAATTCAATATTAAATTTTTACATGCAACATTTTAGTCTCAATACTTCAAACTTTTTATCAATTTAACTCGTACTATGAATAATCCATATTAAGTGTCAACTTTTATTATACAACTGTTCACACGAAATTTGTACAAAGATTTTTGTTTTTTTTTTTGAGAATATGTGGGGATGGGGATTCGAACCACAAACCTTGTGGTTATTCGGACAACTTTATGCCAATTGAGCTAAGCTCTTGTTGGCTTGTACACAGAAATTTAATACGTATAATGAACATGATTTTTACTAATTTTATGCAGTAGTAGAGTACAATATCTAAATCTTATCATCTAATTCTTTTTTTTTTTCAAATATAAAGTCTTCTCAAGGGATTTGCAACTTATTCTCGAATGTGTATTGTCTCAAGGGCTTGTGATGACTGAAAACAAGTATGCATAAATTGAAAACCTTTATTAAAAAAAGTTGTGCACACAATCAAACAAGTAATAAAGTGAAATATTCCAAGAATCGAATCCCAAGAGAACACTTTTAGCAAAATTTAATAGAATAAATATTTGGGATAAGATTGAAATCAAGGTAACGAGTAAAATAATTTGGATGTTGATGAATATTGAAAAGAAAGAAATTCGAATGATAAAAGAAGAGATTCACGTTAGTTTCATTCCTTGCCTACTATGTGCCCACAAAACCTCCCTCACAACACTTTTTATAATGACTGAATTAACATCATGTTCAACCTTTATTTAAAAGCACCTTAAAACAATTTTAACGGTCCTAAAGACGTCACCCTATGTCTAGAGCTGAACAACGAAATCCTATAGATAGGATTTTCTCCTATATTGATTTTAGGGAAAAATACACTTTTGGTCCCTGAGGTTTGGGTTAAGTGACACTTTGGTCCCTGAGTTTTCAAACTCAACAAAAATACCCCTGAGGTTTGAGATAAGGAGCACTTGGGTCACTGCCGTTAAATTTTCTGTTAACTCCTATCGGTTGCTGACGTGGCACTATTATTTTAATAAAAAAATTATTTTTTTAAATAAAGATATTAAAATAATAAAATATTAATATTTTATTATTTTTTTATTCTTTCTCCCTTTTTCTTTCTTCTTCTTCTTTTTCTCCATCTTCTGCATCTTCTTCATCTTCCTTCTTCTTCTTCTTGGCCGCCGGTCGCCGGCGACTGTGTTTTTTATTTTATTTTTTCTCTTTTCTTCTTCTCTCTTACCCCCATTTTTCTTCTTTTCTTCTTTTTTTTTTTTTAAAAAAATAAACATGGAGGGAGGAGGGACCTCCTTCCTCCTCCGTTTCGCGCCGGAAATAGAGGAGGAAGGAGGCCCCTCCTCCCTCCCCCCTCCCCCCTCCATTTTTTTTTTAAAAAAACAGTGGAAAGAGGGGAGGAAGAAGAAAAAGAAGAGAAGAAGAAGAAAGAAAGAAAGAAAAAAAATAGTTGTCGGCGGCGGCGAATGGTGGCCGCCAGCCGCCGGAGATGGGAAGAAGAAGAAGGATGAAGAGGAAGAAGATGGAGAAGAAGAAGGAGAAGAAGAGAGAGAGGGACAAATAATAAATAATAATAAAAATAATATTATTTTATTATTTTAATATTTTTTATTTTAAAAAAAATTAAAAAAATAATTTTTTATTAAAATAATAGTGCCACGTCAGCAACCGTTAAAATTTAACAGAAAAGTTGACGGCAGGGACCAAAGTGCTCCTTATCTCAAACCTCAGGGGTATTTTTGTTGAGTTTGAAAACTCAGGGACCAAAGTGTCACTTAACCCAAACCTCAGGGACCAAAAGTGTATTTTTCCCTTGATTTTATGAAAATCATAAGTTGACCCAACTCTTTTGATATTGGACTCAACATGATATGTTGACTTAGGTGATCAATCTAAGTTAACAATGATATTTAAAATCTCAATAAATGCAAACAGTGTTAGAGGGTGAACAAAGTTGCTATATCACATAATAGGTTTTATAACATCTTTTAGGGCATTCACATCTTTAAATCCCATAAGAGAGTTTAGGTCGTAAAAAAAAAAAAAATAAAACACAACTTGAAAAGAAATAGACTTCATATTAAACTTAGAATTCAAAAGAGTACATAACATAAACTAAAATTATTCTTACAAAAGGAACAAAAAAAATGACAAACTAAAAATAAAAACAAAATGGAAACAAAAATGAAATAGGATTGTGTTGGGTTTTATGCCGTAAAACTCGTGGATAGTAAATGTAACAAGTTAATTAATATCTGTTAATGTTGATATTCAGTTCTGTAGATTTGTACTTAAGGAGTCACGTGAGTTACATGTGCCTTTTAATAACTAAATCAGTTATCGTGTAAAGAAGGGATCTTCTACTTTATATTCCCCTGAAAACAGAGCTTCAGGGGCTGCCTTCCCATTCTTCTTCTCTCTGTAAAACCTGTGTATTCACTATCTCCTTTGTATCTCCTTTCAAGTTAATAAATCATTCTCTCTGGTGCTTTCTACAGTGGATGAACACCTATATGGTGGAACCACTGTAAAGAATTGTGTTATCTCTCTCTCTCTCAGCTCTCTCTTGATAAACTGCTTCAAACTTGTTCAAGATTACGCATACTGCTGTTAGCTTGATCATCGACTAGTTCAACAATTTGGTATCAGAGCCCTTCGACTCAAGGATTCCAGATAAGTCTTCTGCTTTCTTGTTTTCTTTTCGATTGAATCTTGCAATTCCTAATTTTCTGGTTAAGCGAATTAATTTTGCAAATTAGGATAGTTGATTTCTGATAAATCTTGATTTACCATCTGTTCAAAAGAACTTGGATCTTTCTAGGTCAAACCTTTGGGTAAAAATGTCAACTAGGTACGATTTAGAAAAATATGATGGTAAAAGTGATTTTGGATTGTGGAAGACAAAAATGGTGGCCCTTTTAGTACAACAAAAGGTGTCAAAAGTTTTGCTTGATCCTACTAAACTTCCTGCAACATTGTCTGAAATAGAGAAAGAAGAAATGCATGATATTGCCTATAGCTCTATTATTCTTCATCTTGCTGACAATGTTTTGAGAAAAGTTAGTAAAATTACAAATGTTAAAGACTTGTGGACAAAATTAGAGGAACTATACTTACCAAAGACCTTAACAAATGTTTTATATTTGAAAGAGCGTTTCTTTGGTTTTAAAATGGATTCTTCTAAAAGTCTTGAAGAAAATTTGGATGACTTTAGGTTAAAGATAAGGATCAAGCCGTAATCCTTTTGAATTCACTTCCTGAAATCTTCAAAGAAGTGAAGTCTGCAATGAAGTATGGAAGAGATGACGTCACCGTTGATAAAGTCATCAATTCCCTAAGGCTGAGAGATTTAGAGATTAAACAAGAAAAGGGAGTGTCCGAAGCTTTGTTTGTTAAAGGCAACCAGAAACAACAGTACCGAGGGAAACAAACTCAGAATTAAGGACAACATTTACAGTCTAAGGGGCAAGGCAGCTCACAAAAGGATGGCAGACAGTCAAACAAGCCACGAAACCAAGGTAAATCTTCCGACACAGGAGACATCAAGTGCAATTATTGTCACAAGAATGGCCATATCAAGTGGAATTGTCCACAACTGAAGAGGAAAGCAAGAAAACAGTCACAAAAGGAGAATAGAAGCTCAACAAACCTTCATGAGGGGTATGAGTCAGCCGAAGTTTTGTTGGTGACAGATAAAGACTGCACTGATGAATGGATAATGGACTCCGGATGCACGTTCCACATGACACCTTGCAAGAATTTCTTTTCAAGTCTCAACCTCTTTGAGGGTGGCAAGGTAATCATGGGAAATAATCAGCATTGTGTTGTAAGAGGCGTTGGATCAGTCACACTGAAGCTTGCTGATGGCTCATTAAAAATCCTGAAAGATGTAAGGTTTGTACCCGAATTGAAGAGGAATTTGATCTCATTAGGCACCCTTGATAAAGCTGGATGCAGTTATAGTTCAGAAAATGGCAGATTGACAGTAACCAAGAATGGTGTGCTGAAACTGACTGGAAAATTACGTGATGGCCTGTATGTTTTAGAGGGAAAGACAGTATTGGGAGAGTGCAATGTGGTTACTGAGCAAGCTTCAACAGAGACAGTTCTATGGCACAAAAGGCTTGCTCACATTGGAGAAAAAGGCCTCGATTGCTTGTACAAACAAGGCCTACTTGGAAAGAAGAAGCCTGGTGAGCTATCTTTCTGCGAGCACTGCATACTTGGCAAATCAGCAAGGGCAAGTTTTAAGCCATCCACTTATGTTACCAAAGAAAAGCTTGACTACATCCACTCGGATCTTTGGGGACCTACAAGGGTGACTACTCATGGAGGCTCAAAATACTTCCTGACTCTCATAGACGATTATTCGAGGAAGGTATGGGTGTATATGCTTAAGACTAAGGATGAAGTTTTTGATAAGTTTGTTGAATGGAAAGCCTTAGTAGAAAACCAGACCGGCAAAAAGATAAGAATCCTGAGGACTGACAATGGATTGGAGTATCTAAATGATAGGTTCATGAGTTTTTGCAGAGCTTCTGGCATCGAGAGACATTTGACAGCTGCTGGAACTCCTCAATAAAATGGGCTTGCTGAAAGGTTCAACCGAACCATTCTTGAGAGGGTGAGGTGCATGCTCTCTAATGCCCAATTGCCAAGAGTTTTTTGGGGGGAAGCTGTCAACACGACCGTATATCTCATTAACCGAAGTCCTTCCTCAGCCTTGAAATTTGTCACTCCACAGGAAAAATGGACTGGCCATCCGCCAAATTTGAAGCATCTTAGAGTCTTCGGGTGCGTGGCCTATGCTCATACTCGACAAGATAAACTTCAGCCAAGGGCAAAGAAGTGTATCTTTCTTGGCTATCCCCATGGAGTCAAAGCTTACAAGCTATGGTGCCTAGAACAAGGTGAAAACATGTGCATAATCAGTCGAGATGTATCCTTTAATGAAGACATAATGCCATGGAAGAACAACCATTTATGTGATAAAAGTCACAAAGAAACAGAAAGCTTTGAGATTGACTTAATGCCTCTTAACAGCAACTCATCTCCCACAGAAACTGAAGGCAATTCTGCACCTCTTCAACCTACGGAAGAGGAAGAAAATGCTACTGAATTTGAATCTGGACAGCCCTCGCATCCTGTTGCGTTAGAAGAAGAAAACAGTGAGCTCACCAGCTATCAATTGACAAGAGATAGGCAACGCAGAACTATAAGGCCTTCTTCACGATACAGTAGCTCTGATTTTGTAGGCTATGCCTTCAGTTGTTTAAATGACAACTTTGGTCCTGAACCTAACACATATATTCAGGCAATGAAATCCCCACACTCAGACCTTTGGATGGCAGCTATGCTTCAGGAACTTGAATCATTGAAGGAGAATAACACTTGGAGATTGGTAAAAAGGCCTCATGAAAAAAAAGGTGGTGGACTGCAAGTGGATTTACAAGCTCAAACCGAATGCTAATTCCTCTGAGCAACCTAGATTCAAAGCCCGATTGGTTGCAAAGGGCTTTACACAAGAGGAAGGTGTCGACTATACCGAGGTGTTCTCTCCGGTTGTAAGGCACACATCCATAAGGATTCTACTTTCCTTAGTTGTGCAATTCAGGTTGGAGCTTGAACAAATGGACGTTACAACCACATTTCTCTATGGGAGTCTAGAAGAAGACATCTACATGAATCAACCCCCCGGATTTGTTGAAGATGGAGGGGAAGAATTAGTATGTCATCTTCAAAAGTCCATATATGGGTTGAAGCAGTCCCCACGCCAATGGAACAAAAGGTTTGATTCCTTTATCCTTTCTATTGGCTTTAGTAAAAGTTCCTATGACTGCTGTGTCTACAAGAAGAATATATCAGCTGCTGTGTATGTGTTGGTTTTACTTTACGTAGATGATATACTAATAGCATCGACTGATATGTGTGAAATAGAAAGGTTAAAGGCTGCTCTTAGTAAGGAATTTAAAATGAAAGACCTAGGGGAAGCAAGGAAGATTCTAGGCATGGAATTACAAAGAGATAGGTCTAGAGACAAGATGATTATTCATCAGGTTGGATATTTTGAAAAATTATTGAAGAAATTCCATATGGAGGCTGCAAAGTGTGTAAAAACCCCTTTTGCTGCTCATTTTAAATTGTCTTCATCCCAGTCCCCTGCAAATGCTCATGAACTTGCTGAAATGAAAGGTATCCCTTACGCTAATCTTGTTGGAAGTCTGATGTACGGGATGGTGTGTAGCCGACCAGATCTAGCACATGCCATGAGTGTGGTAAGCCGCTTTATGAGCAATCCAGGACGACCACACTGGGAGGCAACTAAATGGATCCTAAGGTATGTGAAAGGTTCTTTAAGCAAGGGATTGGTATTCTCAAAATCTGAGGAACAAGGTGAAATTATAACCGGTTTTGTAGATTCTGACTACGCTGCTGACCTTGATAAGAGGAGGTCTTTGTCTGGGTATATTTTCACTTTATTTGGCAATATAGTAAGCTGGAGATCCACCCTTCAATCTGTGGTTGCTTTGTCTTCAACTGAGGCTGAATACATAGCACTTGCTGAATCTGTAAAAGAAGCTATGTGGCTGAAAGGTAGTGTTTCTGCTATGATTTGTGGTGATTGTAGAGTTTTAATCCATTGTGATAGCCAAAGTGCTTTAACACTTCAATCTGTGGTTGCTTTGTCTTCAACTGAGGCTGAATACATAGCACTTGCTGAATCTGTAAAAGAAGCTATGTGGCTGAAAGGTAGTGTTTCTGCTATGCTTTGTGGTGATTGTAGAGTTTTAATCCATTGTGATAGCCAAAGTGCTTTAACACTATCCAAAAACCCTACCTTTCATGATAGAACTAAACACATAGATGTGAGGTTCCACTATGTTAGAGAAATTGTTCAAGAGGGTGAGATCAAACTGTGTAAGGTTCATACAAGCCAAAATCCAGCTGATATGATGACAAAGGCTCTACCAGTAAGCAGATTTGACTATCTTTGTGAAGTGATAAAATTGGACTGTGGTTGAAAAAGTAGAACAGCTCCAACACTTCAAAGCACCAGAGAATTTGTTGCGTGCTGTCTTTGATTATTAAGGAGATCAGAACTTACATATCAAGAGGGTGAATTGTTAATGTTGATATTCAGTTCTGTAGATTTGTACTTAAGGAGTCACGTGAGTTACATGTGCCTTTTAATAACTAAATCAGTTATCGTGTAAAGAAGGGATCTTCTACTTTATATTCCCCTGAAAACAGAGCTTCAGGGGTTGCCTTCCCATTCTTCTTCTCTCTGTAAAACCTGTGTATTCACTATCTCCTTTGTATCTCCTTTCAAGTTAATAAATCATTCTCTCTGGTGCTTTCTATAGTGGATGTACACCTATATGGTGGAACCACTATAAAGAATTGTGTTATCTCTCTCTCTCTCTCAGCTCTCTCTTGATAAACTGCTTCAAACTTGTTCAAGATTACGCATACTGCTGTTAGCTTGATCATCGAGTAGTTCAACAATATCAATAAAATGTTATTGAAGTTATTCAATAAGGTGTCATTGAATTATTGTTTTAGTTTTGCATTAATTAACCCAAATTCAATAAACTAAGAACCCATGACTATATCGTGTAGACTTGAACTATATGTGGAGACATAAAAGTGGATCAAGTTCAAGTAATAGCCAAAATGGTCTATAGTATAGAGATAGAGCTTGGTACCTTATCTTGGGGACACTATGGACGCGACCCACTTTGTATATGATACAAACGATGTGATCCTAAATCGTTCATGTGGAGATATGCGAGTGGTGACGTCCTATGCAAAAGAAGTTTGCATAAGACCGGACTGCGAAATGATCACTTTTACTTTATAACACCGTTTACTGTTAAAACTGACTGTTGAATGAGAAATTTCGGTCAATCACAAATTGTCACATCATTAAATTTAAATTAATGGTAAAATAAATTTGAGACCAATTACAAACTTACATGTGTCCCTAAATTGAATTAAAAGACATGAAAAATTGACAAATCATATAATGCCACATGTCTATTCAATCTATCGATCGACATAAGCCAAGTCCAATCAAATTATGCCACATGGTAATTGGATCCGAAGCTAATATAACCCGAGGTCATTAAAGAAAATGAGCTAAATTAAAATAATCCAACCTTATTAAAAAAAGGATTGGATTAAAGCCCGAATGTAGTCCAAGCCCAAAGTTGGACCCAAAATCAACCAAGCCCAAACCCATATGAGACCCATCAAACTCTATAAATAGAGGGTGTCACAATTCATTTTGGGACAGGGAGATTCAGACTCAGAAGCATTCAGGCATTCAGAGAATTCAGAAGCTTCAAGTTCAGTTAGAGAATCCAGAAGAGTCAGAAGCCAAAGAGTCCAGAGAATTCAGAAGGATCCGAGATTCAAAATTCAAAAGATTCAAGACTTAGAAGATTTGAAGACTAGAAGACTCCAAGAAGAGATTAACAAGCTAGCAGACTAATCATTAAGAAAATCAACAATGTTGGGGTTTATGTCCTAAAACTCGTGGATAGTAAATGTAACAAAGTTAATTATAAAACGTTATTGAAATGATTCAATTTATGGTTGTTGAATGGTAGTTTTATTATCCATTAATTAACCCAAATCCAATAAACTAACATCCATGATTATAGTATGAAATACTCGAACTATATTATGAATATGGACAAGGATCAAGTTCTAGTATATAACCTAAATGATCTATAGTATAAGGATAAGACTGGGTACCTTATCTTAAGAAAAACTATGTGACACGACCCACTTTGTTTTAGTACAAACGATGTGATCCTGAATCGTTTATGTAGAGACATGCGAGTGGGGGTGTCCTATGCAAAAGAAGTTTGCATAAGACCGGACGATGAAATAAGTTACTTTCACTTTATAACGTCATTTACTGTGAAACTGACATATATTTGAAGCGATGACCTAGGTAACTCGATCTTAATCCTAAGCTAACTATGAACTCCTGTTTATTCGGGATTATCCTTTGATTTGCATGGGTGAGAGTTGAAGGATTGAAATTCCCTAATTCCGTTAGCGGAAGCGAATTGGGACCAATTCGTATTTTAATTAAACTTTCTAAAATACCAGTACATTAGCAAATCATACAAAATAATTCTATATATAAACTAGGCTAAACATGCAATAGATCTAAATCTAATAATTAAAAGAATAAAATACTTACTTGTTGAAGACTTTCTTCAATGAACTCCCACCAAGAGTAATATGATCACAGTAGGGAGACAACCCCAAGATCTTCCACTGTTATATCTCTAGGACTAGGAACCAAGTTGTGGGACTTGGTGTTCTTGAATTTTGAAAAAAAAAATTCACTAGAATGTTGTGAAATTCTTAGAGAGAAATTTTGCTTGAGAGCAAAGTCTTGAGTTGAGAGAGTTCTATCAATTGGAAAGACATTATGTCCTTTATATAGAGTGTCATATCCCTTTCCTATTCATAATAGGTTAGAGATATATTTAATTAATTAATAATTAATTACTCTTCCCAATTCTAATAGGATGGAGATTCATTTAATTAATATTAATTAATTAATTAATTAAATCAATAATTAAATCAAATTTAATTAATTTCATTGAAATCATATTTAAATGAATATCTCCCACATAACCTATTGTTTTTAATTAAATCAAATTTAATTAAATTAATAATTAATTAATTCTTCAATTAATTAATTACTAAATTAAATATCTCATATTTAATTTAAGCCTACAATTAAATAGTATTTAATTGTATTTCTCTCAATCAATAAAGTTTAATCTTAAATTAGACTTTATATTATAATGTATCACATACATTATATTAATTGTATCTCATACGATTAACTTGATTTCCCATAAAGGTAGGTTAAATGATCGTCGGAATTCTCTAGGGAATTCTAAGGCACGATTTCCGGTGATTTCCAATCACTGGCTTCTCGCTGCCAGCTTACTGGAGGCATTTTTCCAGCTTCGATTATGTTTTGTCTTTCCCTTGATTCGTCCAGCCTTGCAGATTGGAGTATTCATTTTCCCTTGATTTGTTATCTTTTGTTTCGATCTTCCCAGCTTATATTACTGGAATGGGGTTTGGAACCTTCGTCACAATTTTCTCCAAATACTATCGCCTTCCTGGAGTTGTCCAATTTCAAGTTTATTTCGATAATTAACATGGCTCTCGATGATATGATTGAGAATTGGGAGAGGTTTAGTCTCACCACTGAGGAGGAGACGACTGAAGTGGACGTGGACCGTCAAGCAGCTCTCATTACTAGCCAATCTTTGGGGTTTAGCCTGATCGACAAACTTTTTTCCCCTCGGATTATTGCTGGGGATGTGATGTGGCGAACTTTTAAATCGGCCTAGAACATTCCGAATGGTCTAATGGTGGAGAAGCTTGGACCTAATCTATTTTTATTCTCTTTACGTTCGGAATCTGATCAAGCTCGTGTGCTGCGTTAAGGGCCTTGGCTTTTTGACAAGTTCCTTCTTGTTTTATCCAAGCCAATTCCCATGGTGAAGCCTACAACCATGGAGTTCAATTCAACGACTTTTTGGGTACATTTTTGTGATCTTCCGATGGACCTGTATAATCGTTCGATGGCGGAAAGACTAGGCAATGTGATCGAACAATTCCAGGACTATGATAATGGGGGTCGTGGATATGGGTGGAAGGAAAGCCTCCGGGTAAGAATCACTCTTGATATTACGAAACCTTTCCGCCGAGGTATTAAGGTTCGGCTTGATGAACCTTTGGGGAGTGTCTGGACCCCAATCAAATACGAGAAACTCCCTGAATTTTGTGGCTACTGTGGCAGAATCGGACATGGGACCAAGGTCTGTACGTTTATTTATCTTGATGTAGGATCTGCTTCGAGGCAGCCGGAATATGGAGTTTGGATGGCCTTTACGGGTAGAGCAACATCTGTTTTCAGGTCACCAAGCACGAGTCCTCTTAATAATAACCGAATGATGATGGATGTGTCTCCAAATCAAAATAGGTCTTCGCCGGCAGCTCGTGCAGTGGTTGCTGATCAACCTCTTGTGGCTGGGCAAGCTCCTCGTTCATCTCCGTTAACCGGATCTAGAAGCCGACCAATGGATATCTCACCGACGGTGGGGGAGGAGCCAATAAATGCCCAGCCTCTGAACATTAATGCACCGGATTTTTAAAAAATAAAGAAGTTAGAATACGGATTTAATGGTGTTTCTGTTACACCAAATCAGCACTGGGGTGGGCCCGATTTTAATGCAGATACCAAAGGAAAATCAATTGCCATCAATGAGGGGATATTTTTTTTTCAACGGGCCAAGGATCGTCCAAACCGCCGGCAGTTTCGCAAGGATTTTTTTCCAGCACCGATTCTGTTTCTGTTCCACGTGTGCCTGAACAACCGCCCGGTTTATACTCATTATCTGACCAGTTTGCTGAATAGAACCGTGGAGAAGATCTTAAGGTTAGTGGTGGTACAGACGTGAAAAAGGATGACTGGGCGTCGCTTCTAGCACAACCCACCGAGGCTATTGGTGATGGTTCGGCCATTGAGAAGTATGCTCCCAAACTGGGCCCGGGAAATAAAGGTTGGAAGTGACGAGCTCGCAAGCCTCCTACTGAACCTGCTAACAGCGGTAATGTGGAGAATCAGAAAATGAGACTGGGCAAGGGACAGGTGAGCGGCTCTCTAAAGCGTGCTCGTACGGATGAAGAAAGTTTATCCTTTGACAATGAAACAACAGTGGTGGCTGTTGAACAGCCCCGCCGAGAGCCATGAAAACGATGTGTTGGAATGTTCGTGGTCTGGGGAATCCACGAACCTTCCGTGCTGTTATTGATGGATACGTCACTTTAATCCTCACCTACTTTTTTTGTCGGAAACTAAGTGTAGCGCTAACGCGCGTAATATCAATAAAATTAAGCTATCGTTGAATTATTCTGGTTGTTTTTCTATGGATTGTGTTGGGCGTAGTGGGGGCTTATGTATTTTTTGGAAAGATGATATGGATGTCACCATTAGATCTTTTTCTAAGTTTCACATTGATGCATCGATCAAATGGGATTCCAAGGTGTGGCGTTTCTCTGGCATATATGGTAACCCAAATACTAATCATAGACACCATACTTGGGATTTGCTTCGATGCTTATATAATCATGATGACTGTACCTGGGTAGTGGGAGGAGATTTTAATGCAACCCTTCTTTAGGAAGAAAAAGAGGGTGGAAACCCAGTTCGAAATACACAACTTCAAAGTTTTCGATCTGCTTTGGATGATTGTGGATTGCTAGACCTGGATTATGTGGGTGATATGTTTACATGGTCAAACAGACAAGAGATTGTATCCCAGATTAATGAGAGACTGGACAGGTTCGTTGCTAATGAAGCTTTTATCCAGCTTTTCCCTGCTGGGTTTGTTATCCATTTGAATTGGGCTCAGTCTGACCACCGTCCTCTTTTATATGATGGAGACCATGGAGCTGTTTCACATGCGGTATCTTCATCGCGTAAGTTCCGTTTCAAGGAGGTTTGTGTTGGGTTTTATGCCCTAAAACTCGTAGATAGTGAATGTAAACAAATTGTATACTTGTTTCAATAAAGTGTTATTGAGTTTCTACAATAAAGTGTCATTGTTAAATATTGCACAATTTGACCCAAATCCAATAAACTAAGATCCAAGGTTGTTTACATGTGACTTGAACTAGTATGTGGGGACATACGGGGATTGGTGTTCAAGTAACAACCTAAAAGGTCTATAGTACAAGGATAATGTTGGGTACCTTATCCTGGTAACACTATGTGATACGGCCCGCTTTGTATTCGATACAGACGTATTAATCCAAGGCGTCCATGTAGGAGACATGCGAGCGGGGGTATCCTATGCAATAAGTTTGCATAAGACTGGACCACGAAATAGTAAACCACTAGATGTAACACCGTTAACTAGTTAGGTTACTGTTTCAATACGATGACCTAGGTAACTCAGTCTTAATCCTGAGTGTGTCATGAACTCCTTCTCATGAGGGATTGTCCTTTGATTAGCATGGGTGAGAGTGGCCAATACGCCGACTCAATATGCCTTCCTTTTTGGGGACAAGACCGAGTGGGAGGCTGGGGACATGACAACACAAGAAGGAATTCACTCATTCCCACTTCTAGGAGGAGTAGATGAGTGTTCCCTTAAGTGGTGACTCCGGGACTTGAACAAAGGGATCCCGTCCTCTCACTGGCCCGAGAGGAACTTTCTGTTTAATGGTTGGACCATAAACAGGTTGTTCATTAGAGGAGCGCTGGTACTTAAGGAGACAGATGTAACATAGGGGTAAAACGGTAATTTGACCCAACTGTAGTTACGAACACTTGTGAAGGATTGACTTACCGATATAGGTCTATATCCGTGGACACAGAAATGTTCTACAGTGAGAAGAGTTCAGCTGTGGGTCTTTAGTGGAATGACCCACAGTTAATGAATATTGGTTAACTTGATTAATGAGTTTAATCGGTTAACCTCATATCATTGGAGCTTCTGATCTGTAGGTCCATTAGGTCCCCCTGCTAGCTCGTAAAGAGTAATTAGGAACAAATATATCTTGAGAGAATTTGAATAGTTCAAATTCATATTGGGAATTAAGTTAATTGTATGAGATACAAATTAATATAATGTATAGTGATGCATTAAAATATAAAGTCTAATTTGAGATTAAACTTTATTATATTGAGAGATTGATATATTTGAAAGAGTTCAAATATATGTCTAATGAAATATCTGGTATTTAATTAGAAGATGAATTAATTAATTATGAATTAATTAATTATTCAATTTAGTTTAAATTAAATGAGATTTAATTAAACTGTAGTCTATGAGAGAAATAAATATTTGAAGAAGTTCAAATATTAATATGAATTTGATTCATATTAAATTTATAGGATATAAGAGAATTTGAAGGAGTTCAAATTTTAATATGAATTTGATTCATATTATAGAATTAATTAATTGAAGGCCTGAAATTAAATATATGATATTTAATTGGGTAATTAATTAATTAACTAATAGAAGGTCAGAAATTAAATATATGATATTTAATTGGTGATTAATTAATTGAAAATTAATCAATTATAGAAATGATTAATCACTTATGGAAGTGATCAATCATTTATGGAAAAGATTAATCAATTATGGAATTGATTGGTTATGGAGTTGATTGATTATGGAAAAGATTAAATCAGTTATGGAAATAATTGATTTTAAATGAATATTTTATTCATGGCCTTTCTCCTATAAATAGAACACTAACCCTAGGGTTTAGACAGGATATACAACATATGGCCACGATAAGGCCTTCTCATATTCTCTCAACTCAAGAACTTTAGGGAGAATTTTCTCTCTGGAGTTTTTCCCATTCAAGATTAGGTAGTCCCACAACTACGTTCCTAATCTCAGAGTTATAGCAGGGAAGATCAAATGGTGGTGTTCTTCGTTGTTGCAGAGCAATCAAGAATCATTCGTTGAAGTATTGAGAGTCGTCAACGGAGGTATGTTTCTCACCGCCTAACCTTTTGCCAATGTATTGGTATTTTGTAGAACAAAATTAATTTACGAACGGTCCAATTGCTTCCGTTGTAACGGAATTGGGAATTCCAATCCAACAGTTTGGACCCAACATCCAGATTGTAAAAATATTATTGCAGAGTTGGGATGTTGGACAAGACAGGGGGAGAATCATCAACGCCTTGAATCATGTTTACAGGAATGTCGATCTCGTCTCCAAAGATGGGGAAAAGGCACTTTTGCCTCCATTAGACGAAACATTACGTTCCATCAGCACATCCTACAGGAACTTTGTCGCAACGTCATCGCGACGCGGAGCGGCCGACGTCCTTTCCTAAGAGTCTCTTTCGAGAGGAGAGGTTTGGAGTCGCCACCAATCATCTTGGGGTGTGATTGGTCACCCATTTTAAAGAAAAAACGGTCTTTGAAAACCAAAAATTAGGCTCGGGAGTCGATTGAGTGTAGGGAAGGTGTTAGCACCCCTACAACACTCGTTTAAAAAACGATTACCACATTTTATTTTAAAATTGTCCTTTTATAACATAAAATGGTCATTTATTTTGAAAAACAAACAAATAAATAATTAAACAACAAATGTCTCACTTTATCTTGCCTTAACTTTAAAAATAAAGTAAGGATTGATGTAGTGAGTGGGGTTATACCCAATAATTGCTTATCATGTGAGAATTTTCTTTTAATTAAAGAAAATTTGTCACCTCAAGAGTTTGAGAAATTATCTCGACTTCGTCATAGGTTTTACATGATTTTATCTGTCTCATGTCTATTATTTCACATTTTAGAAATAAAATGTGAATTAATAATCATGAGTGGTATGACACCATAACGTAAAAAATATTTTTTCATTTTTAAATAAAATTCAATTAAAAGTTCATTTGAAATTAAAGTAAAATCATTTTGGAATTCATTTGGAAAATCCAATTTAGAATCAAATTGAAATTGATTTGAAAAGATCTAAGTTAATCAAATTAAAATTTTGATTGCCAAAATAATCGATAGTTAAACTTTAGGCTAATTTCCAGGAAGGGTGTTCCCTTTCGGTCAGCTTAAGTACCCGTTTTTAGACAAAATTAGCTTCAAAGTTTTCATAATCGATCTATTTTAGCCTTTCAAAATATTAGATAATGTTTTTTAAATTTGATTTAACCTTTGAAATTGATTTCCAATTTAATTTGAAATTGAAATTGATTTTCAATATAAAATCAAAAGACATTGACTTGGAAACTTTGATTTGGAACCAAATTGACATTTATTTGAGAAACCCAGTTTGCACTCAAATTGAAATTAAGATCCAATTGAAATTGATTATGAAAATCCAAATCAAAATCGAATTGAAATGGATAAGAAATCCAAATTGAAATTCAAATTAGAATCAAATTGATTGAAATTTAAATTAGAATCCAATTGTTTGAAATTCCAATTAGAATCCAATTGATTGAAATGGATAAGAAATCCAATTTGAAAATGATTTGAAAATTTCAAAATAAAAACCAATTTGAGATAAAATTGAAATATTGGGAAAACCACTTAAGACCAAATTGATTATTTCAATTTAAAACCAAGCAGAATTTCACTCATGCAAATTTGAAATAAAATTAAAATTCTAATTCTAAATAGAAATTTTAATTTGAAATAAAAACAAAACTAAAAACCATTTTTAAAATTCATTTGGAAAATCCAAATTAAAATCAAATTGAAAGTGTTAAAAGTTCCAAATTTAAAACAAATTGAAAATTTTAATTACAACCCAATGGAAATTAATTAAGAAAATACGAATTTAAATTTAAATTAGAAATTTTAGGTTAAACCTCAATTTAAATTGAAAATCTCTTAATAAAGTCCAATTGAAATTGGCAATAAAATTTAATTTAAAACCAACTTAAAATGAGTTTGGAAACTTCCAATTCAAATCCAATTAAAACTTTTATTTGGAGACTCATTAAAGATCCAAGTAAAAACTAGATTTGGAAATCCAAATTAAAAAAAAAAACAATTGAATGGAATAAACTCCAAAACACAAAATAAATAAATAACTTTTAAGAAAAAAACAAACAAAGAATTGATAAAGAAAAGAAGAAAATGAGGAGATAAAAAAAATTAAAAGAAAGTGGGACCCACTACCTTTCCTCTCTTTCTCTCTTCCACCTCACTTTCTTCTTCACGATTTTCTTCCTCTGTTTTCTTCTTCTCTTCTTTTTTTCTTTTCTTCTTCCTTCCATTCACATACTTTTCTCCTTCGAAATCTCACCTTAGAACTCGTCAGAATCAATATGGGTCTTCGAACCGGAGCGGCAATGGCGAAACTATGCAGGCTGCGGTAGTGACGGCGACGTTCGTTGGCTATAGGTCGTCGGAATCGTGGTGATTCAATAAAAATCACATTGAGTTCTTATGGATCTCTCTCTAAAATCTCCTCCTTTAAAATTCTCTTTTTTTTTTTGTGTTTTCCTCACTCATTCTCCTCCACCATGTTCCTCCCTTTTTACTCTCCATAAGCTCTCCTTTTATAGGAGAGCTTGGAGAAACGGTTGAAGGAAAAGGGGAATGGGTTGAGAAAGAGGGGGAGAGAGTGGAAGGTTGGGAGAAGAATGGGGAGAGGGAGAAGGAGAAGGAGAAGGAAGGGGGAGTGGAAGACCAAAGAAAAATAAATAAATAAATAAAAAAGAAATAAATTAAATAAAAACAAAAAAAGAAAATAAAATGAAATGAAAATAAACAATGCAAACCAAAAAACAAACTTTTTTGAAATGTGGGGAAGGGGATTCAAACCACAGATCTTGTGATTATTAGTACAGATTTATGCCAGTTGAGCTACGCTCTTGGTTGCATACCAAAAAACAAATTGACCACCACATATTGGAAAAATTCAAATATTATTACTAAAAATCAAGCCGGACCAAATACGGTGTCTACAAACTTTATAGTAAACCACCCCCTTGGAATTTTACTGAAATAAAAAAGGTGCAGGATCAGTTGGATAACGCTTTGGAGGAGGAAGAAATCTATTGGAAACAATGTTCACGAGAAAGTTGGTTAAATTGGGGGGATAGGAACACTTGTTGGTTTCATAAGCAGGCTTCTCAGCGAAGGAAGAGGAATGAAATTCGTGAGATTCAAGACTCCAGTGGAGCTTTGATCAAAGACAAAACCCGATTGGAGGAAGCATTTATATCTTACTACACCGAATTATTTTCATCTTCTAATCCCACTGTGGCTTCAATAGACATTGCTTTGCAGGAATTGAAGGGGAAAGTGACACCAACCATGAATGAAAAATTGCTTGCTCCATTCACAAGATGTGAGATTGAAAAAGCCACCAATCAGATGCACCCGTGTAAGGCTCCAGGATTGGATGGTTTTCCGACACTATTCTACCAACGTTTCTGGAATGAGGTAGGTGATATCACTGTTTTAAACTATTTGGATATACTCAAAATGGTTCGTTCTGTGAGGGAGTGGAATGATACTCATATAGCTCTGATTCCTAAAGTTAAACATCCTAAGTTGATATCTGAGTATAGATCAATTAGCATGTGTAATGTCTCTTACAAAATTATTTCCAAGGTCTTGGTCAATCGCATGAAAGGGGTATTACAGGATGTTATATCTGAAAATCAGTCTGCTTTTGTGCCTGGTCGTTCAATTTTTGCTAACGTTATTATGGGGCATGAATGTTTACATTCTTTAGAGAATAAGCAGAAAGGACGTAAGGGTTGGGTCGCTTTCAAGTTAGACATGAGCAAAGCATATGATCGAGTTGAGTGGGTCTTTTTGGAACGATTATTGTTAAAATTGGGTTTTCATTCCAACTGGGTCAAGTTGCTGATGGGGTGTGTTCGGACCCCACGGTTCTCCATTTTGATTAATGGAGTTCCTAAGGGTGATATTACTCCTCAGAGGGGCCTCCTTCAGGGTGATCCTCTATCTCTGTATTTGTTTCTGTTGGTTTCAGAGGTTTTATCTTGTCTTATTTCTGGAGCTGAAGCAAAGGAAAATATTTCTGGTATTAAACCAAGGAAGCAATGCCCGTCAATTTCTCACCTTTTCTTTGCAGACGACAACCTTGTTTTTTGTCAAGCGTCTATAGAACAAGTCTGGTGTCTGCGATCTATCCTCTCCTTGTATGGAGCAGCGTCTAGACAGAAGGTGAATATGGACAAATCTGCTCTATATTTCTCTCCTAATGTATCTCTTGAGTTCATGTCCGTCTTATCCAGTTTGGTTGACATGCTTGTGGTTGAAAACTTAGGAAGATATTTGGGAGTGCCTTCGTCCTTTAGTAGGCGAAGGAGGGATGATTTTCAAAGTATCAAACAACGAGTTTGGCAGGCGTTACAAGGTTGGAAAGGGAATTTTTTTTCCATTGGAGGCAAGGAAGTGTTGATTAAGAGCGTTGCTCAATCCATTCCAACGTATATCATGAGTTGCTTTTGTCTTCCAAAAACTCTATGTGATGAGTTGCAGACCATGATGACAAGGTTTTGGTGGGGATCCACAGACACTCAGAGGAAGTTGCATTGGAAACGCTGGGATAAGCTGTGCTTACCAAAGGAGCAAGGTGGGTTAAATTTTCGTGATTTAGAAATTTTTAACAAAGCTCTTTTGGCTAAACAAGTGTGGAGGTTATTTACAAACCTGTTATAGGTAATTTTGGACCACACGGGCGCACAAGGAGCTGACGAGGACAATCGAACAGAGGTAGGACCAAAAGACCGACCCAGAGGAAGACCGGGCCAAAGGGTCGGGCCGACATGGCCCGACCCATATGGTCGGCCTCGGCCTTTTGCCGAGGCCGACCATTTGGCCCGCTTGCGGGGCCGAGCCTGGTGGCCTCTTTTCGGTCCGTGACGCCCCGAATCGCCCCGGTTCCGCCTGGTTCGTCCCGAAACACCTCCGAATTCCTAAAAACCCTAGGAGGACAAACAGGTATAAAAACCCCTCTTCATCACGGAAGGAGGGTTCCGAAAACTCTACTCCCGACTGCTCCCTTTACTATCTATAGCTTCTCTTCGGTTTTCTGACTTAGGCATCGGAGGCGGTGTGGCCTACACCACGCCGGTGTGCAGTTTTGCTGGTCTGGCAGGTCACGTCTTCCCCAGTTTCTACAAATTCACTGTTGGTGTCACGTGAAGGTCTGGTGAGTCCTCTGTCCGGATTTTGGCATCAGCAGTTGGCGCCGTCTGTGGGGAAGAGTGTTGACTAGCAAACGCTGTACGTTACCAAAAGAGGCGTTAGCGACTAGATGGAGCACAACAGTGAAGCAGCCGTAGGAGAAGTATGCCACCAGGCTCGAATTCAAGCCCAAGAAGTCGAAATAGCAGCACTCAAAGGAAGAATGGATGATATGAGACAGAATCTTACGGAGATTCTGAGTTTATTGAAGAAACCCGAGTACTCGGGGAGCAAGGATGACCAATTGTGCAGGGACGCTAAAAAAGGAAAAGGAGTGGCCGACGAGGAGGTGGGAGATTCAACAAGTGTCACGAGCAGGATGCCGAGCTTAGAAGATGACTGGACTCATAAAGAGCCCGAGCCTAGTCGCAAGAAAGTTCACAAAAGCTCGCCATCGAGGCCAAAGCAAGGTACGCATGTTAAAATCGATGGCAGGGAAAAATCCGAGGCTCGGGAAAAGTCCGAGGCCGAGCATAGTCGAGGAGGGCACGAGCAAGAGTTGTACAAATGGTTAAAGGAGGAGGATAGTCCTTACAACTCATACAAGAGGACAGGTAATGAGGATATAGAAGAACTGCTAGGAGAGATGGAGCCGCCCTTCACAGACAACATTATGGGGGCTGAAGTGCCGCAAAAGTTCAAGATACCCACCTTCCAATACGACGGAAAGAAAGATCCAGTCCAGCACTTGAATGCATACCTAACCTGGATGGACTTCCACGGAGCCAATGAGGCAACCAGATGCCGAGCCTTTGCACTTACCCTGACAGGCTTGGCTAGACAATGGTTTGGCAAAATACCGCGGAAGTCTATAGGGTCATTCAAAGAGTTGGCACGAGCCTTCGCCACACAGTTTTTGGGGGCTCGAGATCAACGAAAGCCACAGATCAACCTGCTGACAGTTAAATAAGGACCGAGGGAGAGCCTGAAGGACTATATCACTAGATTCAGTAACGAAGCCCTGTAGGTAGAGGGCTACGATGATGGAGTTGCACTAACTGTTGTGATTTCAGGATTACAAGATGAGAGGCTGCTTACCTCAATTTGGAGAAAGTCAACCACGCACGTACGTAGAATTCATGACTAGGGCACAAAAATTCATAAATGCTGAAGAGTTGCTCAAGTCAAAAAAGGAAACAATGACAACAGAATCCAGAAAATATTCGTTATGTGAACAAGACAGAGAAAAAGACCACAACCGCAAAAAATGGAGAACACATGACAATGATCGAGGGCGAGAAGACCCCATGGGTAAATTCAAATAATACACCCCCACTTCCATTCTGCAGGAACAAATATTGATGGAGATTACAAATACGGATCTTCTGAGACATCCTGGAAAAATGAAAACAAGTCCAGAAGGAAGAGATAAAAGCCAATTTTGTCTTTTCCACAGGGACCACAGACACACTACCAAAAATTGCATCCAGCTTAAAGATGAGATTGAAACGCTGATTCGTCGTGGATTCCTCAAAGAGTTTATTGAAGACAAGAGCCAGAAAAGGCCGAGGAAGACCAGGGGTGGCCGAGGCTGAGGAGATGATGGACCTCCTTTAGAGATTAGAACCATCTTTTGAAGCACAACAGGGAAAATTCAAGGCACAGTTGACCTTTGCCTTGGTTGAGGCCGACCTCACCTTGAAGTTACAATATTTATTTACGTGCATTCAATTGTTCGTTTTGTTAATTTCTCTATTGTTTACCTTTTTGCTTTCGATAGGGGAGTTTGAATTCGATATCTATTCAAGGTAGAATGTAGCATTTCCTTTCTAAATGGAGAGTTTCCTTTTTGCTTCTACTTAAGGAATCGAGAAACCCGAATTCAAATGTATGCCTCCACCTCAACAAAGGATAGAACAAACTCAAGGAGGCAGTAGAGGGAATATGCCTCCCTATCAAACAAAAAGCAAGAGGGGATATGCCTCCCTATCAAACAAAAGGCAAGAGGGGATATGCCTCCCTATCAAACAAAAAGCAAGAGGGGATATGCCTCCCTATCAAACAAAAAGCAAGAGGAGATATGCCTCCCTATCAAACAAAAAGCAAGAGGAGATATGCCTCCGTATCAAATAAAAAGCAAATCTGGAGGCAAGAATTCAATAGTTCGGAGGAGCGAACCAAGGATACCAGAAAATGGGACCGAGGCCGACCCTTAAAAGGCCGAGGCCGAGCACCTCTTGCCAAGGCCGACCCCAAATTTTAAGGTAATCTCCACTTCACTCAACTATGCTTTCTGTTTTAAAAAGTTTCACTTGAGATTGGGGGCTACAAAGGGGATATGCAGTCCCTATTAAACAAAAAGCAAGTAACAGGGGATATGCACTCTCTATTAAACAAAAGGCACACTGGCTTATCATGTTTTATTAAAGATTACATGTTCTAGCAAATTCTTTCATCATTTTCCTACAATGACTAACGTATGAACTCAGGGAGCTAAATTTTGAGCTAACAGGGGTCTGAGGCCAAGGCCAACCCTAGCCTCTTCCCCATTATTCTTTTGCAGAAGTTAACCTTTCGATGCAGAATTGTGAAACCTTCTGCTTCTCCTATTTTTTACAATGGGAAACTGTTGTGCTCGGCCTCCTCCCAAGGCCGAGGCCGACCAGATAAGCTAAAATGGGGAACTGCTGTGCTCGGCCTCTTCCCGACGCCGACCATCCAGAGGCCAAGGCCGAGCTCCACCCTTAGAGGCCCAGGATGTAACGCGTGAGGCCAGACTTCTGTACTTTCCCCAGAAGAGTGTACGCACCCCTGGGACGAACACAGCAGCTTGAAGAGAGGCTCGGGAACTTCCTAGGCCTCCCCAAGCCTTTTCCCTAGAAGAGTGTACGCACCCTTGGGATGACCATGCAGCTTGAAGAGAGGTCCGAGAACTTCCTAGGCCTCCCCAAGCCTTTTCCCTAGAAGAGTGTACGAACCCCTGGGACGAATGCAGCGCTTGACGAGAAGCTGGGGTATTTCCTTGGCCTCCCCAAGCTTTTCCCCGATTGAGTGTACGCACCCTCGGGATGGATATAAAAGAGCAAATTAGCAAGCAAAGCAGAGGAAATGCTTGACCTCATGCCAAGGCCGAGGCCGAGCGTCACAGTTCCGAAGCCAACCCTCAGGCACGCATTCAAAGCAGCAAGGAAATGTCCGACCATGGAGCAAATTTACACATAAGTACAACCATGAAGCGAACGAGCATGCGATGTAAGAACATGGATCCACCTCATGTCAAGGCCAAGGCCGACCATCCACCTTCAAATGGCCAGGGGGCTAAGTATTGAGCTAACAGGGGCCCAAGGCCGAGGCCAACCCTAGCCCCTCCTTCATTTTTCTTTTGCAGAAATTAATTTTTCAATGCAGGATTGTGAAGTCTTCTGTTTTTCCTGTTTTTCAATTATGGAGAAGCCCTGGATCTGGTATAAAGCACTCCGAATGACCAAGTACGGGGGTCTCGCCTAACCCCTATTCAGGAAGTTTCTACTTTGTATAGTTTGTCCTATCTTGCACGATAAAAAAGAAGTCATACAAAAATCAGCACGAGACAAGAGTTGTACTCTTAAATTGGACTTAAGGAGCTCGGCCTATAGCATTAAGTCGCACCTGAATCCCAATTCAAGAGTGGGGGCTTAATGTTATAGGTAATTTTGGACCACACGGGCGCACAAGGAGCTGACGAGGACAATCGAACAGAGGTAGGACCAAAAGACCGACCCGGAGGAAGACCGGGCCAAAGGGTCGGGCCGACATGGCCCGACCCATATGGTCGGCCTCGGCCTTTTGCCGAGGCCGACCATTTGGCCCGCTTGCGCGGGCCGAGCCTGGTGGCCTCTTTTCGGTCTCTGACGCCCCGAATCGCCCCGGTTCCGCCTGGTTCGTCCCAAAACACCTCCGAATTCCTAAAAACCCTAGGAGGACAAACAGGTATAAAAACCCCTCTTCATCACGGAAGGAGGGTTCCGAAAACTCTACTCCCGACTGCTCCCTTTACTATCTATAGCTTCTCTTCGGTTTTCTGACTTAGGCATTGGAGGCGGTGTGGCCTACACCACGCCGGTGTGCAGTTTTGCTGGTCTGGCAGGTCACGTCTTCCCCAGTTTCTACAAATTCACTGTTGGTGTCACGTGAAGGTCAGGTGAGTCCTCTGTCCGGATTTTTGCATCAACACCCAAATTTATTGGTATCTAAGGTCATTAAGGGAAGATATACACATCAAGTTTCACTCTTACAGGCGCCAATTATAAGCAATTGCTCTGTTTTTTGGAGAGGTTTTGTGTGGGCGAGAGATCTTTTGCAGATGGGTTTGCGAAAGCGAATTGGAAATGGTAATACTACCCTTTTCTTTAAAGACCCATGGATTCCTAAGGCAAGGACTTTTAAACCGATTGTACTACCTGGGATTGTAGTTCCGGATATGGCCACAGTTTCTGAATTTATCACACCTTCAAGGGTATGGGATTTGAGGAAAATTCAGAGTGTCATTATGTAGGATGATGTGCAAATAATAGAAAAAATCTCGATTAGTGCCTCTAACGATGATGATGAGTGGATATGGCATTACTGTTCGAATGGTTTATATTCAGTGCGCAGTGGTTATAAAATTACTATGGCAATGTCAACTGGGCAGGAAGCAGTTAGTTTTGACTATCAACAAGGTTGGTGGAAATTTTTATGGAAGTTGAAAATTCCCCAAAAGATAAAATTATTCATTTGGAAGGCCTATCATGGGTGCTTACCAGCTAATTTTTGTCTTTGGAAAAGGGGCATAAACCTTTCTCCCATCTGTGGCATATGTTATTTGAAAAGGGAGACCATCGATCATGCTTTATGTGGCTGTAAACGATCTCGAAGTATTTGTGATAACATGTTCCAAAGGGTTGATAGCAATATCCCAAATCATGACAATTTCAATGACCGAATTGTTTGTCTTGCAAACAATTTAGTTGAGGTGGATTTTGAAAAGGTATGTATTTCGTTATGGTCTATTTGGAATGATAGAAACAGTGTTGTCAATAACATTCCAATAATGGACTGGCAAAAGCGATGCGAGTGGATTTCGGACTACTGGGCAGAAACGAGGCCCAGACCGTGCATGACGACATTACCTTTGTCGTCCCGATCTGAACCACCTGCGATGGCTAAAGGTCTGGTTCGGCTTCACACTGACGCGACGGTAGAGGGAGTAGTGAACGGGACGGGATATGGGGATATTATCTTCGGCCACGAAGGTATTATTCAATGGGCAATGCAGTCAATTGATTCGGCCACAAATAATCCTTTGGCGGCGGAGGTTAATGCGATCCTACAAGGTATTCGTCTTTGATAGGCAAATTGCTAACCGCAAGCGCACGGGTCAAGTAATAATAAAGTGTTCGTATAAACGAGTGTCGTCCTCTGGATTGGATTTTTAAGCAAATCAAATATTGTGAATTATCTTGCTCAATTTTATTTAGGGATCAAAAAGCAGTGAATGAATGATAAGAAAACCAAATCAAAGCAAGTAAAAAGTGTGGAATTTCAATTGGGAAAACTACTTAGGGAATTGATTTCGCCGATTTAGTTTAGGATTGATTTTAAGGAATAAGTTATTATGCACAATGAAATTATGAGCCAAAGACCCTTTAATCACAACTACCTCTCCCGAGTATAATTGATTCACATGCCAATTAACCAACTTGATATCCCTATCTAAGTTTATTAATCATGCAAGGCAATGAGATCTTTTAACCAATTCTAAAGTTAATCTAAAACCGTCACGAATTAGAAACTAAACTTTAGTCATGCAATCTTGAGTAAGTCTAAATCAAATCCCCTCTCCCGAGCTAGATTCGAAACTTAAATCATCCAACTAATGGCCAATTAATTGAAAGCATTAAATCAAGATTGCAAACATAATAACATTGCACAACTTAAACCATAAATCAATCCATAAACACAATCAACTACATCAATCCCTAAGCTTACAAGTTTAGCTACTCATGATCAAAATTACAAGCTCAACTAAACATGTAAAAGCCATCAAAATCTAACTAAAGTGAGGGAAAGAAGAATTAAACTCGTTGTAGGCCGAGACCGAACGTCCCCGTCACGATCCCCACGAACAATGGGTTGATTTCCGAATTTTCCCCTTTGCTTCAGCCTTCAATTCCTCTGTTTTGCCTCTGTTTACGGCTCTAAGAAGTCCCAAAATTGGCTCCCTGGAAAACCTAGCCGAAAAGAACTATAAATACTGATTTTTCGTCATAGCGTCGAGACGCTATCCAGACAGCGTCTCGACGCTGCCTCTAAAACACGCGCATCTGGAATGGAAATAACGGTAGCGTCGAGACGCTATTGTCACAGCGTCTCGACGCTGTGACGCTGCCGCCTCTTCTAATTAAGGAAAACCAGCGTCGAGACCCTCCAAGAGTGGCGTCTCGACGCTGATGGGCAGAATGCCCTCTCTTGGCTCCTTGTTGCTTGAACTTTCCGGTTCTTTGGCATATTTTCACGTCCCGAACACCCGATTAATTCCAATTCCACGTTTTAGCTCTAATCATCGCTTTCCTACAAAATAAACAATAAAGCACAATAAAATGGCCCAAAAATCATAAAAGACTAGCTAAATTAAATAAGTAAAAGTAGCTAGCTATGCTCGCTATCAAATACCCCCAAACTTAAGCTTTTGCTAGTCCTCGAGCAAACTACAAATCAAACACACAGTAGAAGAATGGATGCAATAATCATAACTCAATCCTCAAGGTTCAAAAGTCAACAGTCAAGCAAGCAAGAGACATGCACATAAGGACCAATGAGGGAGACAAATTAAAATTTTTCCAAAATTAACTTGCACAAGCGAGATCTAACTCAACAAGATCAGACTCTACTAGCCCGGGATTGGATTATTAAACTCTCAGCTCATCTTCCCTCTACACTGGCACTAAGGTTTCACTAATGAGTTAATAAAACAAATTAGTTTGTTTTCCTCCCACTTAGGTGCTTTTAATTAACAATTGAATGAAGCATGTAAATGTGGCACTAGCTTTCACACACCCATTGCAGGGACCCTTAACCTGAGTTTTCTCTGGTTGGCCTAACTGATCACAACAGGGGTAGCTCTTTTTGCCTTAAACTTTATTAACCATTGCATATTGCGCGCATAAGTCATGACTTTTTTTCTTTTTCAACAATAACAACAAGAATGATTTTTCGTTATGAACAAGATAAGCAGATATTCTTTTCTTTTCTCCTAAGCCAGATCAAACATGCTAATTTGCAAAAAATTAACTCTTTAGCTCTACCCTACACCTATCGAGGTGACAACAAGCATATGAACCCAATAATTCGCTCCTAAGCATTCAAATCCAAATCTAGCCAAGACAAATACTCTACTCATGCAAGCCATCTCCTAGAAAAATTTTAAAAAGTCTCCCTTTTTGGGCACTCATGCTTACAACTCATCACAAGCTTGAAAATTGACAAGAAAGCCTATCCTAGGACATCATAATCATGCAAAAATACATCCAGACAACAACCATATGCTTAATTCAAAGAAAGCTCAAAACTATAGCCCGAACTCAGATGCTCAAGGGCTCCACAAACGTGCTACTCCACCCCCAAACTTAAAACATGCATTGTCCTCAATGTATCAAGAAAATAAGGCATAAACAAGCATGAGAACAATAAAATAATGAAAGGAGTGACCAATACTGGCCTGGAATAATGATGACTTCTTGACTGAAAGCTTGGAATCTTGAAAGCTTGAAAGCAAAGGAGAGAAAGAAAACAAGACCTACAAAAACAAACAATAAATCAAAAACAAATAGAAAAGCACAACTACACTTACTTGGGTTGCCTCCCATAAGCGCTTGTTTAACGTCATTAGCCCGACGTGTTGACCGTGCTTCAAGGAGGCTTCTTTTCTGTGAATCCAACAGTGGTGCTCTTTCTTGCACCTTTCTTGTAGCCCATGAAAAGCACGTCCGAGTGTCCCTTAGAGTCTTCAACTGCTTTAAATATTTCTTTGTCATTCCTGACTCTTACAGTGAGCTCCCTGCGCTCAATATCAATAATCACTCGCCCAGTGGCGAGGAATGGTCTTCCTAATATGACAGGCATTGAAGGATTTTCTATCATGTCCATAACATATAAATCAATAGGGAGGAAAAATCTACCTACTCTGATTAAAACATTTTCTACAATGCCAACTGGTCTAACCACAGACTGATCAGCCAATTGGAGCTTTACAGGAGTAGATTTAATCTCACCTATGTCTAACT
Organism: Luffa aegyptiaca; assembly: GCA_017139565.1. Lineage (NCBI taxonomy): Eukaryota > Viridiplantae > Streptophyta > Magnoliopsida > Cucurbitales > Cucurbitaceae > Luffa > Luffa aegyptiaca. The sequence continues at coordinate 12,075,095 of CM029397.1, forward strand.
TTTTGCACAGAGATAGAGGAATGATATTGATGCTAGCACCTAAATCACATAATGCTCTGAAAGAATAAGTACCAAAACTACAAGGAACAGAAAAACTCCCTGGATCTGCTACTTTTTCAGGTACTTTCTGTTGTACTCTGGTGCTGCATGTGGAAGCAAGATATACGGTGTCAACCTTCTTTTCCTTTCGCTTCTTTGCTAACCACTCCTTCATGAACCTGTTATATTGTGGCATCTCTAATGCCTCTGCAAAAGGAATATTAATGTTCAGATTCATAAAAGCATTCATAAATTTATCAAACTGAACCTGATTGTTCTTTTTCTTCTTTTTCTTTTTCTTTTCTTTGGGAACCATCAGTGTGGGAGAAGGAATAGGAGACTCAGGTTCAGGCTTTTCAGCCTCATCTGATGATGTGTCCTCCTCAGCTTCCCCTGTAGGCGTGTCATAATCCTCAGAATCAGGCTCCTCTTCAGCTTCCTCCTGATGAACAGTGATTGCCTTACAGTACTCCATCTGAGTTTTCTCCTGTTCAGCTGGGGCCTTACCTTTATTTATGGTACTTACAACACTTACCAATTGTCCCAGCTGAGTCTCAATGTTCTTGATGGCAGCACTGTGGCCATTCACCGTGGTGTTGATGGCAAAAACTGCCTCCTCCAATTTAGTTGTCCTGTTACTAGACTCTGCAATGAAAGCTCCAACAAGATCTTCTAACTTTTTATTTTCTTGAGTTTGAGGGGCAAACCCAGGAGGATTAAGAACATTCTTAGTATTTGCATAAGAGAAATTTTCATGGTTCCTATTGTTAGGGTGATAATGTGTAGGTGTAGAATTATTATTATATCCCCTAAAATTAGAATTTGATACATATTGAACCTGTTCAATGGTCTCCTCCTGAGGTCTAGATGCCAAAGCGGCAGCTGATTCAATTGACTGTGCACTCCCTGTACCTGAAAATTTCATAAAAGCATTAGCAAGGGAAGTCATCTGGGCCTGGAGTGCACTTACTTTATCAACCTCAAACACTCCAGCAGCAATCTTTTTGGGTGTAGACCGCTCAGATGGCCACTGATAGCTGTTGGTGGCCATATCCTCTAAAAGTGTGCGAGCGTTTTCCACGGTCTTGGACAACAGAGTCCCACCTGCAGCTGCATCAACAATCGTTTTTGTACTAGGAGTTAAACCATTATAAAACAATTGAACCTGGAGCCAGTCGGGGTAGCCATGCTGAGGGCACTTCCTCAGTAGCTCTTTAAATCGCTCCCAAGCTTCGAACAGCTGCTCATCATATTGTTGTTGGAATGTCCCAATCTCGGTCCTCAGCTTGACCGTCTTTGCAGGAGGGAAAAATTTCTTCAAGAAGGCCTGGACCAAAGCATCCCAGGTGGTGATGCTCCCAGGGGGAATGGACTGCAACCAATCTCGTGCTTTATCCTGCAAAGAAAAGGGAAATAAACGTAAGCGAATAGCATCCTCAGAAACTCCATTAATTTTTACCGTCCCACAAATGTCTAAAAATGATTTTAGATGAGAGTTTGGATCCTCGGTGGGCGATCCTCTATATGCACAGTCTCGAGCCATCTGAATGAGACCGGTCTTCAGCTCAAAGTTGTTGGCATTGATCGGGGCATAGACAATCCCCGACTGTTGCCCCTGAAACACGGGCTGAAAGTAGTCTCTAATAGGCCTAGGCTCCTCAGGTATATTTTGGTCAGCCATTTGAACAATTTCTCTATTTTCTCTTCGAATCCTATGAATTGTTTTCTCGATCTCGGGATCCAAAGGTGCCAAAATCAAATCTTTATTACTTCGCATATAAAATCAAAACTACCCTAAAAAGGGAAGAAAACAAATAAGGAAAGAAAATAAAGAAAAGAAAACAACTAATCTAAATATGGAAAATATAATCAAGAAAAGGAAACAAAATAGCCTAATATGGAATGCAAAATAAATATGGCAAAACACAAATAAGGAATCTAACAAATAAGGAAAAACTAATCTAAAAAGGAAAGAAAAACAAATAAGGAAAAAAAATGCAAACAACCTAGAAAAGTAAAAATACACCCTAAATTAAGATCAAACAATTTTTTCACAATATCAATCTAGCTAAATGTGTCAATCCCCGGCAACGGCGCCAAAAACTTGATAGGCAAATTGCTAACCGCAAGCGCACGGGTCAAGTAATAATAAAGTGTTCGTATAAACGAGTGTCGTCCTCTGGATTGGATTTTTAAGCAAATCAAATATTGTGAATTATCTTGCTCAATTTTATTTAGGGATCAAAAAGCAGTGAATGAATGATAAGAAAACCAAATCAAAGCAAGTAAAAAGTGTGGAATTTCAATTGGGAAAACTACTTAGGGAATTGATTTCGCCGATTTAGTTTAGGATTGATTTTAAGGAATAAGTTATTATGCACAATGAAATTATGAGCCAAAGACCCTTTAATCACAACTACCTCTCCCGAGTATAATTGATTCACATGCCAATTAACCAACTTGATATCCCTATCTAAGTTTATTAATCATGCAAGGCAATGAGATCTTTTAACCAATTCTAAAGTTAATCTAAAACCGTCACGAATTAGAAACTAAACTTTAGTCATGCAATCTTGAGTAAGTCTAAATCAAATCCCCTCTCCCGAGCTAGATTCGAAACTTAAATCATCCAACTAATGGCCAATTAATTGAAAGCATTAAATCAAGATTGCAAACATAATAACATTGCACAACTTAAACCATAAATCAATCCATAAACACAATCAACTACATCAATCCCTAAGCTTACAAGTTTAGCTACTCATGATCAAAATTACAAGCTCAACTAAACATGTAAAAGCCATCAAAATCTAACTAAAGTGAGGGAAAGAAGAATTAAACTCGTTGTAGGCCGAGACCGAACGTCCCCGTCACGATCCCCACGAACAATGGGTTGATTTCCGAATTTTCCCCTTTGCTTCAGCCTTCAATTCCTCTGTTTTGCCTCTGTTTACGGCTCTAAGAAGTCCCAAAATTGGCTCCCTGGAAAACCTAGCCGAAAAGAACTATAAATACTGATTTTTCGTCATAGCGTCGAGACGCTATCCAGACAGCGTCTCGACGCTGCCTCTAAAACACGCGCATCTGGAATGGAAATAACGGTAGCGTCGAGACGCTATTGTCACAGCGTCTCGACGCTGTGACGCTGCCGCCTCTTCTAATTAAGGAAAACCAGCGTCGAGACCCTCCAAGAGTGGCGTCTCGACGCTGATGGGCAGAATGCCCTCTCTTGGCTCCTTGTTGCTTGAACTTTCCGGTTCTTTGGCATATTTTCACGTCCCGAACACCCGATTAATTCCAATTCCACGTTTTAGCTCTAATCATCGCTTTCCTACAAAATAAACAATAAAGCACAATAAAATGGCCCAAAAATCATAAAAGACTAGCTAAATTAAATAAGTAAAAGTAGCTAGCTATGCTCGCTATCAGTCTTCTCCAACGTATGTCATTTAATCGGGCACAAGTTTATTCGGATTCCATCAATGCTATTAACATGATTTGTGGCGATATTCACACCACTTCTGATGTCCACCATTGGATCTTGGAAATACGTCAGCAAATTGCAAGCTTTGAAATTTTATCCTTTCACTATGTGCCAAGACAAGCAAATAGGAAAGCAGATTACCTAGCTAGGGAAGCTTTACGTACTCAAAACTCTATGTTATGGCTAGGGGATTTTCCTTACCAGCTTTCATCAATGAGCAACTACGCTCATTGCAAATGTACTAAATCGTGTACTTGATGCTAGTAATATATATCCTTTTATCTCAAAAAAAAAAAAAAAAAAAAAAAAAAACTTGATTTCCCATAATGGATTTTGAACTATTCAAATTCCTTTCAAGACTAATTGTTTCTAATTACCCTTTACGAGCTAGCAGGGGACCTAATGGACCTACAGATCAAAAGCTCCAATGATATGAGGTTAACTGACTAAACTCATTAATTGAGTTAACCAATATTCATTAACTATGAGTCATTCCACTAAAGATCCACAGCTGAACTCTTCCCACTGTAGAACATTTTTGTGTCCATGGATATAAACCAATAACGGTAAGTCAATCCTTCAAAAGAATGTTTTGTTAATATAATTGACATAAAACATAATACAACAATGAAAAATAAATTTTGAGATTAAACATGATGTTTATAATTAATTTATTACTGTTTAAAATATCATACTTACAAACTCGAATCCTTTTGTCTTCACACTTCAAAGCATTTCTTTCATTCGGAAGCTCTTATTTGCATTGTTCAAAACTTGCTTCTTCCAAGACACCTTTCATCAATTTAGCATTAAAAAAATCATTTTCTTAATATGACTTTATAAATTCAAAGTAAGACAAAAACTGTAATTTAAATTTAAACTCAAATGAAAGCCTAGGAAGAAATCATAAAAGTGAGATATATACCTTTGAGTAAATCAATTTGATGTTTAACTTTAATCTCAAATGAAGTCTAGGAAACCTTCGATGCTTATTATTATTATTATTTTTTTTAAAATTTTATTTTTAGCGATGTGTGACGCCCAGGCAGACCTTTGATGTTTGTTTATAATGGTCATTTAATTTGTTTTACAAAATTTAAATATTAATTTTAAAACTTGATGCATTGTTCTAATTCCAATTAATATATCCTTTTGTAATCTCAAAATAATAATAATAATAATAATATATCCTTTCGTAATTAATATATCATTTTGTAACCTCAAAATAAAAGAGTAATTAATTTCTTGGGAAAAATACACTTTTAGTCCCTGAGGTTTGAGTTAGGTTTCATTTTGGTCCCTGAGGTTTCAAATTCAACAATTTAGTCCCTAAGGTTTGAGATAAGGAGCAATTTGGTCTCTGCCATCCATTTTGCCGTTAAATCTAACCGGCAACTGACGTGGCACTAGTATTTTAATTAAAAAATTAATTTTTTAATTTTTTAATTAAAATTATGTTAAAATAATAAAAATATTATTTTTTTTATTACTTTTAAATTATTTCTCTCCCTCTCTCTTCTCCTTCTTCTTTCTCTTCCCATCACCTTCATCCTTCTTCCCTATCTTCTTCGACTTCGACGAACGACGGCGGCCGCCGCCGAATTTTTTCTTTTTTTCTTCTCTTCTCCTCCTTTCTTCCTTTTTTCCTCTTTCTCTTCACTCTTTTTCTTCCCTTTTCCTCTTTTCCCTCTTTTTCTTTTTCTTCTTCCCTTTTCCTCCTACCCCTTTCTTCTTTCACTGTAAAAAAAAAAAGAAGAATAACGTGCAGATCTGGAACACCCATCGACAGCAACGACGGCCGCACGCAAGTCATAGATGTCCAGATCCAGATCTGGGAACTGTCGCACGCACTGTCGTCGTTTCGTGGCCGCTTTCGAAGGATGAACGAACAAGATCTGGAAACCCACGAACGAGATCTCTCGTTCCAGATCTGGGAAACACGGCAGCTCCTCCTCCCTCATGGTCGCGAGATCTAGGTTGGTTGAGCGACAACGAGCGAGCAACGGTTCTTGTCAAGCGACGACTGAGGAAAAAATGGAGAAAGAGAAATAAAATGGAGAGGGAGATGGATCTGGTCTTGCTACCGACAAGAGGAAAGAGAGAGAAAAGCGAACGTCGGCGGAGGAAAAGCAGATCTGGATGGAGGGGCCGACAAGAGGAAAGGAGAGGGAGAAGCGATTCGAAGAGGGTGGCCGGTGGAAAAGAAGAGAAGAAGAAAAAGGTCGCAGACAAACCCAACGGAAAAAAAAAAAAAAAAGTCACCGGCGGCTGCCAGTGGCCAGCTGCCGGCGAACGACGGTTGCTGGCTGTCGGCTGGTGATCTGAGGAAGAAGATGAAGTTTGAAGACAATTTATGAAGAATGAGAGAAAATAAATAAAAGTTAAAAAAATATTTTTTTTTATTATTGTAATATATTTATATTTTAAAAGAATCAAAAATAATTTTTTTAATAAAAAATTAGAGCCACGTCACCCTCCCGTTAACTATTAACGGAAAATTGGATGGAGGGACCAAAATGAAACTAAAACCAAACCTCAGGGACTAAATTGTTGAGTTTGAAACCTCAGGGACCAAAATGAAACCTAACCCAAACCTCAGGGACTAAAAGTGTATTTTTCCCTAATTTCTTTGTTTTGGCTTAATTTTTTTATCGAAATGTTTTGGCTTAAATTATTTAATGGTAAATCTAAATTGAATTATTACAATATTGATGTAAATAAATGATTTTTAAGTTTTATATGATCTAAATGCAAAACTTTTTTTCTTCCTCTATGTTATTAAAATGGTCTCTCATGCCTATTCTTTCTCCTATCTCTCCCTAATTTATTTTTTTTTTTTTTTGAGGAAATAAAGTCATTTCATTAATTTGAACAATTACATCGAAAGTGACATTTACAATTAATAACTTATTCATCGACGTAAGCCATTGTGGAAAAAAGCCTCTAGCCAAAGCATAGATCGACGACTAGCTAACGCATCTCTAGCTAGATAATCAACCCTCATATTCCCTTTCCTGGATACATGGATGAAAGATATATCTTGAAAAGAAGGTATCATCCTTTGGATCTGGACAATCGAAAGATGCACATCTGATGTTATTTGCAATTCCCCTTGAATCATCTGGATAACTGTAAGGGAATAGGAAAGAACAGAAGCAGAAGAAATATTCATGCGATGCAAGAGTCTTATAACATGTATAATTGCGTTTATCTTTGTTGCCAATGGAGTATGAAGCGTAGGCTCCATAAACTCCAAAGCACCACAAATATTGCCATCAGTTCCTATAAGGACTGCCCCATCCCCAGCTCCTCCAGCTCGTGGATCAACCGCTGCATCCGTGTAAAGCCGAATGTAATCCTCCGTTGGCTGTAGCGTCCGTTCCGGGAACATAGCAGGTAGGGTAGTTTTTCGACCGGTCATTCTTGTATCCTCCCAATAATCGTGAATCCACCCACATTGCTGCGACCAATCCATAATCTCCATGTTGTTGTTAAAGCTATTTTTGTCATTCCACATAGTCCAGAACGTAATGTATGCTTTCTCAAACTCATCGCCCGAGAGATTTTTTGCTAACCAAATAATACGGTCAGCAAAGTTGTTTGCAACTTGGATCACATCATCCACTCTTGGGAAGACCGCATCACAAATTTGTTTGACTCGTTTACATCCACATAAAGCATGGTCAATTGTCTCCATTTTCAAACTACACATGATGCACATAGGCGACACATCTAAACCCCGCTTCCACAAACAAAAATTAGTGGGCAAGCACTCCTGGAAGGCCCTCCAAATAAACATTTTAAATTTTGGTGGGATTTTAGATTTCCATAAGGTTTTCCACCCTGTCTGTAGATCTTCGTTACTTGCTAATTCCTGGCCATGTAAAAGGGTCATGACAAGTTTGTATCCACTTCTTACTGAGTACTACCCATTAGCGCAGTAATTACTGAGTACTACCCATTAGCACAGTAATGCCAAATCCAGGTATCATCTTCATTACTTGCACTAATAGGAATGGTTGCAATGATATTAGCATCCCGTTGATGGGGTGACGAATTCAGAGACTCTAATCTCTTCTTGAACCTCGACTCCGGGAGCTCTAATTGGCTTAAAGGTGATCTCTTTTGGGATCCATGGGTCTTTAAAGAAGTATGTAGATGATTCGTTCTCGATCCGTTTGCGCATACCACCTTGCAACACCTCTCGGGCCCAGACAAAACCCCTCCAAAAAAACTGAGCAATTAGTTTTGGTTGGAGCTAGCAACAACGAATCTTGATTAGCATATCTAACTTTTATGGCCTTTGAAACCAATAAATTTGGTTTTGTATATAGCCGCCACACCTGTTTAGCCAATAAACCTTTGTTGAAAGTCACCAAATCCAGAAAATTTAAACCACCAAGTTCCTTTGGAAGACATAAATTACTCTATTTCTTCCAATAGATCCTCCTCTTCGTCTCTGTAGATCCCCACCAGAACCTTGCCATCATGGAATGCATGTCATCACACAAAGTTTTGGGAAGGCGAAAACAACTCATGATATATGTTGGTATGGATTGAGCTATACTCTTTATTAACACTTCCTTTCCCCCAACAGAAAAAAAAATTGGTGCTTCCACCCCTGAAGAGTCTGCCATACTCGTTGCTTAATATCCTTAAAATCATCCCTTTTTCTTCTGGAAAAATTTGAGGGAACACCTAGATACCTTCCAAGATTATCACACACTGGCATGCCTAATAGTTCAGAAATCACTAATCTGAATTCTGGATTCACGTTAAGTGAGAAGAGTAATGCTGCTTTGTCAATATTGACAACCTGTCCAAATGCTTTCTCGTATCTTTGTAAAATAGATCGGAGCGCCCATACTTGTTCTAAGGATGCTTTACAAAAGATTAAACTATCGTCTGCAAAGAAAAGATGCGAAATCTCGGGACAGTATTTCCCTAGCTTTAGCCCAGAAATATGTTTCCTTGAGATTGCCCTAGAAATAAGAGAAGATAATACCTCTGAAACTAATAGAAACAAGTAAGGAGATAATGGGTCACTTTGACGAAGACCTCGTTGAGGTGATATTTGGCTCGAAGGTACCCCATTTAGTAGTATGGAAAAACTTGGCATTTGAACACAATCCATAGTCAACTAAACCCACTGGGGATGGAACCCAAGTTTCAACATGAGTCTTTCTAGGAAGCACCACTCCACTCTATCATAAGCCTTACTCATATCTAATTTCATGGCTACCCAACATGACCTTCCTGTTCTTTTGCTATTAATTGTATGCAGACATTTGTGACCCATAATCACATTATCAAAAATTGACCGCCCAGGAACAAATACATATTGATTTTCAGAAATAATATCCTGAAGAGCCCATTTCTTGCGATTGACTAGGACTTTGGCAATTATTTTGTACGAAACGTTACACAGACTTATGGGTCTAAAATCAGAGATAAGCTTTAGGGATCAAAGCAATGTAAGTGTCATTCCAAGATCTAACAAATCTAATCATATTTAACATATCCAAGCAATTTTGAGCAATAGTGATCTCTCCCTAATTTCTGTCCTTTTTCTCACTCTCCATATATAAATATATTTTTAATTCAACATACACTCACTCTCCATATTCAATATCCTCACCCATTATTTTGTATACCCTCTCATTCATTTTGTATACTCACTCTCCATATTTTTCTCTATATTTTCATACTCTCTCTCATTCATTTTGTATTTTTTTTTAAAGTTTCTTTTTATTCATAGTGGAGACTTTAATTTTGTATTTCTTTACAATTTACCTAAAAGTATTATATAACCATTTAATATAAAGTTATTTTTAAAATTGTATGGAAGATGAATTTGAAAGTAAACTTATACGTATTAAAGAGGAATGTAATTTTAAGAGTTTTGTTAACCAATACATTTGATATTATTTCTATTTATAAAATTAAAATGACAAATAAATTAGTTTGTCAAATGAGGTTTTCCTTTTCAATTTTCAAAAAAAGAGGGGGGGGGGGGGTTCTTTTCTTAGTCCACAACACAATTACACGGAAACTTCATGAGTTAAATTGTCGAGTTTGAAAACTCAGGGACCAAAATGAAACCTAACTCAAACCTCAGAGACTAAAAGTGTATTTTTTCCTAAATAATTTGTTATTGTATTTTTCTTTTTTTCTTCCTTCTTCTTCCTCTAACCCTAAAGCCACCGCCAATCATCATCATCAACGACCTGAGAGCGAACTCCAGGCAAATATGAAGTGCATGGATACAAGTTATGCCTTGGAATGAAAGACAATTCCGAATTAGTTTTGTCTACGAACAAGGAAGCTATAAGTAATGCAACTATGAATCTCATGGAGAGTTCGATCCTGGCTCAGGATGAACGCTGGCGGCATGCTTAACACATGCAAGTCAGACGGAAAGTGGTGTTTCCAGTGGCAGACGGGTGAGTAACGCGTAAGAACCTACCCTTGGGAGGGGAACAACAGCTGGAAACGACTGTTAATACCTCATACGCTAAGGAGCAAAAGGAGGAATCCGCCCGAGGAAGGGCTTGCGTCTGATTAGCTAGTTGGTGAGTCAATAGCTTACCAAGGCGATGATTAGTAACTGGTCCGAGAGGATGATCAGCCACACTGGGATTGAGACACGACCCAGACTCCTACAGGAGGCAGCAGTGGGGAATTTTTCGCAATGGGCGAAAGCCTGACGAAGCAATGCTGCATGGAGGTAGAAGGCCTATGGGTTGTGAACTTCTTTTCCCAAAGAAGAAGTAATGATGGTATCTGGAGAATAATCATCGACTAACTTTGTGCCAGCAGTCGCAGTAACACAGAGGATGCAAGCATCGCCCACCCACCATCACCGTCGTCGCCGATTTTTTTTCCTTTTTTTTTTCCTCCTTCTTTCTTCTTCTTTTCTCCTTCCTTTTTTGTATATTTTTTCTTTCTTTCTTTTCAATTTTTATTTTTTTTGAAATGAAAAAAAAAAGAAGAAAGAAGAAAAAAACATTTCTGACGCCAACGACGAGTGGCCGACAGTGGTCAGAGGTGGTCATTGGCGGTCGACGACCGACGACAACAGTGACTTTAGGGTTAGAGGAAAAAGATGATGAAAAGGAAGGAGGAAGACAGAGGAAGACGGAGGAAGAAAAAAAAAGAAAAAAGAAAAATATAATAATAAATTATTTTAAACTATTCTTTATTTAAAAAAGTTAAAAATATATTTTTTAATAAAAAAAAAACTAATATCACATCAGCCATCTGTTAAAGATCAACTATGTAACGAAATCGAAACCTCAGGGTAAAATTATTGAGTTTGAAAACTTAGAGATCAAAATGCTACCCATCCCAAACCTTAGGGACCAAAAGTATATATTTTCCCATTTTGTTAAATAGTAAGGGGTTGTTTGGGGTGCTGAGTTGGTTATAATAGTCTGGGGATTATAATAGTCTAGGGGTTATAATAGTCTGTGTTTGAGGTGAAAATTATTATAGTATGGGATAAAATAGTCTGTGTTTGGGGTTCAGATTATTTTAGTCTGGCATAAAATAGTCTGTGTTTGAGATGCAAATTATTTTAGCCTAGGTTAAAATAATTTGTGTTTGGAGTGTTGATCTGTTTAACATGGGATTCTGAATTAAAGGTTCAAGCTGACTGTTTTTTTTCCTGACTTTTTTTGTTTATTTTCCTCATACAACTTTGTACGTCAAATATCAATAAAAAAAATGTTTGGGTTTAGTTGTAAAAAAAAAAATAAAGTTTTGGGTATAGGGGTTAAATTATGTGTTTAACTTAAAAGGAAACAAAAATAACCTAAGGTATGGGTTGATTTTCTTTGTTTTAGAGTCATGGTTTTTTCACAAAATAAGTCATTTTATGCCAACAAGAGCATAACTCAACTGGCTTAAAGATATATTGATAACCACGAGGTCTGTGGTTCGAAACCCCCGCCCCCATATTGTCAAAAAAAAAAAAAAAGTCATTTTATGATTTCATATAGAAAAATCATATTTGTTTCATTTCTGTATTTCCAACATAAAAATGGTAAATGCTTATTGAAAACTCGTTTTACCTTCATTATCAAAAGAATCAAATAAAATAGAAATCACATAAAATAAAAATTTGAGTAGTATTTTTTTTATTATTATTATCACAGTAAACTTGAATACGATAAGTATAATTTGGAATGAAAAATATGGTACAATGAAGGTAAACATTCATATACTTCATTATCAAAAGTAATTATGTAATAAAACTTCATATTTATATATGTACAAAGACAACCTAGTATCTAACTCCGACTAAATTATACAAAATACCCCTGAACTATGGGGTTTGTTTCAAAAATGCCCCTAAACTTTAAAAAGTTTAAAAATACTCCTAAACTTTGAAAAATGTTTCAAAAATACCCTTGCCGTTAATTTTGGATGAAAACTGTTAAAGTTTCAGTTTCAAAAATACCCTTGAACTTTCAAAAAATTTAAAAAATACCCTTATTGAAAAATGTTATTTTTTTTTCCTTCTCCCACCATAAATTAACTCTTCTTCCATGAAAATTAATGAGAAACTTTATTTATTTGTCATGTATTCATAATCTAGGAGTTTTTTTCTCTTTCAACACATCCAAAGAACTTGGCTAGATTTTCTTATCGAAACTTCAAGATGACTTTTATTTTGTTCTTGAAATTCTACATGTGTTTGACTTCATTTGCTGGTAGCCTTTTCAATATTATTTCCTCACCAACTATTACCCCATTAGTTTTCTCTATATTCATTTTATGAAAAATAAATGAAACTATTGTTGTACACGGTTTCTAACAATTCTTAAATAGTAATAAGAACAAAATCATATATAAAAACTGTTGATGGATTAATCTTATAAATTGGACCAAACCCATAGTCTTATAAACACTTATTCTTCTTATCACTAACATACACAAACAGAGAGAGCAAAAAGGAAATAATATATATACATATATATGTTGTTTTCTCACATTTATCTTCTTTACGCTTTTCAAAAGAGAACTTGATTTCAAAGTCTGTTTTATCTGGTATTGTGTTGCACACAACCTTTATAAGCAAAGTTTTGCATTAATTTTCATGGAGAAAGAATTTATGGTAAGAGAAGGAAAAAAGAATACACATTTTTCAATAAAGGGTATTTTTTAAACTTTTTTGAAAGTTCAAGGGTATTTTTGAAACTCAAACTTTAACGGTTTCCATCCAAAATTAACGCCAAGGGTATTTTTGAAACTTTTTTTAAAGTTCAGGGGTATTTTTGAAACTTTTCAAAGTTCAGGGGCATTTTTTAAACAAACCCCATAGTTTAGGGGTATTTTTTATAATTTAGCCATCTAACTCCCTATAAATTTTCTGACTTTTGCGGCGACCGAAAATTTTCTCTCTTTTTTCCTCTCGTTTCTTCTACCTCTTTTCTTCTTATTTCTTACATAGATAGATTAATAAATTAATTTGAGACCGAATATGTTTATAGCTACAAATTTTAATCATTATATAATAAAAATTGACATTTAATTTTGATGAATTTTTTTGCAACAATGATTAAATTGTTACAAATTTAAAAGTATAGAAACTAAATTATTACAAATTTGAAAATATAAGGACTAAATTGTTACTTATTAAAGTTCATGGACTAAATTGTTACAACATTGAAAGTACCAGGACTAAATCGTTACAAATCAAAGTTTAGGGACCAAATTGTTACTTTCATGAGAGTTCAGGAACCAAAAGTGATTTTTAACCTTTTTTTTTTTTCTAAAATAACGACCACGATTGCGTATCGTCTTTTCAAGATACGATATGCAACCATGTAGAAGGAGGTCGTTAGAGACTTGCAAGCAGAAATTTAAAACAATATTTTTATAATAAGTTTCAGAATAACTATACATTAATAATAAATATTAAAAAAAAGGTCATATTTTTAATAACTAAACATATCATCAAACTTTGCGAAACAAGACACTAAAAGCTGGCTTTATGAGAGGCTGATCAATAGGTAAAAATATTGATTCTAAAATGAGAATAATAGTCTCTCCTAATTATTACTTTTTGAGTTTTGCACAACAAAAATTGGTCCTAGTTCATTGAGCTGCAAAATTAAAGCTGTTCAAACTAAATTCAACCACAGTTCTGATCGAATTTCTTCATATTTCCACATGCTTTGTTTTATATATAATTAACACAATGTGACATCACCTTTAAACTAATAAATATATGGAAGAAAAATTAAATAGATTTCTTTTTAGACAATGCATAGGTTATGAAAGTAGTAGCCATGTTTTACCAGCTCTATTGAATTTCTGAGGAATCAAAACAGAGGGCAAGACCAAAATTATGGGGAGGGGAGAAATGCAAATGAGAGAGAGAGGAATGAATCAAAAAGTCCAAGAAAAACTCACTTTCTATCTATCTCATACATGCAAATTTTTTTCCCCGTCTGTAAATTTCTAACTCAGTTGAACTGAATTTTCTGTATTCTCATATAAGAGAAAAGTTTTGAAGTTTTAAATACCATATCAAGGCATCTTCATCGATAGTCCTCCGGTAAGTGATACCCAGTCATCACTATCTTATCGGCGAACATCTTGCCAGTCTTCGGCATTACATGCCAATGCAGTGTCAAGTTGAATTCTTTACCTCTGAGATTGCTTCCCTAAAAACAGGATACAACAAGATGAAGTCTGTGTAGATGAAAAGGTAAATTCATCTAAAATTGCAGAGAGAATAATGGAATGTAGGATTGGTAGCCCACCTGATCGATGAAACGGTACTTGTTTGAGGTGTGAATCGAAAACTTCGCATTCTCTTTGGAAGGAATTATGCCATCCCACAGTGAGATCTGAAATACAACGTCATAACAACTCAATAACATAAGCAACAGGATTAGAAATCCAGAGGATGTATCAATGGAGCTTACCTGGTTCAAGGAATTCTTAGGAGTCTCGTACTCAGCAGCTACAAAAACAAAAACCTGTAAACTTGTATTAAAATCTAATAAGCCCATTCATTTCAGTCATCTGGTCATAATGTGAAAACAAACTGTCGAAACCGGAAACAAGTGAGAAATTTCGGAGCAGTAAGTAGTATGGTATATGAAATAAAACAAAAGTACAGATTGCGACATTATTTGCTGACTGTTGTTTGGATCCATATTCCAAAATCAATGAAAAGTAGCAAAAGCTATATATGACACGTTTGATCCTCAGTGGCATTAACCCAAGCTCCAACAAGATATCAAAAGCCATTCAATTACCACAAAAATCAAAAGGAAGAAAGGTCAATTATAAAATAGGTCATTGCCAAACCTGCTTTGTGTTCCATGTAAATAACGACTGCAAGTCCACCGAGATATTTAAGGTCATGCTGACCTGCACAAATAATGGTTTCCAGCTTAGAATGTAAACATAAGGCTATAATCAATTTCAAAATCATTGTGACAAATGACTATCTTCATTAATAATGCAATTAACACCTAAAAACCAAGAGAGCTTATCAATACTAATTTTGCATGAGTTTGGAAGTAACTGAACAACAAATATTTGTTACTTGATACCAACTTGAAATCGCTTTCCTAGCTCAACTATCACAAACAAGAACTAGGCAAGAGAGTTAAGCGATACACTTCAAATAATCCAAGGAATCACATTGGTATGATCATGACAGCATCCATTCAATAATATGAATTTCCTAGTGGCCTCCTTTCAATGTTTCCTCTACAGAGTGTATTCTGATGTAAGACGCAACCACAGAAGGATCCAATAGACAAACCTATACCATAGATTAAAAAAGAGGCTCCAATCAACCAATATAAGACCAAAAGATAAGTACGAAAATCCTTGAAAGTAAACAACCAGAAAGAAGCATTGAACCTAGTTAACCTCCACCAAGGTTGCTCAACCCCTCTAGATAGTTAACCTCCACCAAGGTTGCTCAACCCCTCTAGAAAGTCTCTTATTCCCCTCAAACCCAGTACTCCACAAAACAGCAAAAAAACAGATATCTTCTATCAGTTCTCCAATGTTGAACTGGAGGTGGTATTGGGGTTTAAGATCGCATGACTAAGAAAGAGGCATTGGTCATATCTCTACTTCCAATCTTTCTACCCCCTGCTTCCTGCCTCTGTTCAGAAATTTTCCATATCCCTTTAGCAAAGAATATTTGACACTCTCTGAAAACATAGACAGTGAATGGCACAACCAGTCATAGGTGTAATCTACCAAACCCCAGCCCAATGGTAGAAACTGGAATGGAGAATTGAGTTAATAGGACCAATCTAGAGCCATTTCATTTTGAAACTTAGGAACTGAGATTGAGTTCATGATATATCCTCCCCTATTCATTTCACTACTTGTTTGCCCTGGAGCACCAAAGAAGCTTATAGTGCAGCAACCATGTAAGCTAGACTACTAACCCATAAATTCAATTAATATACTCGCGTACAAAAATATGACTAGCACAAAAACAAACTCGGTTATCATTTTCCAATAGATTCCCAGATTCATAAGAATCAAACCCCAGAACAGATTTCGACCAAACAAAATCCTCCTAATGAAATCCAAACACAATCACATAAAAGAAAAAAATCTTCACCATTCAACACAAAAAATCAACCAAAAGACGAAATCAAGACGGGATCTCCATCAATTTTACCTCGTCATTGCCATGAAGCTGCTTCTGAAACCAGTTGATGTTCAACACCTAAAACCCACACAAAACAATCAGAACAAAGAAAATGCACAACAAATTTCAGCCTCTCCCAGAAATCAGAGCAAAACCCTAAACGCCCGAGCCACAGATCTAACAAAAAAGAACCGAAAACAGCAAAACCAGGGCAAGAGAAGAAGAATGGTCGACCTGAACATTGGCCGTGGGAGAGGGAGAGTTGAAGTTATCGGAGAAGGAGGCCATGGCGCACATAATTGCAAGAATAGTGACGGCAAAAGTGACCAAGGCATTGGCTCGATAACCAAAAGAATGCATATTTTCTTTTGGTTTCGTGATTCTAAGGAATCTGGTTTATATTTCGCCTAGTTGTTGTTGTTGTTCTTCGATTCTTCTTGCTGTTTGTGTGGTTCGATTCTTCTTCTTTGACTCGTTGGTCTTTTTTGGTTCGATGGAAATGGCGCTGCGGTGGCTTATTCGAATCGACCATGGAAGAGTTGCAGAGTTTTCTTTTTATTAAAAACATATATTCTATATTATTTAATTATTCTTTAATGTGGAAATGTTAAAAAAAAAAAAAAAAAGTCGATTTTTCTAATTATTTGATTGGTTGGGACACGTATTTTGATGCAGGTAACTTACTAGTTTCTTGAGAAAATTGTCCCATTAATACTAATTTGAATACCATTTTTTTTAAGTACATCTGGAAGTGGAGGATTCGAACCTCTGACCTTATAGTCGAGGTTACATGCCAATTACTGTTGAGTTAAGCTCGCTTTAGCTACTAATTTGAATATCATTGTACGTACCATACAATCAATAAATATATTATTTTGTTATAAAAATAATAATAAAAATAAATATATTATTTTATTGCATCGAGTCTTACATTTTTTATTTGTTAAATTATAAGTTTAGTCCCTAAACTTTTAGGTTCGTGTCTATTTGGTTGGTAAACTTTAAAAGGTGTTTAATAGGTTCTTGAAATTTCAATTTTATATGTAATAAATCTTAAAAGTTTAAAAATGTCTAACAAATCATTGAACTTCCAATTTTGTGTCTACCACATTCTTGACATATTTGCTATTTCTAAAAATTTAATGCCCTATTAAATATAAGATTAAAATTGAATTTTATGTATGAACCCTAAACTTTCATTTTCATGACTAATAGGTCTAGGATGGAAGGTCTATTTATACGCACAATAGATGATATTTGGGGCATCATCTTTATGAGTGTGTTCATATGTAATTACCATCTATTTTCATAAGTTTCTTTGCACATTTTAGTTGTTAAATTTGCAACACCATTGTACTAGCAATTAATTTGAATTAATGTCACATATTACCATTTATTTATTTATAACTGCACATATTACCATTTATTCTCGTTTGTTACGTTTGTTTTTTCAACCTCCACGATTGTTTTTTTCCACCTACATGCATTTCTCTTCCTCAATACTCTCCAATTTTTTTTTTTTTTTTTTTTTTGTTTTAGGTGGATTAAAAGTACAAATCTTAACCGGGATAATTTCGTCCGAGCGGAATTTGAATATTCTACTAGAAATTACGTTTAGCCATATTTACAAAAACTAATATGTTTAGACATTTTTCGTATTGTACTATTTAAAATTAGTCATTTTTCTTAGTGACCCTAAGAACTGTGTTGAATGAGTTGGTTCCAAATCTATATGAGGTCGTTTGGTCCCCTGTGTTGGTTATAATAGAGAGGACTATTTTAGCACACTCAGTGTTTGGGGCATCAACAAAAATAAGTGGTGAAGTGAGTTATTTTTACCCACCGTATTGTTACAGTAACCATCATTCAACCCACTTGATTATTCTATCAATTCTCTATAGTAACTCTGATCTCATCTTTTCTTCCATGTGACTCCTTGACTTTTCCGGCGACCGCTAGTCGCTGCCGACCGATGAATTTTCCAACGACCATTAGGGCCGCCACCCAACGACTTTCCGACGACCGCCGACGACTTTTCCAAAGACCGAATGTTTTTTTCTTCTTTTTTCATCTTTCTTCTCATTTTCATTTCGAAAATTATGAAAATGAAAATAACGAAAAAAAAAAAGATGAAAAGGGATAGAAGAAAAGAAAGGAAAAAAGAGAGAAAAAAAAATTCGGTCGCAGGAAAAATAATGGCCGAAAAATTCGTCGGTGGTCGCCGGCGTTAGGGTTAGAGGAAGAAGAAGATGATGAACAAGGAGGTTGACGTTGAGGAAAAAGATGAAGATGATGAAGATTTAATGGAAATGGAGGAAGAAGATGACGAAGATGAAGATGGAAATGGAGGAAGAAGCTGAAGATGAAGGAAGAAGATAAAGATGGAGGAAGAAGATGAAGATGAAGGAAGAAGATAAAGATGGAGGAAGAAGATGAAGAAGAAGAAAAATAAATAGTAATAAAATATTATTTAAAAAAATAAAAAAAAAAAAAACTATTTTTAATAAAAAAAATGCATGCCACATCAGCAATCCGTTAGGGGTTTAACGAAAAATTGGACGGAGGGACCAAAATGAAACAAAATCCAAGCCTTAGGGGCTAAATTATCGAGTTTGAAAACTCTGGGACCAAAATGAAACCTAACCCAAACCTCAGGGACCAAAAGCGTATTTTTTCCAAAAACTTAATATGGTTTTTGAACTAAGCACTTACAATTTTTTTAGGTAAAATTTATTCCCTACTTTTGGCAACATTGAATGTTAACCAAGGTTAACAACTTAAAAATAAAAAAAATAATAAAAAACAAAAAAAAAAACATTCGAACGAAATTGTATTTACACACTCAAGTTTATTTCAAATGATTTTATTGATAAAAAAAAAATGGTTTTTAAACTAAGCACTTCCATTTTTATTTTAGCAATACTGAAAGTTAACTAATATGATTTTTCGATACCAAATCCTAAACTTTTTTGTTTTGTAAACAAAAAAACATAACCCTAAATCAAAGTGAATCGTATATCCTACACTTTTTTTTTCTTTTTAAGTATCGAACACTTACTCTAACAGTCTTTCTGTTTTTATTTTTAATTGATCACATCATTTAACCCATGCATCGAAAACTTAACTTTTTTTCTTTTTAACCCATGAAAGTTTTTGTGAAAAGTGATTTGATTTCTTTGTCTTAAATTCCGCAAATCCAACCATTTAATTCGATAAATTAAATTTCTATAATTTTGGGACAAGTGATTTTCAATTAAATATTTAATTCCAAAGTTTGGAGGTTTAGTTTTAGATCTTTATCTCTATTTTCAAAAGAAATTCAAATCATTTTTCCATTAGGAATTTTCCAATTCATTTATGAGTTTAAAATTGGGGAAGAGATTAATTTGGAATTTAAGAAATCACAAAAAAATTTCCTTTTTTATTGGGTATTGTCTTCATTTGGAGAATTATTAAAGAGACAGATAAAAAGGAAAAGTGAAAATAAAATAGAAAATTGGAAGAGAAACTTTAGACACTTTAACGTTTGCAACCAAAATGGTAACAAATAAATAAATAAATGATGATTGAGGGACAAAAGCAAAAGGTAATTAAATTGGAAAATTAATGAGAGAAAAGGAGAATTAAAGTTGTTCCAACTCTAACAAGATTATGTGATCACCTTTGCACTTGCAAACTGCTCACTAGATTCAACTCAGTTAGTGATTGTTGCCCATTTGTGCTCGCATCTCACTCTTTCGAGTTCTATACTGCTCGAACAGAATGCAACTGAATTATGCCCACAACATACCCTTTCAACATTTAGTCCGTGAGTTACGTTCAACTCCTATCCAGTTCTGTTTTTGGTGCTTTTAGGAGAATAAACAATTAAAACTCCTATGTCTAAGGCTAATTCGCTAACTTAGATGATTTTTTTTTAAACATAGATGATTTTTTTTCTTAACTTAGATGATTAAGAACACAACTTTAGCAACTTTAATTATTCTTGTCCTATGTCTAGGTTTAAAAAACAAAGTCCTATTTCTAGACTCTTTTACAAGATTGCTTTTGTAAAAACTCATGTTCAACCCAACCTTTTCACTATTGAGTATCACACAGGCTATGCTAACTTCATTGATCAGTTTAAGCTAACAATGAAATTTAAACTCAACAAAAGCAAATGATGCTAAGCATGAGAAAGGTTACTTTTGCAAAAAGTGGGGCTTTCTTCCTACTTAGAGTATCCACATAGTTTGAATCCCTCAGTAGGAGCTTAGCTCATAATTGGAAAAAAAAAAGGGAAAAATACACTTCTAGTCCCTGAGGTTTGAGTTAGGTTTCATTTTGGTCCCTGAGTTTTCAAACTCAACAATTTAGCCCTTGAGGTTTGGATTTCGTTACACTTTTGGTCCCTCCGTCAAATTTTCTGTTAAACTCTCACGGAATGCTGACGGGGCACCTATTTTTTTATTAAAAAAATTATTTTCTGATTTTTCAAAATGAAAATATATTAAAATAATTAAAATATATTATTTTTAAATATTTTTAATTCCTCTATCTTCCTCTTCTTCTTCAACCCAAACCTTCTTCTTCTTCAATCCAACCCTTCTTCTTTTCCAACCAACCACCACCACATACCGCCAGCGGGCGACGACCGACGGCAACCTCCGCTCGTCGGCAAATTTTTTTTCTCCCCTCTTCTTATTTTCTTCTCATTTCTTTTTATTTTTTATTTTTTTAAGAAAAGAGGAAGAAATAGGGAGAAGGAAGTTCCTCCCCCTCCCGAACTTCCTCCTCCCCGTTTCTCCCTTTTTCTTAAAAAAATAAAAAGAAAAGAAAAAAAGGAGAAGAAGAGAAGAAAGGAAGAAAAAGAGGGGAGGAAAAAAAAATTTTGTCAGCGACTGCGCCGGCGATATGTGATGGTGGTTGGTTGAAGAAGAAGAAGGATTAGGTTGAAGAAGAAGAAGAAAAGTTGGGTTGAAGAAGAAGGAGGAGGAGAGAGGAATTAAAAATATTAAAAAATAATATACTTGAATTATTTTAATATATTTTTATTTTGAAAAATCAGAAAATAATTTTTTTTAATAAAAAATAGGTGCCACGTCAACATTCCATGAGAGTTTAACAAAAAAATTGACGGAGGGACCAAGAGTGTAACGAAATCCAAACCTCAAGGGCTAAATTGTTGAGTTTGAAAACTCAGGGACCAGAATGAAACCTAACCGAAACCTAACCGAAACCTCAGGGACTAAAAGTGTATTTTTCTCCCAAAAAAAAGAACAAAACATAAAAGTAAACGCGATACTTGAGAAAATAAGAATTGAATTCATATTAATTGAATAAATTAATACGACTATGAATTCGAACGAAAGAATACGAATGTTGGAAATAAAGAACGAAATACAAAAACATAAACTAAAGCTATTAGAAGGAATGAAAATACAAGAAAAACCTAACTCGTTTCTCTTTATCTAACTTGTTTGACTTTTTTTAAAGAGAGACAAATGTTTCACTCTACTTCTTTCCAATGGAATGACCAACAGAGGTTGAACAAAGCTAGGGAACTCAGAGTGATAGTTGAAAAATAAAACAACTATTGACAGAACGAGTTTGTCGAATCCTCGCATCAAATAAAATTTATAGACCGACTCTATGCTACTTTTGTAGGGAACGGGGTCCCAACGCAGCGGAAGCGGTTTCAGGAACAATTCGTAATTAATTTAGAATTATGAAATACCAATACACTAGCAACATACATACATTCATAATCTAATGAATATCTAGATTAAGCATGCTGGAAATCTATAGAATCTAATTCTAATTTATATAGTAACAAGTTACTTACTTTCTTTGACAACCCAAATTAAATTCACCAACTGCTTGAGAAATTGTTGGGTTTTATGACCTAAAACTCGTAGATAGTAAATGAAACAAATTAATCGATCTCAATAAAGCATTATTTGAGTGATTCAGTTATTTAGTAATTGAATAATCGAGTTTGCATTAATAAACCCTAAATCCAATAAACTAAGATCCAAGGTTGTTTAAATGAAACTTGGACTAGTTTGTGGGGACATACGGGGATCGGTGTTCAACTAACAACCTAAAAGGTTTATAGTATAGGGATAAGGCTGGGTACCTTATCCTGGTGACACTATGAGATACGACTCACTTTGTATTCGATACAGATGCATTGATCCAAAGCATCCATGTAGGAGACATGCGAGTGAGGGTATCCTACGCAATGAGTTTGCATAAGACCGGGCCGCGAAATAGTAACAACTAAATGTAACACCGTTAACTAGTTTAGGTTTCTATTTCAATAGGATGACCTAGGTAACTCAATCTCAATCCTGAGTCTATTATGAACCCTTTTTCAGGAGGGATTGTCCTTAGATTTGTATGGGTGAGAGTGACTTGTTCGCCGACTCAATAATCCTACCATTTCAGGGGCAAGACCGAATGGGGGCTGGAAACATAACAGTACAAGATGGAATCCACTCATTCCCCCTATTGGGGTAAGTAGATGTGTGTTCCCTTAAGGGCTGATTTCGGGGCTTGAACAAAGGTGCGCCATCCTCTCCTGGCTCGAGAGGAACTCCTGTTTAATGGTTGGTGATGCGCAAATTGCTAACCGCAAGTGTACGGGCCCAAGTTATAATATAGTGATTAAAAATCGAATGTCGTCCTCTGGATTGGCTTTCTAGTTCCCCTAATTATTAAAGGTATATTCGCCCAATTTTATTTAGAGAAACTAATCGAGAAATATGCAAATCAATGAAAAACTAATCAAAGCAATAAAATATGGAAACTCAATGGAGAAAGGCCTTAGGGAATTGATTTCACCTATTAGATGCATGAATCAATTTAAAGGATAATTAAGAACGAACTCGTAACAAATTCATAAACCAAGGATTATCGATAATTAAAAGCCTCTCCCGAGTGCAATTAATTCTTTATGCAAATTAAGAAATTGATATCCCTATCTAATTTCAACAACAAGCATAAGCATTAAAGAACAACCTTCATAACAGTTTCTCAAGCAATCCCAAATCTCCCAATTGTAGAATTACCTAAGTTATGCAATTGATGGTCTAATCTAAACTACCCTCTCCCGAGCAATTAGTTCAGAAACAAGAATCATACAATCCGTGATCAAGAGATTATAAGCACTAAGCATACAATTGCATAAATAAATCGCGTTACGAAACGTCCTAAAAAAATCCGTAAATTAATCCATACAAACTAATGGCTACATCAAGCCCCTAAGAAACGAAATTTAGCTACTCATGTCTCTAAAAATACAATCAAAATCAGTCCAATACATGCTAAAAATCAGTACGAGAAATAAGGGAGAAAGATTAAACTCGCTAGCCGTGATTCCCATGCGTTCCCGTCACGAGCCTCCCGATCCAAGCTCCCAAAATCAAGCTCCCTTTGTTTCTGCTGAATTCTGGCCGTTTTTCCCTCTCTAAAGTCGTGTTTCTCTCTCCAAAAGAGCTCCCTCAATCAGATGGCATCGCAAAATATATATACTGTCCATTCTGCGCGACAGCGTCGAGACGCTAAGGACACAGCGTCGCGACGCTGTCGCGCGCGTGCCCTAATTATTTCAGGAAAGTTCGCAGCGTCGAGACGCTGTGGAGGTAGCGTCTCGACGCTGCCTCGAATTCGCGCCTCCTGACTTATACCTAGCGTTGAGACGCTCCAAGGGATAGCGTCTCAACGCTAGGCCTTGAACTTTGCTTCTTCTGCTCGTTTATTCGCTCAAATTTATTCTTCAGCTCCTAAATCATCGGTAATCTTCAAAAACATCGATTTCCATTGAAATGCTTGATTCCTACAAAACAAACCAAATAGACATAAAAGTGGCCAAATAATACTCGAGACCAACACTAAAATGTCATAAAATATAGCTCAATAAATTGCGCTATCAGTTGGACCCTAAACAATTTGTTCATTAGAGGAATCAATGGTACTTAAGGATCCAGAGATAACCCAGAGGTAAAACGGTAATTTGACCCAGCTGGAGTTACGAACACTCGTGAAGGATTGACTTACTGTTTTGGTCGATATCCGTGGACACATAAATATTCTGCAGTGAGAAGAATGCAATTGTGGGTCTTTATTGGAATGACCCACAGTTAACGAATGTTGATTAACTTGGTTAATGAGTTTAGCCAGTTAATCTCGTATCGTTGGAGCTTATGATCTGTAGGTCCATTAGGTCCACTTGCTAGCTCGTAACGGGTTCTGAGATTAAGTAAGTCTTGGATAAAATTTGAAGTGATCAAATTCATAAGGGAATCATAGTTAATTGTATGTGATGCAATTAATATAATGTATGGAGATACATTATAGTATAAGTTTAATTATTGAATTAAACTTTATAATTAAATTTATTTTGGATATGATTCAAAAATTAATTAATGAGAGATTTAAATATTTGAAGGTGTTCAAATATTAAATATGAATTAAATTCATATTGAACTATAGGTTAAAATTAATATGAATAGGGATGTATATTAAAACTATAGTATATATGAGAGAATGCATTTTGAATATGATTCAAATATGAACATAATTAAATATGAGATATTTAATTTAATGATTAATTAATTATGAATTAATTAATTGATTAATTTAATTTAATTAAATATGATTTAAATAAGTTAAATTAATACTATAGGTTATGTGAAATAAATAATTAAATATGATTTAATTATTGATTTAATTAATTATAGTAATTAATTAAATTTAATTAAATTTAAATTTAATTTTTGTTAATTAAAATTAATTTTAATTAAAACTCCCAAAAGTTCCTAGGAGTTGATGGATGGTGGGGAGTTACTACGTGTAACTCCCCCATAACCTATCACTTGCTCTCTCTTTCTTACACTCTGCAGTTTTGCAGAAAAGAAAAGCTCTCTTTTTCTCTCAATTTTTTTAAAGAAGAAAATACAGCAACTCCTTGCTGTAAAATTATTCCCTCTCCAAGACATCGGTTCCACCATCGAGATCTCAAACAACCCAAGAGTCATAGCGGGTGTTCTACTTGTGGTGGTGTCCTTCAAGGAAGAGATTACGGTAGACGAATTGTACGTGTTTAGGAGCGTCGTGCTGAGGAGTTTGGCCACGTCAAACACGTAAGTTTCCTTGAATTCAAATAGTTTAGAATACTAAAAAACATACTTAATCTGTAAGATTAGATCTGTAGAAATCGTTTCTAAATTGTTGGCCCAATGTACTGGTATTCTGTGATATTGAAGTTGGTTTACAAACGATGAAAGTCGCTTTCGCTTGGGATTCAATTCCTTCAAATCACAAACTACTTAGAACACTACCACAGGGAAACACTGGTATTCTCTGGGGAATTTGAGACCAAGGTAGTGGGAACCTTATTCTTGATTTTAGGGAGAATTATTTGAATTCAGAGAGAATGAATTGAATGCATTAATCAACTGGGAGGCATTCTATGGCTTATATAGAGTGTCATATCCCTTTCCTATTCATTATAGGTTAAGGACATATTTAATTAATTAATAGTTAATTACTCTTCCCAGTTGTAATAGGATTGAGATTTATTTAATTAAATCATTTCATTTAAACCATATTTAAATGAATATTTCCCACATATCCTATAGCTTTAATATGAATATAATTCATATTAATATTTGAACTCATTTAAATATTTAATTAATTTTGAATCATATTCAAAATTAAATTTATAATATATCTGTTCACACGAGATTTCGACAAAAGGAAATTTAATTCGTGGAAATGAACTTGATTTTATTGATTTGATGTAGAAGTGTTACAATCTCTAATATTTATCCTCTGATGCTTTCTCTCAAAATGTAGAGTCTGATCTGAGGGTTGGCGAGCTTGATCTCAGACGAAGGAAGGTTGAATCTTCAACTTGTATCTTGATGAAGAAACGGTTGATTCTTTGGAGTCTTCCAGTCGTTGGATCTTCTGAGTCTTGAGATGGCCGAATTCTGAATCTTGGATCTTCTGAATTCTCTGGACTCTCTGACTTCTGATGACTCTGGACCTTGGGAGAATGCTCTGGGCTCTGGCTTCTCTGACTCTGTCTGAATGCCCAAAATGAATGGTGGCTTCCTCTATTTATAGAGTTTGATGGACCTCATATGGGCTTGGGTTTGGGCTTTGGCTTCTCTGACTTTGTCTGAATGCCCAAAATGAATGGTGACTTCCTCTATTTATAGAGTTTGATGGACCTCATATGGGCTTAGGCCTGGGCCCAACCTTTGGGCTTTGGCTCTATTTGGGCTTTAATCCAACTCGCTTTTTTTTAATAAAATTGGATTATTTTAATTTAGCCCAATTTCTTCAATGATCTCGGGTCACATTAGTCTCGGGTCCAATTGCCACGTGGCATAATTTGATTAGACTCGACTTATGTCATCTGATGGATCAATAATAGATAAGTGGCATTGTTTGATTTGCCGAATTTTAATGTCTATTAATTTAATTTAGGGACACGTGTAAATTTGTAATTGGTCCCAAAATTATTTTATCATTAATTCAAATTAATGATGTGGCAATTTGTGATTGGCCGAAATTTCTCACTCAACAAATGCCCCATTTTCGAAATTTATGCACCTATATGCGTGCATGAATTTTGAAAAGCATGACTTGTGAGAAAAATATATGATGTTTAGTCATAACTTTAATTTGTGTTGATACGCGAAATTAATCAGAATATTAACTTATAATTCCAAATAATTTCGTTTTTTTTTTTTTTTTTTTTTTGCTACCAACATTAATTTTGGCAAAATTTTGAATTTTGATTTCCAATATTTTTTTTTGAAATTGGAAAATTAATTTTAGCCAAAATTGTGACAATTTTTTTTTCTCTACCTTGGACATGAATTTGGAGGTCTCTTGGCTTCAATTTTATTAGGCCAAAATTTCTCTCTTGATTCATGTAATTTGGAGGCAATTTTTTTTTTTTACCTAAATAACAATTGTAGGAAATTCATTACCATATTTGATTAGGCAAAAATTTCCTTGGCCAAGAATAAACTTTTCCTTATGTGTTTGACCTGATTTCTCCCTTTTAAATTGAATAAGTTGCATAGGTCAAGACACTAAGCCATTCAAGCAAGAAGTCTAGGTAAGAAAAATTCTCTCCTCTTTAATTCCTCTTTTCTTTCTTTCATTTGACTTCAAATGCTCATATATTTTCTTCTTTGTGTAGGCCTTGAGTTAAATCGATAATCTCCTTTCGTGCTTCTTTCTCGCACCGTCGGTAAGTAAAAAAAAAATCTCTTGAAATCTCTTTTCTTCCATGTGTTACTGCCGTAAGCTTCAAATGTTGAAATATTAATTGAAACTTCTTTTCTTTTTTTTTTTTTACTCTGTCGTCCGCATCCCACGTAATTGAACTTAAAAAAAAAAAACGTATGTGTTTAGTCACATCATACTTTGGAGGTTAAGTTCTGCACTAAACCATGAACTTTGACCTTTTTTTTTTTTTTTTTACTTATGCAGCCGCCACTTTTAGTAGGCCTTTTTTTTTTAGTTAAGTTTGAAAGTATTGCTTCTTTGTTTTTAGGTTAAAGCGCCAATTTTTATTTTTTTTATTTTTTTTTACACCAACGCCGCTTCATGATAATCCTTGTTGTCGAGTCTTCATACATGTATATACAATGGTCGTTGCCCTTTAACAACTTTCTTTGATTTTTTTTTTATATGATACAACACATATGAACTTCCGCAACATATTTTCTCTTTTTTTTTTTTTTCATTGATTTTCTTTTGTCTTTTTATTTTTATACCAGCCATAAGTTTTGCCACTGCCACTACACATATGTAACACAAATTCAATTTTCATGCGACACAAACTTGCTTTGCCTTGCCTTCATTTTTTTTTAACTTGCTTTGCCGCCATACTTTGTCCCGCTTGCTTCCTATTTTTGTATTTTTTTTTATCGCTGCTTCATGTCAATTCTGGCGTTTTTATACATACATATATATGTATGTATATGATGATTTATGTGCTACGGTGGATAGTTTTCCTTTACCTTGAAATTGATTTTTTTTTACTGCACTATGCTTCAACATTAATGTATGTATACATTCTTCAAATTTCAAGCTTCTACCTGCTGCCTTTTTTTTTTTTTTTTTGCACATACATGTTCCGCTTCCTTAATTTTATATATGTTTTGGTGAACAATCCGTGGAGAGTAATCATGATGCAAATATGCCAGTCCTTTTGCATTATACATTTTTTTAATTTTTTTTTAATTTTAACTTTGCCGCCTTTTTTTATTGCTAATTACTTTCCTTTCTTTCTAGGATTTGGAATTAACAAGTTCGTTTGACGATCTCCTGGGGCACCACATTAATTTTTTTGTCCACCATTTGAAAGGTATATACATATTCATTTTTTTTGCCATTTTTTTGAATATGTATATATATTCCATTGGTGTCCTTGGATGTGTAAATATGAACTGCTTTGATTGTGCCATAGATTTTCTTGTCTCCTACTTTTTTTTTGTACATATATTATTGCATTCTGTTTCTTTCTCGCTTGAATGTGTAAGCATCGTGCAACAATCGTCATCAAATTCACTTGCAGTGATTTCACCACCTGTCTAGACCAGTCACTTTGATGACTGTAGTTTCCTGCAGGGGTGGTCACCACGATCATCATCAACTTCACTTGCAGTGATTTCTAGACCAGTCACTTTGATGACTGTAGTTTCCTGCAGGGGTGGTCACCACGGTCGTCATCAACTTCACTTGTAGTGATTTCACCACCTGTCTAGACCAGTCACTTTGATGACTGTAGTTTCCTGCAGGGGTGGTCACCAGACTTACCTATAGCGATTTCACTCCTATCAAGACCGGTCACTTTGATGACTGCAATGTCTTACAGGATTGATTACCCTTGTTTTTGACTCTTTGACTATTTATGCATTATTATTATTATTATTATTATTTGCTTTCATAGCTTCTTAGACAAGATTGACATCAATTTTTTTTTTCTTGTGTAGAAAAACTTATCTCCATCATGGTGTATTTCACTGAGCATCCTGATCCTGAGAAAAACTGCTTAGTCATCTTGAAGGATAGAGATCAACCTGTTGAAAATGGAGTCATTCTTCATGTAGGAGAGGCGGTGCATGGAAACTTTAGGACATTGCAACCTTCCTTAGATAGTTCCAGAGTTCTCTCTAGATGGTTTGAGGGAAGGCCCTTGAATTAAGAATCATCCATGAAAGTGTGGTTTTTAGAATCTCCAATACATAATAAAGCACGAAGTCAGAATCCAGAGTCAACACTAGGTCGTCAAATTATTGAGGGTATAGCTCGCTGGAGTTCGTCGTTTAAAATCCATGGAGAATTTGGTTACACTCGCCATTATTGGGAATGGTTGGAAATTGTGGTTGCTCGCAATGAGCCGACACTCAAGAAGGCTCGTCTGTTTGATGCTGTGATGGCTTCTTTATACACTTATGATCGTAACACCGATATAATTCGAGCCTTTTGTGAGGCGTGGTGTCCTTCAACAAATACTCTTCATATGTCTTCTGGAGAATTGTCTATCTCCTTATGGGACATGTGGAGATTAGGGGGTCTTTCCATTAAAGGGAACTTCTATGATGAAGTTATTCCTTGCTGCAAGGAATTGTTAGCGTCATCTGACCAGAACAACGAAGGACTCCCGAAAAGTTGTGAGTATCTTTTTGCTACTTATTATCATATAGCCTCTCAGAACCGTGATTCATTTCCAAATTTCCATTAGTTCATGGATTTCTTTTTGGTTTAAGAGAGATTTGAAGTATGAGAAGTCTCCTCCTCGAAAAGTAAAGAAGGCTAGTCGTCCTCGTTCGTCTCATAATCCAAATGGAGTTCCTATCAAATGTTCTGACTAGTCTGAGACAGAACTCGAGTTCTTTCATGAGCTGGGTGTAGAAGACGATTTGATAGAAAAGACTTACTTGGCTGCTTTTCTTTCTTGTTGGTTATGTGTATTTGTGTTTCCCAACAAGCAGGTTTCTCTTCATCCAGAGGTCTTCAAGGTTGCAAGTCTTATGGCAGAAGGTTATGCTTTTAGTCTTGTTGTCCCAATTTTGGCTAATATCTATCATGGGTTGGGCTAGATTTATAACGCGTCTCCTTCGGTAGGACGTTCAGAGGCTTGTTTTCCAGTACATTATGTTTATGCTTGGCTTGCTTATTACTTTAACACGCATTATGCAGTTCCAGAAAAAGTTAGGGGCCTAATGATGGTTGAGTTTTCCGAAGAGGGTGGAGCTAAATACTTTAACGATTTTGAGGCTCGTGTACATATCCATAAAGGTAAGTATGTATCGTGGTATGCGAATCTTCCTCCCTGCAATAAAGGCATGGTTCTAACAGATGATGACAAGCTATCATTTTGGCATTCCTCATTCTTTATAAGCATTCGATCATGCTTCTTATCTTCGTGATGTGGGTCTTCAATGGTCGTTGAATCTTATAATCCTTGTCGATTTAGCCGACAATTTGGATTTTACCAAGACGTGCCAAACGATCTAAGTGAAGAAGTTCCTGAAGCCAACTTATATAATGTATTGCGCCTTTGGATGATATGTGTTCGAGCAAAAACATTATCTCAAGTTTATCTCCCTGGACACGCGATGAAGCCACACATCCAAATTATCCAATGTTACCGGAGTTGGTGGTTGGCAAAAAATGAACATTATCTTGAAGAAGGCATAGAAAAGTTGGTCGCTAGTGCTATTCCTCTTCCTCCCAAGCCGAAATTTCCGAAAAAGGTTGGTGATGACAACGGAGGTAAAAGGATTCGCATGTTTGAGCCTGGTGAATTTCGTTCTAGGGATAATGATGGTAGTCAGAGCAGTAACGGCGATCATCATTGGAAAAGGCCTAAAAAGTCCAATCAACCATCAGTATGCGAAGATGAATTTTTTGATGGAGTTCCTAGCGTATCACAATTTCCTGCACTCCCTACACTACTGGTAAGTGTCTTCATTCATTCTTCGTTATAATATTTTACTATTATTATTATCATTATTACTTACTTTTTTTTTTGCAGTCACCTTTAAATGATCCCCTTATTGAAGCCGAGGGGCATCACAGTCCTCCTTCTTTTTTGAGTCCAGACGTTTTTTATTCTGTAGCTGCGCGTGTGGACAATTTCAAAGTGTCAATGGATAGAGTTGTGACTCAATCTTGTCATCCTGTAACTGATGAAATTCCTAGACAAATGAAGACAACAACCCATGCAGTTGCGTCTGAGATCTCTGATTATTGTGCTGACGATGTGATTTCCAACTATAGAAAACATGCTGCCCTTACCCTGTGGGAGAGCATACACCAGAAGATCATACGCACTCCCTTTGACAAAATACCTCGTCTTGAACAGGAGATAGTCAAAATACTTCATGCAATTTCTGAGACTCGTGCACCCGGCTTGGATCCTCTTAAAGAAATTGTAAATGTGTATTTTAAAAAGGTTGAGAAGTATAACCAAATGCAGTCGTCATTTTCTTCTCAATTAACTTTGGAGAGTAAGAATCGCCAATTGGAAGAGACTAAGTTTAGTTTGGAGAAGATACTATATAGTGAAAGTGAACTACTCACGACGAATGGTATACTTCAGCAACAACATTTGCAAGCATTGCGAGAAGAAGAAGAATTGGAAGCTAAGCTTGAAGCTGTGAAAGCTAGGCGAGGTGAGATTTCTAAGTCGATTGTCGAGAAGGAGGACCTTTTAAAACAACATCAACTCGAGGCTTCCAAACTGCGAGAAACTATAAGTAGTATTGAAGATGCCCTTGTTCTTACTGATGTTGTTGCTAAAACGCTGACGATACTTCATGGAATGTTGGAAGATGCACGAGAAGAGTTGAAGAACTACAAGTGGATGCCGTGATCAGACTTCAATTTTTTTGTAGCAACTTTTTTTTTAATTTTTTTTTGATATCAAAGATGTATCCTTTTTTTTTGTAATAGGCAAAATTTGTCGTTCAATATCAGATTTGTTTCTCATCATAATTCACTTACAATTTTTTTTGTATTATTCAAGAATGAATTTCCTTTTACCAACATGGGATAATGATTTTTTTTTTATTTTATGAACTGAGCTTAAAGTTTCCTTTAAGTTGCCTACGTACCCATTAATATATGGGATCAAGTCATAACGTAGTTCATGGTACAAATTTGATATTTTTTTTGGGTCGTTCACCTTTTTAACTCATGCGGGCCAGGAGTATCATGTAGTTTATACTCTTACGATAAGGAGTATTACATTTTAAGCATAATATTTCTTGAGAAACTTGCCGTTGATTGGGCCAATTTTGAGTCCGTCTTTGTCAACTATATTGTATGCTCCATTCGTGTAGACTTCTTTCACAACGAAGGGTCCGTCCCATTTAGGTGTAAACTTGTGTCCTGTATGCCGACATGCGCGCTTGATAGCATTCCAAAGCTTGTTGAGCATCCAATCTTCTCTCATCTAATGCTTCTAACTCTTAAAGACGTAACTTAGCATTGTCTTCCACAGTCAAACCTTCTTGCACCGCCATTCGCAACGATGAGATCTCTCTTTCTAGAGGGAGAACAGCTTCTACTCCATAGACCAGAGAGTAGGGTGTGGCTCCTGTTGGAGTACGATAAGTGGTCCAGTACGCCCATAACGCTTCACCAATTCTTTCTTGCCAGTCTCTTTTCATCTTGGAGACCACTTTCTTCAACAAGTTGCATAATGTCTTGTTGAATGCTTCAGCCAACCCATTCGCAGCAGCATTGTACATAGACAAATTATATTGTTTGAAGCCAAACTTTTCACATAACCTGTCCATCAAACTGTTAGAGAACTGTCTTCCATTATCTATCACGATGCGATGAGGAATGCCATATCGATAAATGAGATGATTACGAACAAAATCTGCTACATTTTCTTTCTTTGCTTCTTTTAATGCAACAGCTTCAGCCCATCTTGAGAAATAATCAATTCCTGCAAGGATATAAGAGTGTCATGCCGATGATTTGGGTGTTATAGGACCAACAAGGTCAAGCCCCCAAGCTTCAAATGGCCATGACGCTACAGTTGGGTGAAGCGACTCTGGCGACTGATGTATGAAGTTGGCATGAAATTGACAAGCTTCACATCTCTTTGCATATTGCATCGAATCCTGAACCATTGTAGGCCAGTAGTAGCCCATTCTCTTTAGTTGAAAATGAAGCTTTGGCCCGGACTGATGAGCTCCACAAACACCTGAATGTGCTTCCTCTAATGCTTGCATTGATTCCTCTTTTCCCAAACATCGAAGATAAAGACCTTCATATGAGCGACGATATAGGGTATCTTTGTAGTAGATAAATCGAGATGCTCTTCTTCGTATCTTAGTCTTATGACGCGTCTCGACAGGAAGCTTTCCATGCTGTAGGTAATCTATAATCGGTTGTCACCAATCTTCTTCTTCAATCACATAGACAGATATTTCATTCGTTTCTTGACTTTCCTTTTCAGTTGAAGGCACAACTCATCTTTGGCAGAGTGGAATGTTTAGAACTTCACCTTCTGAAATTGTCAGAGCAGTGGCTAAATTTGCCAATGCATCAGCCTTTGTATTTTCAGATCTTGGAACATGTTCTATCGTCACGCTCTCGAAGTTTTCCAATAATTTTCTGGCGTAATTGAAGTAAGGTATCAAATCTTCATGTTTTGCCTCATATTGGTGCAATAATTGATTGACTATCAATTTTGAATCTCCAAAAATTTCAATATACGTCACTCCGGTCTCTTTGGCTATTTGAAGACCAATGATGAGCGTTTGATATTTAGCGACGTTGTTCAAGCACACTTCTCCAAATGTGAAGCTATATGGCAACATGTGTTTTTCAGGCGAAATGAATACTACTCATGCCCCTGCGCCCTTCCTTCTAGCTGCTCTGTCAAAATACATAGTCCAAGGCTCAACCAATTCAATGTAGAATATCTCTTCGTCAGGCAAGGCTTCAGATAATTTCCAGTCTGACGGTACCGGATGGTCGGCTAAGAAGTCTGCCAAGGCTTGCCCCTTCACTGCCTTTTGCGGAACGTAGACAATGTCATATTGCTGAAGTAAGATTGCCCACTTAGCCAACCTCCCTGAGATAATTGGTATAGACAAGACATACTTGATTGGATCAGCCCTTGCCACCAAGTGCACCGTGAAGGCTTGCATGTAATGTCTCAGTTTGTCAATGGCAAAGAAAAGTGAAAGGCACATCTTCTCGATGGGTGAATAATTTAGCTCTGCCCCATTCAAAGTTCTACTTAGATAATACAGAGCACATTTTTTGCCTTTCTCTCCCTCTTGAGCGAGCAATGCCCCAAGTGATTTTTCTTGTGCAGCAATGTACAATATCAACAGTTTTCCTGCAATTGGAGCGCTTAAGACGGGAGGATTAAGCAAATACTTTTTAATGATATCAAAAGCATTTTGACAAGCTTTATCCCATTCAAAGGTTGTGTCTTTTCTCATCAGTCTTTGAAATGGCTGACATCGACCTGCTAGATTAGAGATGAACCTTCTGATATAGGGCAGACGCCCTTGGAGACTTCTTAATTCCTGCAAGTTTCGTGGTTCTGGCATTTTCTGAATGGCATCAATCTTTGATTGGTCGATTTCAATTCCTCGATGCCTTACTACGAAACCAAGAAACTTTCCTGATGTCACACCGAAGGCGCATTTAAGAGGATTCATTTTCAACTGGTACTTTCTCAAACGGTCAAAAACTATCTTCAAATCTTGCAAGTGGTCCTCTCGTTTCTTGGATTTGACCACGAGATCATCAACATAGCACTCAACACGTTTGTGAAGCATATCATTGAAGATCTTCTGCATGGCTCGTTGGTAAGTTGCCCCTGCGTTCTTTAATTCAAAAGGCATCACCTTGTAACAGTATATTCCTTTTGGAGTTCGAAATGTTGTCATCTCTTCATCATCAAGGGTCATTCGAATTTGATTATACCCTGATGATCCATCCATGAAAGACAAGGCTTCATGTCCTGTAGTGGCATCGACCATAAGTTCAGTGATGGGCAATGGAAAGTCATCTTTGGGACATGCATTATTCAAGTCATGGAAGTCTATGCATACCCGCAGTTGTCCATTCTTCTTTTTGACTGGCATAATGTTTGCTATCCATGTTGGATATTTCACTTCTCGAATGAACCCCGCTTCTATCAACTTGTTGACTTCAATTTCAATTTGAGGAACGAGCTCCGGTCGGAAATGCCTTTGGGCCTGCTTAATAGGTCGATATCCTTGTTTAATCGCAAGATGGTGGACTGCTATATTTGGATCGAGTCCTGGCATCTCTTTGTACGACCAAGCGAAGACATCCTTATATGTAACGAGCAAATTCAAGTATTCACGTTCCTCTTCAGCACTAAGTGACGCACTGATGATTGTCGGGCGTGGTTCTTCTGTAGTACCTAGGTTTACCTCTTTGAGTTCATCAATTGTTGATTGACTGCCATCTTCTAACGATGCGGGTGCTTCTTCAGCATCTTCTTCAGAAATTTCAGTATATGGCATTTCTTCGAAAGAAATATGGCAACAATTGACCTGTTCTTCTTCAAGCTCTTGGTTCACCTTCGAAGGGTTAGTTAGAATGACTAACTGTCGCTTTACTTTTAAAGCACCTTCTGTATGTATGAGAACAAAAGGTTTTCTCTTCATCCGTGAAGGAACAATACTGGAAAATCCGTTGTTGTCATTCATCTTGTCGGATTCTTCTGTTTCATGACTTTTCAACTTTCCCTTGCATTGGCCATATGTTGTTTGAAGGCGGTCGAACACGGATCTCGAAGCATCTACTTTCTTCGATGTAGACACACTCAAACGATGAAACACTGAACGTCGGGTAGGAGCAGAAGTTTTGCTCTGACCTTCCTTTTTCGAAGATGAATATTTCAGTCGCTGATGAACTGAAAGACGAGTAGTCAGCGCTTTAATGCGATCGAAGACAGAGATTTTCTGGCTATCATCGTTCTTTTTATCTTCTGGATCGCTCATCTCTTCTATCATTATGTGATGTGCATTTGCAACTTTCCATTTTCTGGTTATACGAACTGGCTCTGGGGGATTGTACCCTAGTCCGGCTCTCGAGGATGGTATGGCATAACCTTCTTTTTGGAGCTTCTTCTGTGTCGGAGAAGGCTCAGATCTCCCATCGAAGATTTCTAGACTTTTAAACTCAGTATGAGTTGTAAAGTCGTATCCTGCCTTTTCTAGGAGTTTGTATGCATTTGGGTCAAATCCAGCCTTCGTTCGTCTTTCCGGCAAGGTCACTTTGGTACGATCAGTCTTTGATTCATGAATCTCTTGCTTGGTAATTGTTGTCAGAGGTGTGATAAAATTTTCCTTTAGAATCTCCACATCACCAACCTTCAAAATTCCTGAACATTCTGTGAATGGTGATTCCCCTTTCTTGCGTCGAGATAAAGGAACGTTGCGCAATATAGGGAGGTTTGACGATGCCTCTTCCTTTGGAGCTTTCAATTTTGCAGGGTGAGCGGATGCTTCCTTTGATTGAATTTCACAAGCATCTACTTCTTCGATCAACTCCTTCTTCGCATTCTTTGGATGCTCTACTTTGTGACTTTCAATCAGAGGAATCTCACCTAGGATGATCTCTCCTGCTTTATCATTCTGCATATAAAACTTTGCATCTGCAAAGTGGGATTCTGCCTATGAGAATGGATTAGTGTCGACTTCAACTTTTTTGACACCGTCTTGATAGAACTTGAAACACTGATGAAGTGTAGAAGATATTACTCCATTTCCATGAATCCAAGGACGACCTAACAATAACTTGTAAGTGGTCTTGGAATCTATGATATGGAATAAAGTGTTGGCCTTCAAATCTCCAATAACAAGCTCCAAACGGATCATACCGATTGCTCGTTGGCCGCCTTGGTTGAAGCCTTGAATAACCAACCTACTATTTGATAGTTCATCCATTGAAATTCCTATCTGTGTCATGGTTGACTTAGGCATTATATTCAACGCAGATCCATCGTCGATAAGAATTCGGCCAACTTTTTGCTCTCGAATATATCCTGAGACGAATAAGGGCCTATTATGAGGCTTCGATCCCAACATCAAGTCTTCATTTGTGAAGCTAATGGACATATAACATGAAGCACATTTGTGTTCTTGCAAGTCTGGAACGTTTGAAACGTTAGAACTTTTCAATGTTTCAACAATAGCTTCTTTGGTTGCTTGAGGAAGTGACAACAAATTATCTATTGTAAATGAAGGTGAATCTTCTGGCCTTGTCATCACCTAAGATGGACTTAAGGAAGAATCGCCTTCTTCGAATGCATTGACAGCATGACATGCGACTATCTCAGGGAAGTCCTCATGATCGTCATTAAGAATGTTCTTTGGGAAGAAATCTTTAAGGGTTACCGGATGTCGAGACAGAACAAAATCTTGATGACGACCATGGTGACCACCCCTGCAGGAAACTACAATCATCAAAGTGACTTCGAAAGTTAGTTCATTTCCACGGGTTACCGCAAGTGAAGTTGATGACGGCCGTGGTGACCACCCCTGCAGGAAACTACAGTCATCAAAGTGACTGGTCTAGACAGGTGGTGAAATCACTGCAAGTGAAGTTGATGACGACCGTGGTGACCACCCCTGCAGGAAACTACGTCATCAAAGTGACTGGTCTAGACAGGTGGTGAAATCACTGCAAATGAATTTGATGACGACTGTTGCACGATGCTTACACATTCAAGCGAGAAAGAAACAGAGTGCAATAATATATGTACAAAAAAAAAAGTAGGAGACAAGAAAATCTATGGCACAATCAAAGCAGTTCATATGCATCCAAGGACACCAATGGAATATATATACATATTAAAAAAATGGCAAAAAAATGAATATGTATATACCTTTCAAATGGTGGACAAAAAAATTAATGCGGTGCCCCAGGAGATTGTCAAACAAACTTGTTAATTCCAAATCCTAGAAAGAAAGGAAAGTAATTAGCAATAAAAAAGGCGACAAAGTTAAAATTTAAAAAAAATTAAAAAAATGTATAATACAAAAGGACTGGCACATTTGCATCATGATTACTCTCCAAGGATTGTTCACCAAAAAATAAAATTAAGGAAGCGGAACATGTATGTGCAAAAAAAAAAAAAAAAAAGGCAGCGGGTAGAAGCTTGAAATTTGAAGAATGTATACATACATTAATGTTGAAGCATAGTGCAGTAAAAAAAATCAATTTCAAGGTAAAGGAAAACTATCCACCGTAGCACATAAATCATCATATACATACATATATATGTATGTATAAAAACGCCAGAATTGACATGAAGTAGCGACAAAAAAAAAATACAAAAATAGGAAGCAAGCGGGACAAAGTATGGCGACAAAGCAAGTTAAAAAAAAAAAAATGAAGGCAAGGCAAAGAAAGTTTGTGTGGCATGAAAATTGAATTTGTGTTACATATGTGTAGTGGCGGTGGCAAAACTTATGGCTGGTATAAAAATAAAAAGACAAAAGAAAATCAATGAAAAAAAAAGAGAAAATATGTTGCGGCAGTTCATATGTGTTGTATCATATAAAAAAAATCAAAGAAAGTTGTTAAAGGGCAACGACCATTGTATATACATGTATGAAGACTCCACAACAAGGATTATCATGAAGCGACGTTGGTGTAAAAAAAAATAAAAAATAAAAAAAAAATTTGGCGCTTTAACCTAAAAACAAAGAAGCAATACTTTCAAACTTAACTGAAAAAAAAAGCCTATTGAAAGTGGCGGCTGCATAAGTAAAAAAAAAAAAAAAAAAAAAAAAAAAGGTCAAAGTTCATGGTTTAGTGCAGAACTTAACCTCCAAAGTATGTTAAGACTAAACACATACAATTTTTTTTTTTTTAAGTTCAATTATGTGGGATGCGAACGACAGAGTAAAAAAAAAAAAAAAGAAAAGAAAAGAAGCTTCAATGGATATTTCAACATTTGAAGCTTACGGCAGTAACACATGGAAGAAAAGAGATTTCAAGAGATTTTTTTTTTACTTACCGACGGTGCGAGAAAGAAGCACGAAAGGAGATTATCGATTTAACTCAAGGCCTACACAAAGAAGAAAATATATGAGCATTTGAAGTCAAATGAAAGAAAGAAAAGAGGAATTAAAGAGGAGATAATTTTTCTTACCTAGACTTCTTGCTTGAATGACTTTGTGTCTTGACCTATGCAACTTATTCAATTTATAACGGATAAATTAGGTCAAACACATAAGGAAAAGTTTATTCTTGGTCAAGGAAATTTTTGCCTAATCAAATATGACAATGAATTTCCTACAATTGTTA
Organism: Luffa aegyptiaca; assembly: GCA_017139565.1. Lineage (NCBI taxonomy): Eukaryota > Viridiplantae > Streptophyta > Magnoliopsida > Cucurbitales > Cucurbitaceae > Luffa > Luffa aegyptiaca. Next base: position 12,114,601 of record CM029397.1, read on the forward strand.
TTTAGGTAAAAAAAAAAAAAAAATTGCCTCCAAATTACATGAATCAAGAGAGAAATTTTGACCTAATAAAATTGAAGCCAAGAGACCTCCAAATTCATGTCCAAGGTAGAGAAAAAAAATTATCACAATTTTGGCTAAAATTAATTTTCCAATTTCAAAAAAAAATATTGGAAATCAAAATTCAAAATTTGGCCAAAATTAATGTTGGTAGCAAAAAAAAAAAAAAAACGAAATTATTTGGAATTATAAGTTAATATTCTGATTAATTTCGCCTATCAACACAAATTAAAGTTATGACTAAACATCATATATTTTTCTCACAACTCATGCTTTTCAAAATCCATGCACGCATATAGGTGCATAAATTTCGAAAAGGGAGCATTTGTTGAGTGAGAAATTTCGGCCAATCACAAATGGCCACATCATTAATTTGAATTAATGATAAAATAATTTTGGGACCAATTATAAATTTACACGTGTTCCTAAATTAAATTAATAGACATTAAAATTCGGCAAATCAAACAATGCCACTTGTCTATTATTGATCCATCAGATGACATAAGCCGAGTCCAATCAAATTATGCCACGTGGCAATTGGACCCGAGACTAATGTGACCCGAGATCATTGAAGAAATTGGGCTAAATTAAAATAATCAAATTTTATTAAAAAAAACGAGTTGGATTAAAGCCCAAATAGAGCCAAAGCCCAAAGGTTGGGCCCAGGCTCAAGCCCATATGAGGTCCATCAAACTCTATAAATAGAGGAAGTCACCATTCATTTTGGGCATTCAGACAGAGTCAGAGAAGCCAGAGCCCAGGCCCAAGCCCATATGAGGTCCATCAAACTCTATAAATAGAGAAAGCCACCATTCATTTTGGGCATTCAGATAGAGTCAGAGAAGCCAGAGCCCAAAGCATTCTCCCAAGGTCCAGATTCATCAGAAGTCAGAGAGTCCAGAGAATTCAGAAGATCCAAGATTCAGAATTCGGCCATCTCAAGACTCAGAAGATCCAACGACTGGAAGACTCTAAAGAATCAACCGTTTCTTCATCAAGATACAAGTTGAAGATTCAACCTTCCTCCGTCTGAGATCAAGCTCGCCAGCCCTCAGATCAGACTCTACATTTTGAGAGAAAGCATCAGAGATTAAATATTAGAGACTGTAACACTTCTACATACAAATTCAATAAAATCAAGTTCATTTCCACGAATTAAATTTCCTTGTCTAAATCTCGTGTGAACAAATTAATTTGTTCACACGTAACTTCGAAGATAGACACGTGGAATAAATATATATTTGTATTGATGTAATATGCGTGTGGGTGTACAATCTCTAACTTTAATCCTCTGATTCTCTCTCTTGTGTGTGATTGTGTTTCACTCGAGGGTTGTAGTGCTTGTTCTCGAGTCTGAAGCTTCAATTGATTCTTTGAGCTTTTGAAGTCTTGGAGTCTTGAAGAGTCTTTAGTCTTCAAGAAGTCTTGGGGTCTTGAAGTCTTGAAGAGTATTTGGTCGTCAAGGATTGTCTAAGTCTTCTAGTCTTGAATGGTCTTCAATCTTCAAGAAGTCTTGGGGTCTTGAAGTCTTGAAGAGTCTTTGGTCTTCAAGGATTGTTGAAATCTTCTAGTCTTGAAGGGTCTTTAGTCTTTAAGAAGTCTTGGGGTCTTGAAGTCTTGAAGAGTATTTAGTCTTCAAGGATTGTTGAAGTTTTCTAGTCTTGAAGGGTCTTTAGTCTTCAAGAAGTCTTGGAGTCTTGAAGTCTTGATGAGTCTTTGGTCTTCAAGGATTGTTGAAGTCTTCTAGTTTTGAAGGATCTTCAGTCTTTAAGAAGTCTTGAAGAGTCTTTGGTCTTCAAGAATTGTTGAAGTCTTCTAGTCTTGAGGGAAGCTTTAATTTTCTGAATCTTGCAGAAGCTTCGATCTTCAGAGTTCTTGTAGGAGGATTGGAGCTTCAATCTTTAAATCTTGTAGGAGGATCAAAGCTTCAATCTTCAGAGCCTTCTGAGAGCTTCAGTCTTTCTCTTCTCCCTTTCTTTCTGCTCCCCCCTCAAATGAGCCAAGACCTCCTATTTAAAGAGTTTTCCAAAGGCCTTTGCGGGCTTGGGCTCAAATTGGGCTTGGGCCCAACTATTTGGTTTTAGGTTTGATTTATATTTGACCCACAAACCACATGACCCGAATATTTACAAGACCAAAATTGATCCAATTAATTATTATTTTTTTAATTAATTGGTCAAATTAATTAATTTGATCAAAATAATTTATTTTTAATTAATTGATCAAATGGACATTTGGCTCTAAAAATTTATAATTGGTCAACTTTGTGTTCAAATTAAATTTGGGATACATGTCAATTTATAATTGGTCCCAAATCTAATTATTTGTAATTTTGTCATTGATTTTAAATAATGACGTGACAATTTGTGATTGGTCAAAATTTCTCCTTCAACAAACGCCCCCTTTTCGAGATTTAGGCACAAGCTATGTGTGAGTGAATCTCGAAAAAGATATTTTGGAATCAAAATGCAAGGTATTTGTTCTTGATTTTGACTCCGTTTGATGTGTCAATTTTATTCAAAATATGAATCTTGTTCAAAATTTTGATTATTTTTTTTATTTGACACACTTTTATCGCCAATTAATCAAAATTTGAAGTTTGGTCAAAATTTTGATTTTTCTTATTTGGCAGCAAACTTTGACTTGAACTTAAGTTTGGGTAAAATCTGGATTATGCCCGAATTTTGATTTGAGGTAAAATTCTATCCAATTTTAATTTGCATTTGGAATAGAATTTAGGTTTGGACTTTGGTCCATTTGGGATAAAATTTGGATTATGCCAAACTTTTGACTTGAGGTAAAATTCTATCCAATTTTAACTTGCATTTGGAATAGAATTTGAGTTTGGGACTTTGGTTGATTTTGGGTTTGACAAGATTTGGATTGAGAATAATCTGAGTTGACTAAATAACATATATGTATATATTAACAGCGAATGTTAATCAAAAGACTTGAATGTTCTATTGGTTTAATAGTCGAGCTAGATACTTTGAGGTTCTGAGTTCGAGTCTCAAAACTGTCAATCTGAATTTTTAAGATACATATTTCCAAACTTGGAGAGAAGAAACTACAGCGAAGCGCGTGAACCTTTCGAACATGGAAAAGGAAGCACGTAACACTTGATAACCTTGAAGTTGGAGAAGGAAGCAATAGCGAAACAGCGTAACACTTGATAACCTTGAAGTTGGAGAAGGAAGCAACACAACAGTGCAACGTGGGAACCCTTCGAACTTGGAGAAGGAAAGCAACGCAACGCAACAACACAATGTGAGAACCTTCAAACTTGGAGAGAAGGAACTGCAGCGAAGCAGCATGAGAACCTTCAGAGTTGGAGAGAGGAACTGCAGCGAAGGACGTGAGAACCTTCGAAGTTGGAGAGAAGTAACTGCAACGAAGCGTGTGAGACCTTCGAACTTGAAGAAGAGGGAACAACACAGTAGCGTACATCGTAAGAACCCTCGAACTTGGAGAGAAGAGAGGGAGCAACGAACTTAGGGTGAATGGAACACCGAACTTTTGAGGTGAGCGAGACATTAAATTTGAAATAATGAAGTCTTTTTTTATTCATCCAACTCATAACTCCACATTCACAACGGTGCACAACTTCAATTTGTTGTGTTGCCCCCAGTAGTGATTAGTTTCTTCAATTTATATTGTCGTGCTTCAATATTTGTTGCACTTTCTTTTTTTGTTTGCAGAGACTGAACTTAAAGTTTTCTTTAAGCTGCCTACATACCCTTATGGAATAAGGATCAAGTCATAACGTAGTTCAAGAATTTTTTGCACTCACCTTTTAAGCTCGTGTGGGCTAGGAGCATCATGCAGTTTAGGCTCTTGCGATAAGGAGCTTTTACATTTTAAAAGCCCTTATCTTCATCGTGGTCTTGATTAGATCCTTCACTTGTAGGATTAGTCAGGATAGTGAGGTTTGACTTCACCTTCAAAGAACCTTCTGTATTTATGAGAATAGAGAACTTCCTTTTCATATGTGACAGGACAATACTTTGAAGTTTCTTGTCACTGCTTACTTCATCGAACAGTTTCACCTCTAAGTTATCTATCTTTCTTTGAGGTTGATCACCTGTTACTTCGAGGCAATCAAAGACAGATATTGAAGATCGATTTTTCTTCGATGTGGAGACACTTAGCCTTTGGAAAGCTGAAGGTTGAGTGGAGGTGGACACCAAACATTGATTTTCTTCTTCTGTCGTGGCCATACTCATTCTTTGGAATACTGAAGGTCGAGTAGTTGAAGGCTTAATGCGATCGAAGACGGAAGTTCTTTGTTCACCCTTCCTGGAACTGTCAACCTCTTCTACATGGATGCAGTAGGAAGTTGCAAAGTTTCCCTTTTCTTTTTTGTGGGAAGTTTTGGGGAAGAGTTCCTTCGCAGTCACCGGTTGTCGAGGTTGAGAAAACTCTTTACTTCTCTGCCTCTTAGATTGAAGTTTCTTAGGATCCCTCTTTCTTTGATGTTTGCTCTTTCCTTTGATTATAGCAAGATTTGATTGAGCTACTTCATCAAGGTTGAGCTCAATTTTTCCTTCCTTAGCTAGTTTTAGGATTAGCTCTTTTAAGACAAAGCATTTCTCCACTGGGTGGCTGATAACTCGATGATACTTGCAATAGTTGGGATCATCGACTTTATCCATCTCCTCCAGTCGTTTACACTTAGGAAGCTCTATCAGTTGCGTTTCCAGTAGTTGTTCCAACATATCAGGGATGTCAGCATCAGGGAAATGATAGATTTTCTTCTGCCTTTCCTTTAAAGTTAAGCGACGTGTTTCATTTTCTTTTCGCTTTTCTTTTGAAGATGACTTGAGAAGAATTGTGTTTACAACCATAGATTCTTTTGTAGTCGCTTCAGTGTTCTTTCCTTCTATCGTCAAGTTAGGAAGTAGAAGGTCTTGGTTTTCTCGACTGGCAATACTTAGCTCCATATCGTGGGCGCGAGTTGCTAATTCTTCAAAGGTGCGAGACTTTATACCTTGAAGGATGTATAGGAGTTCCCATGTGCATGCCTTGAATGCACATCTTGACGGCAGAGAGTTCAGTGAGGCGATCTTTGCAATCTAGACTCATGGCTCTCCAATGATTTATGTACTTAACAACGAGTTCACCTTTTCGTTGTTTAGTGTTGGTGAGCTCGAACATGCTAATGGTTCGTCTAGTGCTGTAGAAGCGATTCAAAAACTCTCTTTCGACTTCCTCCCAACTGTCTATTGACTCAGGTTCTAAATCAGTGTACCAGTCAAAAGCATTTCCCTTAAATGTTCGAACGAACTGCTTGACTAGTAGGTCCCCTCGAGTACCAGCGTTCTCGCATGTCTCAACGAAGTGGGCAATATGTTGTTTTGGATTGCCCTTTCCATCAAACTGCTGAAACTTTGGTGGCTGATACCCGATTGGCATTCTCAAGTTATCAATCCTCTTAGTATAGGTTTGGAATATAAGAGGGAATCTTGAGTAGGTCCACCGTACTGAGCTCTGATACAGTTTGTGATCATATCTTGGCGCTGTTGGATGGATAGTGAAGCGATCGAAGTAGAACACTGTGGCTGATCATCTTGCACTATAGTTTTTCCCTTGTCGTGATTTTTTACAACTTGGGTTTGATTTGACTCAGCGACATGTTGATTCTCAATCTGATTCTTTAGGTGCTCAATTTGAGAATCTCTTTCTTCAGCCGCCTTCATCAAGGTGTTGATGTGCTCCTGCATCTCAATCATTCTTTCTTCCATAGTCCTTGTCTCAGTCATCATGACAGTCACTACGTCAGAATCAGGTTCAAATAAAGGGTTACACTTAACAAGAAACTTGTCAATAGTATATGCCCCCTGCAATGCTGTTTCTTGGCCTGCAACGATAGAAGCTTTATCTTCTTGCAACGTCAGTTCTTTGAAGCAACAATGGGCAGTAGAACCCATGTAAGACTTGTTCATGACAGCGACCATTGAAGAAGTCTTGAACGACATGTTTATACTTGTGTCATGAGATAAGAGGGAGAGATGAGAGGTAGAGAGGGTCCCACTGGGTGTGCCAATTTGTTTACACGTAACTTCGAAGATGGAGACACGTGGAATAAATATATATTTGTATTGATGTAATATGCGTGTGGGTGTACAATCTCTAACTTTAATCCTCTTATTCTCTCTCTTGTGTGTGATTGTGTTTCACTCGAGGGTTGTAGTGCTTGTTCTCGAGTCTGAAGCTTCAATTGATTCTTTGAGCTTTTGAAGTCTTGGAGTCTTGAAGAGTCTTTAGTCTTCAAGAAGTCTTGGGGTCTTGAAGTCTTGAAGAGTATTTGGTCTTCAAGGATTGTGAAGTCTTCTAGTCTTGAAGGGTCTTCAGTCTTCAAGAAGTCTTGGGGTCTTGAAGTCTTGAAGAGTCTTTGGTCTTCAAGGATTGTTGAAGTCTTCTAGTCTTGAAGGGTCTTCAGTCTTTAAGAAGTCTTGGGGTTTTGAAGTCTTGAAGAGTATTTGGTCTTCAAGGATTGTTGAAGTCTTCTAGTATTGAAGGGTCTTCAGTCTTCAAGAAGTCTTGGGGTCTTGAAGTCTTGAAGAGTCTTTGGTCTTCAAGGATTGTTGAAGTCTTCTAGTTTTGAAGGATCTTCAGTCTTTAAGAAGTCTTGGGGTCTTAAAGTCTTGAAGAGTCTTTGGTCTTCAAGAATTGTTGAAGTCTTCTAGTCTTGAGGGAAGCTTTAATTTTCTGAATCTTGCAGAAGCTTCGATCTTCAGAGTTCTTGTAGGAGGATTGGAGCTTCAATCTTCAAATCTTGTAGGAGGATCAAAGCTTCAATCTTCAGAGCCTTCTGAGAGCTTCAGTCTTTCTCTTCTCGATTTCTTTCTGCTTTTGTGACATGTTCTTTCTTCTGTAGTTTCGGAACATGTGAGGTTCTCTTTGAACGGAATGTTTCTTTTGCTTCTTTCGACGAGTTACCAAAGTCCATCCTTCGTCTTCATTTTCAACAGACTCAAGTTGGTCTTGGAAGATGTCTCTTGCAGATTCTTGCTGAAGCCAAATAATAATCGGCTCTAATGTCCCGAACTGGATCAAACTTGCTACTGAATCATGAACTGGGCTTGGAGCTACTCGGTTGTTCAGATTTGTTGCTATCGTCGCATGATTTGATTGAGCTACCTCATCAAGATCTAACTCAATCTTCTTTTCTTTAGCTAACTTCAAAATTAGCTCCTTCAGAACGAAGCACTTTTCCACCGGGTGGCTGATGACTCGGTGATATTTGCAGTAGTTGGGATCATTAACTCTCCCCATCTCTTTTGGTCGCTTGCATTCTGGTAGTTCAATAAGTTGTTTTTCCAGGAGTTGTTCTAACATATTTGAAATGTCAGAATCTGGAAAAGGGTAAACTTTCTCTTGCCTTTCTTTCAAGGTCAGACGACGTCTCTCACCTCCCTCTTGTTGTTTCTCTATCTTCTTTTCTTTTCCTTTCGAAGAAAACTTGAAAGGAGCTGCATTGACTACCATTGACTCTTTCGTAGTGCTTTTGGTAGCTTTCTCAGTATTCTTAACTTCTTTCTTTTCTTTCCTGCCATCAGGGACAATAGAATCTTTGTTCCCTCTAGTAGCAATGCTCAATTCCATGTCATGAGTGCGGGTTGCCAACTCCTCGAAAGTGCGGGACTTTATTCCTTGCAGGATATAGAGGAGTCCCCAATGCATGCCTTGGATGCACGTTTCAACAGCAGACAATTCGGTGAGTCGGTCCTTGCAATCTAAACTCAAAGCTCTCCAACGGTTGATGTAGTCAACAACCGATTCGCCTTTCCGTTGTTTAGCGTTGGTGAGCTCCGTCATACTAACGGTTCGTCTTGTGCTGTAGAAGTGGTTGAGGAACTCCTTCTCAAGTTGCTCCCAACTATCGATAGTCTCAGGCTCAAGGTCGGTATACCAGTAGAAAGCATTCCCCTTCAATGTTCGTACGAGCTGCCTGACTAGTAGGTCTCCTCTAGTACCAGCGTTTTCACATGTCTCGACGAAATGAGCAACATGCTGCTTGGGATTGCCTTTCCCGTCGAATTGTTGAAACTTCGGTGGCTGGTATCCATGAGGCATTCTCAGATTGTCGATTCTCTTGGTATATGGCTTGGAATACAAGAAAGAGTTCTGAGTCGGTCCACCATATTGAGCTCTGATGGAATTCATGATCATATCTTGGAGCTACTGGACGGACAGTGAAGCAAAAGAAGTGGAATGTTGTGACTGATCTTGTGCAATAATCTTTCCCTTGTCTTTGATGGCAGGGGTCTGACTCGATTCAGCAACATCCCGACTTTCCATCTGGTTCTTGAGAGAGGCGATTTCTTGGTCTTTCTCTTCGACCATCTTCAGTAACAAGCTGATTTTCTTCTCAACTTCAGCCACTAGTTCCAGCATCAGTCATCATAACAGAAATCACATCAGGACTGGATGTTTCGTTTGGTTGCTGAAGAATGAGAGATGAATTTGCCAAGCATCAGATTTTCTGCAGTGGCGATCTCAAGTTGAGCAGATCCTGTCATGCGTCTCTGCATCTTGTTTGCAATGACAGGAGTTTGACTGTCTTCGTGTTGGGTTTCCTTGGAGCGACTGCGAGTAATTGGCCCCACATAAGAGTTGCTTGGAGCAGCGATCTTTGAAGAAGCTTCTTCAGAAGTCATGATTTCTTTTGCGAGAAAAAGAGATGAGAGGTAGAGACTGTCCCACTGGGCGTGCCAATTTGTTCACATGAGATTTCGACAAGGAAATTTAATTCGTGGAAATGAACTTGATTTTATTGATTTGATGTAGAAGTGTTACAATCTCTAATATTTATCCTCTGATGCTTTCTCTCAAAATGTAGAGTCTGATCTGAGGGCTGGCGAGCTTGATCTCAGATGGAGGAAGGTTGAATCTTCAACTTGTATCTTGATGAAGAAACAGTTGATTCTTTGGAGTCTTCCAGTCGTTGGATCTTCTGAGTCTTGAGATGGTCGAATTCTGAATCTTGGATCTTCTAAATTCTCTGGACTCTCTGACTTCTGAAGACTCTGGACCTTGGGAGAATGCTCTGGGCTCTGGCTTCTCTGACTCTGTCTGAATGCCCAAAATGAATGGTGGTCTCCTCTATTTATAGAGTTTGATGGACCTCACATATGGGCTTGGGCTTGGGCCCAACCTTTGGACTTGGGTTATATTTGGGCTTTAATCCAACCTATTTTTAATAAAGTTGGATTATTTTAATTTAGCCCAATTTCTTTAATGATCTCGGGTCACATTAGTCTCGAGTCCAATTGCCATGTGGCATAATTTGATTGGACTCGGCGTATGTCATCTGACGGATCAATAATTGACAAGTGGCATTGTTTGATTTGCTGAATTTTAATGTCTATTAATTTAATTTAGGGACACATGTAAATTTGTAATTGGTCCCAAATTTATTTTATCATTAATTCAAATTAATGAAGTAGAAATTTGTGATTGGCCGAAATTTCTCACTCAACAATATCATTATACATTATATTATTTCATTTATCAATCAAGACTTAATTTTCTCAATTACCCTTTACGAGCTACCAGTGGGGCCTAATGGACCTACAGATCAGAAGCTCCAACGATATGAGATTAACTGGCTAAACTCATTAACCAAATTAATCAATGTTCGTTAACTGTGGGTACACTCCACCATAGGCCAACAACTGCACTCTTTTCACTGTAGAATATTTCTATGTCCACTGATATAGACCAATAATAGCAAGTTAGTCCTTCACGAGTGTTCGTAACACCAGTTTGGTCAAATTATCGTTTTACCCCTGGGTTACCTCTGAAGGATTGGAATTCCCTAATTCCGTTAGCGGAAGCGAATTGGGATTGATTCGTAGTTAATATTGTTTCCACCAAAATACCAATACATTGGCAAAATTTAGAAAACTATTCTAAATCAAGTATTAAGGCTAAGCATACAACCTTAGAACTAATTCTAAAGGGGAGAAGCAAATATACCGTCGTTGTCGTCTCTGAAATATCAAGAACGCCTTTCTTGATTTGCGTCAACAATTGGGATACCACCAATTGATCTTTCCCGTTATGACTCTGAGATTAGGAACGTGGTTGTGGGACTACCTAATCTTGAATGGGAAAAACTCTAGAGAGAAAATTCTCCCTAGAGTTCTTGGGTTGAGAGAATATGAGAGGGAGGTTAGAGAGAATGCAACAGTGCATTCTTGTGGCCTTATGTTGTAGTACCTAAACCCTAGGTTTAGTGTTCTATTTATAGGAGAAAGGCCATGAATAAAATATTTATTTAAAATCAATTATTTCCATAAATGATTTAATCTTTTCCATAATTAATCAATTCCATAACCAATCAATTCCATAATTGATTAATCTTTTCCATAAATGATTGATCACTTCCATATAAGTGATTAATCATTTCCATAATTGATTAATTTTCAATTAATTAATTCTTTAATTAATTAATCACCAATTAAATATCATATATTTAATTTCAGACCTTCTATTAGTTAATTAATTAATTGCCCAATTAAATATCATATATTTAATTTCAGGCCTTCAATTAATTAATTCTATAATATGAATCAAATTCATATTAATATTTGAACTTCTTCAAATATTTATTTCTCTCATAATAATAAAGTTTAATTTCAAATTAGACTTTACATTTTAATGTATCACTATACATTATATTAATTTGTATCTCATACAATTAACTTAATTCCCAATATGAATTTGAACTATTCAAATTCTCTCAAGATATAATTGTTCCTAATTACTCTTTACGAGCTAGCAGGGGGACCTAATAGACCTACAGAACAGAAGCTTCAATGATATGAGGTTAACTGATTAAACTCATTAATCAGGTTAACCAATATTCATTAACTGTGGGTCATTCCATTAAAGACCCACAACTGAACTCTTCTCACCAGTGGCAGATCCATAACTTTATGTGAGGGGGGGCTATATAGAAATAATTTGGTTAAAATAGCATCTCAGACCCTATACCGAGTTTTATTCTATTTTAGTCATAATATTTTCAAATATTCGATTTTAGTTCCTATACTTTTAATAAAGCTTCAAATTGGTCACTGTCGTAAATTTAACGTTATTTTTTTTTTATCGAAATTGGTTAAATAATAATAATAGTTTCGATACGATAAGAGACACAATGTGAACATATTTATAATATTGAAGAAAGACTCATGGAGATCAATGTTTTTTTTAAAGAAAAATTAACAATAAACTCACTATAGGACTAATTTTAAGCTTTATTGCAGGTACCTGAACTAAAATTGGACATTTGAAAACAGTATTAAAATGACACCAAACCTAAATTACAAGAACCAAAGTGATATTTTAATCAAATAATTTAACATATTGATATATGATGATATCAGTTCGTATATTTTAATATTAAATTGGTTATATTACAACCATAACTTAAAAAAACAAAAAATACGAAGAAAAAAAGAAAAATGTAAAAAAAAAAAAAAAGGAAAAACAAAACACATCGAGAAAAATGGAAAAAAAAAACTTAAAGAAAAAAAAAAGAAAAACGAAAAAAAAAATAGAAAAACGAAAACGGAAAAAAAAGAGGTAAAAAGCGAGAAATGGAAAAGAAAAAAACTGGAAAAAAAAAAAAGAAAAGAAAAACGAAAGGAAGAAAGAAAAACGAAAACGAAAAAAAAAGGGTAAAAAGGAAGAAATATGTGTGTTTATCAAGGCTCGAACAAAGATTTAAAGTGTATAAGGAAGGGCTTAAACCACTATAGCATTCAAATTAATTGGTAATAAATTACACCTTATATAATAAATATAATACTCTTAAAAGTTGAGGGGGGGCTGTGGCTCCGTTGCTGCTTTTCACTGTAGAACATTTCTGTGTCCACGGATATAGACCTATATCGGTAAGTCAATCCTTCACGAGTGTCTGTAATCACAGCTGGGTCAAATTACCGTTTTACCAATGTGTTACATTTGTCTCCTTAAGTACCAGCGCTCCTCTAATGAACAACCTGTTTATGGTCCAACCAATAAACAGAAAGTCCCTCTCGGGCCAGTGAGAGGGCGGGATCCCTTTGTTCAAGTCCCGAAGTCACCACTTAAGGGAACACTCATCTATTTCTCCTAGAAGTGGGAAGGAGTGAATTCCTTCTTGTGTTGTCATGTCCCCAGCCTCCCACTCGGTCTTGTCCCCAAAAATGAAGGCATATTGAGTCGACGTATTGGCCACTCTCACCCATGCTAATCAAAGGATAATCCCTCATGAGAAGGAGTTCATGACACACTCAGGATTAAGACTGAGTTACCTAGGTCATCCTATTGAAACAGTAACCTAACTAGTTAACGGTGTTATATCTAATGGTTTACCATTTCATGGTCCGGTCTTATGCATACTCATTGCATAGGATACCCCCGCTTGCATGTCTACTACATGGACGCTTTGGATCAATACGTCTGTATCAAATACAAAGCGGACCGTATCTCATAGTGTTACCAGGATAAGGTACCCAACCTTATCCTTTTAATTACTATAGACCTTTTAGGTTGTTAATTGAACATCGATCCCCGTATGTCCCCACATACTAGTTCAAGTTACATACAAACAACCTTGGATCTTAGTTTATTGGATTTGGGTCAAATTGTGCAATATTTAACAATAACACTTTATATTGTAGAAACTCAATAACACTTTATTGACACAAGTATACAATTTGTTTACATTCACTATCTACGAGTTTTAGGGCATAAAACCCAACAAACTCTATGTCCTTAAGTACCAGTGCTCCTCTAATGAACAACTTATTTATGTTCCGACCGATAAAAATAAACCCCTCTTGTGCCAGTGAGAAGGTAGGTCCCTTTGTTCAAGACCTGGAGACACCACTTAAGGGAACACTCATCTACTTACCCTTAAGTCAAGAAGGAGTGAATTCGATCTTGTGTGATTATGTTCCCAGCCACCCACTCGGTCTTGTCCCCAAAATGGTAGGCTTATTAAGTCGGCGATCTGACCACTCATACAAATCAAAGGACAATCCCTCGCAAATAGGAGTTCATTGTTGGGTTTTATGCCCTAAAACTCGTGGATAGTAAATGTAAACATTTGACCGAACATTAATAAAATAATATTTCATGTATTATTCATTATTGTTTGTATTGTATCTTGCCTAAATAACCCTAATCCAATAAACTGAACATCCTAGGTTGTTAGTATGAGACTTGAACTAGTATGTGGGAACATACAGGGATCACTGTTCAAGTTACAGCCTAAAGGGTCTATAGTATAGAGATAAGGTTGGGTACCTTATCTTTGTGACACTATAGATACGACCCGCTTTGTATTATGATATAAACACAATGATTCAACATGTTCGTGTAAAGGACATGCGAGTGGGGGTATCCTGTGCAATGAGTTTGCATAAGACCGGACCGCGAAATAGTTAACCACTAGCTGTAACACCGTTGACTAGATAGGTTTCTATTTCACTAGGATGACCTAGGCAACTTAGTCTCAATCCTAAGTGGATTATGGACTCCTGTTCACGAGGGATTGTCCTTTGATTTGTATGGGTAAGAGTGGCCTACACGCCGACTCAATAAGCCTACCATCTTGGGGACAAGACCGAGTGGGGAGCTGGGAACAAAATCACACAAGATGAAATTCACTCTTTCCCGATATTAGGGTAAGTAGAGGTGTGTTCCCTTAAGTGGTGTCCCCGGGACTTGAACAAAGGGCCCTGCCCTCTCTATGGCACGAGAGGGACTTCTGTTTGTTGGTTGGACCTCAAACAGGTTGTTCATTAGTGGAGCACTAGGGACTTAAGGATATAGAGGTAACCCAGGGGTAAAACGGTAATTTGACCTAGCTGGGGTTACGAACACACGTGAAGGACTGACTTGCTGTTATTGGTCAATATCCGTAGACACAGAAATATATCTGCAGTCAGAAGAGTGCAGCTGTGGTTCTTTAGTGGAGTGAGCCACAATTAACGAATATTGGTTAATTGATTAATGAGTTTAGTCAATTAATCTCATATCGTTAGAGCTTCTGAACTGTAGGTCCATAAGGTCCCACCGGTTGCTCATATAAGGTGTTGAGGTAAATTTACTAAGGAAATTTTAATATGAATTTGATTCATATTAAAACTATAGGTTAAAATTAATGCGCATTGAGTGCACATTAATACTATAGTATATGTGAGAGAAAAATAATTGAATATGTGATATTCAATTTTATGATTAATTAATTATTGAATTAATTAATTATAAGTTTTAATTTAGTTTAATTAAATTTGATTTAATTAAATTATATTAAAACTATAGGGTAAAAGAGGGAAGTTCATTTAATAATCATTAAATGAATAATCTAATTAAATATGATTTAAATTAGATTATATTAATTAAATTAATTAATTAAATTAAAATTTTTTTTTAATTTTAATTAAATTTAAAATTAAAATATCAGGTAACTGATTAGATCAGTTACCTGATCGTGCATTCAGTTCCTGAAAAGCCTCCCTCTCCCTATCGATAAGGAAAAATCGTTTTGGCCTCTCTCTCACAGGCTCTCATTCTATTTTGTGGTGTGAAAATCCCAGAGAGAATTCTAGAGATTTTTTCCTTCATCAGTAAAATTCTTCTCCCACAAGAAAGCTCAACCAAGACCTTTTTAAGAATACCGATGGTTCAAACGTGGTAGTGTTCGTGGATTTATTTTTAGCAAAGGAGACCTCTTTGGGCTGCTATTTTTTTTTATCAAAAGGCAAGAAATAGACGTTTTCGGTCAAGACTTCAAACGGTAGTAAGTACCCTTTGTTCCTATTATCACTAGGATCATTCTCTAGTGTAGATCTAAGTTTATTTTTCAAATACAACATGTTTTATGACTAGATTTACATCTTTTAATGTGTATTTTATTGCTGTAAATTATTTGCCATCGTATCGGTATTCTTGTCAAATATTTAATTGGGTAGGATCCTCTGATAAGTGTTCCGCTGCGTAGGGCTTTTATCCCTACATTCATAATACGACAGGATTGAGACTAAGTTGCTTAGGTCATCCTAGTGAAACAGAAACCTCACTAGTCAACGGAGTTTCCTCTAGCGGTTTACTATTTTGCGGTCCGATCTTATGCAAGGATACCCTCACCCGTGTGTCCCCTATACGAACGCGTTGGATCATTGCGTTTGTATCAAATACAAATTGGGTCGTATCCACAGTGTTACCAGGATAAGGTACCCAGTCTTATCCCTATACTATAGACCCTCAAGGCTGTATCTTGACCACTGATCCCCGTATGTCTCCACATACAGTTCAAGACTCATGTAACAGCCTAGGATGTTAGTTTATTGGATTTAGGGTTATTTAAGACAAAACAATTAATAATTCCATAACTCTTTATAGAATGACAACCAATGACGCTTTATTGATAACAGTCAATAGTTTACATTTACTATCTACGAGTTTTAGGGCATAAGACCCAACAACCTTGTAGTAGGTAGTGGCTGGTGATAACTTGAAAATATCAAGTTATTAGGTGTCTAATTTTAGCTTATTGTGAGCCTCAAGAGAGTGAAAAACTCAAGTTTTAACTAATTTATGCAGCATTAAAGTATATGTTAGACGCAGTAATATTGATTTATTGCATTAACACGCTCATATTGATTATTATCTTTGAAAGTCATACAAAACTGCGCTAATTCTAATGTTTTTATGCATTAGGAAAAATTGGTTTTGACGCGTTAGAAGCTAAAGCTTGATGTGTTCAAAGCTTGACGCAACTAAAAGTATTGCGTAGGGAGCAAGTTTGCAGACATCTTTGAAAGCAAACCTGAAAAGTTGTCAGATGGGTTAGTGGAGCAGACTTGAAAAGACATCTTAGAATTTTGAAGCATTAGAATCTTGATGTGTTGGAAGCTTGACGCAACTGAAAAGTATTGAGTAGGGAGCAAGTTTGCAGACATCTTAGAAAGCACACTTGAAAAGTTGACATGAGTAAAACCTACAGCGTCATACCAAAAGTGGTCCCCAGCCTACCTCACTTCCATCCATATATAGATAATGATCATTTGGCTGCAAGTAACATGAGAAGATAAATAAAGATCGAGATAGTGGGAAAAGAGAGACTCCATCGAGAGAAGTTCACTGCATCGGCTCCTCCTAATTTTTCTTCATTTATCTCTTATCTCTTTATCTTATGTTTATGTTTATGTTTATATTTGAGGTAACTAGTAATATGTATAGGAGCATGAGCTAAACTTTCTTATCAAGGCTTGACCTAAAGGCACCCATGTTTAGTTACATTTTTTTGACATGCATTGAATGGAAATGCTTTACGAATCTTTTACTTGAGTGTTATTATTCTTCCATTACTTTTATCTGTTTGGCCAACAGATATAAGTAGTAGCATGTTTAGGCACCAGAAGGGTCGGGCATGTGGAAAAACTCAAGTAGAGCAAAAGCATATTTAAATCGCTAGGTTGTTTTAGGGATAATTCAACCACTTGCAAGTAAAAAGGGAAATCGGTAAAATGAACAAGATTAGGATGTAGGAATCTAACTAGTCTTGTGTGCAAGACACTGCATCGGAAGGGCAGTGCATGTTGATTTCGTACTTAGATTCATGAGTATGGCCCAATTGATGCATGTTAACTAAATAGTAACAAAAAATAGCATGAGAAAGTCGTAGCCAAGTCTTGAATATGTTTCCATCACGTCACTTTCTTTATTTTGCCTATGTCAACATTTATTTTACTTTCCTTGCACTTTTGTCTTATTCTATGTTGTGAAATCATTCACCTGCCTCATTCATTTATTTATATTGGTTATTGTTCATTTGCATGCCCCATAGATGAAAATATATCTTGACGCATTAGAACTATTTTGACCCTTTAATGGGACTAATTTGTTAAACACTTATCTACTCCCAATTTTCTTATCTTTATTGAATTCCTTGCAAAAAAGTTGCTTTAAAATGAGTATAATATGTGTATATGTCCTTGACGGAGGTTGGGAGCCAATTCGGTGCTAAATCGAGTTAAATCGGAGTTTAAAATGACCAAAATGCCCTTGAATCGAAGCCTAGTGTCTCAACCCTTGAAATAAGCGTCTCAACACTTTTTATGATGAAGATTCAGTGCCAAAAACCCGAAGAAAGAGCGTCTAGACGCTGGCTGCTTTCACGAGTAGAGAATTTGTAACTAGAAGGCTAGAGCGTCGCGACCCTACGACTGCACTATAAATTTGTTCTTTTCGTTTCTAGGTCATTCAAACTTCGTTTTTAGTGATTCTTTCATCGTTCTTCTCGTTTTTATCTCTACTTTTCATTTCTTCCTAGTTTAGGTTAGTTTTGGGTCGGTTAATGAAGCCAAAAAATCCTTTTATTTTATGCATTTAATTTTTCGTCATTTAAATTCCCGCAATTTATTTTCCGTCTCAATTATCTCTCACATTCCAAATCTCCCCATTAGTCCGGTCATCGCAATAAATCTAGGATAGACTGACACACCCCACCCCTGACTACTCCGAACAACTAGTGACTTGGCGTGTCGAAAATGAATTCTAATCAACCAAAGGACCCTATTGCCATCTAGCATGCTCCTAACCAATCTTAAGCTCATTGTCAATCCAGCGATAACTTAAATAACCAGAAATTTGGGCAGAGTTTCCTCTAAAACTTGGTTAAATACACACCTGAAAAAGGGCGATATACACACATATAAACTCTCTAGAAATAAAGATACTATGTCACACCCTGAAACCAGGCTAGAGACACAGGCGTCTCAAACCACAATACTCATCTCGACACTTCATTACCAAACCTTATACATAATAAGTGATATGCATCGAGTTGTAGAGACTGGTGGCAGACTCTAACTAGCTTACCTTGGTTAGTCAACTCTGGTTGAAACTCAAGAGCAACCTCGTGGAAAAATAAAAATAAAAGAATGAGCTGAAAAGCCCAGTGAGTGGTAAGTTCATAATAAAATAATTTCATGAAAACCAATCTCTTCTTTAAGCAAAATCTCATAGCTTTGGAAAAACAATGTAAAACATGAGTTGTTTTAATAACTCTCAAGATAACAAAAACATAAAGAAATATTTATAGAGGTAACTCTTGAAAACAATAACATATGTCAAAAAGATTTATCACCAAACCTGTACCCAAATCTCTAGTCATACTAACGTAGAGTAACCGCAATACGCTCAGCAGAGCAATCTCTGTCATACTATGCATTGAGTAATCTCGAAATGCATAGCAGAGCCATCTCTGTCATACGTGCACGTAGAGCTATCCTCAAGGGCTAAGCACCCTAACACAGGATCCAAAACCCACTTGTGTGCTAAAGTGGGTCCTAAGGACCTCTCTCTATGCTACGGAAACACATTCACGTAGTATACGGGTAATCACCATGGATACATAGATCTAGTGGATTCAAACCACTGTTAACATAAAAACTCAACATCATCCAATAGCTCTAAAACCATTCTCTTTTTCTAAAACAATAACATTTCGTAAGCTAGAGAGATTCCTCAAAGAACACAAATAATTTTAATTACTCAAATCACCATAAAATATCTCACATAGCTTAAATAACAATTCTGGCTAAAAACATAATATACGGAAACTTTGTAACACTTTCTTGAATTCTCGAATGACTTGAAAAGATCTCTAATATTAATAGACGATAATTTCAGCAAACACAACAATATTGGTAATTCATCGCAACTCTTTGTAAATCTCTTAAATAGTTTCTTTAAAATTCCAACATAGTTGTAAAGCTCTTGAAATCTCGTAAAAAAAAATTAAACAACAATGAAACATTTTGTAAAATAACCACTCACCGAACTATTGACGCTGACGCTTCAGATCATAAGTTGTTCCAATTTTTGTCCATCCTGAAGTTTCAATAATCATACCATAACACAAATTAATCTCCATACTACACCATGTAGTTGGAAACACCAATAGCCCAATTAAACATC
This sequence comes from Luffa aegyptiaca, assembly GCA_017139565.1. Lineage (NCBI taxonomy): Eukaryota > Viridiplantae > Streptophyta > Magnoliopsida > Cucurbitales > Cucurbitaceae > Luffa > Luffa aegyptiaca. The sequence goes on from CM029397.1 coordinate 12,133,642, forward strand.
AATTAAATATCAACCGTTCTAATTTATCACCCCTAACATTCTCATTAGGTCCCAAAACTTCAAATTATGCTTTCTCTCTTTTCTATTTATTACCAAGGTACAACTTGTCTTTTCCTCCCAATTAAAATAATAAACCAACAATATTTCATTCCTCCATTTTTCCCATTCTTCTAACCATGAAATTGGCTTCACACTCCCACAACTTATTCTCTCCTCATTAATCACCTTTGTACTATGTTTTCCCTTTTTTCAGCAACTTCTTTATTTTATTCATTTATTCCCTTTCATCGTCATCTTCTTCTTCTCCATCCCTCTGGTTTCTTCTTTCTCAACCTACTCTCTCTGTTTTTTTTTTCCTCCAAATCCTCATGGGCATTGAATTTCTTTGGAACTCCACCTCACAATTTCTCTTCATATTCCTTTTCCCCTTCTTAAACAATCCAACTTTTCCCCCAAAACTCAACGTCGAAAAAGAAACCCAAACTCAAGATGTTTTTGCTTTTTTAAAAAAAACACAAACATAGCCTCAAAATTCATCTCATCTATTTCCCTTACACCAAAAATCTAACAAAACATATATATACCCATAAATCAATTTGCAACCATGGATGAAAAATCTAACAAAACATATATATACCCATAAATCAATTTGCAACCATGGATGACCATTATTGGAGCAACTCTTAAAACCCATTTCTTCCCCAAAATTTCTCTAGAAAACTTACCAAACTTGTTGTCGAAGCCTCCACGTTTGAATTACAACCTCCAAATCATACGCTACCTCTTCTTTCCCAAGTTTCTCTTCACCGACAACCTCTCGCTTCTTCTCCCTCTCGATCTCTCCTTCTCCTTCAGTCGGTTCTTCTTCCTTTTTTAAAAAAAAACACTCTCTCTCTCTCTTCGTGGGTTTCTTTCTCCAGCCCCTTCCTTTCTTTTTTTTTTCTAATAAACCCTTATCCACCGCCTCAGATTTATCCCCTTTTTTTTAAATTTATTGAAATCTTAAATAAAAGAAAATATTAACTGGGTTGGGTCTTACATAGACAAATTATAAATGTGTTCCCTGTGTTCGACCCCGACCACTACTGCTACAAGTTAGCTTTAGTTGTCGGTGATTATAAATTTATTTGACCCGAAGCCTCGACAACTTCGAGCCGCCACCCTTTCCTCTGGATCTAACCCTAGAATACTCAGGTATTACTTGGTATTGCATAAATTTATACTTGGATTAATGTAATAACAACGATAGAGTTCAAGGCAGTCTCATTGTTGTGTATTTATATGCATGTAGCACCCTTATTTTGGTATAAAGGAAGCGTTAGAACTCCATAATATATAATTACCCTAAGAAAAAATTATCGTCGGGTCATTCTCAAGGAAGGGAGAATTCTTTTTAATTCGAGTTCTTATGAGTAACAGTAACGAAGGGTTTTCAGAAAGCAGTAGAACATGCGAGAAAATTTAAGTTGTCAATAATAAAAAGCGTAAAAATAAACGCACGAATGAAAAGGAGACCTAGCGACTAAGTAAAAATCGAGGGTTTATATAGTGCAACAGTCGTAACGTCGAGATGCTGGGCATAGCATTTTGACGCTATGTTGTCTGCCTTCAGAAAATGCGCGCGAAAGGGCCTAGCGTCTCGATGCTTTGGAAATCATCAGCGTCATTGAGCACACACCTACAGTTTTAAGTGGCTTCTTGGCAAGATAGCGTTGAGACGTGTAATGACCCTACATTTCATGTCTAGATCTTAGGGCCATTACCACATGCATTTCATTTTACTTTTAAAGAATAACGATGAAACAACGTTTCGAGTAAAACATGCTTAGAAAATCAGTGAGACTTTTCAGCCTGGGATCCCAGTTAAAACAGAAACAACCAAAACTGTATCAATTTCAATGAAAAACCTCAAAAGCAGAACCAATACTAAAAACAAAACACAACAAGGTGAAAATAAGAACAAGTTTCAAATACATGAAAAGGCGGAAGTCTATCCTACGAAGTTCCATGGCTCATCCAGCAACGTTCCGTCACGCATTCTGTACACCCTTGCCTTTACCTGCATTTACATATTAGGGAAAAGAATGAATATTTTTAAATACTCAGTAAGTAACAATATTGTTAGGCATGCAACAACCAAGGTAGAGGTTATTTGGGCTAAAGGCCTAAAGGTTATGTCATCTCGTTCCATTTCATTTCATTTCATTCATCTCGTAGTATGGGTCTTGTGATCAATTAATTTACCTAACATAAGTTTGTCAACTCACTGAAGGTGCACAGGTGGGTATTTTGGGAGATCTCTACTCCTACTGATAGTAGAAGGCACCCAGTCAGTGGAGCCAAGTTTCACCCATCAAGACACTGATGTGCGCATAGCACACTAGCTACCATTTCATTGGTGGGGCATCTATGGGTTTTAAGTCGAAATTTAACTTCCACAGATAGTAAATGGCACCTAATCTGTGAAGCCAAGTTCCGCCCATTTAGCTCCTCATTTCAATCTAAAACATCTCAGTCCTAGGTAATTGATTGCCACGACCCCTACTAGAGTAACTAGCATATTCCTTTCCCTTTCTTACTTTTCTTTTTAAGGCCCTCTAGCACGCAGGCTAATGTAACTGCAACCTACCTCGATAAATTTCTTTCCCTCAAAACTACTGGCAGACTAGACTGACACGAACCATCCCGACACGGTCAATTGCAGAAACTTATCAGGTATTCAACACTTCTAAACAGAGAAACCACAACTTCTCGCTGTCTACATACATTGCCAGCCAACAGTCATATATCACAATCATGCACTCGCATCTATTTCATAGCACAAGTAACACTGCAACCATATTCTTGAAAACAAAAACACTCATGTCCTTCTCAGGTCATCTCAGTCTCAACTCATACATATAGCAAAATCTCATGTCGAAAACACAATTGTCATATCAATGCATACGTACCAGTTTAATTCAGCAAGTTAACTTACCTTAATAATACAGTACAGAACAACACGGCTTGACCCACAGGTTTTCCTAGCAATCCCACAATTCCTAATAATTAAATAATAAATTAGGTCCTAATACAGTCCGCCAAGAATAAAGATATAGAAGTTTAAGGCCTGAGATTCTTACCCAAATGAGATTTTGGGAAGATTTCCACTCCACCTTTAAATTAAATCGGTTTACCACAAAGTTCTTAGCCCAACCCAAACCACCTGTCCATAATCTAACATTTAGTTCAATAAAACAGAGAATATTAAGACCAAAAGATCCAACCAATCCTTACCCAATCAGTCCTTTAGAAAACTAGGCTAGAAATTCGAACGGCGGCGACGAACGGATCTGAAAGGCGGCACTGGCGCTGGGGCTGTTCGCGACGGGTCTGAGGTGGCGGTGGACAATTTTGCTGCAGACAGTGGCGGCGGCGGACGAGACCGAGGGCAGTGGCGGCAGACGAGACTGAGGGCAGCGACGACGGCTGCATAAGGTGCGGCGGCGGCTTGTGGTGGCAGAAGCGTGACGACGGCGGCGGGAGGAGATCGAGGGCGACGGCGGTCGGACCTTACAGTAGAGAGAGAGGGCGTGAGACCGAGAGAAAAAGAAACGAGAGAGAGAAAGAGAAACAACCTTACCGAGGGAGCTCATGGCTGACGGTCGATGACGGCGTGAGGCGTGCGGCGTGAGGCGTGCGGCGAGCGACAACGGCGTCGTGCGACGATCCACGACGGAGAAGGGGCAGCGGTCGACTGATACACGAGAGAGAGAGTGAGAAGCTGAGAGGGAGAAAGAGACGAGAGAGAGAGAGAGAGAGAGGAAAACACGAAATCGAAGCTTATCGACGGCGGCGGCGGCGTGGGTGGCTGTCGACGGTGGCGCACGGCAGTTTGGCGACGGTGGCAAGCGTGAGCGAAGGGGGCGGCGCGACTGCAGACGGGAGAGAGAGAGTTGAGAGGGAGATGAGGGCGTGAGAAAGGAAAAAAATCTCAGATTTTTTTTAAACGGTCCTTTGACCGAATTTTGGGGGGGGAACGTGAAAGTTTCCCCCCCTTTTCCTCCCTTTTGATAGAGCCAAAAAACCCACCTTTCCTTCTTTTTTTTTTTTTAGAATTTCAGGCTGTTACAAGACGCTTCTAGGTAGTGTCTCAACGCTACCCTCTCGGGTTTATGCACCAATTTTCCATCTTCTTGAGCGTTTTGACACCGAGAATGAGCCATGGTCTCTCCTCTTCATCTCTTGAGCTCCCAGTTCACAAAATGACTCCAATTCAGACCTTTTTAGCTCTTTTTTACCCGAAATGCATTCTCGACCTCTTGCTCACAAAATCCTACAAAACATAACAATTAAGCTCATAAGTGACCGTAAAACTAGCAAGATTAGGACCAAATATATATGACCAAATTGGACCTATCAGCATTGGACCTGGACTTTTCTCAATTAAGGTCGTCGAGAATGCTGAAATTTTCTTGGCAGTTTGAGAACAACAAAATGAGTGAGCTTCAAATACAGTGTCTGAGTGAGCCTCAAATACAGTGTCTTTGCAGTTCGAGAACAACAAAATGGATGAGCGTCAAATATAGTGTCTTTGTAGCTTGAGAACAACAAATTAACCTTGCAACACAAAAGCAGTAAAAATACAATAAAATTATTGACTACATAAACTACATGTTGATCCTCTAGCATCTTTCGTACCACGTGGATAAGATTCGTACCTATATTGAGAGCTTTCGGGATCAGAATTTTAGTGAGAGTGAGAATTTGCAGTCCTACTTCAGAGTTGGAAACCAGAGTATAGCCTCAAGTGCCGTCGACAAATACCAGTGGGAACTCGGTTCATGCTTGGAGGAGGAGACGAGTTATTGGAGGAAGAAAACGATAGAAATAGGGGAGAGGAAGTTGGAGAAGAAGATTTGAAACTTATCAGATAAATATAAAATATAAAATATTTTTATAATCTAAAATTTGAAAAGATTTAGTTTGTTGGGGATACACCTCACATAAATTTAGGATTTTTAAAAAGCGTAATTTTAGGATTTTTGTAAAGATTCGGTTTGTTGAGGTCCACATACACCGTACATAAGTTTAGGAGAGGTTGGCTTACACCTTGCGGCAGGGACAAAAAGGGAATAATGCAAAAGCTGAAGCCATGTAGAAGTCACTTGTGGCCATATTTCAGTTTTTTATTTTTTTGGATATGTTTCAAAACCGCCCCCGCTTTTGGCCATTCGGTCAAAATTCTCAATTGTTATTCGAATCGTTTCATCTTGACCTATTTGAAATATGACTCTATTTGAATGGGCTAGACATACTTGATCAAATAATGATCATAATTAAAAGACATGTGGCATTATTTGGGATTTGTCATTGTTTTATCTTCAAATCTAATTTAGAATACATATGTAATTTTTTTTCATTAATTTATAAATAATGATGTCACAATTTATGATTGGTGAAATTTCACTTTTTTTTTTTTTTTTTTTGAAAATGAACTAATTCATTAAGAAACAAGAGGGCCCCGAGGGGATACAAACATACATCGTTCTTGGAACGATAAACTTTTCATCCACTCAGGATAGTTTCCTAGCAATACAAAAGGCGACGACAATAGCCCTTTCCAGGCCATTTTATGAGCAAAGCTATTAAACTTGCGACCAACGAAGTTAAAACTCAACTTTTCAAACGATCTTTGAATGGTCTTGATATCCCAGATAGTTGTAGCTATGCAAGACTCACATGGAATCTGAGCTTTAATAGATTTCACATTTAACAGTTATCAAATTTGGCCTTAGACTTGAATTAAGCCCTCTTCTTCAAAGTGTTCAACCATCAATGGCAATCCAACCTTGCATCCCTTCGAGTGTTATCTTGCATGTAAAAAAGGTCTAGTTTCTCTATCTAGGAGTTGCTATACCTTTGCAAGAGTTGCCTAATTCATTTCCTAAATTTATATCCCTATCAAACATATATTCATTGACCTTTAATTTAATGTTTAATGTCTTTTTAATTTCAATTATGAACATATAATTATGTTTGTTAGAATTTATTTTTATATTTTAAAATGAAATTTCATAAATGTTTTATATATATCCCACATGTTTCTTTCAAGTGTATGGTGTATTAAGAATCGATATGATGATAAAACATACACAAAAAATAGGTCAAGTCGGTCCATTTGGTAACATTTATGTTTCTTGTTAACCAATTCTAGTTCCTTGTTTCTTAATTTTTGTTTCTTGTTTCTCGTTTCCATTTTTAAATTTTTTTTTTTAAAAAAAAAAAAACTTTGTTTGCTAACTAGTTCTTGTTTCGTGTTCTCTGTTTTTTTTTTTTTTTTTTTTTTTGGTTAAAAAAGAAACATACTTTGTTAATCCTTTCTTATTTTTTATTCTTTTAAATTTCAAAATAAAAATGTAAATTTTTTATATAAAACTTAGTTTTTAAAAATTAAATATCCAAAATTTTCATATAATATTTGTTTTTAGATATTCATTGTGTATTTGATAAGCTAAGAATGATCAGATATAATGTTTCTATTTATGTTGGGGAGAAAATGAAAACAAGAAAGTTGTTTTCAAAATTTCCACACAATTTTGATAATATTCGTAAAAAATAAAAAACAAAAAAAAAGAGAAATAATTATAAAAATTTTCATTTTTAAAACAAAAAGAAAATGAAAAATAAAAAATAAAAAATGTTGGTTAAGAAATGATCTAATAATATTTTAAAGTCATCAACTAAGCTGAATCTAAAAGAGTTCATCCTTCAACATCATTATCTTATTGGCAAATTAAAATATTCAACAACATTGATGATAATATGAATAGATATTGATATTTTATTCAATGTTCATCCCACTCTGCCAAATTTATCATCAATTGGATCATGAAAGCCACCCACCAAAACTTGCCCCAATAATGAAGAGCACTATTTATAAAATAAATCATTTATTTTTGGAGATTATAAAATAAACAAATTGAAATTGAATTCATCATTAGAACTAGGAGCAGACTTCCCAACAGTGAGATGAAAAGGGAATGCAAATAATGACTCTGGGTCAAAAGTTTAGGCCCAGTGGGGCAATGTGTAGCTGTTGAAAATGAAATGTTTGAAAGGACATTTCTTAAAATATATTTTTAATCACTTAATTTCAACTTTTGCAATAAAAGTTTCCATTTCAGTCTCTGTAGTTCAAGCTTAATTTTAATTTGGTTTTATAATTTTAAAAATATTAAGACTAGATATATTTTTGTTAAAATTATAAAATTCAATTTTATGTCTATAACACCTAAGCTTTCAACTTTGTGTCTAATAGGTTAGACACCTTTTGAAGTTCAAAGACTAACTAGACATAAACGTGAAATTTTAGAGACTAAACTTGTAATTTAACCATATATATTTGAGTCCCTAATGTTTGCTTCTTCTTTTTTTTTTTTTTTTCCAATTTGGTTTCTAATGTTTAAAAGGTTCCAATTTAGCCCCTCATGTTTAAACATTTTTCAATTGTACCCTTACTGAGAACCATTAAAATTGACTTGTAATAAACATATACAACATGTATTAGAGTGTGTTTGGTTTAACTTTTCAAGTGTTTAATTTTGAAAAAAAAAATCATTTTGAAAAAATTTCTAGTGTTTGGCAACCACTAAAAATGACTTATTAGAAAATGAGATTGATAAGGCCCCGTTTGATAACCATTTGGTTTTTTGTTTTTTGTTTTTGAAAATTAAGCTTAAAAACACTACTCCTACACATGAATTTCTTGATTTTGTTACCTACCTTCTTTTTATGTTTTCAAAAACTAAGCCAAATTTTGAAAACTAAAAAAAGTAGTTTCCAAAAACTTGTTTTTGTTTTTGGAATTTGGCTAGGAAGTTAAATGTGTCATTGACAAAGATGCAAACCATGATAAGAAAATTGGGGAAAAACAAGCATAATTTTCAAAAACCAAAAACCAAAAACCAAATGGTTATCAAACGGGGCCTAAATAAACCATTTTGAGAGAAACACTTGAAACCAACTTTTTAAAAAAGAGTTTTAAGTATACAATAACTTGTGCATAAAAACACCTATGAGGAAATGCAACCAACCATATGTGTGTTTAAATTCTAAACAATTTTTATACAAAATGTTTTTTAAAAAAATGCATTCTTGAAAAACATTTAAATCAAAATGTATTCCAAGCGGACCCTTAATTGAGTTATAGAAATTTTGAGAATTTTAGCACTTGAACGAGAAAATTTTCAAATTTTTCCTCCAAATTTTTAGAAAGTTGGAGGAATTTTTTAATTTTAAGCAACTTAATTCTTTCTATTCCAAATTTTTAATAACGGACTACATATCATGTCAAGTGCGTTTATCACAAGCTGGTCTTTAACATTTTCTAATAGCGAAGATATAATTGAAAAAAATCGACCAAAACATATATTTAATTTTACTAATCGTCTCTAAAATTACAAGGCAGTAAAAGATGTAACAGTTAAATCCTAAAGTTCAAAATTTCATAAAAACTTTGATTGAATTGTATATAAATGGAGTAGATAAATTATGTACTATCCCAAATTAAAGATGGGTAATTATTTACTCAATCATATGAGCTAGATTCCAACAACATTTTGTTAGAGCGAGTTTAGCTCAGCGGTAATTAACATGTACCTTCGGCCATAAGGTTAGAGGTTCAAATCCCCCACCCCAAATGTTGATGGACTCAAAAAAAAAAAAAAAAAAAAGATTCCAACATTTTCAACCATCAAAGTGAAGATAGCTTAGAAGTAATTGATACGTACTTTAACCAAGATTCTCAACCTCACAAACTCCCTTTCTACATTTCTAAAAATATACAGACTAAGTTCTAACCTACAGAAGCATAATGACAAAATATGTTACCAAAAGTCAAAGTCCAGAAACTAAAAAAAATTACCAAAAAAATAATTCCTCAGTTCAGAAAGCCATTACTCAACTGACATTTCCCTGTCATGATAAGGTACTGTGGAGCCCTAAGGGCTCTGTTTTTATTATCTCTGCAAGTTGAAAGTCATTATAATGACAAAAGAGAAAAAAACAAAAGAAACAGTAAAATACTAAGTGGGGTTTTGAGGGACTAAACTGTGAATTGAATCAAAGTTTTGATCCCATTTTTCTCTTTTTTTTTTTTTTCTCAAGTAACACAAGCAATGGTACTGTAAAACCTTGCACCCATTTCTACATTCAGCTAAAGCTATAGCTACCACAAAAACACTAATCCTAGAGTAAATAATAAACCAAGGGGGGATTTTTAGGGGCAAAATTTACATGATACTGCAACTATCGGTATTCTCGTCGCTGAAGAAGTGCGTATACTGGTCGGTTGCGACCGGAGGGAGCATCGGGGGCGGTGGAGCATAGTTCACGGCAGGGTTCGGCCGGGAATACATCATGGGTTGGAACATATCATTCCCAACTCCCCTCTGTTGGTTCATCATCATGGCCATGTACTGTTGTTGTTGTTGGTTGTAAGGGTTCCCTTGTCCCATTCCTTGATAATATCCTCCTCCTCCTCCTCCTCCTCCTCCATTCATCATTTGTTGAGCTGGTAGACCTTGTACTGCTGGAATGTTACCCATCTGACTCATTGCATAATTTCCCATTGGTGGGCCCATCTGGCCCATATTAATACCACCAGGGCCCATTGGGCCCATATGACCCATCTGCCCCATTTGGCCTCTGTTTCCATTACCATGGCCTATTTGGCCCATCTGGCCCATCTGGCCCATACTCTTACCATTACCACCTCCATTTCCACCACTCCCTTTTCCTCCTTTGCTAGGTTTGGGAATATCAATGTCATGGAAGCCAATATCTAATTTGTCAAACTCATGGAGGCCATCATGTTTCCCTCCTTTTTTGGCACCATTGCCATTATGTTTTCCTCCACCACTCTCTGTACTTTTTTTATTATTGCTGCTTCCTTTGTTCTTGTTACCATTCTCCTTCTTGCTACCACTTTTACCACCAAAGCCAAACAGCCCCTTCTTACCTAGCCCTAGAAACCCACCTCCTTTCTTCCCTCCATTTTTATCCTTCCCTCCTTTCTTCTGGTCCCCTCCTTTGCTCTTACTCTTCGTCCCGCCGCTATCGCCCCCGTCTTTCTTCCCTCCTCCCTTGCTGTTTTTGCCTTCATTACCTCCTCCCTTACCCTTCATCATAACAGGGAAATCAATAACTTCACCCTTCTTGGCTGCACCCCCATCCCCACCTTTCTTACCATTCATGGCATTGAAATTAATCATCCCATTGGGCCCAAAAGACCCTCCTCCTGCTTTGCCCATCATGGGCATCATATTGTTTGGTAAGCCATGCCCATGCCCATGCCCATGTCCATGACTAAACTCATCATCTTCATCATCAAACTCATCATCATCATCATCAAATTCATCATCAAACTCATCATCAAACTCATCACCACTAAAATCAGAATCATCCTCAGGCAAATTGAACTTAACAGATTTCTTATCTTTAGGAGGAGCCATGAGATTATGCATATTGTTGTTGATATTACCTCCTTTATTGTTGTTGTTGTTGATGTTGGAGCCTTTCAATTGTTGTTGTTGTTGTTGGTGGTGTTGAAGAAAAGCCTTCTCCATCTGAAACTTGTGGTTGTTCATGTTCATGTTCATGTTCATGTTGTTGTTGTTGTTGTGTTCTTTGCCTCCTTTGACATTTTGGAACTGCATGTGCTTGAACTGATTGTTGAAATTGTTCATGTTGTTTGAATTCATCTGAGCTCCCCATAGCTCAGCATGCTTCCCTGATTTCTCAAGCTTCTTTATCAGTTTGGCTGGATCTATATTTCCTGTTACACTCACTTTCCCTTGTTCTGCATCTATTTTCACAGTGTAAACTCCTAAAACACAAACAAAAAAAAACCCCCATAACAGAAGCAGTCAATAATCTTCTAAAAGAGTAACAAATCCCTAAATTAATCAAGGGTTTCTCCTCTAAATTGAGTTCAACCATGGTTAAATCAGGAAAAAAGAACAAAAAAAAACCCCAATATAATTAATTACCACTTACCATCAATCTTCTGAAGAATTTTCTTGACCTTCTGTTTGCATCCATCACAGTGAATGTTAACTCTGAGAGCACAGGCCTGGAAACAAACACAAAAACAGAAACAAACATCAATTTCACTGAAAACCCACCAAGATTTTAAAGGCCAAAAAAGGGAAGACAAAGGAGAAATTGAAACCAAACAGTTCCTTAAATTGAGGGAAAAATCAAGAATCAAGATAAAACCCCCAAATGTACCTGAATCTTCATGACATCCTGTTTGCTCATTGTGTGTTGGAGAGAATAAAGTGTGGTTGAAGCTCTTCTGAGAGACAAAATTGAAAGTGGGTTTTGTTTGAGGGCCTTCACTTTAAAGCTTCTCTTCTCCTTCTTGTAATTGAAGCTTGTCAAAGTGTGTTGGAAATGAAATCTCTCTTTCTGTTTCTCTAAGATTTAGAAGAAGAAGAAGAAGGAATTTGGAAATGAGGAAAAGGAAAAGAGAAGAAATGAATGAAGAGAGAGAGAGAGAGAGAGAGAGAGATGAAATGGAATATTTTGAAAGAGAGAAGAAGCAGAGGAGCTCAAAGGTGAACAATGGGAGAGTCCCCTTTTGAGCTTTTATCCCCTTCTTTCAGGGCTTTCTCTCTCTCATATTTAAAATCTTCCCACCATAGACAGAGAAATACAGGAGAGAGAGACAGTTGTTGAATTGCAATTGAAAATTATTTCCACTTTCACATTTTTTTTTCTTTTCTTTTTCAAAAATAAAAATCTATTTTGGTCGGTAATTTTCCACACTTATTTTGTTTTAAATATTGCATTCTTTTTCGAAAAAAAAAACTTGGTTGCATATCGATATGTAGGGATCTTCCTACATACCACTGTTAAAATGTTGACAACTAGAAGAAACAAAAAAAATGTTTTTTCATTTTCTACATTTTTTTCTTAGTTGTCAGGAGATTTTAATGGGGTATGTAGGGAGATTCCTACATACGAGTATGTAGTCAAGTATTTTTCTTCTTTTTCGTTCAATAAAAATAATAAAACAAACTGTGGAGTGAAGATCCACATACCAATTTTTGAGATGATAATAGGCATATTATCAATTAAGCTATGTTGGAATTAAAAAATAAACATTATATTTTGGTACCTAAATTTTATTTTTAAAAAATTTATTTTGAACATTAACATCAATTTTTTATTCATCATTTAAAAAGAACGTATAAATATTTAAAAATCTATGCTCCATTTGATAGTCATTTGATTTTTTGTGTTTTGAAAATTAAGCTTATAAACATTATTTTTATCTAAAAAATATAGGAATGGTTTAATAACTATTTGGTTTATCGATTTTGGTTTTTAAAAACGAAGTTTGTTTTCTTCAATTTCCTTAGAATGGTTTTCATTTTTGTTAAGGACACATCTACGTTCATAGTCAAACTCCAAAAAAAAAAAAAAAAAAAAAAAAAAAAAAAAAAAAAAAAAAGTTTCTGAAAACTACTTTTTTTAGTTTTCAAAACTTGAGTTAGTTTTGAAAACATGGAAAGAATAGATGACAACACAGTATTTTATAAATGGAAGTAATATTTATAGGCTTAATTTTTGAAAACCAAATGGTTATCAAATAGAGTTGTAATTTTCAAAAACTTGTTTTTATTTTTGGAATTTGGCTAGGAATTCAAATGTATCCTTAACAAATATAAAAACCATAGTAAGTAAATTGAAAAAAAAAAACAAATATAATTTTCAAAAAACCAAAAATAAAAAAAACCAAATAATGAACAAACAGGACCCTAATTTTTTCCATCTACTACATGTTGCTTCAAACATTTGTCTATATTTGACAGATATTTATTAATTAAGGACTTGTTTAATAATGTTCTTATTTTTATTTATCTTTTTTTTTAAGAAAGAAAAATGGTGTTTGGTTATTTTTTTCTTTCTTTTTTCCTTTTTTATTGAAAAAGAATAGAAATATATTTGTCTATCATTATTTATTTATTTATTTTCTTAAATTTTAAATTTGGAAAAAAAAAAAAAAAAGAGAAGTCTACGGAACTGTCATCGAAGTGTCAAATTTTGTCGTACGAGAAATACTTTATATACAACTTAATTACTTTTATAAATATAATACTGCAAACAACAACACATTTCAAAGGATTTTTTTTCTATTTGAAACAAGTCAATAATAATAAATGTTAACAGAGTACGAAATATTTCAAAATTGATTGACCAAGATCTAAAGTCTAATTAAAAGAAGAAAAAAAAAACAGAGAAATATAATTATTTTATGATTTAAATTTCAACCTTTTCAATATATATTTATATTAAAGAAAATTGTAGTGGAAATTCAAGATAGGGACCGACATATATAAACATGAATAATTAGTGTGATAATATAAAAATAATAATATGTGATATTTTAAGAAAATAAAATAAATGGCAGAGATCTTGGGCCAGCGGCTAAGCCATGTGAAGCCAAATTTTTTTTGGCAATTGGCCTCCTCTTTCTTGGAATTTTCCAATATTATTGGTTTTATTAATTTGAGAATATTGGAATTTGCTATTCTACTAATGCTGATTTTAATCCATTCATGTTACCCAAGTATTATTTTTTTCATTATTATTTTTCCCCTCATAAGGTATAAGCCAAAATTGATTAAAAAGAATTAAAAATGGATTGAAATAATCAAATCAAGTCAATTCAATTTGACCAATAAGTATCAATTAGTTTAAGAACAATACCTAGCTTGCATACAGATAGGTAAGGATCTCCCTGCATATCCCATTAAAATCTTGACAACTAAGAAAGACAAGGGTAAAAATTGAGATTTTTTTTTTTTTTATCTCTCTTAGTTGTCAATATTTTAATGGAGGTATGTAGGCAGATCCCTACATACCAATATGTAGCCAAGTATTTTTCTTAGTTTAATTTCATCCAAACAAAATGTAACCTCGAATAGAAGAAAGGTACATGAATGAATTGAGACTATATTCGAATGAGAGAGATCCTAAGGACATGAAAGTATAGTCAAGATAAGCTTAAAAGAACTAACAGTAACTACCTATATCAACAAGGTGCACTTTCTTTTTTGGTAACTCAATCATAGGAACTTTAGAGTTAAGCATGCTTGACTTGGAAAAGTTCTATGTCGGGTGACCTCCTCAAAATTTTTTTAAGAAACACATGAACGAGGACAAAACATGCTAAAATTGACCACATGTTGGTTTGTGGGAACAACTTTCACTCTTAGAAGCACTTTCAAACAAGTATGGTGAAGCGGCTAAGTCATAGGGGAACGTCATGCTCATCAGGTGTCAAATCTGGATTATGAATCCTAATCTAAATCTTGGATCTGGGGTGTTACAAATAGTATCAGAGTGGAACCTCTACTAGTAGGATGTGGTTCGAGGACGAACCATGGCGAAAGTTGGTAGGCATGAAATGAGCTTAAAAGAACTGACAGTAACTACCTATACCAAGATGGTGCACAATTTCTTTTCGGTGGCCTGGGGTGCTCGACTTGAGAAAGTTTTATATTTGGTGATCTTCTGGAAATTTTCCAAACTACCTTCACGCTTAGAAGCAGTTTCAAACAAGTATAGTGACGTGACCCGGTCACAGAGATGGAGGAAAATGTTACACAAAATTAACAATATTTTCGTCCGTACAGTTTCACTTTGGTGATTTTTGATCCCGTGATCAATTCAATTAGTTTTCTTTTTTCAATTTATTTTAATAAAAATGATGTAGTAGTTTAATACTAATATTTTTTGCTCAAAAATTGATTTGACCTAGATCATTTACACACCTTTATCAAGAGAAATTATTTAACGTGAATGTTACTTTTACACACCAATTATATAGGACTACCACCATAACATCATGTATGACAATTACAAAAGTATCCATTTAATTTTTTTTTTTTGGGAAAAAATCATTTTTAACCCTAAACTTACGAGATTATATCAATTTTAACTCCGCACTTTCAATTTCATCAAATTGAACCCCAAACTTAGCAGGTTGTATCAATTTTAACACTTAGCTTTTAATTTCATCAAATTGAACCTCATACTGAGTAGCTTGCATCAATTTTAACCCTAAACTTGCATAAGTGTTGCAATGTAGACCTTCGATTATTTTCTGTTTGAACCACCGTTAAAGAATTATAATTGAATATTTACTCATTTTTCTTTTTCATTTAATTCATATGACATCTGAGTTGGTTTCTTGTAAGAAATTTATATTGGAGAAACTTTTTATTTTAATAAACTTTTTTTTGAGAAGTTATTATAATAAACTTTTACTGTTGAGAAGTTATACATGAGTTTTCTCTAATTTTCGTTTTATTGTGTTTGTTAGGTTTTGTTGTTTTTTTTAGGGAAAAATTCCTTTTTAATCTTAAACTTTAGGGGTTGTATCAATTTTAACCCTGAACTTTCAATTTCATCAATTGAACCCTAAACTTAACGAGTTGTATCAATTTCAACCCTGAACTTTCAATTTCATCAAATTAAACCTCAAACTTATCAAATCGTATCGATTTTAACCCTAAACTTGCGAAAGTGTTACAATGTATACCTTTGGTTAACTTTTTTTTGAACCACCGTACGTAATTGATTATTTTTTTTTTTTCTTAATTTACATTGCATCTGAATTGGTTTCTTATAAATAAAATATTGAAGAAACTTTATTTTAGATGACTTTTTCTCGTTGTTGAGGATTTTATGAGAGTTTTTTGCTGCTATTTAAGATTACGAAAGCAAAGAAATTTTGGAGGTTTTTTATCTTCAAATATTCGCTGGTCTTTTCTTGTTGCTAAGAACTTTGTGGGATTTTTTTCCTTCTTTTAATGTTTTTTTTTTCTTGCTAATTAGAAGAATGTACAAATCTAGGAAACGAAAATAAAGAAATTTCGAGTTTTTTATTTCTCATATTTGCTAGATTTTTCTTGTTGCCAATAACTCTGTGACTTTTTTTTTTATAACAATGAGAAGAATTATCTGAGATATTTGATTTCTTAAAGAGTTTTTCCAACAAATTTCTTACAAAACACTAACTCAGGTGCAATGTGAATTAAAAAAAATAAAAGAAAATTGTCAATTACATATTTTAATAGCAATTCAAATGAAAAGTTGACAAAAGGTCTACATTGCAACATTTATGCAAGTTGGAGGTTCAAATTGATACAATTTGTTAAGTTTGGGGTTCAATTTGCTAAAATTGAAAGTTTAGGGTTAAAATTGCTACAACCTGCAAAGTTTAGGGGTCAAAATTGATTTTGGGATGCAACTATAGAAATAGGAAAAAAATTTTGGGATTTTTTCTTTTCATTTAGATGACTTTTTCTTGTTGTTGAGAACTTCGATTGTTTTTTTTTTTTTTTTTTGTTGCTGTCAAGGATTATAAAAGCAATGCAATTTTGGAGTTTTTTTCTTCGAATGTTTGCTTGTTTTTTCTTTTTTGCTAAGAATTTGGAGAGTTTTTTTTTGCTCCTTTTTTTTTGGGAAAAATACACTTTTAGTCCCTGAGGTTTGGATTAGGTTTCCATTTTGGTCCCTGAGTTTTCAAACTCGACAATTTAGCCCCTGAGGTTTGGATTTCGTTATATTCTTAGTCCCTCCGTCAATTTTTCTGTTAAACTTTGATGTGGATTATTTTTTATTAATTTTTTTTCATTAATTTCTTAAAATAAAATAATATATAAAATACTTTTTTATTATTTTATTATTTTTCTTTTTTCTTTTTCTTCTTCATCTTCTTATACTATTCTTCCTCATTATTCTTTAAAATCGTAACTCAACTCACCCATGGCAACCACAGTCGTCGTCAACCATCGCTCGCCGCCGGCAACCACTTTTTTTTCCCTCTTCCTCTTCCTCTTCTTTTCTTCTTCTTCTTGTTTCTTCCTTCTCCTTTTTTTTCATTAAAAAACCCACGAACAAGCCTTCAAAACTCAGATCTGAAACGCCGAACAAGGCAGATCTGGAATTCTCGAGTTGCCCCTTCATCTTCTTCGCTCAAAACCATTTTCTAAAATGCCTGAAACGAAGGGGAAGTCCCCTTTGTTTCAGATCTGGAAGATTCGGTTGGCGAAGAGAGAGATCTGAAACGGGCGACGATTAAGAGAGAGGACGACGGCTAGGCAAGAAAACCGATGAAGAAAACAAGGGATGGTGGCGACTGGGCAGGACGAGCTGCGTACGCACACGGGAGAGAGAGGAAAGGAGAGAGAGATCTGATGCTCAATTTGCATACCGCAAGTATACGGGTCAAGTAATAATATAGTGTTTTGGTGTAAAACGAGTGTCATCCTCTGGATTGGTTTTCTAGCAAATTAAGTACCGTGAATACTTTTGTCCAATTTTATTTAGGGAGCAAAACTTAATGAAAAAGATAAATCTAAAAACAGAGCATAAAATAAAGGGTGGAGACTCAAATGGAAAGACTCTTAGGGAATTGATTTCATTATTTAAGATTGAGGATTGATTGATAGGAATGAATCGATCGTGCAATTATTCTACAAGCTAAGGAAACTTTTATCACCATTACCTCTCCCGAGTATAATTGATTCTCATGCATATAACTAACTTGATATCCCTATCTAAGTTCATTAACATGCAAGACATTATTCGGTTTAGTCCTTGTTATACTTCTAGAGATATTCCAAATCCCGTCACAAACTTAGAATTTCTACTCTAGTCATGCAATTAAACAAGGTAACTCTTAGGTCAAATCCTCTCTCCCGAGTTAGATTCAACACTTAAATCATTCAATTAGTGATCAAGTAATTGAAAGCATTACACAAAATTGCATGCATAAAATAACAACACATTCATACCAAAAATCAATCCAACAACTCAAACAACTACATCAAACCCTAAGACAAACAACTAGAAATTCATAGTCTTTAAACCACAAATACTAATTGCAAGAAAAGTCATAAAAACTACAAGAGGTAAGGGAAAGAGAAAGGAAAACTCGAATCCGTCGAAACCGGCACGTCCCCTTCACGATCTCCACGTCTTCTGGCTTGATTCCCGCTCCTTGGCCTTGCTTCAGCTCCCACCAAAGATCTCTAGTCGAAATTAGGGCTAAAATCTAACCAATTGGACTCCCCCAATCCGTAGCACAAAAAGAAGAATTTATAGAAAATCTGCCGATAGAGTCGCGACGTTGTGGACGTAGTGTCGCGACGCTACTCCAAATTCCAGCACACTGGCTTCTCGGATTGGACAGCTTCTAATTCCTTTCTAATTAATTTCCTTTGCCTCCTTTTAGCATTCCGAGCACCCAATTAACTCCAAATTCTCGTTTTAGCTCAACATAACAATTTCCTACAAAATAAACATTAAAGAGCAATAATATGGCTACAAATTACTCAAAGACTAACCAAATTGAATAGGGAAAAATAGCTAGCTATGCTCGCTATCAAGATCTGAATGGGGGCGTTCAGATCTGAAACGACAGCGTTCTTGTGTGTGTGTGGACAGTCTCGACGACAGAAGCGCGGTGATTCTGGTGAGGCGGGCGGCGACTCCGACGAGGTGGTGGTTTGAAGAAGATAGGTTAGAGAAGAAGAAGATTGAAGAAGAAGGAAAAGAAAAAGTGAAAAGGAAAAAGAAAAGGAAAAAGAATAATAAAAATGTATTTAATATATTATTTTATTTTAAGAAATTAATAAAATATATTTTTTAATTAAAAACTAATGGCACGCCAACAATCTGTTAGTGTTTAACAGAAAAATTAACGGAAGGACTAAGAGTGTAATGAAATCCAAACCTCAGGGGCTAAATTGTTAAGTTTGAAAACTCAGGGACCAAAATGAAACCTAACCCAAACCTCAGGGACCAAAAGTGTATTTTCCCTTTTTTTTTACTGCTAATTAGAACATGAAGGGTAGGAAAAACAAAAGCAAAGCAATTTTAGGTTTTCCCCCTCATATTTTCTAGATTTTTCTTGTTACTAATAATTTAGTGATTTTCTTTTTTTGGAGGCTAATATGAATGAAAATAATCAGTCTAGAGTGTTTGATTTCTTCAAATAAAGAGTTTTTCCAACAAAATTCTTACAAGAAACCAATATAACTTAGGTGCAATGTGATTTATTTTATAATAAAAATGGAGGGAATTGCCAATCAAATGTTGTAAGGATGATTCAAATGAAAAGTTAACCAAAGGTCTACGTTGCAACACTTTTGCAAGTTTGGAGTTAAAATCGATACAATTTGCTAAGTTTGAGGTTCAATTTGATGAAATTGAAAATTGATGGTTAAAATTGATACAACTTGCTAAATTTAGAGTTGAAAATGATTTTTTTTTTTTTTTAAGAAGGAATTCATTAAACTAAGTTAAATATATAACCTAAACATCAATAACCTCCCTTATAATTTTTTTTATACAACAAATATAGGGTATGGAGATTTGAACCTCCAATCTCAATCTCAAAGGAAGGAGTATATGCTAACTTTCGCTAAACTATCCTCCTTTAGCTTATAAATTAAAAGGTTTATGTATATATGTATGTTCTGATATTTGTGTTGATAACTTCTCAAAAATAATTTAATCTTTAAAAATTATATACTATAGGAAGATTATGAAAAATTTCTTTTAAAATTGATTAGGGAGCAAGAAAGAAAAGCAAAGCTGGTAAACAGCAGAAGCTAGTGAGACACAACACAACACAACGGCTCTCTATAACATGGCAGTTGCCAGACAAGATGTGTTAAAAAGCAACAAATTAAAAATGCCTTAAAAAAAAAAAAAAAAAGCAAAAGTAATATAGAGCACGTAAAGCAATTCAAAACCCAATCCCGAGTAAGTAGAAAAACAGATCGGGAAAGGAAAAAAAAAAAAAAAAAAAAAGTAAAAGTGAAAAAGAAAAGAAAGAAAAGAACAAAAAAAATCCAAAGAAAGGGAGAAAAAGGAAAATTGAAGAGCTCTAAACCTGAACTCCTTTCTTGGAAACCAAATTATTGCAAATTCATGGAAAACCGAACCAAATTTGAGTATATGTAGCATTTATTTATATGGTGCAAAAGAATAAGTTTAAGAAATCTAATATTTTAGAGTGATATATAATTTTTAAATATTTGAAATTGACAAAATAAGTCCAAATCAAATTGACCAATAGTTCTTTGGTTTCGAACTACATGTGTTAGTTATGGTCAATGTTATAGGTTCTTTTTTAGTTTTGTGGACATTAAATAGTTTATGCAGCAAGACGAGTCGGTCGTTGTGTGAAATAAGCAAAAGTCTGCATAACAAATGTGAAATTCGATTTTTCTTGTTTCGAATTATACCAATTTTGATTCATGACCTCAATCACTATCTAAAGAAAAAGAAAGAAAAGAAAAAGAAAAAGAGAAAGAGAAAGAGAGACTTAGATTTTAAATTTGCAAAGAAATTAAAAATGTTTATGTTTGTTTTGGTGTAAAGTGGAGGGGTGGGAATAGGGACAAAAAAGGATTGACAACCTGATCTTACAAGTGCTTTATAGGGATGGGAGATGGTGTGCTTTGCTTTGGGACCCTTCCAACTTTGACTAATCAACAACTATTTCTTTCTTTCCCTTTTTTTTTTTTTTTAAAAAAAAAACAATATAATTAATTGTTATTATTGTTGTTGTTTCTCTTTAAAATTCACTTTTTATATTTTAAATCTTTGGACAGCCAAACAAAGGCCATTATTATCTTAGGATATTTAAAAACACTTTGGAAGATTCTAAGGTGGAAAAAGTTTGATCATATTTGATTTTTTTTCTCTCTCTCTCCCTATCTGATTTTTGCAGGTTGTGTGTGTTTGTGAGTTTTCAAGTGGGAAGTGGGTGAGTCTTGTCAAGCCCAAAGTTTATCCATATTGGGGAGCTCTTACACAAATCAGGAATGCCATTCTCACTTTTTTTTTTTTTACCTTTAATTTTCTAGGAGGAACCCACAAATAATTGAGAGGATTTTGGTTCCATTTTCCGATGGTCGGGTCTCTTCAACGTTGTCGGGATCGTTCATTTTCAAGATATTATGTTGTCTGATTGTTTGAGGATAAGTTGGATCTGGAGCTCTACTAGAATGTTTGATTCACGAAAGACGGTAGGATAAATTCGTTATTTGACAGTAAATTAGTGCAAAACCGATCATTTTAGGTATGTTAAAGCATGTTGAATTTCAATAAAATAAATAAGATATCTATAATACAATTTTGAAATTTGAACTTATATTTTCTTGTATTCAAATATGAAATGAAATATTCTTCTTTGCAATTTAAATTTATTGTGTTTTCTTTAAGGAAATGGATTGGTGGAAAAGAATTTAGATAGTTGAATCATACATAGGAAGAGAGAGAGAGAGAGAGGCAAATTGGTAATGGAGGAACCGTTACTTTTATGCTTTGTCCTTTGCTTCCCCATTTTCAAGAAAGAAACACATGCATATTTCTAGAGTTGAAGTAAACACTTTGACCAAAACTCTTTGAAATCCAAGAAAAACAACATACAACTTGTTAGTGTGAAGGTTTGATTTTAAAAACTATAAAGAAAACTTAGTTTAGACAAAATAAACATGATAAAGATTTGGAAAAAAAAAACATTTTCGCTATAAGGTTTAGGATGGGTTGTGTTTAGGTGTCTCAGTTTTCAAACTCAACAATTTTACTCATGAAGTTTGGATTTATTTTCACTTTGGTCCTTCAGTCCAACTTTTTATTAATTTCTAGCAAATTGCTGATGTGACACTATTTTTTTTTATTAAAAAAATTATTTTAGATATTTTTTTTTTTTTTTTCCCTTTTTCTTCTTCATATTCTTCCTCTTCCATCTTCTTCCTCTTCCCTCCCCACTTCACATCTTCCCACTTCACCCTAATCCCTATTGCTTGCCGCTACAATCGTTCTCCTTTTTTTTTTTTTTCCTTCTCTATTCTTCTTCCTTCTCCTTCCCTTTTTCTTCTCTTTCCCCTTCTCTTCCTTCCTTCTTTCCCTTGCTTAAAAAGAATTGAAGGGGATTACCCCTTCGATTTAGTCTGAATTGAAGGGGAAATCTTCTTCATTATTTTTTTTAAAAGGTGGAAGAAAGGGAGAAAGGAAGAGAAGGGGAAAGAGTAGAGGAAGGAAAGAATAGGGAAAAAAAAGAAGAAAAGAGAAAGAAAAGAGAAAATAGAAGAAGAAAAAGGAGAGCGACAGTGGACGGTGAGTATTAGGATTTAGGTGAAGTGAAGAGGGGAAAAGAAGAAGATGAAGATGAAGAGGAAAAAGAAAAAGAAAAAAATAGTTAAAATATTTTTTATTTTAAAAAAAAATTAGAGAATATTTTTTTTTAAAAAAAAAATGATGTCATATAATAATTAATGGAAAATTGGACAGTGTGACCAAAAAGAAATCAAATCCAAATTTCATAGGTAAAATTGTTGAGTTTAAAAACTTAGGGACCTAAATGTAAACTAATCCAAACTTCATGGACCAAAAATGTAATTTTCCCTAAACTTTATAATAAGATGAACACCTTTAACTAACATTGTCAATTTTCCTAAAAAAAATAAAAGAAACAAATTCAATTCAGATGGATGTGTTATAATCTTATACTTAAATAAATAGTAGAGATTGTTTATTTATTTGTTTATGTTGTAAACTGAGTTGCAATGACTTAGTTTGAGTATCTTATACTTGGGCGACACTAGTTTCATAGCTATGGATACTTTAAGCGTGTTGACTCTTAAGTCGAATTCAGGTATTTCTATGACTAAACTTTAGTTCGTTTTTCTTTCTAATTATATTTTTAATTGATTTATGTGATTGGTTTTCAATAATTTTTAGAGAAATTATTATTTTAAATTTAGTTTATTTAAAATTAAGGTTTAATCAAATGAAATTACGATTTTAAAGTAAAATGAAATAACTCAATAAAATGATATACTAAAAAGCAATAGGAACAAAAAAAAAAGCATGATTGAGTTGAACTTTAAAGGCAGCTATATAATTTGTTTTCATATTTAGTTCTTTTTCTTTTCACTTTCATGTTCAAACATGAGAGAGAGAGAGAAGATGTGACCAAAGTGAAAATGAAACAAAAGCTTGGGGACAAAAATGAAAAGAAAAGAAAGAAACAGGGAGAAAAAAGGAATTAAGTTATAATAATAATTATTATTATAAGAAAAGATGATAAGAGAAGAGAAGAGAATAGAGACATATCTTTTCCAATCTATGGGTGGTAGGGTTAGTTTTGTAATTAACTAAAGATTAAATCCATTTTTCACATATAATTCTGTATTTTTTAAAAATAAATTAAGCAAATTCAATTATTCATTTTAGAGAGAGAGAGAGAGAGAGAGCTTTGTTAGTGTTAACAGCTGGTGCATAGATCTAGACAAAACCTTAGGTGGGTCCCAGAATTAAAGAAGTCACAGAGTGTGCTCTTGTGTTGCCTTTTAAATTTTGTATTTATTTTCTTGAAGAAAATATAATATTCCCTTTTTCTAAAAGATTATAAAATGTATTATTTTTTTTTTGAAAATTATAAAATGTATTTTTATATTTTATCTCCTACTTTTTAAAAATCTTCAGTCAAATTCAAGCTTGATGCTACTGTTGAAACTTAAAGTAGAATGATGATGTAGCATTAATTTAAATGTTTTCTTGATGTTTTTTTAAATGCTAAATATATACTTATTCTTACTTTGATTTAAAGATTCAGCTAGTTGTTAAAAAAGAAAAAGAAAAAACAATATAAACTTCAAGAATATTATTAAATGGATAGAGAGATAAACTTAAAGATGTGTGAGATCTACAAATGATAGTATTTAAGGTAGATGTCACTTATTCCTTGTTCCATGGCTTAGTGAGTCAAATAGTGAGCTATTTTATTCTCACTTCTTGAGAAAGAAATAGGAGTGAAAATCTCCCTAATCTTTAGTTTCAACAAGTTGATGCAACATGCTACGAGAACATCGATTCAACATCAATTGCAATCCTCGGACTCATTACACATCGAAGATGCCCGACGACAAAGGTAAGATAGACATGACTTCTATCGTCTGATTAATTCACTAAATGAAATTTGTGGAACTTGGAATTGAAGAAGGATGAGGAGTGTTTCTAAGTATTCTAGAGAAAGCAAGAACTGGAAATCGTTGTAATAGGGCACAATGGGATGAATCGACATCGTCACACAAAAATAAGGAGATTCTACAATTGAGTAAGTATAGAACAATTTTAGTCGAGAAAAAACCTCAAAGGATTGATAAGTGCTATTTATGCAAATAAAGGCAAATCTTCCTTTCTTGTAACCCATTTTCTAGGAGCTTCATAGTTAATTACCCTGAGATTTAAGAAATTTCTAGGTTGACGACTCTCTAAGATTTTTCTAAAAAGTACTTGTGGCTATAGAACATTGTGAGAGAACTCATGCTGATATTTTGGAATAATTTTTTATCTTGAAAACTTCACAAAGATGTTATGTAATAATATAGATTTCAAAAGAATACCAAAATTATCATGTGCTAGACTTAGATTTCAAATCTTTGGACCTTAGCCTTCCACATCTAAATCAAAGAGAGACAAAGGATGGAGGAATTAAGCATTTTTTTTTTCCTTCCTTCCTTTTTTGAGTACTATCAACATGGGAGATTCGAACCTCTGATCTCATGGTCGAGGATAAATGCCAATTACCGCTGAGCTATGCTTGATTTGGTGGAATTGAGCCGTTAATGTTTAATTCGAAAAGAATCACATATAGTAAGATACTTTTAATTACTCTCACAACGTTGTTTGATTTTTTTTTTCCTTGTAACACAATATAATTTTGAGTTTTCCAAATCAACAAGTTATAAAGAGGTTTCCTCTTGAATTAAAATATACATGATAAGGTATTGTTATTAGATAACATAAGATTTCATCTTAAAACCAATTTACAAAGAGTGAAGTAACCCATGTATCTTATAAATTATGAGATCTCCACTTATCTTTTTAATGTGGGATCTTCAACAATTGTCATATGGTACTTTAATCTCAACCAATAAAAGAAAATCATTGATAAATTATTTTTTGTGTGACACTTGAACAGATAGATCATTGATTTTCTTTTTTAATAAAAAATTTAATTATTTGATAGTAGTTGGGCGAGCATGCATCTTCCTGTTTTTCTCCTCATTTTACTATTATTATTATTTCAATAAAAAGATTGTTTTTTCCTTCTCCTAATGATGTAGATAATTTATAATATATTTAGAGAAGTGAAGATTTGAAAATTTTAAAAGTGTGATAATAGTATACCCAAATAAATAAATATGTAGTTTCTTTGCATGGGATGATATTTTCTTTTTTAAATGATATTAATTATTATCTTATTTAAGTATAAAAATAAAAAGATTTTCCAATATGAATTCGGTGATTGAACAAAAAAACAAGCATTTAATAAGCATGATTAAATATTTGTATAAAATTGTTGATTAAAAATGATATTTAATTCGGAAATTTAAATTTCTCTGAACTCAGAACTTTTAAAATGTACCTTTTTATATATTATTTTGTTGGGTTTTATATCCTAAAACTCGTGGATAGTAAATGTAACAAGTTAATTATATATAATCAATAAAACATTATTGAAGTTATTCAATAAAGTATTATTGAATGGTTCTGTTTAGTTTTGCATTAATTAACCCAAATCCAATAAACTAGAACCCCTGGCTATAATATGATTACTTGAACTTTATGTGGAGACATAAAAGTGGATCAAGTTCGAGTAATAGCCAAAACGGTCTATAGTATAGGGATATGGTTGAGTACCTTATCTTGGGGACACTATGAGATGCGACCCACTTTGTATTAAGTACAAACGATGTGATCCTAAATCGTTAATGTGGAGACATGAGAGTAGGGGCGTCCTATGCAATGAGTTTGCATAAGACCGGACTGTGAAACAAGTCACTTTCACTTTATAACGTTGTTTACTGTTGAAACTGACTAATTTCATATGATGACCTAAGTAACTCGATCTTAATCCTGAGCTAACTTGAACTCCTGTTTATTCGAGATTATCCTTTGATTTGCATGGGTGAGAGTGGCTCAGCATCGCCGACTCAATAAGCCTACCATTTTGGGAATAGGACTGGGTAGATAGCTGGGGATATAGTTCTGCAAGACGGAAGTCACTCCTACCCGTCCTTAGGGATAGTAGAGAGGTTGCTCCCTTAAGTGCTAATTTCGGGTCTTGAATTAGGGCACCCATCCTCTCCTGGCCCGAGAGGAACCTCGGTTTGATGGTTGGACCACAAACCAATTTTTCATTAGAGGATCAGTGGGACTTAAGGAACAAGAGGTAACTTTAGGGGTAAAACAGACATTTGACCTAGCTATAGTTACGAACGATCTGTGAAGGATCGACTTACTAATCATAGTTATATCGAGTGGACAAAAATATATCTACAGCGAGGGGAGTGCAACTACTGGGCTATAGTGGAGTGTCCCGGTAGTTAACGAATGTTGGTTAACTAGGTTAATGAGTTTAGCTGGTTAATCTCGTATCGTTGGAGCCCATGATCTGTAGGTCCATTAGGTCCCCCTGCTAGCTCATACGGACTAAACCTTATAACAGTGTGATGAATGAGTTTGAAGTGTTCAAATTCAATATAGGGAATTAACGTTAAATATATGCAATATACTTAACGTGTAATAGTTTAATTATAAATTAAACTATAATTAGAGAGAGTTAAAGAAATTTAAATATGATTTAAATATTGTTGATATGTATAGGATACATATTTCGATTTGAATATTGAACAGTGATTCATATTCGGAAAATCGGTTTTGAGAGAGATCGAGATTGATGCATTTGTTTAATTTAGTATTTGATATTAAATTAAATAAATATAATTAATTAAAATTGTTTAATTAATTGATTTTTCAAAATTTAATTATTTAAATTGATTATGAAAATTAATTTTAAAAATTGAAAATCAATTTTTTTTTTGGTGAATTCATGATTCACCTCATGCATACACCCTCGTTTAGCCACCTAATAAGGTGACTAATTCAATTTCAATTGGAGTTGTCTTCTTCATATAAAGACTACCATCTTCTTCTTGTAAAAGAATGGAAGTTGCTGAATGTGTTCATGCAATAAGAAAACTCAAAATCACTCTCTCAAACCCTCGTGTCTCCAACTCTCAAACTCATACTTTCTGTGAAAGAATTGACCCATGTACATATTTTATCAAGCTGGAAGTTTATGAGTCCAAGCCCACTTCACCTTCTTTTATATGTAATCAGATGGGCCTAGTTATTTGGAAAAACCCATTATTATGTAATCCTCTATGGCTGTATAAATACACCTTTATTGCTTGCAATTAGGGCAGAGTGATTTGGGGAGAGCCTGGGAGATCGTGAGATTTGGGAAAAAGGGAAGTGAGGTCTATGAGAAAGGAGATCTATCTCCATCTTTTGTAAATCTTTGGATTCTTCAGTGAAATAAGATCAAGATGCCCTGCCCCTTTAAGAAAGTGGATGTAGACCATCTAACGATGGTTGAACCACTATAAATCGAGTGTTTTCTCCTCTCTTGCTCTCTCTCTCATTTAGTTTTTTGCTTAACTTCTGTTTGTTTCGATTGCTTACTTTCATTACACTTTCCTCCCTAAAATTCATCATGGCTTAGGCTCTCACAAGCCATTCTAAGGTCGGAGGATAGCGGGAAAGACTCTAGTGGTCATTCATGGCTCGATCGTAATAAGAAACAACTGATGGAATTGACGGATTTGAGCTAAAGAGGTTAGTTTTTGTAATCCCCTGTTTTCGTGTTTAAAAGAGCATGCTTTTTAATTGAGAAATTAATGTAAATTGATTGCCTAAGACTGAAACCGCTTCCGCACGAGTGTTGTACACTCCTTTATATTTAATATTTAACTAATATTTAATTGCAAAACAAATAATAAAGTGTTAAGGACGAGGACACGACACAGATCTCCACAATGGTATGATATTGTCCACTTTGGACATAAGCTCTCGTAGTTTTGCTTTTGGTTCCACCGAAAAGGCCTCATACCAATGAAGATACTTGTCCTTCCTTATATATCCATGATCGTCCCCTTGTCTAGCCAACGTGGGACTTTGGTCACACTTCCAACAATCCTCCCCTCGAACAAAGTACCATCGAGCCTCCCCTCAAATAGTCATCTATCCGTCCAACTCTCTAGTCTTTACCGCTTTACCGAGAGTTTTTTCTCTTATCCAGGACGACTCCTCTTCTCCAGAGTATACCTCCTGTCCAAAGCTCAACCACAACCTTCACCATGACTATTAAGGCTCACAACTTCTTTATTCGACACCCGAGGATTCTACTTGACACAGCTATGTTCGAGGCATGGCACTGATACCACTTGTTAGGGACAAAGAAACTCCACAAATCTCCACAATGGTATGATATTGTCCACTTTGGACATAAGCCCGATCATGGGTATATAAGGGATGACTAGTATTTCCATTGGTATGAGACCTTATGGGTGGAACCAAAAACAAAACCATGAGGGCTTATGCCCAAAATAGACAATATCATACCATTGTGGAGATCTACGTCGTGTCCTCATCCTTAACAAGTGCTATCAGAGCCATGCCCCAAACATAGTCGTGTCGAGTGGAATCAGTGTCGAACAAAGAAGTTGTGAACCTTGAAGTGGTCATGGTGGAAGTTCATGGTTGAGCTCTAGGCAGGCGGTATTATTCCAAAGAAGAGGAGTTGTCTTGGATAAAGAGCAAACTCTTGGTAAAGCGATAAAGCCTAGAGAGTTGGATGGATAGATGACTATTTGAGAGGAGGCTTGGTGGTACTTTGTTCGAGGGGAGGATTGTTGGGAGTGCGACCAAAGTCCCACATTGACTAAACAAGTGGATGGTCATAGGTATATAAAGGTGGACATGTATCTCCATTGGTATGAGGCCTTTTGGGGTGAATCACAAACGAAGCCACGAGGGACTTATGTCCAAAGTGGACAATATATATTGTACCATTGGAGATTTGTAGAGTGTTCTTGTTCCTTACCTGAAGGAGTTGTAATTTTTATGGAGAAAAGTCCTTCTCTAAATTTGATAATAAGATTGAAATTCTGAGTGGAAATAAAGATAGGAGAAGAGATTTCCAATCTTGCTTTGCTCCATTGTCATGCCTACTTTAAAGCAACAGTTTAATTTAAAACTAGTTTAGTCCCAAAAGTTAATTTAGATTTCTCTCAGTTTGATCTTTGAACTTTTAAAAGT
This sequence comes from Luffa aegyptiaca, assembly GCA_017139565.1. Lineage (NCBI taxonomy): Eukaryota > Viridiplantae > Streptophyta > Magnoliopsida > Cucurbitales > Cucurbitaceae > Luffa > Luffa aegyptiaca. The sequence continues at coordinate 12,162,889 of CM029397.1, forward strand.
ATCAAATAGGTCTTTAGACTTTTAATTTTATATCCAATAGATCTCCTCATTTCAAAATAATTTTCGAATATGTCACGAACCTATTAGACATAAAATTGAAATTTCAATGACATATTAGACACTTTTTTAAAGTTCAGAGACCTATTAGACACAAAATTGAAAGTTTAATGACCTATCAGACACTTTTTAAAGTTTAGGGACCAAATGGATACAAACTTGAAAGTTGGAGGCTAAATTTGTAATTTAACCAATATCTTTATAAAATATGTTACATGTTTTTTATTTTTTTTGAAAATAATATGTTACATGTTTGGTACAAGTTTTTATGTCATTTATCCTTGGAATGCACAACTAATTAAAATTTAAAATGAAACAAAGTTTATATTCGGCTTGTTACAATGTATACAAGTCGATAAATTAAATAATTAAAAAAATATTACTTTCTTTATACAATTTTCGTTTTCATCATTTTCTATGTACAATTTTTGTTTCCAAGATTAAGACATAAAGTATTATGAGTCCTTGTTCAAAAAAAAAGTATTATGAGTCCATATTCTCATGATATATTTATCGATTTTTACTTTGCTTTAAAATTGACTTTTAATGCATCATTTTTGGTCGGCGCAACACCAAATTATAATGAACAGGAAAAAACATTACTATTATCATTGTTGTGGAGAAATTTTTATTGAGATAATTAGGTCGGTTAAGTGCATCATCAATATCAATCAACATATAATCGAGATATAAAGGAAATTAAGAAATGTAGTTTCGACCTACATGAAAAGAGATACTTAACATCAAGTGTGTTGTCCTACTAAATACCTCTAATTAAAATCTTAAATCATATAAGAATTCTCAATTACAACACAATTTTAGGTATAGTAATATCCATATATTATTCATGATGTGATAAGTAGTATGATTGTTTTCATTAGTTGTGAACAATCTGGTAAAGTGAAATTAGACGCGTTATTTGATATCAATCAATCACAATTGCACTGATGGATTTGAATTACTTCGACAACGACTTCAAAGGTTTGGCTCCATGCCATAGGCTATATATTGATTGTGCTAAACATATAATTAATTAGGATGTGATATTTCATCATATTGAGATTGGGAGCATGCTACCTAACGTGATATTAGAGTGTTTCAAGTTCATACAATAGATGACAACGTCAATCTAAGAAGAGTGCAAGGAGGGAAGACAACACCTGGCCAAGTGTCAAGTTGAGATAAAGCCCATGGAGGAGCTCACACTCACTTTTAATTCGATATTTTGGAAAAAATTGCACAAACCACCATTGAACTATGAAGTTTGTTAAAATAATCATACCCTTGAACTTTTAATTCGATCAACCAGTCTATGTACTTTGTTAAGTGTTGCAATCACGTCCATAAATTTTTAATTTGATCAATTTAGCCTGTGTACATTTTGTTATGTGTTTCAATCAACCCCTGTCGTTTGTTAAGTATTGCAATCAGCCTCTTTTTATTAGTTGTATATTTTAAAAAATAAACGAGAGGTTTATTGCTTTTAGGTAAAACCCAAAAATTCAATTTGATTAAACTCAAAGGACTAAGTTAGATACGGATTTTAGGTCAAAACCTCGAAGTAAAGACACAAGTTTACTCCAAGATTGAAAGACTTCACACTTACAAGGTTGAAACATGATGAACAAAAACGTATGTGCTTAAATTGAAGACCTTTGTTTTGAGAAAATTTTCCAGTGATCTAGTGCAAATACTGTTGGGTTTTATGCTCTAAAACTCATAGATATTAAAGGTAAACAATTTGATTATTGTTCAATAAAATGTTATTGTAGGCTAAACACTCATTGTTAAACCCAAAAATCTTTAGTTATCTATTCCTTGCTTCTCAGAATGGTGACATGTTATGATGAAGCTCACCTAAGCCCTGGGAGATAGAAAACTGTTAGATTATCATTCATCCTTCAAAAGTTTTGCTCTGTCAGTTTTTTCAGCAAAATCTTCACTTTTCTTTTCTTTCTTTTAAACATATATTTGTTTTCATCATTTTTTCTCAATATTCCCTTGCTCATCTTTTGGCGCAAAGACAAATTGTGGGTATCACAAAGGGCCCTGGTTACTTAATAACCTAGAAAAAATCATGAAGGAGAGGAATGCTCGGGCAAAACAAGAGGGGAGTGCCTCTAAGTCCCCCAAACTTAATCTATTCATTGTCCCCAATGAATTAGCAACATATAATGAATTCCTCCAAACTTAATTTTTTACTCTGAATTTTAAACTAAGCACGAGACTAAGACTAAGCTTAAGGTGGATCAAATAACACAATGCTACCTCAGAACTTCTTTTCGCAGCGACGACCAGACTAGAAGGAATGCTCAAGCAAAAGGTTTTTGGAGCTCAGAATACCTTGATCTAATTAAGCTAACTAGTCCAAGCTTCAAAAATTCAGAAGAAAAGTTAGTTAGTAATATTCAGGTTTGCCAAGAAACAAAAACTTCAAGGATTTCATTAACAAGATAAAAATTTACAACAGTAGGTATAGATTTTTTTTAAGCCAGCAAAAATAAAATTAAAAAAAAAAACAAACAAAAGCAGATTTCATAAAAGTAGAAAAAAAAAAACAAAAGCAAACAAACAAGAGAGCCACAAAATTGATCAGACAAAATAAATGCTCACTGAAACTTTCTTCCCTTCTCAGTCTTCTTGGCCGGCTTCTTCTTCATCTTCATCTCGTTCCATTGGCGGGGGAGGGATCCAGAGGTTCATAAGGTCACCAGGGAACACTGGGAAGACTTGATATGGTTTAGAAAAATTTGCTTGTAAGGCCTTCTTTGTCGTAGCATCCCGTCGCTTTGTGTAGTTCCAGTATGTTTGATGCTGCTGTTTAGCAAACTCTAAGCGACTGAGCACCAATTGTAACTGCTCTTGGATGCTATGGATACCACAAACCAAACCACCCTAGCGCACCTCTTGAGTCCTTCGGAGCCTTGTCAGGTTTGGTGTGTCGATGATCCCCTTATCAAACAGTTTAATATCCTCATTGCTTTCTGGGACCCTTGCCCTTTGACACAGGATTGTAATTGTACTTGGGAAGAAACGTTTGTCGACCTTTTTCCTCCAGCAATTATGTATCTCGCTGGAGATAATTTTTCCTACATCAATACTTAAGGATTTGAGAATTGCGAAAACCAAAAGAACTCGATCTTGCGAAACTGTGGAATCATGAGTGGTTGGAAGCAGGCGCAACTTGACAAACCCGAGCCATGTATTTGCCTCACGTTTGAGGTAAGCAGCTTGAAAGGTCTGTTTCTCCGTCTTTGAAAGCCGCCACTGAGCCCCTTCTATACCAACCTCTCTCACGACCGCATTGAGTTGCTCATTAGATGGTGCCACTGCCATCTCATTGTAGCCTGGTGAGGGAAGTCTTGAAGATTGAACAGAGAGTTGATTACTCTAGGGCTCCAGTCCACTGCCACACCGCGAACCATCACTTGGAATCCCTTTTCTTCATCAATATTCGAGTAGAACTCGCGCACCATATGCGAGTTCGCAGGCTCGGATTTGGCGTAGAACTGCTCCCAACCGTGATTTGTAATACCAGCCCTCAAGAAGTGGGGTAAGTCCTCGCCAAAACCTCGCTCAAGCAAGAAGTCACGCTTGAGAATTTTGTGGTGTTTTACTCGCACAAGATCATTGACGAAGCACTCATATGGCTGGCGCTCTTCTGGTTCCTTTGTTTCTTCAGCCACATCCATGCCTCTGTCCTCATTCATTTTCTCAAAAATCTCAGCAACTTCATCCTCTTCAGCCTCTTTATCTTCCTCCACATTCTCTTGAACTTCAGCCTCAACATTTTCTTTTTCAGATTCCATAGTCGGGGGAAAGGGAGTGTTAGTACGTACCTATTTTATTCGACCAACCTTCTGCTTACGCCGGGGACGTGGTGCTGTACTGGAATGACCTCTTCTGCAACTACTTCTTGCCTTTCCTGCCCTTCTTGTGGAATCTCAACTTGGGGCCCAATCGGTTTTGGGGTTTTCTCTTTTTCAAAGGATTTCGATGGGTCTTCAGCGATTTCAATCAAAACATCTTCAATCACCTTCTGAAGAACTTCAGTGGCGGGAGACTGTTGTTGCCTCCTTAACTGTCGAGCTTCTTTCTCTTGAGGAGTCCTTTTCCTCTTAGTCATTTTCTTCGGTGCTTCAGGAGTAATAAGTACTTCTTCCTCCTCAACATTTCTCTCTCTTGCTTCTCGTTCTTGCCATTTTAAATCAGAAAATAATCACCAAACACTCAAGAAGAAAAGTAGAAGACGAAGTGGAAAGAAACGTACGAAGGATGGGTATAAATAAGGAGCTCCGACATTTAAAATCCTAACCGAAAAGATCTGCCCCTTATTAAATAAAATTACCGTTTAATTTGCATGCAATCATGAAGATTAAAACTCCCTCAAACGGTAAAGAAAACCCATAGTAAATACGCTGGTGTGCTAGCTAACGGCTAGTCCGTTGGATTGTCACTACGCAACACGTGGCAGCTCCAGATGCTCCACACGTTTTACCTACCCACAGAAAAAAAATTAAACCCTAACGGTAAATCTTAACAACCTGTTATACCCTGACAAAATATTTTGATCCTAACCAAAAGATTGAAAAATCAAATCCTCCTTCAAAACTGATTCTTCTAGAAGGATCTTTTCCTAGAAAATCCGAAAAAAAAATTTAAATTAAAATGAAATCCGCCAAAATCAAATAAACTTTTTCAGCCTGAATAATTATTAAAATAACTTAAACTAAACTTAATCTAAACAGAAATTAAAATCGAAATAAACTAAATTAAAACAAGAATCCAAACATAAATTAATTCGATAAAATTAAAATCAAATCAACCAAATTTAAATTAATCGAAAATAAAATCCAATTTAAACGAAAATTAAAAATAACCACGAATTAAAATAAATCTGATAAAAATAAAACAAAAAAATCTAATTCGAAATAAAATCTGACAAAATAAAACAAAACAAAATCAAATCGCTGGGAGCTCCTAAAGATATTGCTAAACGAAATGCTCCCTCAAAACCTTCGCCCTCTTATTCTTCGACCAATCTTAGAGAAGGATATTTCGAACGAAATTCCTCTCCCCAATAATGCTTCACTAGCTGCCCCATTAACCTTAAACACACACCCATCCTTTTCATCTTTCAAAGTAATTGCAACATGAGGAAAAACTTCAATCACGACAAATGGTCCAGACCATTTAGATTTCAATTTTCCTGGAAACAAGTTCAATCTAGAATTATATAACAAAACATGCTGACCATTCACAAATTTTTAAGGTTTTAATTTCTTATCATGCCACTAACTTCTCTAATATAGATTTAATTTCCCTATTACTAACTTCTGACTGACCATTCGCTTGTGGGTGATAAGGGGTAGCTATCCTATGCTTCACTCCATACTTAACTAAAAGTTTAGCTAATACATTGTTCACAAAATGTGTACCCACATCGCTCACAAGGACCCTAGGTGTCCCAAACTGCGCAAAGATGTGCGATTGAAGAAACCTTGACACTGTTTTAGCATCGTTGTGATGACATGCAATGACTTCCACCCACTTGGACACGTAGTCAACTGCCAACAAAATAAACACATTACCATTAGATGGGGGAAATGGCCCCATAAAATCGATATCCCATACATCGATTAAACACATTACCGTCAAGATCAATGTCAAGGAGTGGCACCCCTTGTTCATGCACTAACCTCAACCTGCAAGAGAAAAACAATTGCAAATCAAAGTCAAATTCCCTTTGAGACAGAAATGCGGTTGCAATCTGATCACAATTTCAAATAACAAACCTAGTTTCACTTTTGGTCCCCAGCAACGGCACCAAAAACTTGGTGCGGCAAATGCTGAATGATGGATGTGAGATAAGATGATAGATAATAATAAAGATAAATTTAGCCAACCTTAGTGCAAGTATACACTATCGTACGTAGTAATAAAAACCTTAGAAGTATTCCAAGGGTATCGATCCCTCGAGGACTAAATTGGAAATTCAGATTTGAAGAAAAAACTGCTCAACTGATTGCTTAAAAATAGGTAACCAAAGAAATGATTGATGATTGATTTTTAGAAAAATAAATAACACAAGTAAACGAATAAAGAATAACAATAATAAATAAAACGAGGTATTCAATATGGATTCATCCAAAAGGCAATAACTTTAATCATGAATTATTCAACTTAAGCCTATTCAATGCATTGGGTCAGATTTAACTTCTATTTGGCCTTGCTCCCAAGAACCGTTAGAAGGCTAAGAGAGTACCGTTATGCACATTTCTGTGACTCGACTTCGACATAGATGATTCACGAATGCAATCTATAACCCTATAGTTGATATAGGGTGCCTTAGGTAGCTTGTCCTATACCACCGAACAATCTCTTTCGAGCTTTTTCTCCTATATCACCTTTATGAGAACCGATATCGTCTGTCCCTTTCGAGATCAAACTCACATGGCATGCAAAGTCTAAGTGATCAATTTAAACTCAACAAGATCAGAATGATATTCAATAAAGAAGGACATGCATTGAACAATACTTAAGCAAATAAAACACTTTCAAGCTATTGAACCATAAGGGAATTCACCATATTGAACCCCTCAACGGAATTTAGCTACTCATGGTGAGATAAAGTGCAAATGAATACCTTTTCCTTGAAAATAAGATGTAAAGAATACAGATAAATGAAAAGTAACACAAGCTGGAAATAATGACAGTAGCCAAATATTAGGGTTTTTTTTTTCTATTTTATCCAATCCTTCTAGAGTTCGCTTAGCACTCCACTCTCTCGCTTTTACAAAGTGGGAATGGGTGAAAATCCCTACAAACCCTAAGGTTTGATGTCTAACTGAGGTTAGAATTTAGTCATCTAAGAAGGACCTTGGGCATCTCTACTCATAGGTGTCAACTAGGGTCCTGTCACCACCCTCTTCTTCCAAATGAATTCTGCTTGAATTTGACTTCGAATCTCGAGCTTATATAGTGTTGGAATTGGTTGAGAAGCTGCGAAATAGGTGCTGGTAGGTAGCCCAGTCAGTTTCGGGGTCAAAACAGCCGATTAGGTGCGAAGAAGTCTCGTTCAAAACGACCCACGGTAGACTCGAAAACGTCTCACCCTCCCAAAGATACGCATATTTTAGATGATCCGACAAGGGTTTCAAATATAAAGTAGGTGCCTCAATTTGGGATGGCTTCATAGGAGGAACCTTTCTCTCATTCAAATCTAATTACTCAAAAACACTCTCAAATCTAGACATTTCTTTTTCATTTTTTCTCTCTAAAGTACAAACTGCTAAATCCTCTATACTAATCTCTCCATAATCCTTAAAATGTTGATCTGTCAAATCCTCCATTGTTGTCTCAACAATTGTGTTCTCCACAATTTAGATGAAAGAGCAATCTTCCACCTCATCTGGATACTTCATATCTTTAAAAACATTAAACTTCACTTCCTGATTATGAACTCTCATCGTTAATTCCCCTTTCTGAACATCTATCAATGCCCTACCAGTAGCCAAAAATGGATGACCAAGAATAATTAGGACTGTCGCAACGTCATTGCGACGCGGAGCGGCCGACATCCTTTCTTGGGTTTTTAAGAGAAAATTGGAGTCGCCACCAATCATCGAGGGTGTGATTGGTCACCTTTAAAAAAAAAACCAGTCTTAGAAAACCAGAAATTAGGTTCGGGAGTCGTTTGAGTGTAGGGAAGGTATTAGCACCCTACAACACCCGTTTTTTTTTAAAAAAACGATTACCACATTATCTTAAATCGTCCAATTAAGTGAATAAAAACAGTCCTTCATTTTTATTTTTCTTTAAAAAATGATAAATATGAAAATAAAAACCCAAAATGCAATAGTGAACACAAGATGTCTCATTCGTTTTTACCTTAACTTTAGAAATAAAGTAAGGATTAAACATTATGAGTTGGATATCCAATTTCATATAAATCATGCCTAATTTCCCTTTTAATTAAAGGAAACATGGGTGTACATGATTATGTTTATTAAAAATAATTTATTTTTTTTAAAAAAATAGATGTAAAAGAAGAAAATTATTCAAAGAGTAAAATTTTTAAAAAGGGAAAATGAGAATTTTCATACGCTTACATGGGAGTTGAACTCCACGAAGACACATTACTCAGTTTCCATAATCCCTTTCAAAAGAAAATCAAAACAATAACAATAATTGAAATTAACTAAGCAGAATTAAAGATTAGATTAAAGCAATTTGGAGAATGAAAGAGAGAGAAAAAAAAAATAAATTAGAAAGTTAAAAAAATGAAGTTGCCAAAGTGCAAAAGTGAACTAAAAGGAGAGAGAAATTAAAAATGATAATCATGATGATGATGATAATAATAATAATAATAATAATAACAAAACAAAAACAACAAAAGAAATAGAAAAACAAAACCCCACCTTTTTTACCTTTCTCTTTCTTCTTTTTTCCTTCTTTCTTACCCAATGTTTTCTCTCCCCGTGTACTCCTTCCTCCCCCTCTCTTTTCCTTGTTTCCTCTTCCACTTTCTTTTCTCTTTTTCTATCACTCTCTAAGCTAAGCTCACTTCCTAAACAACTCTCTCAACTAGGCTTATGCTCAAATCTTCTTCTTCTCCTTTCTCCCTCAAAAGAAATTCTTCTAAAAACTCTCTAAACTAAACTCTTGCTCAAATGCCTAAACTCTCTCAAGCTCACTTTCACTCTAAACTTCTTCTCCTTCTTCTTGTCCTTTTCATCCTCCATCTCCCCCCTTTTTATACTTGAAGGGTTACTAAATTAGGGGGAGGATGGATGAGAAAATGGTGGAAAAAAGAAAAAAAATAAAAAAATAAAAAAAAATGAGAGCCATGGAAAAGCTTTTGAATAGGTAAGTTTCCCCTTGAATAGGAATGGGGAAGACCAAAAAAAAAAAAAATAAAAATTAAAAAAATAAAAATTAAAAAAAAAATTAAAAAAAAAAAAACGAATTTTTGATAAAAATATGTGAAAAAGGGGGTTTGAACCACAGACCTTGTGATTATCAATACAACCTTATGCCAATTGAGCTATGCTCTTGTTGACATACAAGAAAAAACAAATTGACCACCAAATATTGGAAAACTTCAAACATTATTACTGAAAATCAAGCCGGACCAAATACGGTGTCTACAAGGACATCTTTATCTGCCTCAAAATCTAAAATAATAAAATCGGCAGGAAATATAAATTTATCTACCTGGACCAAAACATCTTCAATCTTACCCTCAGGATACGTGATAGACCTATCGACTAATTGGAGTGTGACTGTGGTAGGCCTAGCTTCATCAATAACTAACTATAGAGACATGAATAGTAAATGACCCTGGATCCTTAGCCTTGGTTGGTAGCCCATTCTTAAGAATAACACTACATTCCTCATTAAGAGCCACAGTTTCAAATTCTCCTAATCTCTTCTTTTTAGTCAAAATATCCTTAAGAAATTTTGCATAATTTGGCATTTGTTCTATAGCCTCTACTAAAGGTATATTTATATGCAGCTGCTTAAGAATCTCTAAGAACTTATTAAATTGAACATCCTGGTTCTTAGGTTTCTGCCTTTGCGGAAAAGGTAGGGGTGGCTTAAATGGTGGGGATACTATATCTGGAACAGAACTAGATGCTCCAACATCTTTACTGCTGCCAACATCTTTACTGCTACCTCCATCATTTTTGCCAAACTCCAACTCTTTTTCATCAATATTATTTTTATCACTACTCTTCTCTACTTCATGGGGTTTACTAGGCTCTTTCCTCTCTTCTAGTGGCTTACCACTCCTTAGAGTCACCGCTTGCACTTACTCCTTACCTTCCCTTCTAGGGTGTTCAGTATTTGAAGGAAGCTTCCCTTGAGGTAGTGCCTTCAGCTCATTAGCTAGCTGACCCACTTGCAATTCCAGGGCTCTCAATGAAGCCTGATTACTTTGAATAGCGGCATCATTACGAGCCATATATTCCTTCATCAATGACTCCAGAGAACTCTCTGAATTTTTCTGGGTATCCTGCTAATTTTGCTGGGTCAATACCTGCTGTTTAGCAAATCCGGACTGATTCGCCACCTTTTGTTGTGCTTGGGGGGCTTGCGAATTACTTCCTTGCCCTCGTAACGCAAAGTTAGGGTGGTTTCGCCAACCTGGATTGTAAAAATTAGAATATGGGTTATTCCTTTGATTACCTACAAAAAACACAGAAGCTGGATTGCTGGGGCAAAACTCATAATTATGCTCTTCACCACACTATACACAAGATTCGGCTGCCACTTGGTTTACAATTGCAGTAGGCTCCACCACTGGCGGCTGCTAAACAGTGTTTACCACAGTTATGCCTTTAAGTGCATTAGCTAGTGCTGCAATATCAACCCTAATGGTAGACACACTATCAACTTCTATCACACTCTTCACTTTCTTACTAGAGCCTCTAACATTTGACCACTGACAACTATTGGTTGATATTCTCTCTAAAATCTCATAAGCTTCACTAAAGGTTTTTGCCAAAAGGGCCCCTCCCATAGAAGCATCGACTATACCTTGGGTTGCTAAGTTTAGCCCATTGTAAAATGTTTCCATTTGGATACAATGTGGTAAACTGTGGTGGAGACACTTTTGCAAAAGCTCTTTACACCTTTCCCAAGCCTCACTAAAAGTTTCATCTTTATTTTGCCTAAATCCCACTATCTCACTCCTCAACTTGACAGTCCTAGTTGATGGAAAATACTTACTAAGAAATCTCTTCGCTAACTCGTTCCAAGTACTAATTGATCCTGGAGCAAAAGAATTTAACCACGCCTTTGCTTCATCTTTAAGAGAATACGGGAACAAAGTCAATCTAAGGGCATCTCTCGACAGTCCCTGAATAACAAACGAATCACTAACTCCTAGAAAAGACTTAAGATGTAAAGGGGGGTCTTCAGATGGTAAACCATGGTATTGACCAACGGTTTACAACATCTGAAACATAACCGGTTTCATTTCGAAGTTTGTTGCCTCAATTGCAGGACGCACAATCCCTGGATTCAACTCATCAAACATCGGGAAAACATATGCTCGAATGGCTTTGACCCTATCATTCGCCACAAGAATAGGGTTCTCATCCTGATTATTTTGCTGTCCATTTTGCTCCCTCGGTGGATTTTGCTGTAGCTCACGGTTCAGCTAGGGCTCAGCCCCATCTTCTGGAATATTCGGAAGATGCGAAAGGTCAGCCATCGAATTGATGTTTCTTTGCTGCTCTCTTCTTCTCCTTTTGAATTTTCGCTGAATCTCTGGGTCAAGCTCAAATCTTACCCCAGGAGGATCACTCATGCACCAAACTCACACCTACAAAACAAAAAGAAACAATCAAAAAGTTCACGCACCAAATCACTAAAACACATACACAAAATAGATCAGATAAAAACAAATTCAAGTCCCCGACAACGATGCCAAAAACTTGTTGCCTTCTAAAGTGGTTAAAAATATAAGGTAAATTAACTCCAAAGCACTATGCAAGTGCACATAATATGCAGCAAGTAATAAGTATTTTATCGCATCCACGAGGTCTTGAATAGTCCAACTTTACCTATTTTCTTTTAGTTCTTTAGTGATTTCATGGTTGGTAAATTGATTGGATTTTTAAAATGCTGGAACAAAAGAACTGATAAAGCAGAAATGTAAACGAATAAAGGAAACAGATTGGAAACAGGCAAGGGTTAAGACTTCTGTAATTGATAAAAAGACGATCTAGCAATTCTATTGATCAGGCAATCTCTCGCTGTCTTATCAGAATTTTTTGGAATAGGTTTCAACTCCAATGAATTTCTACCGATCAAGCATTAGGCAATTGGCTATCCCTAACTCAACCGGCTGGCCAGGCGGGCACACAATAAAATTAAGATCAACAAGTAATCAAGATGCTCAAAGATCAAATAGAATCACTAGATTAAATAAGAAATGACAATTACATAATTCCTAACCAACGCCTAACGTAAATTAGTTCATGGAAATAGAAACAACACACATTACAGTCTGATTAAGCACATCCATAACTACAAACTCTACAAGAAAGAGCTATCCTCCTTGAGGAAATTCGTAGAAAATGGTCTTCTAAGGTCTCCAATTGATATTTTCTCTATTCAGCCTCCAAAGAATGGAATGATTTGACTTTTGATGGCTACTCTCTTATATAGGGTGAAGTCCAACCTAATCAGGTCAAACATGACACGTGGAGCTCTCTCCAAGCCTCCTAAATTCGAGATCAGAGCTGGAAACGCCACCTCATATAATGAATGACGTGCAGCTCATGTGGCCAGTTTTGCTCATAGCTTTGCTGGATTAACGGACTTTGCTCTCTCAATCTGTTCACCATTTATTTGTTTGCAAAAGAACTCCAAAGCATCAATTCTTTACCATTAAGTTAAAACATCATATATTCATCTAATAACACACCCATATGGCACAAATAACATATAAATTATCATAGAATAAGGTACAAGTAATTCCCTTTTGGAGAGTTATCAATTAGCTCCTGCATAAACAAATTCGACTTGCACACAGAGTGTACAGAATGAGAAAATTCAAGCAAATAATCCATCATCATCCCCAACATATTAATCAGAACACCTTTATGATGAGCAACAGATTGGTCAACTATTGGAATTACTAAATCTAACTCATGCAAATCAAAACTGATAAGCTCAGGGAAAATAGAAAGTGGCTTAGAATCGGCTAAAGACAACTCATCACCTATTTCCAACTCTCCTATCATGCATGGAAAATCACATGAATTAGACTCATAATAAAAAGAAGGCTCAAGCTCAGACTTACAGGCCTCATCATACTTACCTTCCTGTTGTTGCTCAAAAATTTGGCTATTTGAAGAATGGGAAGAATTTACCTCTCGAACTTGCCATACTAGGACCCAAACACGCGTTGCCAAGCTTGAAATGATCTTCCTAGCCTCACCAGGTGTTCTGTCAAGCGTATCACCACCACTCGCTATATCCAACATCCTTCTGTCATCGGGTGCCAGTCCCTCAACGAAGTACAAGAGTAAGGACTCATCAGACAATGGGCAATGGGGAAACGCACATAACCAATTGAAGCGATCCCAATACTTGTGAAATTCCTCCTCGGGTGCATGAGTGATGTAAATGATTTCTCTGGTGATTGCAAGGTCTCCGAGAGATGGGAGATGACTCGGATCAGGAGCTTTTAAATCTTGCATCATGCGCTCGACCATGGGATTCTGACTTACCATGTCGAGGTTATGATTATTGCATCGTTAAGCTCTACGAAAAGAAAAAGAAAAAGCACAAAACAAAACAAACACTAGAAATGCGCCCTTCCCCGGCAACAACGCCAATTTGGCAGGACGTGTCGAGGGTCACGACCAAATGAGATTTATGTTCCACGACACTACAACTATTTTGTAGAAATAGTGGTCGGGGTCGAACACAGGGAAGGGGAATCTAGTGGATGCAGTCTTTTGTGTTCACACAACAGGGGGGTTTTGGAATGGATAGGTGGAAACAGTAAATAAAATGCTGAATGAAAATAAGACAAAGCAGGACAAAAATGCAATACAGAGAAACAAGATAAAATTCAATTTTAAACAAGGATCGCTGGATTGGGAATGCTATGCTTGAATATTATGCTACTTGGCTTTCTAGTTTTCTCTAGTAATCATTCAATGCTATTTATATGAACCCGACTTAGCTTCTCGGTTACTTGGAGGACTCCCTACACTAACCTGTGTTTAATTAATCAATTAACGTAGAACCTTGCAGTTAACATAATTAATTAATTTTAGATTGATCGCCTGCTACCCGCATGCATAACCCAATGACCACCAAGCTATATCTAACTAATCTAAAATAAACAACCCGAAACCTCGCGATTGCTTACATACATTAGCCTCTTTAAACTCATGGGTTCGAAATTACATTAACTAAACATAAACGAAATTTAGATTCAATTAACGCAACCTTTAACATGCATCTTAGGCTTATCCAGAAGCTACACTCAATAGTGATGGACTTGCCTCGGCCTAGTGGCTATCTCAAAATAACTGATAGAATGCACGAAAAGTAATTTCCTAGAGTCGTCAATTCTAAGATATTAATCCCATGCATTGGTTTAAACGAGATTACACGTAAAGCTCATAAAAACAACAAAGAACAAAATGTAATAACCTAGAAAACTCAGCCAAGCATAATAATATTCAAAGCATAAACCCAATCCAACGATTCCAAGTAAATTAGCTACTCATAGAGAATGAAAAACGATAAATAGATCCAAAAGAATACATAAGAATTGACCCTAAAAGGACTACACAGCAGATAGAAACGAAAAAGGGCGAAAGAAATCGTAAAAAGCCGAAAAATCTAACCTAACGACAGACAAAACTGAAGTTCTATATTTTTAGAAAACATTGCAGCGTTGAGACGCCAGCCTCGACGTCTCGACGCCACAGACTTTGAGTTTCGTGTCGATTTCGCGTCAGCATCGAGACGCTAGGGGCAGCGTCTCGACGTCGTCCTCAATTCGAGCCTTGTTGCCTTTTTTTCTCAGTTTTGTCTTGGTCTTTCTTGGTACGGGGCTTTAACCTTCAATTCTTGGTGTAGTTCTTCAGGCCCGCTTCAATCCACTTGGGTCTTTTCACCTCCTTGCTGTCCAAGAACATCGAGATGGCTCCAAAACTCCATAATTGGCTTGAAATAACACCAATTTGTGCTGTTGGCTCCCGACATCACCATGCTCGAAGTTTCTGTAAATAAGACAAATAAAACATAAAATCCCTCTAACAAGTTTGGATTAAAGATATTAAAATAGCACGAATCAGGTGCTATCACTAGGGCAAGGATTCACCATGGAGAATTCGTGAGGATTGGGTTCCCTGTGAGGAAGGAATTAATTCTCGTGTAGTTTTTTTTTTTAATTTTTTTAATCTCAATAAAATCAAATAAGGCTTTTGATAAATTGTCAAATAGTTAACTTTTCATGGAAAATATTCATTAATTTTCAATTAGATAGTTAATTATTCATGGAAAATCTTCATCTAAATAGTTATTTTCCTTTAAAAATAAATTATTTAAAATAAACATTCTTAAACTTCCTAATGGAAACAAATATATATATATACACACACACACATATACATGCATGTATGTATATATATTGTTGGTTTTATGTCCTAAAACTCATAGTTTGTAAACAGTGAACATATTCTATTTGCAATAAAGATGTTATTGAGGTTTATTCAATAAAGATATTATAGAATAAAGTGAATTGTACATTGTTTAACCTAAATCCAATAAACTAAGAACCCCTGGCTATAGTATGAATACTTGAACTATATGCAAAGACATAAGAGTGGATCAAGTTCAAGTAAATAGCAAAAACGGTCTATAGTATAAGGATAGAACTGGGTGCCTTATCCTGGGGACACTATGGATGAACCCACTTTGTATATAGTACAGACGGTGTGATCCTGAATCGTTCATGTGGAGACATGCGAGTGGGGGTGTCCTATTGATAACACTCATTTATGTGCGTTATTTAGCCTTAAAAACTTAGGTTAATTCTAGAAAAGCAAGGACTTTGTGCTTAAATTCTTAAGATTTAGTGTCAAATTAGCAAGAGTCTTCGAATCATGTTAGAAATCTTAAAAATATAGAATTTATGCTTAAAGTGTTGAAAAAAAGATTATTTTTGTAAGAATTTATCAAAGTTAATGTTTTTGTGTAGAGGTCCAATTTGCGGTGGATATGCACCCACAAATGGAGATGAAAAAGTTAGCAGAGCAAAAATGAAGTCGAAGATTTGCGCCCACATTTGGTCCTGAAGATGTGGAAAATGCATCCAATATGCGCCCGCAAACCAATAAGAAAAGTGGCCATAGCTGAAGACAGACTTGTCAAGGCAGTGCACTGAGGAGATTTGCACTCGATATGCGGCTGCAACTGGGCTTTCCTACAAAATTTCGAGATTCGTGGGATTTGCACAGAATCATCCGAAAATCCTAAATCTCGTATCAAATCTCCAAGGATCGTGGATTTTTACTCTCAAGGGACTTCTCACACTGATCTCGGCAGTAACCCTACCTTCTAAGGTCTATATAAGGTGACCAAGGTGCAAGAAGTAAAGAGAACTCGGATTCTCGTCGTAGGATAGTTGTTATGCTTTTCTTTATTCTCATCTTGTAACCAAACTAAGTTTCGGTTCTTCTAGCCTCTGTCAGCTCTTCCAATAGAAAGAAGAAGAAGAGAAAGACTTGTCTCCCCTTGAAAAAGGAAAGAACAAGTTAGATAGAGAGGAGAAAGAACCTTAGTTGAGTCTAGAGTCTTTTACTTTCTGTTAATTTATTTTTATTGTTAGCTATTTTACTTTCTATTTTGTTTAAGTTTCAGTTGTAAGTTCATTATTTTATGTACTCTTTGATTATCAATATAAATGCACTTTATTCCTTCGATTCGTGTACCTTTTATTTCATATTTTTCACTTTATTTTTCTCAATGAGCTAAGCTTCTTCTCGGGGATTCGAGTATGTGGATACCTTGAGTAGAAGAAAGCCCCATCGATGCAAAGGCAATCTTGCTTCCTCTTAGCATTATATGTTTTTGCTGAAGTTTAAGTTTCATTGTTAGCTTAAACTGATCAATTAAGTTAGTATAGTTTGTGTTCAGTTGGTGGCCGAAAGGTTGGAGTTGAATGCGTGGGTTCGCAAAAGCAATAGTGGAAAAGATCCTAGAAATAAAACTTTTTTTCTTGCATCCCAGAAATAGGACTGGAACCACTAGAGTTTTGAGAGCCGTGTGCGATATTTATCAAAGTTTTAGCGAGCCCTAGAAATA
Organism: Luffa aegyptiaca; assembly: GCA_017139565.1. Taxonomy (NCBI): domain Eukaryota; kingdom Viridiplantae; phylum Streptophyta; class Magnoliopsida; order Cucurbitales; family Cucurbitaceae; genus Luffa; species Luffa aegyptiaca. Next base: position 12,179,791 of record CM029397.1, read on the forward strand.
GGTGTCTAGTTAGCTTAGTCTTCTAAAGGCACCTACAGCGGAGCTGAATAGAAGTTGGACTTAACTCACAATCAAGTTGTCAGGGCATTTGCGGGCGCAAACTGGTAGCAATCTATCTGCACCATGTCTATGTGGGCACTAATAGATAGTATTCTCCAACCGTGTGCATTGCCTGAGTGAGTTGCTAGCGCAAAGGTGGGCGCATTTTAAGCTCTTGGTTGATATGTATTTGAATTCGTCGTCTTATCTCATATATCTTTAATTGTTTTATTTTATTGCTTTCTTTTCATTTCTTTTATCTATCACAAAACCACCATCAAACTATTTCTTTGGTTATCATCCTCAGTTGCAAACTTAGAGGAGGTTCTTGTTTACTTAAATTACAAAAGTGTTTTCAACTAGTCACCATCTCCTTTTGGTTAGATATCCAAAGTACTCTCCACTTTATTACATGATAGTGTATACTTGCACTTAGAGGTGTCTTGTCACAGCACACGTGTATCACCTATGCAATGATTTTGCATAAGATTGGACCGCGAAATAAGTCACTTTCACTTCATAACGTCGGTTACTGTTGAGACTAACTATTTCATGCGATGACCTAGGTGACTCGATCTTAATCCTGAGCTAACTATGAACTCTTGTTTATTCAGAATTATCCTTTAATCTGCATGGGTGAGAGTGACCCGAGTTGTCGACTCAATAAGCCTACCATTTTGGGGATAAGACCGGGTAGATAGCTGAGGACATAGTCCTACAAGACATAATTCACTCCTACCCGTTTTAGGGATAGTAGAGAATTTGCTCCCTTAAATGCTGACTTCGGGTCTTGAACAAGGGGTCCCACCCTCTCATTGGCTCGAGAGGGACTCAATTTGATGGTTGGACCATAAACCAATTTTTCATTAGAGGATTAGCGAGACTTAAGGAGAAAGAGGTAACTTCAGGGGTAAAACAGACTTTTGACCTAGTTGTAGTTACGAATAGCCTGTGAATGATGATTTAAATATTGTATGCGTGAATAGGGATTCATGTTCGAGAGATTGAGTTTTGAGAGAAGTCGAGATTAGTGCAAATTATTAATTTAATTTTTGATATTAAATTAATACAATTATTTTAAATTAACTATTTGAATTAATTTTATTCATTTTTTTAAAATTAAATTAAGAAAATTATTTTTTGAATTTTATAAATTCAAAAAGAAAATAATTTTTGGAGGTGGTGGATTATCATGACCAATCTCATGATAATCCCACCTTTGCCCACTGAATCCCACTTCAAATTGACACTTGAATTGGTGTCAATTTGTGCTTGCATTTGGATGCATGTAATCCTCTAACAGAGGATTAACTGGTGAGAAATCAAGGGCTTGATCTTACTGTTATGCTGCCAATTTGATATTTCAAAACCAAACACTCAAACTCACTCCATAGCGTGAACCTTCAAGCATTTTCCTTCCAATTCCATCACAATTGGATCCCACAATCCATTCTAAGGCTAGAGAATAACGAGGAAGTTCCTAGCGGTGGTCCGTGTTTGATTGGTGATCAAAAACAACACACGAGGTGCATCAATTGTGAGCTACAAGAGGTTGAAACTCAAATCCTCTGTTTTTCGTGTTTGAAGAGCAAGCTCATAATTCATAAAATTAATGTAATTTAGGTGCATAAGATCCTAATTGCTTCCACATGAGTGATTTACACTGCTATATATATATATATATATATATATATATATATATATATATATAAAACATGCTTGGTTAATTGAAAAGGACCTTTTAGCCTTGGATCCCAATTAAAACAAGAACAACCATAATTTATTGATTTCAAATAAAGTTCTCAAATGTAAAACAAGATCCTAGAAATAGAACTTTTCAAATGTGCAATAAAAAATGAGTTCGTAAAAAAAATATGCGGAAGACTAATCTATGAATTCCATGGCTCGTCTAGCAACATTCTGTCACGCATTCTGTACACTTTTGCCCTTACCTGAAAATATATATTAGGGAAAAGAATAAGTATTTAAGAATACTCAATAAGTAATATTACTACTAACAAGAATAACTTGAGGTCAGTTGAGCTTAGGTGCCTAATAGTCATTTTATTTCATTTCATTTTATTGATCATGTCGTATGGGTCACGTGGACAATTGTTGTATGTAAATCGATCCGCAAGTGCATGGGTCGCAAGTAATAAAGACGGTAAGTAAACCGAATATCGTATTCCACAGGGAGTAGCGTGACTTAGACAAGCAAAGATTCTAAACACTAAAATTAACGAGAATGCCCCTTATTTAGGTAATCCAGTGCAAAGAGAAGACATATCAAAACAAACGAAATATTAAAGCAATAAATTTGTCAAGTAGAGATTAACACACTGAGTGTTCACGGATAGGATGAGAGTTTGGGTCTTGAAATCTAATATATAATCTACTAGATATTTGACTACTTATTATTATGTCCGCCAATTATAGATCTAGAATCTACTTATTAACATACGATCTCCTGTCGGTTTCCCCTAATTATCGTTAACTCATATTAATAACCTAAATGTCCTTAGCACTATTAATTTGGTTAAGTCTTTATTCATTTTAGATCTCTAGGCCTAACCAACTACTCTCGTTGTCACTACGAATAGTCAAGTGTAGTTAATTGAGCTATGTCCTAACTTAGTTTCTCTTCGTCAAGTTTCCACTAAGTAATAGATCAATATAACTTTGCCCAGAATTTATAAAGCATTACGACCACTCGATTAAATAATAAGTAATTGGATACAACAATAGTAGTCAAAATATCTTTCAATTGTATATTCTCATTCAAGACCCGGAAGCCGGGATTTAGCTATACATCGTCATATGAACAAACAAAACTTCTAGCATATACATGTATTAAAACAGTAATATGAACATGATAAAGGGTATAGAACTTATCCCAACGTCGAACCCTTGCTTACGCCTTGATCCGCCGTAGGAAAGCCTCGATTGGAGCCCGTCACAAGCCCGAATCAACCAAAAAATGCTCACAAAACTCTCTAAACAAATTTTCTCAATCTCTCCCTCTAAGAGGCTCTAGAAGCCTTTGAAAGACGCTCCAAATGATTGCTTAATGAATGAAAACCGAGGCCAAGGGTCCCTTTAGATTGTGCTCTAGCCTTGCCTAGCGTCGAGACGCTAAGACGCTGACGTCATAGCGTCTCGACGCTGTGACGTCACCTTCGTGTTGCACAAGTAGCCTCGGCGTCGAGACGCCGCCTCTTCTTTTGGACTTCCATCTCTTGGCTTGTGGGCCGGTCTTGGGCCTTTTTCTTCGGATTTTCGGCCTTTGGTCTTTACTTTAAGGTCCTTGCTTTGCTTCTTTGACCCATATCTTCATTATTTGGGCCATAATTCCATCTTTTTCTCCAAAATTCAACACAAAGCTCCTTCGGGACATAATTGCTAAAAGGGAAAAATACACTTTTGGTCCCTGAGGTTTGGGTTAGGTTTCATTTTGGTCCCTGAGTTTTCAATCTCAACAATTTAGTCCCTGAGGTTTGGATTTAGTTTCATTTTGGTCCCTCCATCCATTTTTCTGTTAATAACTAACGGATTGCTGACGTGAGACCTATTTTTTATATTTAAAAAACATTTTTTTTATTTTTAAAATAAAAGTAATATTAAATTAATAAAAAATTATTATTTTTTAATATCTTATTCCTTTCTCTCTCCCTCATTCTTCTTCTTCACCACCCACTTATCAACCACCCACCACTACCGTCCCTGTAACTGTCGGCGACAGCACTGACCATCGGCCACTGCCGGCAACTTTTTTTTTCTTCATTTTCTTTCCATTTTTCTGGTGTAAAAAACGGGCTCATGAAGACAGTGGCCATTCGAAGCCCAGATTCACGCGGGCGCCGACGAGAGGGAGAATGCGAGCAACTGGCAGAACGCATGCGCCGATAAGAGGGAGAAATCTCTCGATTAAAAAGAAGAAGAAGAAGAATAAGGGGGAACGGATCTCGACTGGAACGAACCCAAGATTTGGAACGAAAGGGCACCGGCGCACTACTACATCTGAAACGAGCTACCCCGTTAAATGCCTAGATCTGAAACGCGAGCTACCCCCTCGAATCTGTAGATTTGAAACGAGCCCTCCCAGATCTGAAGAGAGAGGGAGAACTAGCGCACTACTACCTGCTGCCTGCTACTGTGTTTTCGCGTGGATGAGTGAGAGAGACGGCGTCGTCGGGAGGGAAATGCTACCTCTTCCTGCTACTGCACTGCTGCCTGCTGCCAGATCGGGAACGAAACGGCGCCGTCGGGAGGGAGAATGCGAGCTACCGATGACTTGTTGCTTTGTCGGACGGTGACCGGAGGCTGAGAGGAGAACGAGTGAGAGAGAGAGAGGGACGACTGAACTGAAAAAAAAATTAAAGAACTGTAACACCCAAAGTCGGTTGTTCAATTTTTTTAAATAAAAAACAGAAAGAAAAGAAGGAAAAAGGGAGGGGAAGAAGAAAAGAATAAAAAAAAATCGTCGGCCGCCGGTCATTGCCGGCCGGCGAGCGGCGAGTGGTGGCTGGGTTATGGAAGAAGAAGTGTTATGGAGAAGTAGAAGAAAAAGAAGAAAGAGAAAAGAAATAATAAAAAATAAATATTTTAATTAATTTATTATTATTCTATTTTAAAAATTAAGAAATAAATTTTATAATAAAAAAATAGCGCCACGTTAGCATGTCGTTAATTTTTAACGGAAAATGGATGGAGGGACTAAAATGAAACGAAATCCAAACCTTAGGGACTAAATTGTCGAGTTTGAAAACTTAGGGACCAAAATGAAACCTAACTCAAACCTCAGGGACTAAAAGTGTATTTTTCCCTTGCTAAAATTAACATAATTAGACATTAAATCCACAATAAAACCAAGCAAAGACACCTAAATCTAGGGATAGAATGTTAGCATTTGTGCATGCTAACAACAATTAACCAGCCTGACATATGCTTGCCAACTCATTGGAGGTGCACAAGTGGGAATCTTGGGAAATCTCTACTCCTACTGATGGTAGAAGACACCCAATCAGTGAAGCCAAGTCTCACTCATCAATGACCCTATGTGTGCATAGCACTCTAACTACTAACTCAGTGGTGGGGCATCAATGGGTTTCTTGCCGAAACTTTACTTTCACATATAGTAGATGGCACCTAGTCTGCGAAGCCGAATCCCACTCATCTATCTACTCATCTCAATCCACAAACATTTCAATGCTAGGTGATTAATTGCCACGACCCCTACTAGGATAAATAATCTATTCATTTCCCCTATTAGGGCCCATAGTACATAGTTTGGTTTAACTGCAACCTAAGTAACAGGTTTCTTCCCCTAAAGGTTTCTAAAGGGATAATCCAACATGTCCTAACTACATCACTTCTCATCACATCCAAGTATAGAAATCATGATTGGCAACCAAAGTTCTAAATAGAAAAGCCACAACCTTCCAATTATCAACATTTAATGTCAGCCGTATAATAAATATGCATTTACAAATGCTTGTCCCAACTATATCATAGAATAATTATTCTAACAACATATTTCCTATTTCAAATAAAGGCATTCATGCTTTCCCAATCAATTCAGTCCAGTCAAACAAATGGAAATTCCTTACACAGAATATATAACTAGTCATTCCAATATATATATAGTCCTAAATAGTAAGTTATTTACCTTAATAATTCAGTACAGAATAAAATGGCTTGGCCCATAGGTTTTCCTAGCAATCCAATAATTCCTAATAATTTAATAATTAATTAAGACCTAACACAGTATTGATTGATAACGCTCATTTATGTGCGTTATTTAGCCTTAAAAACTTGGTTATTGCTAGGAAAGCAAGTACTTTGTGATTAAAATCATATATTTTAGAGTCAAATTAGCAAAAGTCTTAGAATAGTGTTGGAAGTCTTAGAAATATAGAATTTATGCTTAAAATGTTGAAAAAAGATACTATTTTTGTAAGAATTTATCAAAGTTAATATTTTTGTGCAGAGGACAATTTGCGGTGGAAATGCTTCCACAAATGGAGATAAAGAGTTAGTAGAGCAAAAAGTTTGAAGTTGAAGATTTGCGCCCATATTTGGTCCTGAAGATGTGGAAATTGCATTGAATTGCGCCCACAAACTAATAAGAAAAGTAGCCTCAGCTGAAGACAGAATTGTCAACGCAATGCACAGATGAATTTGGGCCCGAAATGCGGTCGCAATTGGGCTTTTCGACATAATTTTGAGATTCACGGGATCTTTACAAAATCATCCAAAAATCCCAAATCTCGTATCAAATCTCATAGGATCGTGGATTTTCACCTTCAGGGGACCTCTCACATTGATCTCGACAACGAACCCTACCTTCCAAGGTCTATATAAGGTGACCAAGGTGCAAGAAGCAAAGTGAGCTCAAATTTTCGTCCTAGGATAGTCTTTATGCTTTTTTTCTTCTCATCTTGTAACCAATCCAAGTTTTGGTTCTTCTAGCCTCTGTTGGCTCCTCCATTCAAAAGAAGAAGAAGAGAAAGACTTGTCTCCCCTTGAAAAAGGCAAGAGCAAGTTAGATAGAGAGGAGAAGGAACCTTTAGTTGAGTCTAGAGTCTTTACATTCTGTTTTATTTCTTTCGTAAGCTGTTTTACTTTCTGTTTTATTTAAGTTTCAGTTTTAAATTCATTCCTTTATGTACCTTTCAATTATTAATATGAATTCACTTTATTTCTTCAATTTGTGTTCCGAGTAGATAGTTGGGGACATAGTCTTGCAAGATGGAATTCACTCCTACCCGCTTGTAGGGATAGAAGAGGTTGTTCCCTTAAGTGCTGACTCTGGGTCTTGAACAAAGGCGCGTCGTCCTCTCCTGGCACGAAAGGATTTTCTGTTTAATGGTTGGAGCATAAACAAATTGTTCATTATAGGATTAGTGGAACTTAAAGAACAAGATGTAACTCCAGGGGTAAAACGGACTTTTGACCTGCTGCAGTTACAAACCACCTGTGAAGGGTCAACTTACTGATTATGGTTGTATCGGGTGGATAGAAATATATCTACAGTGAGGGAGTGCAACTACGAGCTATAGTGGAGTGTCTCGTTAGTTAAAGTATGATAGTTAACTAGGTTAATGAGTTTAACCGATTAATCTCGGATCGTTGAAGGCCATGATCTGTAGGTCCATTAGATCCCGTTGCTAGCTCAAACGGACTAAACCTTAGAACAAAGTGATGAAAGAATTTGAAAACGTTCAAATTCGATTTAGGGAGATATCGTTAATTATATTCGATATAATTTAGCATATCAATTTAATTGTGTATTAAACCATATTTTGAGAGAGTTTTAATTTTTATTTAAATATGATTTAAATATCATGAAATGTGTACACGATACATATTCGGTTGAATACTACATATGAATAGGGATTCATATTCAATTAACCGGTTTTTTAGAGAGGTTGGGAATGTATTTAATTCAATTTTTATTATTGAATTAAAGAATTATAATTAATTAAGGTTAATTTTATTAAATTCTTTGAATTAATTTATTTTAAATTAATTAAACGTAAATTATGAAAATTTGGTTTTAATTTGAAAACCATTTTTCATGCATTATTCCATATGAAGACACCAAACAAATGAGCCATTCAATGTTAGTGAGGTGTCCTCTGTTGGGATTGGTGCCCTAAAACTCGTCGATAGTGAATATTAAACAAAATTATATACTTATTTGATAAAGGCGTTATCGAGATTAATTCAGTAAAGTCATTTCTGAATAAAGTAAATTGCACTTTTAATAACCCAAATCCAATAAACTAAGATCCATGGCTATAGGATGAACACTTGAGCTTTATGTAGAGACATAAAAAGTGGATCAAGCTCGAGTAGTAGCCTAAAACGGTCTATAGTATATGGATAGGGTTGGGTACCTTATTCTGGGGACACTATGAGACGCAACCCACTTTATAGATGGTATAGACGATGTGATCCTAAATCGTCCATGTAGAGACATGCGAGTGGGGGCGTCCTATGCAATGAGTTTGCATAAGACCAGGACCGAGAAATAAGTCGCTTGATGCGCAATTTGCTAACCGCAAGTGTACGGGTCAAGTAATAATATAGTGTTTTCGTGTAAAACGAGTGTCGTCCTCTGGATTGGTTTTCTAGCAAATTAAGTATCGTGAATACTTTTGTCCAATTTTATTTAGGGAGCAAAACTCAATGATAAAGATAAAAGTAAAGACAAAAAGCATAAAATAAAGGGTGGAGACTCAAATGGAAAGACTCTTAGGGAATTGATTTCGTTGATTAAGATTGAGGATTGATTAATAGGAATGAATTGACCGTGCAATTATTCTACAAGCCAAGGAAACATTTATCACGATTACCTCTCCCGAGTATAATTGATTCTCATGCATATAACTAACTTGATATCCCTATCTAAGTTCATTAACATGCAAGACATTATTCTGTTCGGTCCTTGTTATACTTCTAGAGATATTCTAAATCCTGTCACAAACTTAGAATTTCTACTCTAGTCATGCAATTGAACAAAGCAAGTCTTAGGCCAAATCCTCTCTCCCGAGTTAGATTCAACACTTAAATCATTCAATTAGTGATCAAGTAATTGAAAGCATTACACATAAAATTGCATGCATAGAATAAGAACACATTCATACCCAAAATTCAATCCAACAATTTAAACAACTACATCAAACCCTAAGACAAACAACTAGCAATTCATAGTCTTTAAACCACAAACACTAATTGAAAGAAATAAGCCATAAAAACTACAAGAGTTAAGGGAAAGAGAAAGGAAAACTCGAATCCGCCGACACCGCACGTCCCCGTCACGATCTCCACGTCTTCTCGCTTGATTCCCGCTCCTTAGCCTTGCCTTTAGCTCCCACAAAAGGTCTCTAGTCGAAATTAGGGCTAAAATCTCACCAATTGGACTCCCCTTGGCCGTAGCACAAAAGGATGAATTTATAGAAAATCTGCCGACAGCGTCGAGACGCTATGGACAGCGTCGCGACGCTATTTTTTTTTTTTTTTTTTTTAATCAGCTGGGCTGAATTTGACTTCTTCCAACTTGATCCTTTTTCGATCTTTTAGCCCTTTTTCATGTCCCGAACACGCAATTAGCTCAAATATTTATTTCCTACAAAAACAACACAAAAACGCATCATTTTGGCCAATAAATTATAAAAGACTAGCTAAATTAATTAGGGAAAACTAGCTAGCTATGCTCGCTATCAAACACCCCCAAACTTAAGCTTTTGCTAGTCCTCGAGCAAACTAAAAATCAAGCATACAATAGAAGAATGGATGCAACAAACATAACTCAATACTCAAGGCTCACAAGTCAATAATCAAGCAATCAAGAGACATGCACATAAGGACCAATGAGGGAGACAAATCAAAAGTTTTCCAAAATTAACTTGCACAAGCGAGATCTAACTTAACGAGATCAGACTCTACTAGCCCGGGATTGGATTACTAAACTCTCAACTCATCTTCCCTCTACACTGGCACTAAGGATTCACTAACGAGTCAATGAAACAAATTAGTTTGTTTTTCTCCATACTTAGGTGCTTATAATTGAAAATTACACATGCATTTTTATGTGGCACTAGCTTTCACACACCTATTGCAGGGACCCTTAACCCGAGTTTTACCCTTTGGTTGGCCTAACTGATCACAACAGGGGTAGCTCTTTTTGCCAAAACTTTATTAAGCATTGCATTGCGCGCATAAGTCATGACTTTCCTTTTTTTTTTTCTTTCAAATTGTAACAACAAGAATGATTTTTCTTTATGAGCATGATAAGCATATATTCTTTTCTTTCCTCCTAAGCAAGATCAAACATGCTAATTTGCAAAAAATTAACTCTTTAGCTCTTCCCTACACCTATCGAGGTGACAACAAGCATATGAACCTAATAATTCGCTCCTAAGCATTCAAATCCAAATCTAGCCAAGACAAATACTCTACTCATGCAAGACATCTCCTAGAAAAAGTTTAAAAAGTCTCCCTTTTTGGGAACTCATGCTTACAACTCATCGAAAGCTTGAAAATTGACAAGAGAGCCTATCCTAGAAAATCATAGTCATGCAAAAATAGCATCCAGAAAACAACCATATGCTCAATTCAAAGAAAGCTCAAAACTATAGCCCGAACTCAGATGCTCAAGGGCTCCACAAACATGCTATCCCACCCCCAAACTTAAAGCATGCATTGTCCTCAATGTATAACGAAAATAAGGCATAATCAAGCATGAGAACAAATAAAGAATGGAAGGGGTGAACGATACTGCCCTGGAATGATGACCTTTCATGATTGCTAGCAAAGTCAAGAGCCTGGGAACTCCTACAAAACAAAAACAACAACAACATAAAAACAAAGAAAGAAAAAAAAAATAATAACTTGGGTTGCCTCCCATAAGCGCTTGTTTATCGTCTTTAGCTCGACGTGCTCGTGTAATCTGTCAAGGCACATAAAAATTCTCGTATTTCTTCGGGCCCTTCTTCCTTGAATCAATAAAACACACGATCGCTAGCAAGCTTACTAGCTTCTCATGGGCCCCTGAAACAGAACTATTTTTTGAATTTTTTTTATTAAAATAAGCATCAAAGGAGAAAGATCAAAATAAAGAGACTCTGACTCTAAAACTGACTCATGAGAATAGAAAAAAGAACAATCATATTCAACAAAGGATAAAGAAGATAAAACAGACGAAGGTTGATCAACCTCAAACTCTACCTCCTGAACTTCCTCTGTCACTGCAAGCTCATTTTCTTTTTCTTCCTCACAAACGTGTTCTTGAAAGGTGCTACAACTCTCCAATTCTTCCCCACTGTTCATGCAACTCACCCCTAAATGCTCATCCTCAACAAGATTGAAAGAAATACGCTCCTGAATAGGTGCCAATGAATCATCGGCCACATGACTCACTAGACATCCTATGGAAGTGGATCCCTCCTCACTAACTTCCTTTGGGGTCTGAAGTCCTTTTATAATTTCATCAAATTTTAGACTCCTCGCTCTAGACTCCGCAATATAATTTTGAACTATGCTTTCCAAGGAAGAATTTTCTTTTAAAGGGGTAAAACTTGAAGATGAAAAATTGGAATATGGTGTTGAATAAAAAGCCATTCAATTAAAGCAACAATGATAATTAGGCTTCCAATCAAATAATAACCCAACAAGAACAAATGACAAAGACTCAAACAAAAAAGGAAAGAAAAAAAAAAACAAAGAAAACTAAATAGAAAAGGAAAACAAAAACAAAAAAGGAAATAAAACAAATAAGAAAAAAAATCAAACAAATAAGGAAAACACTAAAATAGGAATGCAACAAATATGGAAAAAAATTGCAATCTACCTAAAAAAATAAATAAAGGAAAAACAAAAACAAAAAAAAGGAAAGAACTAAAATAGGAAACTAACAAATTTGGAAAGAAAACAAATAAGGAAAAAAAATGCAATCTATCTACAAAATAAAAATACACCCTAAATTAAGACCGAACAATTTTTCCACAATATTAATTTAACTAAATATACCAATCCCCGGCAATGGCGCCAAAAACTTGATGCGCAAATTGCTAACCGCAAGTGTACGGGTCAAGTAATAATATAGTGTTTTCGTGTAAAACGAGTGTCGTCCTCTGGATTGGTTTTCTAGCAAATTAAGTATCGTGAATACTTTTGTCCAATTTTATTTAGGGAGCAAAACTCAATGATAAAGATAAAAGCAAAGACAAAAAGCATAAAATAAAGGGTGGAGACTCAAATGGAAAGACTCTTAGGGAATTGATTTCGTTGATTAAGATTGAGGATTGATTAATAGGAATGAATTGACCGTGCAATTATTCTACAAGCCAAGGAAACATTTATCACGATTACCTCTCCCGAGTATAATTGATTCTCATGCATATAACTAACTTGATATCCCTATCTAAGTTCATTAACATGCAAGGCATTGTTCTGTTCGGTCCTTGTTATACTTCTAGAGATATTCTAAATCCTGTCACAAACTTAGAATTTCTACTCTAGTCATGCAATTGAACAAAGCAAGTCTTAGGCCAAATCCTCTCTCCCGAGTTAGATTCAACACTTAAATCATTCAATTAGTGATCAAGTAATTGAAAGCATTACACATAAAATTGCATGCATAGAATAAGAACACATTCATACCCAAAATTCAATCCAACAATTTAAACAACTACATCAAACCCTAAGACAAACAACTAGCAATTCATAGTCTTTAAACCACAAACACTAATTGAAAGAAAAGCCATAAAAACTACAAGAGTTAAGGGAAAGAGAAAGGAAAACTCGAATCCGCCGACACCGCACGTCCCCGTCACGATCTCCACGTCTTCTCGCTTGATTCCCGCTCCTCGGCCTTGCCTTCAGCTCCCACAGAAGGTCTCTAGGCGAAATTAGGGCTAAAATCTCACCAATTGGACTCCCCCAATCCGTAGCACAAAATGATGAATTTATAGAAAATCTGCCGACAGTGTCGAGACGCTATGGACAGCGTCGCGACGCTGTCGCGATACTGCGGATTTGGAAAATTCGCCGAGAGCGTTGCGACGCTATGATATATATATATATTTTTTTTAATCAGCTTGGCTGAATTTGACTTCTTCCAACTTGATCCTTTTTCGATCTTTTAGCCCTTTTTCATGTCCCGAACACGCAATTAGCTCAAATATTTATTTCCTACAAAAACAACACAAAAATGCATCATTTTGGCCAATAAATTATAAAAGACTAGCTAAATTAATTAGGGAAAACTAGCTAGCTATGCTCGCTATCATCGCTCTCGCTTTATAACACCGTTTACTGACTATTTCATGTGCTGACCTAGGTAACTCGATCTTAATCCTGAGCTAACTATGAACTCCTGTTTATTCGGGCTTATCCTTAGATCTGCATAGGTGAGAGTGGCTCAGTATCGCCGACTCAATAAGCCTCCCATTTCAGGGATAGGAACGGGTAGATAGCTGGGGACATAGTCGTGCGAGAAGGAATTCACTCCTACCCAAATTAGGGATAGTAGAGAGGTTGTTCCCTTAAGTGCTGACTCCGGGGCTTGAACAAAGGGATCCCGCCCTCTCATTGGCCCGAGAGGGACTCGGTTTATTGGTTGGACCATAAACCAATTGTTCATTAGAGGATCAGTGGGACTTAAGGAACTAGAAGTACTATAGGGGTAAAACGGACTTTTGACCTAACTATAGCTACGAACAACCTGTGAAGGATCGACTTACTAAGCATGGTTAAATCAAGTGGACGGAAATATGTCTATAGTGAGGGGAGTACAACTATCGGGCTATAGTGGAGTGTCCCGGTAGTTAACGAATGTTGGCTAGCTTGGATAATGAGATTAGTCGGTTAGCCTCGAATCGTTGGAGCCCATGATCTATAGGTCCATTAGGTCCCCCTACTAGCTCATATCGGAATAAAGCCTAGAACAATAAGATAGGAATCTTTGAATCGTTCAAAATTGGGAAAAAGAGTATTTTCGTAAATTGTGTTTGACACAATATTTAATTATGAATTAAATTAGAAAATGAGAGATTATGTATTTAAAAGTGTTTTAAATACTATATATGAATTAGGAATCATATATACTTAGATTTCACATGGTAACAATGATTAATTGGATTAATCATATCAAATTAATTAGGAAATGTTTCTAATTAATTACCAAGAAATTAATTTCAATTTAGAATTGAAATTAGGGTTAATTTGCAAGCTTGAAATCAGATTTCAAATTGTATTTAGTGGATTTAGTTGGAATCCCACTTATGCATGTTCATTCAAAGTGGAAAGACAACTCACCTGATGCATTGTTGCATGTATTGTTACTTGAACACCTAGAATCCACTATAGCTTGCATCTTGAACATGTGTCTTGCAAATTAAGGCTTCTCCTTGCATGGATTCACTCTATAAGTAGAGAAAGGAATCAGATTGAGAATTTTTTACAGCAAATACCGTATTGTTATGCTGCTGAATTTGTGCCTCAAACTCTCTCTTTTCACATATCTCTCTAGAGCTTGAATCTTCAAGCATTACCTTCCCATTCCCTATCTTTATAGACTCCCACAAGTCGTTCTTTGCCCGGAGAATAGTAGGGAAGACACTAAGGGTTGTCCTAAGAAGATTGGAGAAGAAAAGAATCCAAGAAGGTCCACCTATTGAGCTGCAAAAAGGTTGGTTCTTCTTAACTCTCTGTTATGGATTCTATAGAACAAGGCTGCTTTAGGAGTTAAATTGATGTAGTTAGGTGCTTCCGATCTTCAATTGCTTCCACATGTGTTATATGAACACCTTCATCCTCAAATGGTGAAATTAAAATGCATGTTGATTGCCTTTAAAAGCAAGATTGTTGAGTCTGGCAAAGGGGTTGGAGTTTTACAGAAAACTTACATGCAGTTTGGTGTTATTTTCCTCTCAAAAACCGTGGGTATCAAACTCTCTCAAACCCAATTTCTTTCTCTCTAATTCATCTCAATTCGGTTCCCACAAGCCTGTTCTAAGGTCCGAGAATAGCGGGGAAGATCTCAGTGGCAGTTCATGACAAGATCGTGATGAGAAACAACCCTGGAGATGCATAAATTCGAGCTTCGGAGGTTAGTATGTTCTTCGTTTGTTTTTCGGTTTATAAACATGCTTTTTAGTTAGAGAAATTAATGAAATTAAATGTCCAAGATCGTAAATCGCTTCCGCACGAGTGATATACAGTCTATCAATATCCAGTTGGGAACATGGCCATTGAGGAACCAACAAAGGAGCAGCTGGTAGAGGCCCTTACCTTGGTGGCCTACGAGGGAGTTACATGGAAAGAGTCCTTGACGGGGATCAGGACTCTCTTTTCTAGAGGCTTGAAGTCGGAATCATCAGTTTGGCTTTACGTGATCAAGAACATGATCATGCCTACAACACATGACCCGACCTTCTCCAAAGAAAGTGTCATGTTGTTGTATAGCATGTACAAGGGCCTGGATCTCTACCTTGGCTGAATTATCTGGAACGAGATCCTGACCAGTGGGCACAAGAATGTGGGGAGACTTTTCTTCCCAAGCTTGATCACCAAGATATGCAAACTTGCAAGAGTTGAGCCCAAGGCTCAAGAAAAGAGGGAGGTCGCCATAACTTTCATAGAATTGAGCTTGATCAAGAAGCTCATTACCAACTCAAGACTAAAGGTGACCTCTCAGGAAAATAAGGCTCATACTATTACTACTCCAGCATCAATGCCTCCAGAACAATCCACTGCAGCCAATGAGGTTGCAAACCAACCGCAAACTCCAGCTTCTCCAGCACAAGCTCCCCAGCAGCAATCTGAAGACCGTATAGTGGATTTGAGGAGAGATATGGAGTATATAAGGGAGCAGTGCAGATTCGACGTGGCATATTCCCAGCTCCGATATCATGTGATACACAAGGACTTCGATGAGCTTACAGAGGACTTAGATGATTATCTCCCTCCTTTCCTCGAAATAAGCATGGATCCACCTAGAGGCGATGGAGCTGGCCTTTCTAATGCCTAGGGGAATTTTCGTTTCACTTTTCTCTTCTTTTCTTTGTTGATTCTATTGTTTTGTTAAGATTGCATGAGGAAAAGCAATAGCTTACGTCTGGGGGTGTGATAATGCTCATTTATGGGTATTATTTAGCGTTAAAAACTTAGGTTATTGCTAGGAAAGGGGGACTTCGTGATTAAAATCACATATTTTAGAGTCAAATTAGCAAGAGTCTTAGAATCATTTTGCAAGTCTTAGAAATATAGAATTTATGCTTAAAATGTTGAAAAAGAGATTATTTTTGTAAGAATTTATCAAAGTTAATGCTTTTGTGCAGAGATCAATTTGCAGTGGAAATGCACCCACAAATGGAGATAAAGAGTTAGCGGAGCAAAAAGTTTGAAGTTGAAAATTTGTGCCCACATTTTGTCCTAAAGATGTGGAAATTGCGTTTGAATTGCGCCCGCAAATTGATAAGGAAAGTAGCCACAACTAAAGAAGGATTTTTCAAGGCAGTGCACAGAAGATTTTGTGCTCGAATTGCGGCCATAACTGGCATTTCCAATATAATTTCGAGATTCGCGGAATCTTCACAAAATCATCCGAAAATCCCGAATCTCGTATCAAATCTCCAAGGTTCATGGATTTTCACCTTCAAGGGACCTCTCACACTGATCTCGGCAGCTGACCCTACCTTCCAAGGTCTATATAAGGCGACCGAGATGCAAGAAGCAAAGTGAGCTCGATTTTTTGTCCTAGGATAGTCTTTATGCTTTTTTTTTCTTCTCATCTTGTAACCAATCCAAGTTTCGATTCTTCTAGCCTTTGTCGGCTCTTCCATTCGAAAGAAGAAGAAGAGAAAGACTCGTCTCCCCTTGAAAAAGGTAAGAGCAAGTTAGATAGAGAGGAGAAGGAACCTTTAGTTGAGTCTAGAGTCTTTACATTCTGTTTTATTTCTTTCATAAGTTGTTTTACCTTCTATTTTTGTAAGTTTCAGTTCTAAGTTCATTCCTTTATGTACCTTTCAATTATTAATATGAATTCACTTTATTTCTTCAATTTGTGTACCTTTTACTTCATGTCTTGCACTTTAATTTCTTCAATGAGTTAAGCTTCTTCTTCGGGGTTCAAATATGTAGATTCCTTGAGTAGAAGAAAACCCCACCAATGCAAAGGCAACCTTGCTTCGTCTTAGCATTGTTTTTTTTTTTTTTGAAAGCTTAAGTTTCATTGTTAGCTTAAAATGATCACTTAAGTTAGCATAGTTTGTGTTCAGCTGGTGGCCGAAAGGTTGGAGTTGAATGCGCGGGTTTGCAAAAACAATAGTAGAAAAGATCCTAGAAATAGGACTTTGTTTTCTTACATCCTAGAAATAAGACTTAAACAACTAGAGTTATGGGAGTCGTGTTCAATAATTATCTAAGTTTCAGTTATCCCTAGAAATAGATGTCTTGTTGGCTTAGTCTTCTAAAGGCACCTACAGCGAAGCTGAATAGGATTAGGACTTAACTCACAATCTAGTTGTCAGGGCATTTGCGGACGCAAACTGGTAGCAATCTATCTGCACCATGTCTATGTGGGCACCAATAGATAGTATTCTCCAACTGTGTGCATTGCCTGAGTGAGTTGCTAGTGCAAAGGTGGATACATTTTAATGCTCTCGGATGATACTTATTTGAGTTCCCCTCTTATCTCATATATCTTTAATCGTTTTATTTACTTGCTTTCTTTTTGTTGGGTTTTATGCCTTAAAACTCGTAGATAGTAAATGTAACACCTGAATTGCATTAATAAAGTATTATTTCTATATATATTTGTTTTGCTGATATATAACTAAAAATACAATAAACTAAGAACCCCTGGCTATATTATGTATACTTGAAGTTTGTGTGTGACATAAGTATGGATCAAGTTCAAGTAAATAGCCTAAATGATCTATAGTACATGGATAAGGCTGGGTACCTTAATCGTGGGGACACTATTGGCGCTGCTAGCTTTGTTCTCTAAAGACAAACGATGTGATCCTAATCATTCATGTATTAGACATGTGAGTGAGGGCGTCCTATGCAATGAGTTTGCATAGAGATCAGACCAAGAGATAAGTCACTATCGCTTTACAACACCGTTTACTGTTGAAATTGAATATCTCATACAAATGACCTAGGTAACTCCTTCTTAATCCTGACCTAACTATGAACTCCTGTTTATTTAGGATTGTCCTTTTATTTGCATGGGTGAGAGTGGCCAAACATCATCGACTCAATAAGCCTACCATTTTGGGGATAAGACTGGATAGATAGCTGGGGACATAGCTTTGCAAGACGAAATTCACTGCTACCCGTTTTAGGGTTAGTAAGAAGGTTGTTCCCTTAAGTACTGACTCTGAGTCTTGAAAAAGGGGTCCCACCCTCTAACATTGAGAGGGGCTTGGTTCAATGATTGTATCACAAGCCAAATGTTCATTAGAGAATCATTGGTACTTAAGGAACAAGATGTAACTTTAGGGGTAAAACGAACATTTGACCCAGCTCTAGTTAGGAACAACCGGTGAAGGGTCGACTTACTAATCATGGTTATCTCGAGTGGACAAGAAATTTATCTACAATGAGGGGAGTGCAACTACGGGCTATAATGGAGTGTCCCGGAAGCTAGCGAACGTTGAATAACTAGGTTAACGAGTTTAACCGGTTATGCTCGTATCGTTGGAGCCCATGATCTGTAGGTCCATTAGGTCCCTCCACTAGCTCAATAGGAATAAAACTTGGAATAATATGATAGGTTAACATTTGAAACGTTCCAATTTGGAAAAAGGATATAAAAGTCGGATATATACGATATTTAACGACATATTGGTTTAATTTCGAATTAAACTTAAAATGAGAGTGAGATATATTTAAATATGATTTAAATATTAATCACGTGAATAAGGATTCATATTCGAGAAATTTCGTTGGGAGAAAAACTGGGATTGGACAAATAATATTAATTTAATATAAGATATTAAATTAATTGGTTTTATTATTATTTTAAATTAAATACAGTTTTATTTAAATTAAAATAAAAATAAAGAAAGTGTGATTATTTATATTTTTAATTACAAATTTTGAATTGAAAGAAATTCAAATAATTGGCAATTTTTGGAGGTGGTGCTTAGTGACTGATCACTTGAGATTAGCCTTATTGCACCACCTAATCAATGACTCAAAATGATCCCTATTTGTTATCAATTTCTTGTGCATTTGTTTATACATGATTTTCCTCTATATATAGAGGATTAGCTGGTGGAAAAATATGGATTAATTCAACCTGAAATGCTGCCAAAATTCTCTAAAAAATTCCATAGCTTGTACTCTCAAACTTGCATGAACCTATAAGCTTTCCTTTCCAATTCCTATCAATTAAGGATTCCACAATCTGTTCCAAGACCTGAGGATAGTAGAGAAGATCCAAGTGGTTGTCCAAGAGCCATTGATGTGAAGATTAAAGTCTCAGATTACAAGAATTGTGAGCTACAAGAGGTAGGTGCATCTTTGCTCTGTTTTACCTCTTATGAACAACATGTCTTCTAGGATAAAATTGATGAAATTGTGTTCCTAAGATCCAAAGTTGCTTCGGCTTGTTTGATATTAACTCCTTCAATTGGTATCAGAGCATGTTTTGGGCATCCAATTTGCATTAATTTGATCATGGTGGGTAGCATTTGCATGTTGAATTTTTCTGGGTGCTGAAATGGATATATTACTGTTTTGGCAATTTAATTCTCTCAAATTTGTTGATCAATTTGTAATCGCTCACATCTATATGAGCATTAATGTGTTGTGAAGAGTTTGTAATTTTTTAAGAGTCATTAGAGTCCATTTAGTCCTTCAATTGATCAAGAAAAGAAGAAGAACTCAACTGGCCGAAGAACAGAGAGCTGCCCAGACGAGTAGCTTCTCAACACTGATGCATTTTCAAAGAAGTGCACTTTATTTTCCAGAATTCGTCCGGTCCAGCTTGGTTCATCTCACATTCGGTTCAATTCACTTCCGTTTGACCCGGTTCAACCTCATTGTGTCCACTGATGGTCCGGTTCAGCCCCTTGGAGGTTGGTTCAAAGTGGTTCGAGGATCCCGGGAGCAGTTCAAGCTATTTTTCCAATATTATTTGTAATAATTTAGTTATTGCTTGCTCAAAATTGCCAAAACCGATCCATTTTAGTGTGATTTAATTAATTATGCATGGATGGATGTATGTTTTATTTAAATAGCCTATAATATGCATAAAGCATGTCATATAGATTTAAAATCCCACCATAGGAAGCATGATACATGCATTAAGTATGTTATAATTAGTTATAATATTAAGTTGCATGTTTAGATTTCATGTTAGATGGGGAAAGTGTTCATAGTAAGTGGAAGAAGGAAGCGTGACAACGTATCCTACGGTCTCCACCCCTAAGTTGAACCGTGAGATTCCTATGATCCGCCTGCTTGTCACCCTGGAAGCGACCACCCCTATGGAGGGCCTGATCATAGGATTCAAAACACCGCAAACTCCAAAAATGGATAGGATCACTTACGTTAATCACCAACAGTTGTCTTTTCTAACGGTAGCCTGTTGGTGCGTACCTTTGGGATTTGAAAGTGGGAGAGTCACACTTACGAGAATAAGTTCTTCACCAAATAAATGGTAGCTAGTAACTATAAAAGAATATGAGATGTTCTAGTTTTAGATATTGGCTGAGATAAGCCTTAATTCAGTGGAGGAGTAGCTGATCACCCTACGGTGGCTGCTATTCTAAACCTCTGAAGTATCATTGCAAAACTATATCGATAGTTTATTAGGGTTACTTTGATTAAATAGTTTTGCTAAAAATGATTGGATTGTTTAATTGGTTAAGGCAAAAACTAATATAGTCAATTGTTTATTATTTCAGCATGTCTTCCTCAATATTACAACTGCTTAAAAATGATAAGTTAACCGGGGCGAATTATGCAACTTGGAAATCTAACCTGAACACGGTTCTGGTTATTGATGATCTGCGGTTTGTCCTGACAGAGGAATGTCCTCCAGTCCCTATTCGTACTGCATCTCAATCTGTTAAAGATTCATATGACTGCTGGATGAAGGCCAACGAAAAGGGCCGAGTCTATATTCTGGCTAGTTTATTTGAAATATTGGCCAAGAAACATGAGGAAATGGTCTCAGCGAGAGAGATCATGAATTCACTTCAGGAAATGTTTTGAAAGCCGTCATTTAAACTCCATCATGAAGCCCTCAAATACATTTACAGTTGTCGAATGAAAGCAGGGCAACCCGTTCGAGAACATGTTCTTGATATGATGGTCCATTTTAATGTTTCTGAAGTAAATGGAGCGGTCATCGACGAACGTAGTCAAGTAGCATTCATAAATAGAGTCACTTCCAAAAAGCTTCTTACAATTCCGAAGCAATGTTGTAATGAATAAGATTCAATACAATTGGACTACGCTCCTAAATGAGTTACAGACATTTCAGTCGCTTATGAAAGGTAAGGAATTAAAAGAAGGAGAGGCAAATATAGCCCATTCCAAGAAAAAATTCTTGAAGGGTTCATCCTCAGGAACAAAGTCTGTACATCAATTGTCAGGCTCGAAGAATATCCAGAAAAGGGTATTAGTAAGGGAAAGGCTCCCGCTACTGCTAATCGAGGAAAGAAGAAAGCTAAGAAGGCTGATAAAGGGAAATGCTTCCATTGCAACGTTGATGGGCATTGGAAGAGAAATTGCCCCAAATACCTTGTGAAAAGAAGAAAGATAAAGAAGGTAAATTCAATTTACTTGTTTTAGAAACATGTCTGATAGAACGTGATCAAGATGCCTGGATACTTGATTCCGAAGCCACTAATCATGCGTGTTCTTCTTTACATGAAAATAGTTCATTTCGACAGTTAGAGAAGGAAAAAATGACGCTCATGGTTGGAACAGGAGACGTCATTTCAGCTTCTGCAGTGGGAGACGTAAAGTTGTTTGTAGGAAATAGGTTTTTGTTTTTGGAAAATCTGTATATAGTTCCTAAAATACGTAGGAATCTTATATCTATTTCCTGTCTAATCGAACAAGGATATTCTGTAAATTTTGAAACTAATGAAGCGTACATCTGTCGAAATGGAATGTTTATTTGTTCAGCAAATTAGAAAACAACTTGTATGTCATAAGACCAACTGTTACAAAAACGATTTTAAATCACGAGTTATTTAAAACTGTTGATACTTAAAGAAAAAGGCAACAAATTTCTCCAAATAGTAACGCTTATCTTTGGCACCTAAGGCTAGGTGTCACGGGGGAAAATCTCGAACCTGAAATTTTTGCCCTCGTGCAGCCTAAGATACTCCCTTAGTTCAGCCTAAAACACTCCCGATAGTTCTTTCTTTGGTTAGTTGCGAAAGTAAACACTCTTCACCACTTTGGTTATGACTCGCTCATCCTGCCGCTCACAAAATCTCAACACTCGCTCACTCAAGTGTGATGCTCCCTTTCGTGCGCCCATACACACATCATGAACACATAAGACATGTAGTAGAGTTGCAAAGGAAATATACGGGAAAGCTCACTCCCAACCTTCTTCATTACACATATGAACAAGGAATATATGTACAACCTAATGGCATATGTCTTGAATACAATGACATACCCAAACTCTACAAAACTGTTAAGGTAAGAATCCTCCCACCAAGACTCACCCTTGAGTCAAGGCTTATGGAATTCCCACATGGAATCCATAATCAAGACCTTCTTTGAATTCTCTCTAGAAGACTTCTCACACAAGTACTCTCCAAAGACTCCAAAGATACTGTCTAAATCTTATGAAGAAGACCCACACAAGGGACTCTTCAAAAAACCCACCAAAGGCCTCTTGTACAACTCTTGCAAGCTTTCCCATATTTATAGACAAAGGGAATGGCACACTTGTAATAAAAAGGGAAGTTGTGGATAATGATAACCATTTGAATTTCAAATGTTCAATCTTATCAAAACTCATGCTTATCCATTTATTTGAATTCAAATCACAAGAGTCACCATCTTGCACCAAGGTTTGCCAAGTGTCAAGCATGCATTCTTGCATCTCCATACGATGCCAAGTGTCCACCAAGTGTCTTCCATGCAAAATGGCCTTCTTCTAGCTTGCCATGTGCCCCATGAATGAATAAATCCTTTCCCAAGTGCTTCCACGTGTCTCTGTGTCAAAAGGGGTCCAAAATAACCCAAATTAGGCTTAATTCGGACTTCTCAGGCATTTCCTGCCATTTGGCGCCAAATCTGGGTGCTGACTGTGTTTCCTGCCAAATGGCACGCAGGCGCGCCCATCGTGGCGCTCTGCCTGCGCTTCGCGCGAGCGCGCAGGGGCAGTCCTCAGCACGAGCCTGGTGCTCTCTGCGCACACGTATGGGCTGCTGCCTGCGTGCAGCAGCGCTCATGCTGCATGTGTGTGTTGGCCATGCTGCCAACTTGCATGGGCATGCCCCAACATGCCTTGCCTTGCTGCCAGCGTGCATGGGCATGCTTGTGCGTGTCTCCAGCGTGCGTTCTTTGCACCCGATTGTTGTCCCACGTGCCCGCATCACTCTGCATGTCTTCTGCCATGCTCGTATGTCTCTGTGGCTCGTTAGGTCACCTTGGCTCGCCCATGGGCATGCCATCCACGCACCGAACACTGTGCCAACCTCCTGACACGTTTATGGGCCATCTGCCCCCGCTGTGCTCCATCTGCCATGCTAGCATCTTGCCATCTTCGCATTGAGCGCCGTGCTAACCTCCTAGCACGTTGTATGGGCCTCCTGCCCATGTTGTATTCTCAGTGTGCTGCTAGCCTCCTGCCAGCCTCCGTGCGCATCTCATGACCTTGCCATGGCCTCCTGCCACACTGTGTCATCTCGCCTTGCATCCCTCCTGGCCCGCACTCCTTCAACACTGTGAGAACATGTTTGTAGCTAACCTCTCTCAGCCACGAGTGTGCCACCTACCCACTCATCTTGGCCCACCTGGTCAAGCCGTGTGCTTCGAGACTTAGGAGTGTAACACTAGGCCACATTAATCTTGATAGGATCAAACAATTGGTAAATAATGAACTTTTAATTGAGTTAGAAGACGATTCATTACCTCCATGTGAATCCTGCCTAGAAGGAAAGATGACTAAAAGACCGTTTACGGCAAAAGGTTATAGAGCGAAAGAACCTCTAAAACTTATACATTCAGACCTCTGTGGTCCAATGAATGTAAAAGCTCGAGGAGGATACGAATATTTTAACTCTTTTATAGATGATTATTCGAGATATGGTTACTTATACCTAATGGTGCACAAATCTGAAGCACTTGAAAAGTTCAAATAATATAAAGCTTAAGTTGAAAACCTATTAGGAAAAATAATCAAAACTCTTTGATCTGATCGAGGAGGAGAGTATATGGATTTACGATTCCAGGACTACATGATAGAACATGGAATCAAATCACAACTCTCAGCACCAGGAACACCGCAACAAAACGGTGTATCCGAAAGGAGAAATAGAACATTGATGGAAATGGTTCGATCAATGATGAGTTGTGCTCAGTTGGCTAGCTCGTTTTGGGGACATGCAGTGATGACTGCGGTCGATATATTGAACGATGTTCCTTCGAAAAGTGTTTCTAAAACACCTTTCGAATTATGGAATAGACGTAAACCTAGTTTGCGCCATTTTCGGATCTGGGGATGTCCTGCCTATGTGTTAGTGAAAAATCCTAAGCAATTGGAACCACGTTCAAAATTATGCCAATTTGTGGGATATTCGAAAGAAACGAGAGGTGATCTCTTCTACGACCCACAGGAAAACAAAGTGTTTGTTTGTATAAAAACTACTTTCTTAGAAGAAGACTATTTGAGAGATCGTAAACCACAGAGCAAATTAGTATTAAAAGAAACTACTAAAGAATCGACAAAAGTTATTGATCAAACTAGTTCGCCACCTTACGATAGTGCTGGAGCTAGTTCTTCCGATCAACGACGTCCTCCTCAAATGTTGAGAGTGCCTCGACGCAGTGGGAGGGTTGTAAAATAGCCTGACCGCTACTTAGGTTTAACTGAAACTCAGGTCGTCATACCAGATGACGGCATCGAGGATCCATTATCTTTTAAACAAGCGATGAATGACATTGATAAAGACCAATGGGTCAAAACGATGGACTTTGAAATGGAGTCAATGTACTTCAATTCAGTATGGGATCTTATAGATCTGCCTAATGAAATAAAACCCATAGGGTGTAAGTGGATCTACAAAAGAAAGAGAGATGCAGCTGGAAACGTGCAAACGTTTAAAGTTAGGCTCGTAGCAAAAGGTTTTACCCAAAGTGAAGGGGTTGACTATGAAGAAACTTTTTGCCCTATTGTTATACTTAAGTCTATAAGAACTCTCCTATCCATAGTTGCATATTATGACTATGAAATATGACAAATGGACGTCAAAACTGCTTTTCTAAACGACAACCTTGACAAAAATATCTATATGTCTCAACCCGAAGGGTTCATTTCCAAGAATGAAGAACAAAAAGTTAGTAAATTAAAACGATCCATTTATGGATTGAAACAAGCTTCAAGATCTTGAAATATACGATTTAATACTACGATCAAATCATTCGGCTTTGACCAAAATCCTGATGAACCTTTTGTTTACAAGAAAATCATCAAGAACAAAGTAGCTTTCTTAATACTATATGTAGACGATATCCTGCTTATTGGAAATAATGTTGAATATCTTACCGACATAAAAAACTGGCTAGAATCACAATTCCAAATGAAAGATTTGGGAGAAGCACAATTTATTCATGGCATCCAAATCATTAGGGATTGAAAGAACAAAACCTTAGCCATGTCTCAGGCAGCATATATCGACAAAATGTTAGCTCGATATTCAATGCAGAACTCCAGGAAAGGATTGTTACCTTTCAGGCACGGAGTTCATCTGTCCAAGGAAAAATGTTCTAAGGCACCTCAGGAAATTGAGGAAATGAGAAATATTCTCTACGCCTCAGCTGTAGGTAGCTCGATGTACGCTATACTTTGCACTAGGCCAGATATTTATTTTGCAGTGGGGAATAGTTAGTTGGTACCAGTTTAATCCAGGGTTTGACCATTGGACTGTCGTTAAAATCATCCTTAAGTATCTCTAGAGAACGAGAAATTACATGTTGGTGTATGGTTCAAAGGATCTGATCCTTACTGGTTACACCGACTATGACTTTCAAACTAACATAGATTCACGAAAACCTACATCAAGGTCAATGTTTACTCTATATGGAGGAGCAGTAGTATGGTGAAGCATTAAACAAGGATGCATCGCTGACTCCACCATGGAAGCAGTGTATTTTCCTGCATGTGAAGCAGCAAAAGAAGCAGTATGGCTACGAAAGTTCCTAACAGATTTGGAAGTCGTTCCAAACATGAACTTGCCTATAACTTTATATTGTGATAACAGTAAGACAGTACCCAATTCTAAAGAACCTCGCAGCCACAAATGAGGAAAACACATCGAGAGGAAGTATCAACTGATTCGGGAGATAGTGCAACGCGGAGATGTGATTGTCACAAAGATCGCTTCAGAGCACAACATAGCTGATTGTTGGATTTCTAGAGTGGGGTAAACATATGATCAAATTAAGCTCTAGAATACTGTGCAAGCATACACAATCCGTAGCAAGTAATAAGTAATTTATTGTATCCACGGGGTTTGAATAGCTCTCACTTTATCTATTTTATGCAACTCTTTAATGGTTTCAAGGTTTGTTAAATTGATAGATTTTGATAAAATGCTGAAGCAAAAGAAATGATAGAACAGAAAGTAAACAAATAAAGCAGACATATTGGAAACAGACGTTGGTCAGGATTTCAGTAATTGTTTTAAGAGATGCTCTAGCAATATTATTGATTAGGCAATTCTCTTGAAATCTTATTAGCAGGATCCTCCTGGAACTCTGGATTCTTTTGAATGTGTTTCAACTCCAATGACGCTCCACAGATCAAGCACTAGGCAACTGGTTATCCCTAACTTAGTCACTGGCGTTCACCAATGCACAATGATCTAGTGTGATTAAATGCCACACACTTCTCAAATCATCCCTGAAACTAAGAAGTGATATTCATACCAGCTGCCAGACGGGCACAAAATGGAATTATGCACAACAAATAATCAAGATGCTCAAATCAACATATATTGCATAGAGAATAAAGCACGACAATTACATGATTCCTAACCAACACCTAAGTAAATTTAGTTCATAAGGTTCATGATAACACATGCTACAATCTGAGTATGTGCATCCATAACTACAAGAAATTATAAGAAAAGGTTAATTCCCTTGATTAGATCCGTAGTTGATGGTCTTCTTGAAGTCTCTAATCTTTCCTCCTCTACTCGGCTTCCAAAGAAGGGAAGTAAGCCTCCACGAATGGAATAGGACTTTCCTTCTCCAAGAATGGAATGTTTTTTACTTGAGACGACACTTCCCTTTTATAGAGTGAAAGCAAGCCCTAATTAGGTCGAATTGTACACGTGGAAGGCTCTCCAAGCTTCTTAGATCCGAAAATAACTCAACTAACTTCAATTCATTAAAATGGATTACGAGCTGTTACGTGGCAGTTTTGCTCCCTACTTTGTTGGATCACAGATTTTGCTCCAGCATCAGTATTGCTCCAGATGCTCCATAATCAGTTTTGCTCCCTGGGGGCGACACATAAGGTGGTTCCACATCTGGAACAGAACCAGATGCTCCAGCATCAGTATTGCTGCCTCCAGCATCTTTACCAGACTCCAACTCTTTTTCAACTACAACATTTTTATCACTACTCTTCTCTACATCCTGGGGTTTACCAGGCTCTTTTCTTTCTTCTAGTGGCTTACCACTCCTTAGAGTCACTGCCTGTACCTGCTCCTTACCTTCCCTTCTAGGGTGTTCTATATTCGCAAGAAGTTTCCCTTGAGGCCTTGCCTTCAACTCATTAGCTAGCTGGCCCATTTGCAATTCCAGGGCTCTCATTGAAGCTTGATTACTTTGAATTGCGGCATCTGTACGAGCCATATATTCTTTCATTATTGCCTCAAGAGAACTCTCCGAATTTTGCTAGGGCAAAGCCTGCTTATTTTGCTGGGGCAATACCTGTGATTTAGCAAATCCTGACTGGTTCATCTTTTGCTGTGCTTGAGGGGCTTGCGAATTACTTCCTTGTCCTCCCCATGCAAAGTTGGGATGGTTGCACCAACCTGGATTATAAAAGTTAGAATAAGGGTTATTCCTCTGATTACCTACAAAAAACACAGAAGCTGGATTGTTGGGGCAAAACTCGTAGTTGTGCTCTTCACCACAATAGACATATGATTGCTCAGCGACTTGGTTCACCACTGCAGCAGGCTCCACCACTAGCGGCTGCTGATGACTAACCACTGTCACATTTTTAAGAGCGTTAGCTAACATTGCAATATCAGCCCTAATGGTAGACACACCATCAACCTTTAACACACTCTTAACTTTTTTATTTGAGCCTCTAACATCCGACCATTGACAACTATTGGTTGATATTCTTTCTAAAATTTCATGGGCTTCATTAAAAGTTTTTGAAAAAAGGGCCCCTCCAGTCGAAGCATCGACCATACCTTGGGTTACTGCATTTAGCCCATTGTAAAATGTTTCCATTTGGATACAATGAGGTAAACCATGATGGGGACACTTTCGCAAAAGCTCCTTAAACCTCTCCCAAGCACCACTAAAAGTTTCATCTTCAAGTTGCCTAAATCCCACTATTTCACTCCTCAACTTGGCATTCCTAGTTGGTGGAAAATATTTACTAAGAAACTTTTCCGCTAACTCATTCCATGTCCTAATTGATCCTGGAGCAAAAGAATTTAACCATGCCTTTGCTCCGTCTCTAAGAGAATACGGGAACAAAGTTAATCTAAGGGCATCTCTAGACACTCCTTGAATTACAAATGAATCACTAAGTCCTAGAAAAGACTTAAGATGTAAATGAGGGTCTTTAGATGACAAACCATGGAACTGACCCACGGTTTGCAACATCTGAAACATTACTGGTTTCATTTCAAAATTTGTTGTCTCAATTTGAGGACGGGCAATTCCTGGATTTAACTCATCAAACATTGGAAAAGCATACGCTTGAATGGCTTTGGCCCTATCATTCGCTACCAAGATAGGATTCTTAGCCTGATTATTTTGCTGTCCATTTTGCTCCAGCGGTGGATTAGGCTGCAGCACACGATTCTACTAGGGGTTCACTGGATCTTCTGGAACTTCCGGGAGACGCGGCACGTTATCCATTGGATTTTGATTTCTACGCTGCTCTCCCCTTCTTCTCCTCAATGTCCTTTCAATTACTGGATCAAGCTCGAACCTCACCCCAGGCGGATCGCTCATGCACCAAACTCACACCTGCAAAAACAAAAGAAACAATCAAAAAGTTCTAGCACCAAACCACTAAAACACACACAAAACAGATCAGATAAAAAATCATTCAACTCCCCGGCAGCGGCGCCAAAAACTTGTTGGATTTCTAGAGTGGGGTAAAAATATGATCAAATTAAGCTATAGAATACTGTGCAAGCATACACAATCCGTAGCAAGTAATAAGTAATTTATCGTATCCACGGGGTTTGAATAGCTCTCACTTTATCTATTTTATGCAACTCTTTAATGGTTTCAAGGTTTGTTAAATTGATTGAGTTTGATAAAATGCTGAAGCAAAAGAAATGACAGGACAGAAAGTAAACAAATAAAGCATACAGATTGGAAACAGACGTTGGTCAGGATTTCAGTAATTGTTTTAAGAGATGCTCTAGCAATATTATTGATTAGGCAATTCTCTTGCAGTCTTATTAGCAGGATCCTCCCGGAACTCTAGATTTTTTTTAATGTGTTTCAACTCCGATGACGCTCTACCGATCAAGCACTAGGCAACTGGTTATCCCTAACTTAGTCACTGGCGTTCACCAATACACAATGATCTAGTGTGATTAAATGCCACACACTTCTCAAATCATCCCTGAAACTAAGAAGTGATATTCATACCGGCTGGCCAGGCGGGCACAAAATGGAAATATGCACAACAAATAATCAAGATGCTCAAATCAGCATATATTGCATAGAGAATTAAGCACGACAATTACATGATTCCTAACCAACACCTAAGTAAATTTAGTTCATAAGGTTCATGATAACACACGCTACAATCTGAGTATGTGCATCCATAACTACAAGAAATTACAAGAAATGGTTAATTTCCTTGATTAGACCCATAGTTGATGGTCTTCTTGAAGTCTCCAATCTTTCCTCCTCTACTCGGCTTCCAAAGATGGGAAGTAAGCCTCCACGAATGGAATAGGACTTTCCTTCTCCAAGAATGGAATGTTTTTTACTTGAGACGACTCTTCCCTTTTATAGAGTGAAAGCAGACCCTAATTAGGTCGAATTGTACACGTGGAAGGCTCTCCAAGCTTCTTAGATTCGAAAATAACTCAACTAACTTCAGTTCATTAAAATGGATTACGAGTTGTTACGTGGCAGTTTTGCTCCCTGCTTTGCTGGGTCACAGATTTTGCTCCCTCCAGTCGCTCAACAATATATTCTGCACAAAATAACTTCCAAGGCATCCATTCTTCCAAATGGGTTAAAACATATAATATTCATATAAAAGCAACCCTATTTAGCACAAATGACAGACAAAACACTATAGAACTATGGCCTAAATAACTCCCTTTTGGAGAGTTATCACTGATCCATTTACGAAGACTCTCTCAGCTAAAGTGTTTGAGGGTCATCTACAGAGCATAGGTCTACAAGATATGTATATAGCATAATCTAGGGCAAGTGGGAGATGTACAGGGTATAAGAGTGCCCTAGTTTATTGTATTTGTAACATTTCCTTGCTTTGGTATTCTTTAAATGCATTTACATTTCCACTCACTAGAGTTTTAGTGCAAGTGGGAGTTTGTTAGGTTTTGCGCCCTAAAACTCGTAGATAGTAAGTGTAACACCTGACTTATTATAAATGAAGTCTAAGGCTTTGGTATTCTTTAAGTGGGAGTTTGCTATATATTTAGCATAATCTAAGGCTGGAGGTAGTCAAATTGTATTGAATTTTATTCATTACAGCGTTGCTTCGGAATTGTAAGAAGCTTTTTGAAAGTGACTCCATTATAAATGCTCCTTGACTACGTTCGTCAATGACTGCTCCATTTACTTCAGCAACATTGAAATGGACCATCATATCGAGAACATGTTCTCAAACGGGTTGGCTTTCTTTCATGCGACAACTGTAAATGTATTTGAGGGCTTCATGATGGAGTTGAAAGGACAGCTGTCCAAACATTCCCTGAAGTGAATTCATGATCTCTCTTGCTGAGACCATTCCCTCATGTTTATTGGCCAAAATTTCAGATAAACTAGCCAAAATATAGACTCGGGCCTTTTCGTTGGCCTTTATCCAGCGATCATATACATCTTTACCAGATTGAGATGTAGTACGAATAGGGACCGGAGGACATTCCTCTGTCAGGACAACCCGTAGATCATCAATAACCAGAACTGTATTCAAGTTAGATTTCCACGTTGCATTATTTGCGCCGGTTAACTTATCATTTATAAGCAGTTGTAATATTGAGGAAGACATGCTAAAAATAACAAACAATTGACTATATTAGTTTTTGCCTTTAACCATTTAAACAATCCAATCAATTTTAGCAAAACTATTTAATCAAAGTAACCCTAATAAATTATCGATATAGTTTTGCAACGATACTTCAGAGGTTTAGAGTAACAGCCACCGAAGCGTAATCAGCTACTCCTCCACTGAATTGAGACTTGTCTCAGCCAATATCTAAAACCAAAACATCTCATATTCTTTTAGTTACTAGCTACCGTTTGTTTGGTCAAAAACTTATTCTTGTAAGTGTGACCCTCCTACTTTCAGATCCCAGAGGTATGCACCAACAGGCTACCGTTAGGAAAAGACAACTGTTGGTGACTGACCTAAGTGACCCTATCCATTTCTGGAGTTTGCAGTGTTCACTCCCAGGGCGACACGCAGACGAATCATAGGAATCTCACGGTGCAACCTAGGGTTGGAGATCGCGGGATACGTTGTCATGTGTTCTTCTCCCACTTACTATGAACACTTTCCCCATCCACCTTGGTATTGATCCATGCTTAATGCTCTCCAAGACACAAAGTCGAGCATGTATCTCACGTTGTGAACACAGGGGGACATGGGAGTAAAAACTTGATTTAAAAATATCTTGTTTTCATTACTTTTCCTCCCACTAAAGTTTCCTAATATTTTTAGGGTTTTAATTTTGACTTAGATAGAATCCGGCTAATAAACTTTACCTAAGTCTAGGTGATACGTCCATAAACGGGCTTTGAGTTTGTTTTTAACCCTAAGTGAGCATTCTGATAACTCTCCAAAAGGGAGTTATTTAGGACCTATTCTATGATGTCTTACATGTTTTTGTGCCAAATGGGTGTGTGATTAGATGTATTTGATGTGTTTTATCCTAATTATAAGAATTGATGCTGTGGAAATTCTTTTGCAGAGAAATTAATGCTGAGCGACTTGAAGGAGCAAAATCCATGATCCAGCAAAGCTGTGAGAAAAACTGGCAACGTGAGCTGCACGTGATTCATTAATGAGATGGCGTTTCCAGCAGTGATCTCAGATTTAAGAAGCTTGGAGAGAGTTCCACGTGTAATATTGACCTTCTCAAGTCAAAATATTCCAGAGAATTCCAATTTTTTCATCTTTAGAGGCCGAATAGAGGAGAAAACGATTGGAGACTTTCGAAGACCATCATCTACGGATTTCCTCAAGGAGGGTCATTTCTTCTTGTAGAGTTTGTAGTTATGGATGCATTTAACTAGATTGTAGCGTGTGTTGTTTCCAATTCTATGAACAAATTTACTTTAGGCGTTGGTGTAGACGATGTAATTGTCATTCTTTCATAATCTAGCTTTTCTTATTGATTCTTGAGCATCTTGATTACTTGTTGTTTTTAATATTATTTTGTGCCCGCCTGGCCAACCGGTATGAATAACTTCTCTTAGTTTCAGGGATGATTTAAGGGATGTGTAGCTTGTAATCACATTAGACCATTTGTGTTGGTGAGTGCCAGTAATTGAGCTAGGGATAGCCGGTTGCCTAATGCTTGATCGGTAGAATATCATTGGAGTTGAAACATATTCCAAAAAATCCAGAGTTTCAGGAGGATCCTACTGATAATACTGCAAGAGATTGCCTGGTCAATAGAATTGCTAGAGCATCTTTTTAACAATTATAGAAGTCTTAACCAATGCCTGTTTCCAATCTGTCTTCTTTATCCGTTTACATTTCGACTCTATTATTTCTTTTGCTTCAGCATAATATTTTTAAAAACCCTAATCAATTTAACCAACCATTTGAAATCACTAAAAAGACTAAAACAAAATAGGTAAAGTGAAACTACTCAAGACCTCGTGGATTCGATAAAATACTTATTACTTGTTGCGGATTATGTGCACTTGCATAGTATTCTAGAGTTAATTTTTCTCATATTTTTAGCCACTCTAGGAATGCAACACATGCTTTTATATTTGTTATAGATTTTAAACGTCTATGTCAATTTTATATCAATTAAAACGACATTAACCTATAACATGCTTCTATTCGATCGAAACGCTTTAAATCGAGCTAAGGAAGTTTCATGCGGCATGCTTTGTTCGTTTTCGTTTAGTTAATATAACGTTTATGTAATCGAACGATAACATAATTACTTCATTCAGCATGCATCTTTCATGAAACCTAAATATGCATCTTAACATTATAACTAATTATAATATACTTAATGCATGTATCATGTTTCCTATGGTGGGATTTTAAATCTACATGACATGTTTTTTGCACATTATAGGCTATTTAATTAAAACTACATCCATCCATGCATAATTAACTAAATCACACTAAAACGGATCAGTTTTGGCAATTTTTAGCAAGCAATAACTAAATTATTACAAATAATATTATAACAATAGCTTGAACCGCTCCCGGGAGTCTCGAAACATCTTGAACCAACCTCCAAAGGGTTGAACCTACCTGAACCGGGTGAGACTTGTTGAATTGGATCGAGAATGGGTTGAACCGGACCGGACCGAGATTTCTCGCTTCACGTTCAAAAATCTTGCTGGGCTAGAAACGCATCAGCGTCTCGACGCTGCCTCGTTTGGGCAGCTCCCTGTTCTTCGGCCAGCTGAGTTCTTCGTCTTCTTTCGATCAATTACAGTACTAAATTGACTCTAATGACTCTATAAAAATTACATACTCTTCACAACACATTAATGCTCATATACATGTGAGAAATTACAAATTGATCAACAAATTTGAGAGAATTAAATTGCCAAAACCGTAATATATCCATTTTAGCACCCAGAAAAATTCAATATGCAAATGCTACCCACCATGATCAAATTAATGCAAATTGAGTGCCCAAACCATGCTCTGATACCAATTGTAGGAGTTAATATAAAACATGCGGAAGCAATTTTGGATCTTAGGCACACAATTTCATCAATTTGATCCTAGAAGACATGTTGTTCATAAGTGCTAAAAATAGAGTAAGTAGCACCTACCTCTTGAAGCTCCCAATTCGTGTAATTCGAGGCTTTAAACTTCACAACAACGACTCTTGGACAACCACTTGAATCTTCTCTACTATCCTTAGGCCTTGGAATGGATTGTGAGATCCTCGATTGATAGGAATTGGAAAGAAAAGCTTATGGGTTCATGCAAGCTTGAGAATATGAGCTATGGAAGTCTTGGGAGAATTTTGGCAGCATTTCAGGTTGAATTATTCAACCAATTTTCACCAGCCGATCCTCTATATATAGAGGAAAATCATGCACAAAAAATGCACAAAAAATTGACAACAAATAGGGAGTGATTCGAGTCATGGATTAGGTGTTGCAAGAAGACCAATTTCATGTGATTAGTCACTAAGCACTTCTTCAAAAATTACCAATTATTTGAATTTCTTTTAAATTCAAAGTTTTGTAATTTTAAATGAAAAAATCTGAATAATCCCACTCACTTTTATTTTCACTTTAATTTAAATAAAATTTTATTTAATTAAAATGATAATAAAATCAATTAATTTAATATCTTATATTAAACCAATATCACTTGTCGAATCCCAGTTTTTCTCCCAACGAAATTTCTCGAACATGAATTCCTATTCACGTGTTTAATATTTAAATCATATTTAAATATACCCAACTAAAAATTAAACCAATATGTCTTTAAATATCGTATATAACCGACTTTTGTATCTTTTTCCGAATTTGAACGTTTCAAATGTTAACCTATCATATTGTTCCAAGTTTTATTCCTATCGAGCTAGTTGTTGCCTTCCAGAGTGGTTAAAAATATGATGCAAATTAACTCTAGAATACTATGCAAGTGCACATAGTCTGCAGCAAGTGATAAGTAATTTATCATATCCACGAGGTTTTGAACCGTCTCACTTTACCTATTCTGTTTAGCCATTTAGTGATTTCAAGTTTGTTAAAATGATTAGGTTTTGAAATAATGCTGGAACAAAAGAAATAACAGAGCTGAAATGTAAACGGATAAAGAAGACAGATTGGAAACAGGCGTTGGTTAAGACTTCTGTAATTATAAAAAGATGCTCTAGCAATTATATTGATAAGACAAACTCTCGCAGTCTTATCAGCAGGATCCTCCCGGAACTCTGAATCTTTTGGAATGTGTTTCAACTCCAATGACGCTCTATCGATCGAGCACTAGGTAATTGGTTATCCCTAACTCAGTCACTAGCGTTCACAAACACATAATGGTCTAGTGTGATTACAAGCCACACATCCCTTAAATCATCCCTTAAACTAAGAGAAGTTATTCACACCGACTGGCCAGGCGGGCACAAAATGATATTAAACACAACAAGTAATCAAGATGCTCAAAATCAATATCAATTGCTAGATTGTTAAAGAATGACAATTACATAATCCTAACCAGCACCTAAAGTAAACTAGTTCATGGAATTGGAAATAACACACGCTACAATCTGTTCATGTGCATCCATAACTACAAAATTTTACAAGAAAAGATAATTTCCCTTGAAGAAATCCGTAGTTGATGGTCTTCTTGAGTCTCCAATTGTTCTTCCTTTATTCGACTTCCAAAGATGGAAAGTGAGTCTCCAACTCGGAATGAATTGACTTGAGGCGGCCCTTTCCTTTTATAGAGTGGAGTCAACCCTAATTAGGTCAAAGATTACACGTGGAAGGCTCTCCAAGCTTTCTAGATCTGGGATTGCTTCTAAGAACGCCACCTCATTAATGAATCATGTGCAGCTCACGTGGCCAGTTTTGCTATGTGCTTTGCTGGATCATAGAATTTGCTCCCTCAAGTCGTTCAACATTATTTTCTCTGCAAAAGAACTTCTAAAGCATCAATTCTAATAAATAGGATAAAACACATAATATTCATCAAATAACACACTTATTTGGCACAAGTGATATATAAATCACTATAGAATAAGGCCTAAATAACTCCCTTTTGGAGAGTTATCACTAGTAGAGGGACCTAATGGACCTACAGATCATGGGCTCCAACGATGCGAGGATAATCGATTAAACTCATTAACCTAGTTATTCATCGTATGTTAGCTTTTGGGACACTCCACTATAGCCCGTAGCTGCACTCC
The DNA here is from genome assembly GCA_017139565.1 of Luffa aegyptiaca. Lineage (NCBI taxonomy): Eukaryota > Viridiplantae > Streptophyta > Magnoliopsida > Cucurbitales > Cucurbitaceae > Luffa > Luffa aegyptiaca. Next base: position 12,216,084 of record CM029397.1, read on the forward strand.
CCTCATTGTAGATATATTTCTTGTCCACTTGAGATAACCATGATTAGTAAGTCGACCCTTCACCGGTTGTTCATAACTAGAGTTGGGTCAAATGTTCTTTTTACCCCTATAGTTACATCTTGTTCCTTAAGTACCATCGATCCTCTAATGAACAAATTAGTTCGTGATACAATCACTGAACCAAATCCCTCTCAAGGTTATGAGAGGGTGGGGCCCCTTGTTCAAGACTCGGAGTCAGTATTTAAGGGAACAACCTCTTTACTAACCCTAAAACGGGTAGTAGTGAATTCCGTCTTGCAATGCTATGTCCCCAGCTATCTATTTAGTCTTATACCCAAAATGGTAGGCTTATTGAGTCGGAGATGTTTGGCCACTCTCACCCATGCAAATCAAAGGACAATCCTAAATAAACAGGAGTTCATAGTTAGCTCAGGATTAAGATCGAGTTACTTAGGTTACTATGTATGAGATATTCAGTTTCAGCAGTAAACGACATTGTAAAGTGAAAGTGACTTATCTCCTAGTCCGATCTCTATGCAAACTCATTGCATAGGACGCCCTCACTCACGTGTCTTATACATGAACGATTAGAATCACATCATTTGTCTTTAAAGAACAAAGCGAGCCGCGCCAATAGTGTCCCCATGATTAAGGTACCTAACCTTATCCATATACTATAGATCATTTAGGCTATTTACTTGAACTTGATCCATACTTATGTCATCCATAAACTTCAAGTATACATAATATAGCCATGGGTTCTTAGTTTATTGGATTTGTGGTTATATTTAGGCAAAACAAATATATAGAAATAATACTTCATTTATAATAAGTCAAGTGTTACATTTACTAGGCTCGCGCCAATAGTGTCTGACCGTCAGTTGACTTAGTATAATTAGAAATATTGTCGTAGATAATAATCAATCCAAGCATAAATTGACCTTTAAGCAAGTAATACCTGGTGAGTCCAGGGTCGATTCCTCAGGGAAGGGATATTCACAAAATCTTTTAACAATATTTACCGATCTAAACTCAAGAACGTATGATATTATTTAAAAGAATAAAAAGATTTGGTATATTTAAAGAGTGATTATTAGCATAAAAACAACACATGCGACGAGAATGAAAAGAAAATTTATAAGGAGAATAATCAAGGCTGTTGCGGTCGCAACCTCATGCATTTATAATAACCTTGTAGCGCATACTTTGATTAATTGATCCATTAATGCCTAAGTGAGAAAATATCATAAGTTTCCCTTCCGGTACTCCTTTGCGTCTGGCATAAAACTATCAAGAGATCATTTGGCTAGCTCATGCTTTAGGCGTAGTTCTCTAAAACTTACAAGGGACTGCGTTAGTCACAACACAGTCTAAGCTCATGCATGCACTATCTCTTAGCGGTAGTGTTTTAATGCTACCAAGACTACATAACATGCGCTAACTTGCTCTACTTAGAGATGTCTGCATGTGTTACCTGTCAGGGATTTAGCATGCTGCTACTGCATCTGGCTGGCCAAGCGGGAGTTAGTAATGAAAATAGTATCACAACTAAATAGAAAGCAATTAATGTTTCATTTAACTCAAAATATGCGCTTACAAAATATGCTTATCACCGCATGAGGTGCTTACGCTAAGCCTTGAAGAAGAATTTAGCTCATGCGAGCAAAACAAGACATCACGAAATAGGACATTACAAACGCAAGATTGCTCCTAATCGCAGATCTCTGTGATTTCTCTGTTGATCTTTCCTTCTTCTCTCTTTTGAGCAGAAACAAAATGAATTAAGGATGATCCTGATGTTTGATTTGTGGCTCCTATTTATAGGTGAGGGAAGATTACTTCTCCAAGTAATTAGCAACTTGCGTTAATCATCATTTAGGCAACTTGCTTTAGCTTTTTCTCCCCCTTTTTCCGCCCACTTGCGTTGGTTGTGTCAGCACTTGTCCTTTCACTATCTTATTTGTTTCTTGATCATCTTGAGATGTGTGCCTGCGCTAAGAAAATACTTGAAAAACAACCGAATTAGTTGCGTTAGCACCCTATATTTTATAATTTCATACCACATACATGAATACATCTCACCGCATAAAATTATCACATTTTTCCCTCTTTATGCGCTGAAGCAACGCATCTTTATTTCTTTTGGCCTTGTTTTAGTCTAAGTTTAGAGGACAAATAACTTGCTTTTTGCAAGTTATCAGTTTCCCTAGGATTAAGGTACCCAGCCTTATCCATATAATATAGATCATTTAGGCTATTTACTTGAACTTGATCCATACTTATTGATGTGGAATTTTCCTACCGCAAGCGTACAGGTCAAGTAATAATAAAGTGATTTTGCAATCGAGTGTCGTCCTCTGGATTGGATTTTTAAGTTAGATTAACTACCATGAATATTCTTGTTCAATTTTATTTAGGGACCAAAAAGTAGTGAATTTGAGAAACTAAGGTAATGCAAATTAAAGATGTGAAATTCAATTGAGAGAATACTTAGGGAATTGATTTCGTCAATTTAATCTAGGATTGATTTTAGAGAATGAATAATAACGCACAATGGTTTTATGAGTCTAAGAACCTTTAATCACAACTACCTCTCCCGAGTATAATTGATTCTCATGCAAATTAACTAACTTGATATCCCTATCTAAGTTCTTTAATATGCAAGGCATTTAGTTCGTTTTGACCAATTCTAAAGTTACTCTAAATTCCATCACGAGTTTAGAAATTCTACTTTAGTCATGCAATCTTAATAAGTCTACGCTAAATCCCCTCTCCCGAGCAAGACTCAACACTTAGATCATTCAACTAATGACCAATTAATTGAAAGCATTAAATTAAGAATGCAATCATAAAACAATTGCACAATTCAACCCATAAATCAATCCATAAACTAAAAAGACTACATCAATCCCTAAGTAACAAGCTTAGCTACTCATACAAGGCGTTACAAGATAAACTAAGCATGAAAAAGCCATTAAAAACTAACTAAAGTAAGAGAGAAAGAAGATTAAACACTCGGTGGCCGAGACCGCACGTCCTCGTCACGATCTCCATGAACAAAGTCTTCAATCCCGCTCTCCACCACTTGCTTCAGCTTCCAAAGAGGGTTTTTCTCTCTGTTTTCGGCTCAAAATCTCCCAAAAGAAGTCCCCCAATCAGCCCTAATCGCAAAATATAAATAGGGAAAAATTTGGTCGTAGAGTCGCGATGCTATAGGGGTAGCGTCGCGACAACGCGATTCTGGAAAATTCGCCGAGAGCGTTGCGACGCTATAATTTTATTATTTTTTTTTATTTTTTTTTAAGAATCGCGAACTCCAAATATAGAATGTCAGCGCCAAGACGCCCAGAGAGCAGCGTCGGGCGTCTTGGCGCTGGTCTGCGGATGGGCCTATCTTCAATCTTCCAACTTTGATTCTTTTTCATTCTTCGACTTCTTTTCGCATCCCGAACATACAATTGGCTCAAAACTATATTTCCTACAAATACAACACATAAATGCATAATTTTGCCCAATAAATTATAAAAGACTAGCTAAATTAATTAGGGAAAACTAGCTAGCTATGCTCGCTATCACTTATGTCATACATAAACTTCAAGTATACATAATATAGCCATGGGTTCTTAGTTTATTGGATTTTTGGTTATATTTAGGCAAAACAAATATATAGAAATAATACTTGGTGCCATTATGGAAGAATTAACTTGTGTAGACACGTGGACGACATTTTGCAGATTTCAAAGCATTATTGAAGTGACTATGAATCGACAGTAATCAAGACCAAGATTGATCGAGAGGTTTACAATAAATCAAGAATGAGAAATATACTGGGTTTCTAAGTACAATTTCAGAGAAACTCCTAGTAACCGAAAGTGCGAGGTATACTGAGAACGAGAGACAATGACGTGATCAATAGCGAGAATGAGGGCATTCTAGTAATCGTACATAATTCCATTCTGATTTTGATAGTCGAGGTTGTTGAGGCCTCAGTCAAATCAAATTTACAATTACCGGCACCTAACTACTTTTCAGTAGTAGTGGCTGGGGTCGAACACGGGAAATCTAGTCAATTATATTTCTAAGTTTTTTTCTATTTCAATAACTAGAAGGGGGGTTTTGGAAAAGGCATTTTAAAAGCAAGAATTTAAATTGCAAGAAAACAAAAAGTGCAAGAAAATAAATTTTTGATGGTAGATTTAACCTAAAAAATAACTCGGGATGTAAGTTCGATAATTTTAATCTTAGATTGTCTAATTATAATATGATTAACTAGCTAAGCCCGATGTACTCCTGGAGAAGCTAGAGAGTCGTTCTCTATTTCATGGTTGGACCAATGCATCTAGGCCAATTCTAACCTAGAATTAATTAATCAGCCAATTAACTAATCTTAGATCGCATTAAGAGATCCAGATTACTTGTGCTAGCAGTTAGGGATAACGAATCATCTAACCTCAGGATTACATGCCAATTTGCTACAAATGTAAGATAAAAAACCTAAATAGATTCGCTACCAGATAACATATATAATTAGAATGACTGTGGTCGGGTTTGCCAGACCCTCCTATCAGAACTAATTATGATAGTTCAGAGTTGGGAATCACAAAACTAGGTTAATTAATCATGCATTGAAGTACGAAAATCTCATAAAATTACTCAAACTTACATGTACCGAGTTCCAATTACATAAAAAGGCCTAGCTCGCCATGGGAATGTACGAACACGGCCTTCAGGCTTCGATCCACCACCCTAAAATACTAAAACTATCCTAGAACTTACAAATGAATAATGAAGGAATACACAAAACAATAGACTAATTTTGTGGCTGAATTCAAAAAAGGATCTGATCCACCCTAATTTGGAAAGTTATTCTTCTATAGCATCAGGCGACAGTGTCGAGATGCTTCAAGCAGCATCTTGATGCTTCAGATGGAAAGACATTGAAAAGCACATGGAGGCAAACAACGTTGAGACACTAGGCCTATGTTGAGATGTTTTGAATGGAGATTTGCATGACAATAATCCCAAGGCACGAGATGTTGTGGCCAGTGTTCCTTGGATCCACAACGTCAAGTGTGGCGCTGAGCATAGTGTTGAGATGTTGTGCTCTCGGGAATGTTGGTTGGGTTGTGTGCAGGCGTTGACGAAGCTTTGAACTTCTCAAATTTGACTTCTTTGACCTTGGGAAATGACCAAAATGCTCCTAAATGATCTCGAACTCTCCAAAATGGTCTGAAACAATATTATAAACAAAATTCAAAGTTTTTCATATAGATTAACACAAAGATAAGAAAAATTTAGGGAAACTAATTAGCACTAAATTAATGCTATCAAATTTCCAACGGATGTAGATAACATCAATGAAATTGTGATTACAATTACAACCATTTCCAAGTAAACAACATTAAAGGAATCTCATGATGATTACAATAGATTTCATTCCCACTGAATTTCATTATGATTTTAGCCCATTTTCATTACAGATAAGTAAATGGGATCTCAATATTGCTTACAACTAAAGAGAACTTGGCTTTTAAGTAGCCTACAAGAAGCAAAGGAAACAACCTTCCTTAAAAGCCTTTTAGATTGAGTTTACCATCTCTTATTCTTTGAAGTATTTTGACTTGAGATTTTGTGAATGGTTCTTGAGATAAGGTTGGTATACTCCCATTATCATATCACTTCCCAGTACATTATTATGGTTGGATATTAGGCAGGTTTACCTTCTACCATTTGGTTGATGTTTGATGTGACCATGCTAGGCCTCATGCTTGACTGGACCTCTTGAACTTTAGCTCTTAAAGTGTTGTTGTTCCATCGACCAAGCTTGCTTGACTTGAGTGCTTCGCCACGAGAGTGCTTTTCTAGTTACACCTATACAAAGTTATTAGGTACCTAATCTCACTCGATAAGTTAAATCATCTAATTGTGTCTTAATGCGCCTTTGTAGCTACTTTGAAGTGATAAAAAAGGTTTAGTTGAACTACGTTGAAATTATAATTAAGAGATTGTTATCTACCTAGATTATTCTTTATTTAGAAAAATTTATTTATAATTATGATTATATGTTAATGTAAGTATGTATCAATTTATATATATATATATATATATATATATATATATATATATATATATATATATATATATAACTTTTAGAATTTCAAGAGTGTTACTCTTGCTATGGATTTTATACTTTATTAAATTATGGTAGGCTTAATTCTAAATCTTTATTTAAAATTTGTTTCCTTCTTGTATTCAGTAGAAACTTTACATGATATTACTTGAATAAGTAATTCTTAGTCACAAATATATCGTCAAGTGGTATCCAATTTGGAAATAAGTTATCTAAAGATTTCTAATTAATGATTATAAATGAGAGAGTATAAAGTTCGAAGATCAAATTAAAATAGGTGACAATATAATTGGTTTTAAAATTCAACATCAAAATACAAAGGTAATATTCTATTGAAAAAAAAAAAAAAAAAGAAAGGCTTTCTGACAGTCCTAACATTCGTCTATGACCTGACCATGTCATCATATTTTTCTTAAACTACTTTTAAGTGTAAAGACTATTTCCACGGACATTTCTTTCACATACTTTGTCTTTACTCACATGCTTTATGAAGTTCCTATGATTGAGCCATTGAAAAGAAATGTACATTTTGTTGGTAAAGTCAGTTGCTATCAATTCTTTTAAGATTATATCTTGACCATACTTTCATATCCTCAAGATCTCTCTCATTCGAATGTGATCTTTGTTCATTCGTGTACTCCTCCTACACTCGGACATCACACCCTTCTCCATTATACATGTAATAATGATGATGAAACTTTTAAAAAAGTTCTTTAGCTACCACTCTAAATAATTTTTTAGAGAGAAAAAAATGTATCATATAAAAGGCAAATATACAAAATGGTCCCATTTTCTTTTAAATAATTCTCACAGTCATTCTTAATGTTTTAAAATCATCAATTTTATCCTAATTAAATATACAAAAGTTTTGAATAACAAAAAATTGATTAATCATCAAATTATTATTAACATATTTAAATATGTTATTAACTTTCAACATAGTTTAACCGATTAAAACACTATATAATATTTGACTTATGGTAGATGATGTGTCCCTCGAATGTCGATTAAATAAAATGCTGGTACTCACATGTCCAAACACAATAATTGAAAATTACCAAAAGATTAGAGACAAATTGGGGAGGTGAGAGAAAGGTATCTTTATGGTCCATTTTTAGAGAGAGAGAGAGTAATTGGTAGTGTTTGGTTATGGGGACAAGTATCCCTGTGTTTAATAGCTTGGGTGTCAGAGTCAGACAGAGGGGAAGTGAATTATTGGCCCTCTCTTAACTCTACATTTGCTCTACTCCAATTCTTTCTCTCTTTACTTACTACTACTCGACAAATCTCTTTAAAAAAAATTAAAAAATAAAAAATAAAATCCTCTCCGATCCACCCGAATACCGACCCGACCCGATGAAATTGTCAAAAATTAATTAAACCCAACAATATTTGGGGACCATTGACTCGTGATGGACGTGACCTCACTCAATTCTCTACGGACAAAACTTTTTTTTATTTATTTATTTACTTATTTATTTCCTTTCGAGTATCCACAGACAACCTCTGAGGACTACCCATGAGATGAGACAAAACAAAAAAGAATAATATATATATATATATATATATAATTTTGCTGATTCTTTTACTTCCATTTTGTAGTTTATGTTTTTTGATTCTCAAGTAGCTGTTTATAATTATTATTTTTTGTTTCTTGTATTTTTGGATTTTGTTTATAAGTTTTTTTAAAATGTGGTTTCTTGTTTTTGTACTATCCTTTACAAAATATAAGTAAAATATATTTTATTTTTCCATTTTTTACTGTATAAATGCATAATAAATAAATAAAAAATTAACAGATGTTCTATTTTTTAGATATAATTTTCAAGTAAGACCTCATTTTTTTTACTAAAAAATCTGTGAGATCAAGTAACTGTAAATGTTTTAAGAAAGAAAGATTGAGTAACATGAAACATTCATCGAATACATATTTTTTTTTTCTTGAAAAATATGAAAAATAAGAAAAAGGAACTCTTATTTTCTGA